>JBCNJP010000010.1:83027880-83121313 GCA_039602395.1 Deinandra increscens subsp. villosa | reverse complement strand
CAAAACATGATTTTTAAATTCAATGCCATCGTCACACCTGATTGTTTTTACTTTGAGATTGGATTGATTTTCTAAATTTAGCACAAGAGTTTTCAATAATTCAGCAGTTTCATCTTTTGTTTTAAGAAAAAAAAAACCCAAGTGTACCTAGAAAAATTATAATTTATAACAAAACAGTATGACCTTTTCCCTAAACTCATCACTCTAGTTGGACCAAAAAGATCCATGTGGAGTAGCTCTAGAGGTTGTGAAATAGAAGATTCAACTTTTGGCTTAAAAGAAGTTTTGTGTTGCTTGCCCTTGAGACATGGTACACAGTGTTCAGAACATGTAAAATGCTTGTTAGGAAGACCCTTAACCAAGCAAGGATTGACAATTCGATTCATGTTTTTGTAATTTACATGTCCTAACCTCCTATGCCACAAATCAGACTCATCACTTGAGGCTTTGGATATGAAACAGGCAGTCCCACATGAGGGTGCAGCAACTGACATATCCAAGATGTATAGTCCATCTCTCCTGTGTGCTTTAAGCATAATTAGCTCATCAGGAATTTTCACACCAGGTTTGAGAACTATAGCCTCTCTCTCATTAAACATCAAATTTAAGTTCTTGTCACACATCTGTGAGACAAAGATTAAAGTTTAATATATTAACAAAATTGACTCTATCAAACTTTACCAGTCCATTACTCATATCTCCTTGTGCTGAGGTACTTCCAAAGGCAACTGGTCCTTCGTTGATTCTTTTTGTATTTTCCAGTATTTGCTTATTCCCTGTCATATGGCAAGTGCATCCACTGTCTACTACCCATAGGCTATGTTGGCCTTTATTTTGCACCTGCGCATATCAGAATTAATCAGTTTCTATATGGGACCCAAGCCTGAGTGGTCTTGAGTATTTAAAACTAGAGCTTCGGTGAGCAGATCATCATTATTAAGGTTCAAGTTCTCATATTTAGTGCTTGTTTGACTGAATCTTTCACTTTTGTTGTTTTTTCTTTCAGCAATTTTTCTTTCCCTGTATTCCCTGAATTTTCTTTGTTTGTTGGTCACTTTCTTAGGCATTTCACTAGATGAATAGTGAGTTTGGTTGACCAACCTAGTTCTTTCAGGTGATTTTGAAAATCTTTGTGAAAAATAGTTGTTTTGTTTCAAATTTTCACCCTGAAGTGGAATAGAGTGATTTCCACTTGAACTAGCAACAAGTTCCGGTTGGTTAGATTTTCTGCTTTTTGAAAAACTTTCCCTAGAGGTGGTCTTTCCTCTTAAGGGGTTTCTTCTTCCTTGAGCTTCAAAATGTTCAAACCCATCAGCAAAATGTACTTTTGGTCTCTGCTTGGGAGTAGTAGTTGATCCGGGTTGATTTCTATTTTCCGATTGAACTTGAGTTCGAGTGGAAAATTGTTCCGCTTGAACTTCAGCCGGAAAACGATTTTGTTTCAAAACAATAAAACTTCCATTTCTTTCATTTCCAATTAAAATCCTGTTAGACTCAGATCCAAAGTATTTCATTTTTTGACTTTTCACAGGTGAGATTCTACCTGTGAGTTTCCTTTGAAAATCAACTTTTGGTTTTTGAACAGGTTTTGGTTTTGAAAGAGGTTTGACTTTACTCAAAGGATTGAACTGACACATGGCAACTAGGTGTCCTTGTTCACCACAAAACACACATTCAAGAACTCTGGCTTCATAAAACTCATTTTTCTTGGGAGACTCATTTTTGGTTACTTGTTTGTAAGTTAGTTGACCAAGTCTTTGAGTTTGACTTCCCTTGGGTTGTTCAGGTTGTTTTCCTCCAACTTTTGAATCCTTTGATTCATAGACAGTTGGGGGTGGTACAGCAATTGATGGTTTCAAAATCCTTGATTGGTCATCTGATGCAGATGTGCTTGCATCAGTGACTTCAAGCTTCTTTGTTTCAACATATTTTTCAATGCTTGACTGAGATGAAGTGTCCACAACAGTGAGATTAACTTTGCAGTATGTTTTCAAAGCTTCAATTGGTTCAATTGCAGGTGAGTACTCAATTGGTGGCTCAACATTATTGTAACCAACACCAGTTTTACCATACATCACTCCCAACCATAACTTTCAGCCTTCTTATTTGCAGTTTGAAACTTGTCACAAGTGAAAAAAGCATCTTTCAGTTCTATCTCAAGAATGTCAACCTCAGCCTTAGAATCTTTGGTTTTCTTTCTTGACTTTTCAAGTTTAGACAACAGATCATCAAGTTGTGAATCAAGAATTAACTTGGTTTGTTTTAATCGTTCAAATTCTTTGTTTAAACTTTCAATCTTAGCAATGTAAGATGACTCAGTTTTCTTAACACATTCCTTTAACTCATTCAGATTTGAAACTTCATCAATTAGGTCAGTGTTGTGATTTCTGTACTTTGTCACTTGTTCAATGCATGCAGGGCTGCATAAGTTTTCTAAAACTTTTTCACGAATAGGATTTACCTGATCTGAAGTGGAGTCTTGTTTGGCCATCAAAGCATGATTAATTGGCTCAGACTCAGCTATGGAGTCTTCCCATTCGACACATTCAGTTTGATTTGCTATAGCAGCAACAACATTTTGATGGTTTTGACTTCCGGTTGGTTTTGGTGGAGTGGGTTGTTGACCTGAACTGTGAGCAGAGTTGTTGCTTGAATTGTTGTGGTTGTTTCCACCATGATTCTTCATTTGAGCATGACCTTGATTTTGTCCTTCTCTACTTGGTTGTGAACACTCTCTTGCAAAGTGTCCAAGTTGGTGACAGTTGTAACATTTCACCTTGCTCTTGTCTAAGCCAATGTGAGCACCTTATGCTCCTTTGTAGGTTCTACATGTTCTTTTGTAAAATCTTTAGGCTCTAACAGACACCCTAAAAAGTTGGGTCAAAATATCCATTTCTTCTTAGTCATCAGCACCTATACATTCTAAGTCTTCACGAATGAAGCCTTGGTATGAGTCAGTTGCTACATAAGCATTGTAAGAATTGTCAAACGAGTTTGAGAAGCTCTCTTGACACCTTGGTGTCTCAGGGAAACTGACTATAGGTGACTGATAAGAAGATGAATTTGAAGATCTTTGGTTATGAAAATCAGTAGTCACTTGAGCAGTTAAAAACAGCTGAGTTAATTCCGAAAGGAGTTTTGCTTAAGATTTAGTTCCATTTCATAGGCACTGAGTATGCCATGATGTTCACTAAGCTTCATCTTTTTCAAATTCTTACATTCTATGGTGCTAACAATGTAAACTGTCCACATAGAAGGCAGAGAACGTAAAAACTTTATGTTTACATCAACTTGATCTAGTTTTACATCTACTTTTTGCAGTTTATCAAGTAGTGAAACAAATCTTAGATACTGGTTAGTCATAGATTCACCAGACTTAAAAGTAAAGTTTTCATTTTTCTTGTCACTCAAAGCATTCCACAGGCTATGTGCAGCCTGTAGAGCCCAATATGCTTTGTAGTCAAATTCAAGAGCAGCATAGTTAGATTCAACATATTTTTCTAATGGTTTTGGTATCTTACCTTCAGCATCATCAGCTAATGGAACCATAGGAGTGTAGGGACCTTCAGTCAAGGACTTCCATATACGGCGATCTAAGATCCTAACAAAACCTTCCATCCTGAGTTTCCAGGTACCAAAGTCATCAGGAGTGAACATTGATGGTTTGTTAGCACTACCGTTTGAAGATCCTAAACTGAGTTCATTCATTTTGAAAAACTTTTGAAAGACAAAAACAGCAAAGCTTGTAAAGTAAACAAGTAAAGTATCAACTTTGAAGCACTGGAAGTCTTCAAAGTGGGAGCCAAAACTCTAATACCACTTGTAGGATCGATGTTAATTAGACTTTAACTTAACAAGAAACCCTCTACTTGTAAATATAACTCTGCGGAATGAAGTTATATTTCACTTTACTTAAGCATATTTTAGTTCTCTTGTACAATGTAAGTGTTTGATTGCATAAGAATAGTAACAACGATGTATAAAATACTCGGCTCTATTTGCATTAACTCAAAGTTACACTATTACAAGTTGATTGAAAACCGTGTGAAAACTAAGAACTAACTAAGCTATATATAGTGATGATGAGATAAATGATAACCATTGATCTCAAACGATTTAATCTAAACCGTTAAAAGAAAGTCAAATACAACTATAGGAGAAATAGAAGAACTGTCGCAAGAGAGGCGACTAGGGTTAGGGAAGGCTGTCGAAAATTTTAGGGGGAAAGAGGATCGAAAATTAGGGTGATACCATGTTAGGATTGTAAACCTTGCCTTCTCATTAATTTACCAAACTATATATAATTACAATGGGACACGTTATTACGCTAATATCCTTATACAAAGGATATATACAATAATGACCAAATCTATAATGAACTATTCTAATATAGGCTTCCAAACTTCTCTTTTCAGCATAAAGACATAAACTGCAGGTAAAATTACAAAGGGGAGAACCATTGAGTTGTGAAACAACTTTAGAAAAGCCAAATGCAAATTGAAAGTACATCCGTAATGAAACAAAGTGAAAAACGTTAGGAAAACCAAATAGCACTTTTGTACAATGTAAGTGTTTGATTGCATAAGAATAGTAACAACGATGTATAAAATACTCGGCTCTATTTGCATTAACTCAAAGTTACACTATTACAAGTTGATTGAGAACCGTGTGAAAACTAAGAGCTAACTAAGCTATATATAGTGCTGATGAGATCAATGACAACCATTGATCTCAAACGATTTAATCTAAACCGTTAAAAGAAAGTCAAATACAACTATAGGAGAAATAGAAGAACTGTCGCAAGAGAGGCGACTAGGGTTAGGGAAGGTTGTCGAAAATTTTAGGGGGAGAGAGGATCGAAAATTAGGGTGATACCATGTTAGGATTGTAAACCTTGCCTTCTCATTAATTTACCAAACAATATATAAATACAATGGGACACGTTATTACGCTAATATCCTTATACAATGGATATTTACAATAATAACAAAATCTATAATGAACTATTCTAATATAGGCTTCCAAACTTCTCTTTTCAGCATAAAGACATAAACTGCAGGTAAAATTACAAAGGGGAGAACCATTGAGTTGTGAAACAACTTTAGAAAAGCCAAATGCAAATTGAAAGTACATCCGTAATGAAACAATGTGAAAAACATTAGGAAAACCAAATAGCACTTTTGTACAATGTAAGTGTTTGATTGCATAAGAATAGTAACAACGATGTATAAAATACTCGGCTCTATTTGCATTAACTCAAAGTTACACTATTACAAGTTGATTGAGAACCGTGTGAAAACTAGGAGCTAACTAAGCTATATATAGTGCTTATGAGATCAATGGCAACCATTGATCTCAAACGATTTAATCTAAACCGTTAAAAGAAAGTCAAATACAACTATAGGAGAAATAGAAGAACTGTCGCAAGAGAGGTGACTAGGGTTAGGGAAGGCTGTCGAAAATTTTAGGGGGAGAGAGGATCGAAAATTAGGGAGATACCATGTTAGGATTGTAAACCTTGCCTTCTCATTAATTTACCAAACTATATATAATTACAATGGGACACGTTATTACGCTAATATCCTTATACAATGGATATTTACAATAATGACCAAATCTATAATGAACTATTCTAATATAGGCTTCCAAACTTCTCTTTTCAGCATAAAGACATAAACTGCATGTAAAATTACAAAGGGGAGAACCATTGAGTTGTGAAACAACTTTAGAAAAGCCAAATGCAAATTGAAAGTACATCCGTAATGAAACAAAGTGAAAAACGTTAGGAAAACCAAATAGCACTTTTGTATAATGTAAGTGTTTGATTGGATAAGAATAGTAACAACGATGTATAAAATACTCGGCTCTATTTGCATTAACTCAAAGTTACACTATTACAAGTTGATTGAGAACCGTGTGAAAACTAGGAGCTAACTAAGCTATATATAGTGCTGATGAGATCAATAACAACCATTGATCTCAAATGATTTAATCTAAACCATTAAAAGAAAGTCAAATACAACTATAGGAGAAATAGAAGAACTGTCGCAAGAGAGGCGACTAGGGTTAGGGAAGGCTGTCGAAAATTTTAGGGGGAGAGAGGATCGAAAATTAGGGTGATACCATGTTAGGATTGTAAACCTTGCCTTCTCATTAATTTACCAAACTATATATAATTACAATGGGACACGTTATTATGCTAATATCCTTATACAATGGATATTTACAATAATGACCAAATCTATAATGAACTATTCTAATATAGGCTTCCAAACTTCTCTTTTCAGCATAAAGACATAAACTGCAGGTAAAATTACAAAGGGGAGAACCATTGAGTTGTGAAACAACTTTAGAAAAGCCAAATGCAAATTGAAAGTACATCCGTAATGAAACAAAGTGAAAAACGTTAGGAAAACCAAATAGCACTTTTGTACAATGTAAGTGTTTGATTGCATAAGAATAGTAACAACGATGTATAAAATACTTGGCTCTATTTGCATTAACTCAAAGTTACACTATTACAAGTTGATTGAGAACCGTGTGAAAACTAGGAGCTAACTAAGCTATATATAGTGCTGATGAGATCAATGACAACCATTGATCTCAAACGATTTAATCTAAACCGTTAAAAGAAAGTCAAATACAACTATAGAGAAATAGAAGAACTGTCGCAAGAGAGGCGACTAGGGTTAGGGAAGGCTGTCGAAAATTTTAGGGGGAGAGAGGATCGAAAATTAGGGTGATACCATGTTAGGATTGTAAACCTTGCCTTCTCATTAATTTACCAAACTATATATAATTACAATGGGACACGTTATTACGCTAATATCCTTATACAATGGATATTTACAATAATGACCAAATCTATAATGAACTATTCTAATATAGGCTTCCAAACTTCTCTTTTCAGCATAAAGACATAAACTGCAGGTAAAATTACAAAGGGGAGAACCATTGAGTTGTGAAACAACTTTAGAAAAGCCAAATGCAAATTGAAAGTACATCCGTAATGAAACAAAGTGAGAAACGTTAGAAAAACCAAATAGCACTTTTGTTAAGAACTCTTTAAGTAAATATAACATAAAAACAACATGAACTTCACACTTCTCAACCGTAAATTTCAACTGAATGTGATAACTAAAATAAACAGAAGCAAAAATCAACAATAAAAAATTTCTAAAAAGGTATGTAAAAATCTTATGTGAAAAAGAAATTAAAAAACATACATAACAGGAGTAGTATTAAACCTAACTAAATATGTATTAAAAAGTAATTGAGAGATAAATTTCATATTTGCTCCAGATAAAAAAACAAATTGTACCTACTGCCATTAGTTAAAAAAAGTGTAAGCAAAAGTCGATAGTAAAATATATATCAAAATATATGTTGAGCAATTTCATCAATTAAACTCGCAAATAGGAAAAAGCTTGAATGTTGGAGAAAACCGCAGAAATTTGTTGATGAGAAAGTAAACCTGATCAAATGCAGGAAGAAATATGATGATTTTTTTTGAGTTGTTATATAGACATCCAAGGTTTTACTAAATTTACTCATTTCCTACGGTCGTTTTGGTTGAAACTTTCGTTTCAAGGTCGTTTCAGTTGAAACGACCGCCACGTGTCGCGACGACGAAACCTTAAAATTCAGGGGGGGGGGGCCCTTTATATTGACCGTTTCAAGGTCGTTTTGGTTGAAACTGTCGTTTCAAGGTCGTTTCACTTGAAACGGCCGTTTGATTTTAATGTTTTTAGTAAAATCATCGGGTGGATATAGCAGGAGCCTTTTTTTTTACAATAAAGGCTCAGACCATAGATTTGAAGACATCACAAAGGAACAAATGTATTGTTCTGGCTGCAAATACGATTTGTCAAGCCAAAAAGTGTTATGGCTGCAAATATGAATTTCCAAGCCAAAATTATTTATATTGCATCTCTCGTGTGACATAAATCTATGGATCATCATCATAGCCCATCAGATAAACAATTCTCAGATTTTGTTCATGCAGATTGAAATACCATCTTAGGTAGCAAATAAGATGCGTGGACTCCACCATCAAAAAGACAGTCACGAAGAGCCAACCAACCATAACACATCACCGACACAAAAAGCCTATAAGAAAAAGGAAAAATGCTAACACGGAGCTGAATAGTGTTTCTCAAGTGTACACATAAATTGAAGATTTCATATATAGGTAATATATATATATATATATATATATATATATATATATATAGGGTGAGGTTCATTGTAGACACTTTTACATGTGAAATAGCTCTTTTTCACATGTGAAATGCTCTGAACAATTAGAAAAATGAAAAAAAGGAAAAAATGAAATTATCACAACCACTAGATCAAGAGATCTAATGGTGAAAAATGGTGTCTACATGTCTACACTTATGAGGGTGTCTACAATGAACTTTTCAATATATATATATATATATATATATATATATATATATATATATATATATATATATAGGGTTAAGTTCAATGGAAAACTAAGTTTTAGTTGGAAAACTGGAAAACCAAAGGAAAAATATATTAAATGAAGGCTATTTAGGTCATTTTGGTGCTCCTTTTTTTTCTTTTTTAAATTTCCGTGTCTATCCAACTAATTTCCACCTTACGACCTTAAAAAAAATAAAAAAACTAAAAAAAAACTAAAAAAAACTAAAAAAAAAAACGTTCTTTTTTTATGGGTTCGTCCGACTATGTTGCATATATGCAATATTGTATGTTTTTTATATTGCATATATGCAACATATGAAACATACAATGTTGCATATATGCAACATACTATTTTGCATATATGCAACATGTGAAACATACAATGTTGCATATATGCAACATACTATTTTGCATATATGCAACGTATGCAACATACTATGTTGCATATATGCAACATAGTCGGATGGACAAGATAAACAAAAAAAAACGTTTTTTTGTCTTTTTTTTTTTGTTTTTTTGTCTTTTTTTTTCTTTTTTTGTTTGTTTTTTAAAAAGTTATCATGTGGATATATGTGAAACCAAAAAAAAAAAAAAAAAATTTGTCAAATTACCCAAATAGCCTTCATTTAATATAACTTTCCTTTGGTTTTCCAGTTTTCCAAATAATAGTAGTTTTCCAAGGAACCTTACCCTATATATATATATATATATATATATATATATATATATATAAAGGCTCAGCCCACAGCTGGTCATCATAGCCATTAAGGCTCAGACCGGACCCAAGGTACGTACCTGTGCAACGGTTGCGCTAGATTAGGGGTGAGTAGATTGTCGGGAAATCCGGATATTCCCGATTTCCGACCCGGTTTTTTAGAAATCCTGAACCAGTTTTTTGTGCCCGTTATAAAGTCTGGGTCTCAATTTAAATACATTTTCGGTTCTCGGTCTCGGGTCGGGATATACCCATCGGGATCGGGAAACCCGAAAAACCGAAATAGGCTCAGATGGTTTTTTTTTTTTTTTTAAATCCCTACAGTCCACCCTTCTTCTGGTCAAGAGCTGCATTGTTACAACAGGTAAATATATTATTTTATTTTTCCATAAGAATTGTAAAGTTTGATCACCCCAAACCATGTTCATCAAAATATAGTTCTTGAAATCTACAAGAAAATATATCAATATGGATTTGAATTGATCTAATTTGGATTTTGATGGTAATGGAGTAATCAATTTAGAGTTGTATTCATCGCTTCGTGATTGAAGTCAAAATTTTGGACTCACAGAGATCGTCGTCTTCATCTTCAGTGTTCTTGAGTTCATACCTCTCAAATTGCACATAACTGTTAATTTTTTTTCCCGATCGGTTTCTAGTCTCGTGTTGTTTTCTATCATCAATTTGGACTACATTCGAAGTTAAGCATCAATTATAGTTTTGATTTAATTTAAGATTCACAGTTCATCCTCGCTCTTCATTCTCAATTCCGGGCTCGATTTTGGTTTTTCAAATCTTCATCGAAACATATCAACAATGCATCTAATATGGATCGTTTAACAATTCCGATCACAACGGTGTCTTCAATTTTGTGATTCGTGAAGAAGTCAGGGATTCGGATTTCGGAGCCAGGCCCAAAAAAATATTGAAGTTTTTGGTTTTTCGGGAAAACCGGTAAACCCGTAGAGACCGAGCATGCCCAAACCGAAAAACCGATTCATAGTATTGGACCGGGATTTGGTCAAGATCTCATCTGATTTCGAAATTTTATTTCAACAAGTTCATCCTCGCTCTTCATTACGCTCAGCCTTAGAACCTTGACTCCTAGGGTTTAGGGCGGAGCCCGGTCCTAAGGGCGGATACCCCTACTAGGTTCCGTGGCATTGAGAAATTTTATTTCAACAAGTTGTTAACCCACTGAAAATTGTTCAGATCTCATTGCTGAACATGGAGTTACTTGAATTACGCTTTAGAAGTAGCTGTACTTCGGGAGTAAATTGAGTTTCGAAAGCAACTTTAAACTTCGAAAGCAAATTACTCTTTAGAAGTGCATTTGTTCATCAAAAGTTATTTATATTGTGGAAGTGACTTTGAATTTCGAAAGTAAAATTGGTCAATTCTGATGGATTAATTGTCACTGTCTTTTTGAAATGCCTAAAAACTAGTCATGCAAATTGTACATAAGAGCCATCAAGTCTCAAGGAATTGATGATCTTATACTACAAATAAAATACACATTACATGCCGAAACAGTTGTGCGTATGTGATAGCTTAGGCCCCATTTGGTTCGCAGATTTTGAAGGATTTGAAATGGAATTGGAATTAATTCCGAACAAAATCCTGTTTGGTTGATAGAAAATGAATCTAAAATGGAAAGAATTCCATCGTTTGAAGGAATTCAAGAATCCTTCGGTGTGTCCAAGGAATGTTTTTAAAGGAACGGAATGCGTACAAAATGACTTTTATATCCCTCCCGTGCTTCGTGTTCTTCGTATATTCATCACAGTATTAATTTTTTTTTCATTGATTTCTTTGATTCCCAAAATCAAAACCCAAAATCTTTGATTCCCAAAATTTTAATTTTATTACCCATGAAGAACCAAAGTCAAAACCCAGACAAATTGTTGTCGCCATGATTTGCCTCAATCTTAAAAAATGAAACACAGATCTCAGTTTTGCTACCTTGGAAGAAGCAAACTTCAAGTCGGTGGCTGGAGAAGACGATAATACGAGGAACGAAGGTGTCGATTCTTGAATTGCTGTGGCTGGAGAAGACGATGATAAGAAAAACGAACAATGCGGATTTGATTGGAGGATTAGGGAAGAAAAAGATGAAACACAGAGATCGGTTCATCGGTTTTGTACGGGGATGGTGGCGATCGGGTGATGACTGATGAACGATTTGGCCTTGAATAATGATTACGAAACACAAATCTCGATTAAACTCCCATGGATTTGACCTTGAGAACTTCATTTTGGCTTAATATTTGAGTGATGAACAACATCATATAGTGAACAACTCCAAACCCTATAAAAAGGTGTGTGTGCCATGGAAGATAAATACCAAGACCAATGAATGGGTTAATGTAGGGACAGTTTTGTCTTTTTGTTTAAAAAAAAAATTCGAATTTCCTTTAGGGTTATTGGATTTAAATAATCCTAACTATCATATCAGTAATTGGCTGATAATAATTCTAACTCTGAAAATATTTTCAAACAAGCTAAACTTTCACCCTATTTTTTTCTGGCAGTCCCAAACTAATAGAACGTTAACGGTGTTAACTTTTGATGACGTGACATGTCTAGGTGGCGGTCCATATAACATTATAATCTGATGTGACATTCTTTTGATGATGTGGCATGTAATACAATTAGTAAATTATTGTTATTATTATTATTATTATTATTATTATTATTATTATTATTTATTATTATTATTATTATTATTATTATTATTATTATTATTATTATTATTATTATTATATATAATATATATATTAGGAACCGTCGGCAACCCGTCATCTTATCCGATGACATCATCACCAGCGACTTCCACCGCCGACCACCACCAACCTGTCATCTTCTCCGATGATAACACCACTGGCACCGCTCCGACACCACCACAACTCTAGCACCACCACCACAACACCGACATCACCATCCCTTCGACATTACCACAACCCATCACAGCAGCTGATCCGCGCTCCATCTCTCTAAACGATGTCGTTTCAAGCATTTCCGGTGAGGCTCCGCCGTGATGTTGGCAGCTGCGACAACCTGCAACTCGGCACCACCACCGTTTCAAGATCTGGAAATGACAACGGGAACTCATGATGGTGAGGAGAAGGGAACGAGATGCAGACGTGATGCTTAGATCTGAGGTTGGTGGTGGTTGTTGTAGTGAGGTTGGTGGTGGACAGCGGTGGAAGTCGCCGGTGATGATGGGTCGGGGATGACGAATGGGATGAAATGGTAGGTGGGAACTTTAAAGGGTTTTTTATTAAATGTTCTTATATAGATCCTCATCTTTTATTAAGTTTCAGAAATGCCCCTTATCTTGCCATCTCATCATGCCACGTCATCAAAAGTTAAGACCGTTAAGATTTTGTTAGTTTGGGACTGCTAGAAGAAAATAGGGTGAAAATTTGGCTCGTTCCCATTTCTGGGATTATTATCGCCAATTACTGATAGTTGGGATTATTTAAATCCAATAACCCTTCCCTTTATAATTTTCGAACCAATTTTATTTTGAACGGCTCAGGTGTATTAAGAACTAGCAAGAAGCTTTACGAACCAAATACGCCGTGAAGCTTTATTGAAATTAATTCACTTTTCTTTGGATTCTAATTCACTTGAAACATTCCAGTTTCATCAAAAAATTTCCACCAACGGGAGAGTGGGGTTTATGGCATGGGCTCTGATTACGAGGATGCTCTGGCTGGTCTCCACGGCATAATTCCGGGCTTCAACATAAGTTGTTTCACTAACAAGGACACCGCCCCTCCAAAAGCCCAACATGTTTTGGCGAGTGCCCTCTCTAGTAAAAACATGCTCGAGATGGAAGCTACTTACGAGATGACAGTCAAACAAAAGGCTGTTTGGGACTGCCTCCGGCAACCGCATGTTCCCCGTGGATGAGAAGTGCCATGTCTCAAATATCGGCTCGTGACGGGCTGGGGCAGCACATGTCGCCCGTTGAGTACCGGGCGATTCTCAAATATCGGCTCATGATCCCCCCCTGTTCCCCACTGATGAGAAGTGCCCTGTCTGCAACAAGGCGTGTTTGGATTCGTTCGGGGAGCACGCCGTTCACTGCAGAGAGCTCCCTGGGTTTAAATACAGACATGACGTGGTTCTGGACGTTATTTTTGACATTTTCATACGGGATGGGATCTCGGCCAGGAAAGAAGCCCCTGTTAATTTTCTGTTTGATCCTTTGTACGGCCGCTCCACTCTCAGGCCAGTTGACGTTCTCGTTTTTTGGTGGCAGAATGGGAAGCATGCTTCTGTCGATCTTACGGGGGTTTTTCTCCTTGTGGGGTTGAGGGTCAGTACCTTCAAGGCTGGCCAAGCGACCTCCAGGGCGGCCGCTGGGAAGGTGAACAAACACGAGATAGCGTGCATCGAAAATCAACATGTGTTTGTTCCGTTTGCGTTTGATACTTTCGGTTATCTTGAATCGGAGGCGGTGACCACGCTAAATCGGATCCAAAAAGTCATGCACGAGAATGTTGCGACTCCTAGAATGAAGAACGTTGTTTTTATATGTCTAGTTTTGCTATTCAAAAAGGTTTGGCGGCGCAGTTTGTTGCTCGCCTTCCTTGCATGATGACTTGAAGTCGCGTGTGTTTCCCTTTTCGAGTTGTATGTTTCTTTATTGGTTTTAAGGAATTAATGAATGAAAAATATTGACACAATACATATCCTTTTATTTTAAATTTGAACTTGCAGGTGTTAAGAGTTAGAGGCAGGATGGTTTTTTTTTTGCAGGGGGGGGGGGGGTGTTTGCAAGGAATCGGTGGAGGTGGGGTGACATTTTTGGGGAATGACGCTGGAGGATGGCTGCTAATACAGTTGAGGTGTTTTACACTTAATTAATAGTGGTATCATACTTATGAATTTGAATTTCTTTTACATTTGTTTCACGGTACATAATAAAATTTATTTGGTACTATATTCATTTAAATGAAACTACAAACTTCTAACAAAGTAGGCTAAAAACGAAAACACACAAAAACTACAACCGTCAAGATGGTGGCCCGTCACAATGCGCGGACGGGTCACCATCTAATATATTATACAATTAACAACTATTTTAAGTGAGTACTTTTACTGTGCGTTTGTGCCAATACATTCGTGACACCTCAATTTTGAGGATAATACCTTGATGACATTTAATATTGTGGTCCAATGATCTGATGACAACATTGTTTGGCTTCTGTATTTTTATCATTTTCTCACGTTGTACTCGTGTATGTAAAGCATGTCCTCTTCATGGAAGAGATGCTTTAGAGCATTCACAGTCCATTCTCTATCATTATCCTTATAATTTATATATTTATCATTACTTTTTCTCTCTCTTCCCGTCACAACCACAAATTAATAACACTTTTTTGTAACTTTATCATTACCTTTCCACTCCCTTCAAACCTCAAATTTTACAGATTTACTAATTTTTTTCTCAAATTTAGGGATTCTAAAAATTTTTTTTAAATATTTCTCTCTCCTCTACTCACAACTACACCTTAAATGTTAAGGTTTACACACACCCATTATAAAGAATGGGTTGTGAATGCTTTATATGTTTCTTTTTATGCTCTCTCTTCTCATAGGATTTTTTTTTTTGAACGGCCAACGAAAGAAATATTATTCACAAACCAACCAGAACACCAAAGACACCAAACAGACCCCAAACACCGCAAATTACAAACATTCCATTCTAAATAAACACCACTGGTCCCAAGTAAAGTTCATCTTAGACCGACAGCTCAACCAGAAGAAGCCCATAACTTTGATGTCATCGATGATACGAGCCCTAGAAACCATGCAGTTATTGAAGACAACCTCGTTCTGATGCTTCCAGATCGCCCAAATCGCCATGAGAATAATGAATTGAACAACCTTTTTCAATCTGGGGGAGCCAGGAACATAATGATGGAAAGAGATAAGGTCTTGCACACAAAACAAAAAGAAACTCCTTAGGCCACACCAATTGCTAATAAAATCCCAAATGGACTGAGCAAGCCCACAAGAGATGAATAAACGATCAAAAGATTCCTCCGATTATCCGCACATCGGGCAGAGAGAGCACGGGATCCCAATCCGCCTGCTGACCAGGTTAGTTCTGGTGGGAAGGCGGTCTAACATGGGCCTCTAAGCGACAAATCCAACTTTAATCGGAGCCCAGCTGTTCCAAGTGAAGGAAACCACCGGCGTCGAGTACCGGATGGACTGTAACGTAGCCCTAATACTGTGCACGGAGAAGGATCCGGAGCCATCGAGCAGCCACTTCCACCGGCCAAGGCCATCCTCAGGCCGGAAATGGTGCAACAGGAAGCACAAGCACGTCAGCTCCCCAACCTCATTTGACCCAAGAGGATCAGGAAACCACACAAATGCCATCTGGGCCGACCATTAACCCGAGAGAGCTTGTCACCAACCATACAATGCTTGTGGGGCTCCAAAGCAAACAACGCAGGGAATCTGTCCATAAGGGGAGAGGAATTCAGTAAACAGTCCAACCAAAATCTGATACACGATCCGTCCCCAACAGTGCCAGTGATGGCAGTACACAAATGAAGACCAGCTCGTTAAGGACCTGGGAACTTTTATAGATCGAACCCCAAGCCCCAGAGATGGAAGGATTTATAGGTATAAAATTCCAAGAGCGGGAGCAGTGATGAATGTCCCAGATTATGTGCCACCATAGAGCACCTTTCTCACATTTAAACCGCCACCACCACTTGGCCAAAGAAGCCAGATTAGCCTCCCTAAGAGAGCCCAACCCCAGACCCCCGTACCTCTTAGGAGCGACAGTCAGGTCCCAAGCCACCCAGTTAAGACCACGATGAGAATCATTATTTCCCCAAAGAAAATCCCGTCTGATCCGATCCAACTTCTCAATAACAGCCATAGGAGCCCGATAGAGAGAGAAGTAATATGACCGAAGAGAGTTCAGAATCGATCTGATAAGAGTGATTCGACCTCCGAAAGAGAGAGAGAGAGTTGGCCTTCCATCTCGAGAGGCGTCCAAGGAAAACCTCAATAACCGGGTCCCAATGCTTGATATGATTCATGTTCGCACCAATTTGAAAGCCCAAATGCGTAAAAGGCAGCGAACCTACCTTACAGTTAAAAATACCAGCCATATTGGCAACCTCATCTCCAAGAACACCGATCCCAAAAAGAGTGCTTTTCTCAATATTAATTCCCAAGCCCGAGATAAGAAAGAAGCACCTCAAGATACGACGGAGATTAAGCATTGTGTGCCAACTCCAATCTCCAATGAATAACACATCGTCATCAAAAAGAAAATGGGACAAAAGCGTACCATTGCTTGAACATCTAATCCCATGGAAAAGACCCACATCACAGGCTTCATGCATGAAAGAAGACAACACTTTCATAGCTAAAATGAAGAGGAACGGAGATAGAGGATCTCCTTGTCTAAGCAAAAAGGAATGGTGTTCAAAGTGGATATTAATAAAGCTTTTGATTCCCTCATAGGATTTAAATTCCGGTGGTCTTTTACTTCTCTCTTCTATGTGTTTTTCCATTTCTCTTTTTATGTGGCCACTAATGACATTCGAATGGCTAGGGTTCTTATTTTTTAGACGAATCATCCGCTGTTAATCGTCGGGTCGTTGTGGCTATCGTTTCAAAAAATTTGATGGCTAGGGTTTTTTGATTTACCGATCTTATATATTCAGCCACGGCGTGGTGTTTGCGCGCAGCTATTGACGGATCTGAGTCTGGTACCACATATAAGCTCTTATATTTCTGGCCACGGTATGGTGCTTCCGCGCAGCCGTCGGACGGATCGGATTTTGGTACCATATCGGAGCCTTATGGCGGTGCTGATGTTGTATTTGATGAGCCTTGAAGGCGAAGCTTATCTTATTAGAGCTTTATTGCTCTTTTGTTTCGGTTTCGTATGTTTCAGGTGTTGACGGGTACCTGTTTATGCGCAGCCAGGTTCTGAAAGATGTGCTTACTCTAATTTCTTTTAGGGTTTGAGCTTATAATGTTTTGATTTGGTTACGTTGCCGGAATATGAACGATATGTTGGGTTTCTAATGTCTTGGATTTGAACTGAACAATGTCTGCCTTTAGGGTTGTGATATTTATCTGGTTTTGATTAGGTCTCTTATATTTCAGAAACGTTTGTTGCCCTTTTTCTGTTGCCTAAATCTAAATGATGTGGTTGCTTTCTGATGTGTAGCCGAAACCCGAGCTGCACCATGGTTTCTTTTAGAGTTTGAGGTTATGATGTTTATCTGGTTATGAGATGGCGTTTATCACAACCGTAATCATATCTGAGCCGTAAAGATTTGTAAATATTACAATGATAATTGGTGCATAATTGGTGGTTTCTCACTCATTTTCTATTGTGCGTTTTGTCACCAATGCCTTCAAGACATATCTATTTTATGGTCAGGAGATCAGATTACATATTCACTTTGCCTCTGTTTTTTTGTCCATGTTTTATGAGATATTGCTACTCATTCTTCATTTGAAAGAAGTTGTGTTGGCGTCATGTTGGATTTCAGGAGCTGACCTCTTTTATTCATAATATATGTTAGCTTTGTTGTCCATTTCATTTGCTGTCTGTAATCTGGTTTGAACGTTATGTGGGTTACTTTTACTCAAGGCTATGATGTTTTTTCTGGTGATGAGAAGTGTTATCACAATCATAAATAAGATCTGGCTATGATGTTTTTTCTGGTGATGAGAAGTGTTATCACAATCATAAATAAGATCTGAGCCATTTACAAATTACATCATCCATGGTTGAGCAACTTTGCTTTGTTTATGTTTTTATAATTTTTTACTTAGCGTTTTTCTGATAGAGTAACAGTGGATGCTTGAGCAATATTTTTTCTTTCATCATGCTGCGGATGATAGATTTTATCCTACTTACGGTATATATATGTACTTTGTTTAATTGTTAATGGATGATAGATTTATCTCAGTTAAGTCATTTTCCCCCTTTTCTCTGATATTTAGTTGCAAGTTCTATATCGACTTCAAAGATCATTAACATGTTTATGATATCTTGGTAGTAGATAACTGAATGTTCAAATTACAAAACGATACAATGGTGGTTTGCCGCAACCCGCGAGCGGGTCACCATCTAGTAATATAAAATTAGCAAATTTAGCCATCTTGAATCTCACATGAGAAACGATTCCAACATCATTTTCGCCTTCGAACGATCGATAAGATGTCGCTGCTCGTCATCGATTTCCTAAACAACGTACCACGTCTCCTCACACGTTTCTCCTGTTAAAATATCGACCAATGATCAATAAGATGTGGGCTAGGGATCTGTAGTGCTTAATTAGTTGATCATATGAACACACATCACCTGTAACTGAAACGACAAGGCTTGATGTTTCGGCTGGCAGGACAAGTTATCGCGAACCGGTAAAGCTGTAATCATACAAAAGACATTTACTACACTTAATAGTTTGGGCGAGCCTAAGATGTTAAATACAGGTGTCACGTGACACTAGTAAAATAACTTGGGTGTCATATAGTATCAGATAATCATTCCTTATGCAGTAAAAAGGAGTTTGATAGATATTAGGTTTCTACCTGAAAGCGACAAGGAAACATTAGCCTTGTCGTCGTTTTCATATGTTGATTTGGCGGATTGAGATGGTGATGAATCATATATACATGTGTAAAAGAAGAGGGGGATTTCCTCATCGATTTTAAACCCATTTTTATCATGTGACGTGTTTGTAACAATCTCGCTCCCTGGGTTTTGAATTAGAATATCCGAAACAACATCTGAGACAGCTGATCAAGAAAGAAAAATTGGGTCACATAAAACATCTAAGATACATATCGTTAAAGTTGTATACTTAATATCTTACGAGGTTTTAGATAACGAGAATTATATCTTCGGATCTCTGCCCTCCACGTCAGTTTAGCCAGAGCAAGCTTGTCAGAATATTCTTGACAAATAAAAAGTTTCTGGTTGAATAAAAAGTAATTTTAAAGTTTAAACAAAGAAAAGAAATAAGTTAAATCGACCATTTTCAAAATTAATTTAGGAAAATAATCTTTTTCTTAATATATATCACATTAATATAGCATTTCAGCAATGTTTTAAACCGGAGCAGAATTGTGATAAAAAATATTATACAAGTTGACCCGGAAGGTCGGACTGAATTTAATATTCAAACATGTAAATTTATAATATACATGCACTATATACACTTTCAAACACAACAAATATAAAAAAATATATAAAATAAAAACTTTGATAAAGTTTTACACAAATTACATTTATTCAAAAAAAACATCAATATAAGTTTTAATCGAACTATAATATCCAAAACAAGTTATACTGAAGTATTGTATGCATCAAATTCTTCATCATTTAGTGTGAGTGCGATTTAAGTTTTAAAATACCAGGTTAATTACCGACTTGATCCTGGGTTTCGACCGATTGAACCGTAAAAACGACCGGGTAAAATATTAGCTCGGAATTAAATTAAACTAAACATACTCGAACCGGCCTAGTTTCTGGTCGCCGATTCAACCAGTCGAACTGGTCGTTTGAAAATGCGTTTTAAAACATTACATTTGAGCTAGCCTAATATTGACAAGAAACTAATAAGAAATTGACATGTGTCAAAATATACTCAGCCAAGTATAACATAATTTTTTGAACGGAAAACCACCAGAATTTTACTTGTAAAATTTTAACCAATAACCTTTGACTGCTAAAATATAATCTAATAAAACTTCACGGATGGATGCGAGATACAATGCTTTTGTTTTATTTTTTACTTGATTTTGTCTTTTTGTGCGATTAATGCTTTTTTAAGCAACAAGAAACGTGACATGTCCCGTCTCAAAATCGAGTAACAAGACAAATTCACGTGAAAAATGCAAAATTAAATTTAAAAAAAAAGGCATTATTTCGTAATAATAGCGATTCCTACTCGTGGGTGTTGCATTTTGATTCACTAAAAACTCTTAAACAGTGTGAATCAACGTTTGAATTTAAAAATATTAAAATCATAAAAAATAAAAAATAAATACATAAAACCGATAAATGACTATTCTATTGTTATTATTTGCGAAAAAAGCTTAATTAAACCGCATAAAAATACATAATTCGCGTAAATCTTGATTCTTGTATCAATGTGTAAGTTATTAAGAGAAGTTAAAAAGACTATTTTCTTAAAACTAGTCAAGTCAAAATGGTTAATTAGTTTTATACTTTACAAAAACTACTAAAAAAAGTCAAAATAACAACATACCTGTCTTACAAGACCAATTTTGACTTCAGTTTGAGATATTGTGTTTGTTTCTGCTTCAGAAATATATTGTTCAAGATTTTCTGAAGCACTTCCAAGATGATCCACAACTGCAACCACTGCCCTACACACATACTCCTTGGTGTTCTCCACAACTCTGCATGTAAATTAACTTTTTTCTTTAATTTTTTTATTTGTGCTTTGTATGTTGTACATCATGCAGTAATAGTTGTATGGCCAAAAGGGTAGTATAGTCCTTTACTTCATCCAAATCCAAAGAAAAATACAAAAACAACAACTTTTTTGCTCTTCTCAGTTTCATTCCATACCACATAACTTCATTCCCAATTTCTAAATATGTCAAGCTAATAAGCTCATCAACCACGTAGGAAACAGACTAACACCGTTAGTAAAAAAATTCAGTATATATATATAAATAAGTATGATGTTCGGGTTTATGTTTCTGCCACGATTTCGGAAACAAGATTTAAATAGATATAAGGAAAAGAGAGACTGACAAATGTTTGTGATTTGAATTCATAAAAGTGGATTCACAGTATCCTGCTGCTGCATGAAGCTGTGAACATAAATCCTTCAGTTCCTGCATACATCACACTAATTAAACAAACAACTAAAATTAAAAATAAAATGTAGAAAGGTATATATGTATATTTTTTCATTTTCAGTTATAGATGCTAAGATTTTCCTGATGAAAGATTAAATTTGTTAGAAGCATGATTTTCTTTAAGAACGAACATGAAAATTCATGAAACATGTTGAAAAGAGAGTTTAAACTCATCGGATTTGAATAACAGAATTAGTGAACTATTGATAATGATAGTGATAATGATAATAATAATTCGACCACATAAATTAAATGATAAAAAAAATGATGAAATGAAGTAGGCTTACTTGGAGAGATTTGGAAAAGTTTGAGTGGTTTTGTGGTTCAGTAGTTTCTGGGTGTTCAGTTTGAGATGGATGTGAATCCTCTTCCATTCTCCTGCTTGCACTTCTCAACTGTCTTGATGTTTATTAATCCACATGTATCTCTCTATCTCTCATATATATATAATAATATATATGTACATGTGTATGTGTGATGGAAGGATGAAATTTGAAATTGTTTTTTTTTTTTCTTTAACGGCAAATACAACGAACATATAATACATCTGGACCCTTAGAAATTATTTGGTACGAAGCTGGTGAAGTCGACTGAGATTTATTTTTTACGGTTAATTAAGATGAAGACGATGACAAGATTGTACATGATAAAAAGTTAAAATTGACCGAAAGAAAAAGAGCAAAAAACTTCCATTGTTGATTTTTTTTTTGTTAAATATAATTTTCTTACTTTTTAATCGTCAATAATTTATGTAGTTTATTGTTTTTCTTTTTAAAACATTATTCAACAAATTCACAAATTTTATTATATTTAATTTAATCATGATTTATATATTGCCGTATTTTATAGTGCTATTATAAGAGAGGAGATTATAGTTTTTTTTTTTGACAAAATTATAAAAAAAACGTGTCCTTTATGTATATATAAACATTAAAAACATCTTTTATTTAAATTATTTGTAACGAATTAAGTTCTTCTTGCTAAACAATGTTAAGTTTTTTGTTAAATGACTAAAATATCCTATTTTCAAAAACCCAAAAGTAATAAAACATTCATTCTTATAGAAAAGATGTAAAGCAATTATAAGATGTAAAGCCTCCAAATCCAACAGTGATGTTTGTGAGGTTCAACTGACCATCTCACCCCAAATTTGATGGTGGTGATGATTGATAGTAGTTTTAGGGGAAAAGAATATGTTAGTGGTAAAAAAAGTAATTTTAAAAAAAATTAACAGAAAATTTAACGTCATTTAGTATCAAGGACTTAATTTGTTATAAAAAATGCAAATAAAGAACGTTTCGTGTAATTTCGAAAGTATAAGCATGAAATTTGATATTTAATGAACACATAAAGAATTTTTTTTTCTTTTTTTTTTCTTTCTTTCTTTTTTTTTGTTTGTAATTAGCATTTCCTCTTTAATGGTTGCGGTATAATTACGTATTATTATCGCCAGTAAAACTGTGACTTCTACGCATGGGTTTTTATCGAATCAAATTTGACTTATTCGAATGTGAATAAAATTAGTCGAATTCGAATCGAACAATCATAGTCGAATTCGAATCTATTTACATAAATCAATTAAGAGTAAAAAATTATTTTTCATAAAAACATCTCTACTTAATATATAACTTTTTTAATAATTCAATAAAACCTTCATTTAATAAATTTTAGCTCATGATAGCAACTCCAAACAAAATATAACTTTTTTAATAATTCAATAAAACCTTCATTTAATAAATTAGAGCTCATGATAGCAACTCCAAACAAAATGAAAAGCAACCCAAAACAATCCTAAACAATAGGAGATTAATCACGAAATAACGATTGAATAACGACAATATAAAACATCCCAAACAAAAAATTGTTGAGTGCTAGATTAAAACTTAAAAATGCAACATGGTCGATGGGTCAAAAATTAATACTTCAATGCCTCAATTGGGTCATACGTCATTAGGATTTGGGGTTATGTTAAAAGAGTGGAACCCAATAAATATATAGTTCAATAGTTTGATAAAAATCTAAAATGACTTACATATATATATATATATGTATATATATATATATTTATATATATATATATTTATATATATATATATATATATATATATATATATATATAGGGGAAAGATCAAATAAAAACAAGATGTTATTGCGAAAACAAGAAAACAAATATTAAAACCTCTATAACTTCCTCATACGATAATATTTTTAAAAAAAATTTGCACCAAAAGTCTTAAAATTATGTCACCTTTAATTCTGGAAAAAAAATAAAAATATAAAATTTCGTGATTTTTTTTATTATTGCACATGTGCAATAATATGTATTAATTATTTTTTCCAGAATTAAAGATAACAGAATTATAAGATTTATGGTACAATTTTTTATCAAAAATATTAACGTATGAAAAAGTTATAGAGGTTTTAATATTATTGCAAATGTGCAATAATAAATTTTTATTGCACATGTGCAATAATAAAAAAATAAAAAAAACGTTGAATTTTTTTTAATTTTCTCCAGAATTAAAGATAACAGAATTATAAGATTTATGGTGCAATTTTTTATAAAAAATTTCAACATATGAAAAAAGTTATAAAGGTTTTAATATTATTGCATATGTGCAATAATAATAATAATAAAAATTATTGCACCTGTGCAATAATAATTTTTAAAAAAATTTGATTATTTTTTAATTTTTTTTCCATAACTAAAGATAACATAATTTAAAGGATTTTGGTGCAAAATTTTTATAAAAATATTAACGTATGAAAAAGTTATAGAGGTTTTAATATTTGTTTTCGTGTTTTCGCAATAAAAGTTGTTTTCACATGATCCTTACCCTATATATATATATATATATATATAGGGTTGGGGTAATTTGGAACCCACGTTGAGTTGAGGAAACTTTGGAACCTCGTAAAAAACGAGGTTAAAAAAACGTTTTTTTTTCTAAATTTTTTTATGGTGGTTCTTTAGGTTATAAACTACTCGTATATGAAAAAAAATCAAAAAACCGCCTAGTAGATTTTTTTTTTTAAAAATCTCAAAAAAAAATGTTACATATGTAACTTTCATGTGTAAACTGTATATATATGCATTTACACATGAAAGTTACATATGTAACCAATCTTTTTTGAGATTTTTTTAAAAAAAATCTACTAGGCGGTTTTTTGATTTTTTTTCATATACGAGTAGTTTATAACCTAAAGAACCACCATAAAAAAATTTAGAAAAAAAAACATTTTTTTAACCTCGTTTTTGACGAGGTTCCAAAGTTTCCTCAACTCAACGTGGGTTCCAAAATACTCTTTCCCTATATATATATATATATATATATATATATATATATATATATATATATATATATATATATGGGAGAGGATCATTTGAGAACCTCTCCCTATATATATATATATATATATATATAGGGTTAGGATCATATATATATAGGGAGAGGATCATTTGAGAACCAATTTGGTTTGAGAACTTTTGAGAACCATTCTAAGCCACTAGTTTATATATATGGAAATCCCCCCCATGATTTGAATGCTTCCCCCTGAAAATTAGTGGCTCAGAATGGTTCTCAAAAGTTCTCATTATATATATATATATATATATATATATATATATATATATATATATATATATATATATGGTTAGGTTCAAATGAGAACTTTTTGCTTTAAGAACTTTTGAGAACTAGATCTCAACCACAAATTTTAGGGGGACCACTACAATTCATGGGAGGGGGGATACATGTAAATAAACTTGTGGCTCAAATTTTTTATTTTTAGTTTTCAAATCAAAATGGTTCTCAAATGATCCTCTCCCTATATATATATATATATTATTCGAATCAAATCGAATTTGAAAAACTAAATTCAAATTCAGATCTAGTTTGAATTAGATATTTGAACCGAATAAAGGATTTGTTCGAATAAACCAATTCTATTTGAAGCGCTATCGATGCAACTCACACGTTGGGTTTAATTATTCCTACCAATTCTATTCGCAAGTGTTTGGGTAATGGGGATAGTACGAGATTTTGGAAAGGGTTCGGATCGATAACCATAGTCTACAATAGCAATTTCCTTGCTCTTTCTTTAAACAATGAGAGGTCTATTGGTGACTTTTGTGATGAAAACGGTTGGTCTTGGTCATGGCGTCGTGGCATCCGAAATGGCCATGAAAAGCAACAACTTGATGATCTCCTCTCCTTGCTCTATAGTTTTAACATTGGCAACGATCCCAACAACTGGGTTTGGAATATGGATGGTGATCTATCTTCTCGGTCAAAGATGTTCAGAATTGTATCAATGGTTGTTATTTACCACTGGGTGATTTGGCCACTAGATGGTTGAGGTACGTTCCAAAGAAGGTTAATATTCTCGTTTGGAGATTTTTTTTGCCGAACTCGTCCAAACCTATCGCATCGTGGTATCGAAATTCATTTTATTCTTTGCCCTATTTGTTCTTCTCGTGTGGAATCAACTTCAATTCACATGTGTTTGGTGAATGTGAATTGATGTCCAAAATTCTTGCTCGCATTTCGGCTTGGCTTGATGTGGATTGTTTGAAACCTTTGTCTCCTAATGAATTGTTTCATGTGATAGAGAATTTTAAAGGTCCGAGAAGCAAGAAAGACTTGATGCTTACTATTATTTACACTTCTTGTTGGATATGGTTTGGAAGACTCGAACTTTGTTCATCTTTCAACCCAACAAACTTCGAAACGGCGAGTTGTTCGATGAGGTCATTTTCTATTATTTTTTGTGGTTTGTTAATAGGAATCGTAACAGTAAGTTATAATGAATTTGATTGGTTGTTTAAACCTTTGCTTCACATGTGGTTTTTTTAACTCTCCTTGAGCTTGTTGTTTATTTATATTAGAAGTTGATTTCAGTTTCGAGTTATTCGAATGATTCTTATAATAAACACCCGAGTTATATAATCATTCCATTAATCGTTTTACTAGTAAATCTAAAAATAAGAGAAAGAAAATCGTTTCAAGAGACCAAATAAGTGTGTGTTGTCTGGCATGCCACAAATAATTAACATCCAACAAAAAGACAAAATTTTGGCCAATTCACTCTCGTGACACTTTTGTGCTTCCAACTTTTTCCCTTTACTCAACAAAATAAATGTATTTATAGTTTATAGTTGCAATCAATAATACAAAATAAATTAGTTTGTGTTAGAATAATGCATTTAAATGGAATTCTACAGATAAGAGACAGTATGGAATGAATTATTTTCTTTTTCTAGATCGAGAGAATGTTTTTAAATTATTTTAATTTAACAAATATAATAGTTTTTATTTTTATTTTTTAAAACGACAACTTAATCTACTTTTAACATTATAATAAAAAAAGCCAAAAGATTTTTGTAATTGGTTATATTTGCTGAGGGTGACTAGGGTGAGGATAGATACAATTGAAGCCATTGTAATGACGAGCTGATGGATACTTTGATGTTTAAGGAATGATTCTATCTTTAGTGCGAATGATTGAAAGAGAAACCTTATTTTTATTCTATTGTTCAATATTCTCATATGTGGTTTTTTGTAAGGTAAAATCTAGTTGGGTCAAGTGACTTAAAAACCCTATTCTAGTCATGTAAATTCTCTTTCTTTTGTTTCCGTCTATTTTTTATTAGTCAAGTTCCGATATATTTAGATATATTTATCAGGTTTTTTTAAAGAAAAAAACCGACTCGAATGTCATTTATGTTTAACTTTTGACCCTTTTGTAAAAAAAAAAAGTCCTTTACATCACCCTAAAGGGATAAATCGGTAACTTTTATAATAAATTTTTTTATTATTATTTTGAGACTAAAACTATATGAGTACATAGATCATTTAAAGTGAATAATAATTGGCAACAAAACAGTTGTAAAAGGTTATTAACATTATCATGTGATAGGGATCACAGAACTATAGGTCCCACAAATCACATGTAATTCTACTATGCCTTTTCTTTTAAAACATTATTATTTAATAATAATGGGACATATTAAAATGTAATGTGATGATGTTTCATGTCGAAATCGGTTGGTATTTGTACTTTTACCAACGGTGTATTTAAAAATTGTTGTTGTTGGTACATGCACTTGAATGTTAACTTAAATTTCAAGTATTTAATCTCTTATCCATGGGCTTTATAGTAAGACCGTGTTTGATACATTAGCTGAAAAACTAGCTGTTAGCTGATAAGCTAGCCGGTAAGTTAGCTAGTAAGCTAGCTGTTAACTGATAAACTATAAGCTAGCTGATAAAAAATAACGTTTGGTAAAAACAAGTTGATAAACTAGATGAAAAATATAAAATTACATAAAAGTAAATGTCATAAATGTAAATAAATGTATTATTTATAAGTTAGGGAAGGGTAAAACTGGAAATACTATAAAAGTTAAATGAAACGTACTCAACTAGCTTTTCAAAAGCTAAGCTAGCTTATAAGCTAACTTATGCCGCACCAAACACGACCTAAGATGGTTTCGTAGTTTATACTATTGACAATTTTAAAAAAAGTGATATGAATATAAATTATATAAATACAAGTTGATTATATTATGTGGTATTTTTTTACCGATCAACTAAGCATTATTTACACTGTTGAGTTAGTTCCCAGAGAAAATCACCTCCGCGAACGATTGGGTGGATAACATGTCTGGCTCAGGTATCGAACCCGTGGCCACTCAGTCCCGACTTACGAGTCTTACCATCATCACCAATACCACTCGTCCAAATAACCGATTATATTAGGTTGTATTTATAAGTAAAAACCATTGTCAAAAACGAAATATAACCAATTTATGATTAAAAAAAGGTCATACCTAGGATTGGAATGAAGGACAATAATTTCTATGTATTAAACGAGATGTTTACCATCCCGCGCGTTATGGCGGGGTTGAATCTGTATACTAAACGAAAGTCAAAAAGTTAAGTTGTATAAAACGTAAAAGTTTAAAAGTCTCGTTGTGAAAGTATAAAACTATAGAAGTATACTATAAGCGAAAGTAGAAAAGTTAAAATTTTCGTGGCAAAATTAGAATACAGAAAAACTTAAAACAAAAATAAAAACTTTAAAAGTTAGAGATTTAAAAGGTTAAGGAGTATAAAACGTAAAAGTCTAAAAGTATCGTGGTGAAAAGTATAAAACTATAAAAATATACTAAGTTAAGGGGTATAACACGTAAAAGTCTAAAAGTCTCGTGGTAAAAGTATCAAACTATAAAAATATACTAAAACCGAAAGTAGAAAAGTTAAAAGTTTCGTGGCCAAAGTAGAAGACAACAAAACTTGAAACAAAAAAAAACTTTAAAAGTTAGAGGGTTAAAAAGTTAAGGGGTATAAAACGTAAAAGTCTAAAAGTCTTGTAGTGAAAGTATAAAACTATAAAAATATACTGAGTTAAGGGGTATAACACGTAAAAGTCCAAAAGTCTCGTGGTGAAAGTGAAAAACTATAAAAGTATACTAAAAACGAAAGTAGAAAAGTTAAAAGTTCCGTGGCCAAAGTAGAAGACAACAAAACTTAAAACAAAAAAAAACTTTAAAAGTTAGAGGGTTAAAAAGTTTAGGGGTACAAAACGTAAAAGTCTAAAAGTCTTGTAGTGAAAGTATAAAACTATAAAAATATACTAAAAACGAAAGTAAAAAGTAAAAAGTTTCGTGGCCAAAGTAGAAGACAACAAAACTTAAAACAAAAAATACTTTAAAAGTTAAATGATACAAAACGTAAGAGTATGAAACATATGTGACTAAACTATAACAACCAAAAGTTTACTATTTCGTAAAAAAAAAAAGTGTTTAAAAGTTTAAGGGGTAGAAAGCGTCAAAGTACTAAAGTGTTGTGACCAAACTTTAAAAAACAAAATGTAAAAAAAACAAATTGTAATAGTTCAAGGGTAGATAATGTCAAAACATAAAACTTGCGTGGCCAAAATTTGATATCCTAAAACCCTACTATTAATCACCCAAATTTGATTGTTATATAATAAATGATTGAAATTTGGATGTTTTATACAAAGATCATAAATGAAAACCATAATATACGCAGGTCGTGGTACATCTTATCGCCTCCGGGGTGAATGGAGTATCGGGTTTTATGAGCTTCGTCAAGGACTAGGCTCCCGAGTTCTCTGTAGACGGGTATCCACAGACGATTTACGAAGTACCGTAATCCATCAGGCTTAGTTTCGAGGTGTTGTTCCATGCCACATAGGCTTTCGTTTCGAATGTTTTCGTCTTTCAAAGCTTCTGCTTGTGCTGCCAAAACCTAAGTGACAAGACTAGTTTGAATGGTCATGGCAAGAGATTTGACACGAAGGGGTTTGACACGTTCCTTCCTGCTCAAGACATCTGCAACAACGTTAGCCTTTCTAGGATGGTACAGGATTTTACAGTCATAGTCGCTGAGCAATTCAATCCATCGGCGCTGTCTCATGTTCAAATTGTCACACCCCCAATTTACCACTAACGGAGTTTATACCGTCGAGGGGTGCGACTAGACCAGGATCCACAACCATAGTTACAAATACTAAACGAATCAGGGTTAGTTCAAACACAAGTTATAAATCAGAGTCTTAAATACACGCAGCGGAATAAAATATTGTCTTAGCACTAACCACGTGCTTTACATAAACAATGTTTTAAAATTCCTAAGTTTAGTTTAAACAGAAATAAATATCTTCTCGTGCCATGCCAACCTCCAGCGGATACTCCTTAGCGATCTGCAAAAGTTTAAACCACGCAAGTGTCAACCTAACGGTTGGTGAGTCCACAGTGGGCATGTCATGCATTGGCCCGGTCTCATAATCATGATTCGTGTCAAGATGTACTTACAAAATATTTATTTGTGAAAAGCAATGCTCGTAATTAAATCTCAGTTTATAAATGGTTTGTCCGTGACCTACGTCATCGGGTATGTACTAGTTCCGTAAAGTTAAAGGACTCAACCGATATCGCGGGTAGCTAATCCGTTGTTCCATGCTCTAAGGAAGTTTGTACCAAAGCTGACTTATTTTGTGGGGGCCGAGCCATCCCGTACGGTGCGGACCTATGTCATCGCGGTTTTTGCCTCCCCCGTGTCCTCCCCGGGACTACGGTCAAATAGGCTGATATTGTTCCTCCGTGCACTCCCCGTGCCACGGGGCGGAGTTTGTCAAACTCCAGTAGATCTACCCAACATCCCCTCGCTTTACAATTAATGGTACAATTTTAGTTGAGGACTTTTAAGTTATAAGGCATCCTTAGAAAACATGTGATATCATATGGTTCAGACTTTAACCTACACTAGCCATATTAAAACGTTTTCAGTTTTGTTTCAAAAATAGTTTGTTTAAGTCCACAAGTGTTTCCCATAAAACACTTCAGTTCATCAAGTGGGTGCCGGGCATTCCCGAGTTCTCTTGTTCATTAGTAGGTGCCTAGCACTCTAGAGTTTATTCAGCATTGTTTTTCGTTAAGTTATTCGGTGTGGCCCAAACAGGCTCATGGTAAACAAGTTAGTGACACTCACCTTTGGTTGCACTGCTACACTTCAAGTAATCCAAATTATTGTTGTTTAACGAAGACCTATGAACACGTTTAGGTCTTAAGTATTAGTTTCGTGTCTAATCTTTACTTAACGTCACTATGGCCCATAACATAGCACGTTGCAACTATGACTCGACATACCGACACACGACACCAATGGTTGATCATAAACAAGGGTTCATATAAATCAGATATCAAGCATGTTTCATCATGGCATAATCATGTAAGTCATGGCATAACACTTAAGCAAATTTCACAAGTTTGGTTTTTAGGTCAGGTCTTAGTTTCGCTAGCACAGTTTCGCTAGGCAGTTTCGCTAGGTGCACGGGCAGCACTTTCGCTAGGCAATGCCCGGTGACACAGTTTCGCTAGGCTAGTTTCGCCCGAAACTGCTGACGCAGTTTCGCTAGCCTAGTTTCGCAGGGAAACTGGTTTGAACTTTCGTTCAGGTATTTCGCTCGGTAGTTTCGTTCGAGCAGGTCTGGTCAGTTTCGCTAGCGACACTATAGTTTCGCTCGGCAGTGTCGCTGAATGAAGGCCTAATTTCGCCACATAGTTTCGCCCAGAGAACACTCAGTTTCGCTGGTCGCGAAAAACATACGGATTTGCCTAAAAATCAACCTAACGGCTTCTGATCTTACATGCAATTCATTATTTAGCATACATAGGCATTTACCAACATAAATCAAGCAACTTTAACACGTTTAACATGCAGTTTCATCATCAAATCACCAAAATAAGTTCAAAACCCTAAAATGACCAAAATGATCTAGATCCCTAACATGGTTGGATTCTAAACGTAAAGTCATCAACTTTATGATAGATCTAGCATCCTAAAGCATATTTACAGAAGATCAAGCAATATCATGAAGGTTTGGTCATGCTTTTTAAGAAAAACACATATAAAACACAAAATGGAGGTTTTTGGGACTCACGGTTCGATCTCCTAGCTTGGTAGATGATGGTTTGGGGCTGAGATCTCGACAACTCGGTGTGAACCTCGACTGACCAGAATCTCCAGGAGAAGAGAGTGTGTGTGTTTGTTGTGAAATGAGGCAAATGAGGCTACTAGGGTTTATTAAGTTTATTTATATCAGAGGCTAGTTTCGCTGGCAGTTTCGCTGGCCAGGCGAAACTAGCTCTGGTCACGAGTTAACGGGTAGCTTAGCTGGCTACCGGGCGACACTATAGTTTCGCCCGTTAGTTTCGCTGGCTACCAAAACAGGTCAATTTTCACATAATCAAGTATTTACAATTAATCGTGCTATTCACAATATTAAATCATGCATTTAAATCACATTGCACATAATGACATCAATATATGAGCACATAACGCATATGGGCGGGTTCGGTGATCAACCAAAGGACGTGGACGTATTCGGCCTAGTTAAGCATTGGTTACTAAGTTAACACTTATAATCGTAACTAACGGACTTGTCTAACGGAAGTTAACCTTGAAATTCGCGGGTGTCACATCATTCCCCTGAAATTGGAATTTTCGTCCCGAAAATTGTTCTTGTGTCGTAGCGTTCGCAGCATCAGCTGTCGTCGTTGCTGTCGTCGCTGGGGAAAGAAAGCAAAAAGTTTTAGGGTTGTCACATCCTCCTCCTGTTAAGGAATTTTGGTCCCCAAAATTAAATTATACCTTGAGTTTCTGTGGACGTTTGCTCAAACAAGTGAGGATACTTTTTCTTCATCTGATCCTCACGTTCCCAAGTATATTCAGGTCCACGCCTTGAGTTCCATCGCACCTTGACAATCGGAATCTTGCTACGTTTGAGGGCCTTCTCCTCGCGTCCCATGATTTCTACTGGTTGCTCAATAAATCTCAGATGTTCGTCAATTTCCAATTCCTCTAAGGGAATTATTTCAGGGTCTTCAGCCAGACATTTCTTTAGATTGGAAACGTGAAACACGTTGTGAATTCCATCGAGTTCAGCAGGGAGTTGAAGTCGGTAGGCCACCGGGCCTACTTCCCCGATAATTTCAAACGGACCGATGTAGCGAGGATTTAACTTTCCACGCTTCCCGAAGCGTATCACTCCCTTCCAGGGAGATACCTTCAACAATACTTTGTCACCCACCTCAAACTTTAGAGGTTTTCGGCGTTTGTCGGCATAACTCTTTTGTCGATCACGTGCTGCAGCTAGCCGTTGCCTGATTTGAATAATTCGCTCGGTCATATCATGGATAACTTCCGGTCCAGTGAGCCCTTTCTCACCCGTTTCAGCCCAACACACGGGCGATCTACATTTTCTGCCATACAGTGCTTCGAAAGGTGCAACACCTATACTTGAATGATAACTATTGTTGTAAGAGAACTCCACCAGTGGAAGGTGAGTCTACCAATCTTTCCCAAAGTCAAGGACGCAAGCTCGGAGCATATCTTCTAAGGTTTGAATGGTTCGTTCCGATTGACCATCCGTTTGTGGGTGATAAGCTGTACTCATATCTAGTCGGGTTCCCAATGCTTCCTGCATTGATTGCCATAATCGGGAAGTAAATCGAGGATCTCGATCGGAAATGATAGTCTTAGGCACACCGTGAAGCTTCACAATTTTGTCGATGTACAGCTTTGTCAATTTATCCATATTATCACTTTCCTTCATCGGGATAAAATGTGCAGATTTGGTTAACCGATCGATGACAACCCAAATCGCATCCGGTTGATTTGATCGATGAGGTAGTCCCGTTACAAAATCCATGGAGATGTCCTCCCATTTCCATTCTGGGATCTTTGGTTGTTGTAGTAAACCAGAAGGCTTTTGGTATTCAATCTTGACTCTTGAGCATGTTAAACACTTAGCCACATATCGAGCAATGTCGGCTTTCATATTCGGCCACCAATAAAGATTTTTCAAGTCCTGATACATTTTATCTGATCCGGGGTGTACCGAGTATCTTGACTTGTGAGCCTCGTCCATCACGAGCTCACGGAGATTTCCAAACAAAGGAATCCAGATTCTGTCATTATAGTACGTGAGTCCATCGGACTTAACTTCAGAATGGCCATCTACACCACGCAGTGCTTCAGCTGCGAAGTTTTCTGCTTTCAAAGCTTCTCGTTGGCAGTCACGGATTCGATCCGGCAATCCCGTGTGAATAGTAAGTTGTAGCGCTCGTACCCTTCGAGGCTTTTCGTGCTCTTTTCGACTCAAGGCATCAGCCACAACATTGGCTTTTCCAGGATGATACTTAATTGCCAAATCATAGTCATTTAGTAACTCGACCCACCGTCGTTGTCGCATGTTGAGATCCTTTTGATCAAAGATGTGTTGTAAGCTCTTGTGGTCGGTAAATATTGTGCATTTCGTTCCATAGAGGTAATGTCTCCAAATCTTAAGTGCATGGACAACGGCTCCTAATTCCAAATCATGAGTCGTGTAGTTCTTTTCAGTATCCTTTAGTTGCCTGGACCCGTAGGCTATTACCTTGTCTCGTTGCATCAACACACATCCAAGTCCTTGAATGGATGCGTCGCAATATACCACAAAATCGTCTATCCCATCTGGTAATGCGAGAATTGGAGCTGAACATAACATGTCTTTAAGCGTTTGGAACGCGTGTTCTTCTTTTTCACCCCATCTATATTGCACTCCTTTGTGCGTTAAAGCTGTTAAGGGTTGAGCTATTTGTGAGAAACCCTTAATAAACCTTCGGTAATATCCGGCAAGTCCCAAAAATTGTCGGATTTCAGTCGGCGCTCTTGGGGTAGACCAATTCTTGATTGCTTCCACTTTAGAAGGGTCGACATGAATCCCATTCTTGTCGACAATGTGTCCAAGAAACTGGACTTCGCGAATCCAAAAATCGCATTTCGAAAACTTAGCATAAAGCTGTTCCTTGCGGAGCAATTCCAAAATGAATCGCAGATGCTCCTCGTGTTATTCCTTTGACTTGGAGTAGATCAAAATATCGTCGATGAAGACTATCACAAACTTATCGAGGTACGGCTTGCACACTCGATTCATCAGATCCATAAATACAGCAGGTGCATTAGTTAGCCCAAATGGCATAACTAAGAACTCGTAATGACCATATCGAGTTCTGAAAGCAGTCTTAGGAACATCCTCTTCACGAACACGAAGTTGGTGATAACCAGACCGTAGATCGATCTTTGAGTAGTAGCTTGAACCTTGCAGTTGATCGAAGAGATCGTCGATTCGAGGAAGTGGATACCGATTCTTGATCGTAACTTTGTTAAGCTCTCGGTAGTCAATGCACATGCGGAACGTTCCATCCTTCTTCTTAACAAACAGTACCGGAGCTCCCCATGGAGACGAACTTGGACGAATAAACCCCTTGTCGAGTAGCTCTTGTAGTTGCGCGGAGAGTTCGTTGAGTTCGCTTACAGCCAAACGATACGGAGCGCGTGCAATCGGAGCGGCACCTGGAGCCAAATCAATCCCAAACTCAACTTGTCGAAATGGAGGCAAGCCAGGCAGATCTTCAGGAAATACATCTTGGAAGTCGCGAACTATCGGGTAATCATCAATTTTGCGCTCAGGATGTGTCGTGTCAGTGACGTTTGCAAGAATCGCGAAGTGACCCTTACGGAGGCATTTCTGAGCTTTAAGGAATGAAATAATGCCGGTGACTGTTCCACCTTTCTCACCTTGAACCGTTAATACTTTACCGTCTTCGAGTGGGATACGAACCACTTTTTCTTGGCATAAAATTTCAGCTCGGTTTTCGGATAACCAATCCATTCCTACTATGACGTCGAAACTACCAATCGGGAAAGGCATAAGGTCAATTCCTAGGGTATGGCCAGCTAGTTCTAACTTACAGCCCTTAACTATCTGAGTCGTATCATGAAGTTTACCATTTGCTAGTTCTACCACATATTTAGCATCTAAGTCGATCGGTTTAGCATTAATTAGTCTAGCAAATTTAGTGGAAATAAAGCTTCTTTCAGCACCAGAATCAAATAAAACAGTAGCAAAGAAACCGTTCAAAATAAATTTACCATTAATCACGTTGGCGTCATTGCGAGCTTCACCCTGGCCCATGACGAAAGCTCGACCTCTACCATTTCCACCATTCCCGTTATTACCATTTCCGTTGCCATTCCCATTACCATTACCTCCACCGTTATTTCCCTGATTTCCGTTCCCTTGTCTTCTCAGCTGAGGGCAGTCTCTTTTAATGTGACCTTGAGCACCACACTCAAAGCAGCCACGGGCTCCCCCATTGTTGTTGTTCTGGTTCTGACCGTTGTTCCCATTACCCCGATTGTTCCCATAGTTGTTGTTTCCATGATTGTTGTTGTTCCTCCTGGGGCGGTTTTGCTGCTCGGGTAAAATTGCCCAACAGTCCTTCGCTTCGTGGCCTCCCTTACCACACCTTTCACAGCTCAGACTCTTTCTGCAAATCCCAGCATGATGTTTCCCGCATTTTTTGCACATGGGTAGGTTACCCTTGTAGTTGCTCTGACCATTTCCGCCCTGGCGGTAGTTGCCACTGTTATTCCCGGACCTCTTGCTTTGACCTTGGGAGTTATAAGACCTCCCAGTGCTGTTTCCAACACTCTGAACATTCATCGAGTTTTCAGGAGCTTCATCATCAGCCTTTCTCTTGCCACTCAAGGCAGTCTTTTCAGTGACTCTTGCAGGAAGTGTACCTTTCTCAACTTCCTGATCAGTGAGCTTGTGAGCCAAACGGATGGCTTGTTGCACGTTCGCAGGGTTGCTGGCAGTCACCAATCCTTTGATTTGAGGCGCGAGGCCTTCCAGATAACGCTCAATGCGTTTGAACTCAGCATCGACCATTGTGGGGCATAGGACCTCATACTCATGATATCGTGCAGTGTACTGTTCGATTTCAGACCCAGACATCTTCAAATTCAGGAATTCACCCTCAAGCTTCTTGACTTGGTCACGTGGACAGTATTCTTCCATGATCAGCTCCTTAAACGCTGCCCACTGCATGTTATTAGCCGCGTCTAGCCCAACCATCTGAATTTCAGCGTTCCACCAGGAGAGTGCAGCTCCTTCGAAGGTACCAGTAGCAAACTTCACCTTGCTTTCAGCTGGGCAGTTACACATGGAGAAAACCTTTTCGGACTTCTCAATCCACCTGAGGAAACCTACAGCTCCTTCTTCGCCGGAAAATGTCATCGGCTTACAGTCCATGAAGGACTTGAACGTGCAGTGATGGTGGTTTCCTGATGCATAAATAGTTCGGATTTTAAAATTAAACAGGTCAAGATATAATTGCTTTGTGCCTTAACCGGCATAATAGTTACCCTGTGCGGCATATGCAGCTTGGACGGCTGCCACCGCGGCTTGCACATGTTCATTAATCATCGCTTGCAGCTGTGCAGGCGTCATGTTTATGTTGCCTCTTCCGTTTCCTCTTCCAGACATCTTGCTGAACAGTTAAAGTAGCCAATGTTCAGTCATAATTATACCTTATACATATCCCATAATATGTATATTAACCATTTTCCCGTTATCCCACTATTAGTCCAGAAAAATTTTGTGCATAATGGAGGCGTCGTCGAGGAACGTCGAAAGTCGTAGGTAGCTATCGTCGAAAGTCGGCTTTCCCAATAAAGTCACCGTCGACGTAGTCGTCGTAGTAGAAATCAGGACGTAGCGTGTAGCATCGTTTCGTTGTCGCTTTCCCCAGAGTAGTGTGCGTATTCGCGGTCGCATTTCGTATTCGTGTGTGAAAATTTCCTAAGGTCTTCCGTTAGACTACTTAGACACGGTCTATACATATATATTTATATATATATATATATACATACGTATTAAGCCTTTACTTACACAGCAGAGCGAGTATCCCAGGTTGGCACGTAAAAATTTTGTCTTTGGGAATTTGTTTGTTCGTTTTGTAACCAAGGTTTTCAAGTTGCAGTTTCCAAATCGTTTTCAAAAATGATTCCAGTTCTCTGCAACTTATGGCTCTGATACCAATCTGTCACACCCCAATTTACCACTAACGGAGTTTATACCGTCGAGGGGTGCGACTAGACCAGGATCCACAACCATAGTTACAAATACTAAACGAATCAGGGTTAGTTCAAACACAAGTTATAAATCAGAGTCTTAAATACACGCAGCGGAATAAAATATTGTCTTAGCACTAACCACGTGCTTTACATAAACAATGTTGTAAAATTCCCAAGTTTAGTTTAAACATAAATAAATATCTTCTCGTGCCATGCCAACCTCCAGCGGATACTCCTTAGCGATCTGCAAAAGTTTAAACCACGCAAGTGTCAACCTAACGGTTGGTGAGTCCACAGTGGGCATGTCATGCATTGGCCCGGTCTCATAATCATGATTCGTGTCAAGATGTACTTACAAAATATTTATTTGTGAAAAGCAATGCTCGTAATTAAATCTCAGTTTATAAATGGTTTGTCCGTGACCTACGTCATCGGGTATGTACTAGTTCCGTAAAGTTAAAGGACTCAACCGATATCGCGGGTAGCTAATCCGTTGTTCCATGCTCTAAGGAAGTTTGTACCAAAGCTGACTTATTTTGTGGGGGCCGAGCCATCCCGTACGGTGCGGACCTATGTCATCGCGGTTTTTGCCTCCCCCGTGTCCTCCCCGGGACTACGGTCAAATAGGCTGATATTGTTCCTCCGTGCACTCCCCGTGCCACGGGGCGGAGTTTGTCAAACTCCAGTAGATCTACCCAACATCCCCTCGCTTTACAATTAATGGTACAATTTTAGTTGAGGACTTTTAAGTTATAAGGCATCCTTAGAAAACATGTGATATCATATGGTTCAGACTTTAACCTACACTAGCCATATTAAAACGTTTTCAGTTTTGTTTCAAAAATAGTTTGTTTAAGTCCACAAGTGTTTCCCATAAAACACTTCAGTTCATCAAGTGGGTGCCGGGCATTCCCGAGTTCTCTTGTTCATTAGTAGGTGCCTAGCACTCTAGAGTTTATTCAGCATTGTTTTTCGTTAAGTTATTCGGTGTGGCCCAAACAGGCTCATGGTAAACAAGTTAGTGACACTCACCTTTGGTTGCACTGCTACACTTCAAGTAATCCAAATTATTGTTGTTTAACGAAGACCTATGAACACGTTTAGGTCTTAAGTATTAGTTTCGTGTCTAATCTTTACTTAACGTCACTATGGCCCATAACATAGCACGTTGCAACTATGACTCGACATACCGACACACGACACCAATGGTTGATCATAAACAAGGGTTCATATAAATCAGATATCAAGCATGTTTCATCATGGCATAATCATGTAAGTCATGGCATAACACTTAAGCAAATTTCACAAGTTTGGTTTTTATGTCAGGTCTTAGTTTCGCTAGCACAGTTTCGCTAGGCAGTTTCGCTAGGTGCACGGGCAGCACTTTCGCTAGGCAATGCCCGGTGACACAGTTTCGCTAGGCTAGTTTCGCCCGAAACTGCTGACGCAGTTTCGCTAGCCTAGTTTCGCAGGGAAACTGGTTTGAACTTTCGTTCAGGTATTTCGCTCGGTAGTTTCGTTCGAGCAGGTCTGGTCAGTTTCGCTAGCGACACTATAGTTTCGCTCGGCAGTGTCGCTGAATGAAGGCCTAATTTCGCCACATAGTTTCGCCCAGAGAACACTCAGTTTCGCTGGTCGCGAAAAACATACGGATTTGCCTAAAAATCAACCTAACGGCTTCTGATCTTACATGCAATTCATTATTTAGCATACATAGGCATTTACCAACATAAATCAAGCAACTTTAACACGTTTAACATGCAGTTTCATCATCAAATCACCAAAATAAGTTCAAAACCCTAAAATGACCAAAATGATCTAGATCCCTAACATGGTTGGATTCTAAACGTAAAGTCATCAACTTTATGATAGATCTAGCATCCTAAAGCATATTTACAGAAGATCAAGCAATATCATGAAGGTTTGGTCATGCTTTTTAAGAAAAACACATATAAAACACAAAATGGAGGTTTTTGGGACTCACGGTTCGATCTCCTAGCTTGGTAGATGATGGTTTGGGGCTGAGATCTCGACAACTCGGTGTGAACCTCGACTGACCAGAATCTCCAGGAGAAAAGAGTGTGTGTGTTTGTTGTGAAATGAGGCAAATGAGGCTACTAGGGTTTATTAAGTTTATTTATATCAGAGGCTAGTTTCGCTGGCAGTTTCGCTGGCCAGGCGAAACTAGCTCTGGTCACGAGTTAACGGGTAGCTTAGCTGGCTACCGGGCGACACTATAGTTTCGCCCGTTAGTTTCGCTGGCTACCAAAACAGGTCAATTTTCACATAATCAAGTATTTACAATTAATCGTGCTATTCACAATATTAAATCATGCATTTAAATCACATTGCACATAATGACATCAATAAATGAGCACATAACGCATATGGGCGGGTTCGGTGATCAACCAAAGGACGTGGACGTATTCGGCCTAGTTAAGCATTGGTTACTAAGTTAACACTTATAATCGTAACTAACGGACTTGTCTAACGGAAGTTAACCTTGAAATTCTCGGGTGTCACACAAATCCTTCTGATCTAAGATGTGCTGAAGACTCTAGTGGTCGGTATAAACCTTGCATTCAGTAATGTAGAGATAGTGTCTCCAAATCTTAAAAGCGAAGACGACGGCTCCAAGTTCCAAATCGTGAGTAGTGTAGTTCTTCTCGTGAACTTTTAGCTGTCGTGAAGCGTAAGCAATGACTTTGTCTTTTTGCATCAGCACACAGCCTAAACCTTGGTGTGAGGCATCGCAGTAAACATAGAAATCTTCACATCCTTCTGGTAAGGACAATATGGGTGCGTTACACAGCTTTTTCTTCAGGTACTGAAAAGCTTGTTTGGCTTTGTGATCCCAAACGAATTTCTTGTCCTTTTGCGTCAAGGTGGTCAATGGCTGGGCTCTTCTGGAGAAGTTTTCGAAAAATCTTCGGTAATAACCGGCGAGTCCAAGAAATTGTCGTATTTCGGAAGGGTTGGTAGGCGGACTCCAATCCTTGATAGCTTCAATTTTTGTGGGATCCACGTGGATTCCATCTGCGTTGATTACGTGACCTAAGAATCGTACTTCTCGTAACCAGAACTCGCACTTTGAAAACTTGGCGTACAACTTCTCGCTCTTCAACAATTCCAGAATAAGCTTCAGGTGCTTTTCATGTTCGTCCTTGCTATGCGAATAGATCAAGATGTCGTCAATGAAAACGATTACGCATTTATCGAGGTACGTTTTACAAACGCGATTCATCAATTCCATGAAGACGGCATGCGCGTTGGTTAGACCGAAGGGCATAACGAGAAACTCATAGTGTCCATAGCGTGTATGAAAGGTTGTTTTCGCAACGTCTTCATCACGAACTCTTAGTTGATGATATCCAGAACTGTAGAGGCTAGATTATGAGGCTTGTAATATTAAATAAGTTGGGCTGGGCTTAGAGGGTTTAATTAGGATCATAGGCTAGTTTGATTATTGTATTTAGGCTAGTTTATGATTGGGCTTGGGTTTACTATTGGGTTTATGATCCACAAGGGGCCCAATAGTAAACCCAATGGGGTGGCTATATAAACCCCACTAGACCTCCTCATTTAGGGTTCTTGTTTACGATTTTGGGAGCTGCCTTTGGTGTTTACGATCATAAACTCGATAGAGAGGAGATTATGATCGTAAACAGGGTTTACGATCGGAAACAGGATTTGCGGCAAAAAGTCTCTTTTTCACACTTTCACCGAAACGGACGTAACTTTTGACTCGTTTGGAGTTAGAAGCTCAAATTTGAACACGACGTTCGTGACATCAAGCCCCAGAATTACCCCAGACTAACGTCCAGGGGAGCTCGTTTGGACCCCCAAATTCCACTCCGAAGGCCTCCGTTTTTCAGTTTTAAGTTTCTGACACTATTCTTTGAATAGTGATTTTGCCAATTTTGCCGTTTTTGCCGTTTTTGCTGATTTTTCAAAATTTTCAGAAGCTGCATAATGAGTTCAGTAGTTGAAGAAAAGAATATGGTTGAGGACAAGGATGCTTTCTTAGATGAAGTTGACGAAACTAAGATATGCCCGAATCCTACATGTGCTCGATTAATTCCTGGACTTAGGCAAATCTGTAAAAATTTTCAGTCGGAACTGTTTGAGGTAAAATGCGAAAGGAGCTCATTCAAGGGTAGATGGCAAAAGCATGAAGAGAAGGTTAAATCTCAGAAATTAGACATAGTGAAATATAAGAAACTTGAAACTGAGAACGCTTATCTGTATGACAACGCTAAGTTAGAAATAGCTGAGCTTAGTAAGCAGATAGATGACCTTAAGCATAAAAACAATGAGTTGCAGGTTAAACTTGATATGAATCAAATGAGAAGCAAAAGAATGCTTGATGCTGGAAAGGAATTGTCACATGCTGTTGTGACTGGTCAAGTTGGGAAACATACATCTGGATTTGGGTCAGAAAAGACTGATAAGGCCTTGGCTGCAAACAACATTATTCCTCCACCAGTTCCCAGAGACATTATAGGAATACTTCTTAGTGAGGATCAAGTTGAACGAACCAAATCTGATTATAAAGAAGCTGCTCCTCCTATTGATAGTGTCTTGGTTGGAACTACACCAATGACTCAAGAAGAAATTGACAATGAGACAAAAATGACTTATGGTGAAGGGAGAATAGAGGACGTATCAAGAGATGATGCTGAGTGCCAGGAGTATAACAGATGTCACAACTCTAAGTCTGATGAGGCTGGGATAGAGTTGAAACCATACCCTGAAATTGAAACCCCATACTTCAAGGTAATTGACAAAGTTGAAAGGGAAAAGGTGATCTTGACGACACGGCCTGAGGGGAAGAACTTTATGACATCTGGATCAATGTTTGACCAAGAACCAGATGTAGGATATGAATTACCGTCCTTCTCCTCCAAGTTTAAGGGAATAACTGATGGAGTGATCGGTGAAGCTAAAGTTGAGAAGCCAAATATCACCATCAAGCATCCGAGCATGAAACCAACAGCTGGAGTGAAGAATGAAAAACTCAAGGGAGTAGCTGTGTCTCCCATTTCTTCAGTTCGATCATGCAGTTGCTGTTGTAATTGCAAGAATGGTGCTTCAACGTCAAAGAATCAAGGAAGCATAAAGACGGTAAAGACAGGTTCGACACAGGCTTCGACAAACCAGCAGAAAGTCAAATCTGGAGTTGCAGACAAAGCAAAGAAGCAGGCACAAGGCAAACCAACTCCATATATGCCACCAAAGACAAATGGGTACACGTCTGACTTCTATCTAAAGAAGCAGACTTGCTTTAATTGTGGCATTGCTGGTCATATTGCTAGAAACTGTCTTTATCGCCACTATGAACCCTACTATCCGCAAAGTCAAAGGGTTTCATCTCAGGAGTCAGTTGAGTCTAAGCCGATGATGGTGCAGAAACCTAAGGCAATGAAGACTATTACTCCTAAGGTTAAACCTTCTGATCAACATTGGGGTGTTGCCAAACCTGAAAGAAAATCTTTAAATCAAAATAACAGCTTTCCAAGTTACCAAAATTTCCAAAAACAGGTGAAGAAACCATTTTCAAAACAAACAAAGTCTGAAAAACCCAAGGTTACCCCTCCTAAGGTAACTAAAACTGTTTTGAAAAATGATTCTAAAATAAAGAAGGTTGAAATACCTAAAGTCACAACTCCAAAAGTGACTAAAACAAATGTTAAATCACCTGGATTTTGGAAACCAAAAATCAAGGCAGCTCCATCCCAACTTCCTGATTTTTCAAAGGGGATGTTCTTACAAGAAGTATCCTTTATTGATTCCTCAGGTGTACCCAGAAAAACAATGGCCTGGGTACCATTAGCTAACTAATCTCTCACTCTGTGCAGGAACGATCAAGGAGGATATCACTAACGTTTTTATTACTAATTTGTTTGTTGATAAGTGATTGTTCCAGGCACAGTTTAGGAGGCGTATCTTCATGTCATGTCAAGTAATCTATAAATGGAAGGTATGTCTCATTGAGAGGTAAAAGGTCGAAATCAACATGAAAGGTACCGTTCTTAACTTGGTTGTTTGAATGATGAGGCAACAAAGGGTCTTTTGAGTCAAACCTATTTCATTAAAGTTTCATTTGAGCAGTTGATTGATTATGTGTTTGACCTCAAATGAAATGAAGCGCGCATGGCATGAAACCCAATTTTCTCAAAATTTTCAAATCAAAACTTTGAAAGTTAGCTTGGCCAGATGTTTGCAAAATTTTGTGTTTTGTTCTTTTAAGTGTGTTTGTGTGTTTTATTTTTATCGTTAAAAAAAAAAAATTGAAAAATGATGTTCACAAGATTGTGACATTAAAAATCAAAAAGCAAGGGAAGAAATGTAAAGATCAAGAAAAAGTTGACCCCTCAAAAAAATAGTGTGCTTTTTATTTTTTAATTGTTTGTGTCTTGTTTTTGAGAAGTTTAGGGGAAGTAAAATGAATGTCCGGGTTGGAGATGGCTGACACGCGTAAGGCGGAAGTGAAAGGCAAACTCCACGGTGATATGCTCGGTAGGCTCGACCTAAACTTATGACCTCCAATGAAAGTGCAGTGAACTTAAAAGTTATATATGTTTAGTTTCCCATCCCAGGTTGCATGGTTTAAAAGACTGAGTCCCGGCAAAAATGGGTTGAGAGTGGTAATTACCTAGTATTCACTTTCTCACACGCCATGTCTCTGCTGTCGTGACTACACCACATAATAAAAAGAAAAGAAAAAGAAATGAAAAAGAAAAAAAAATGAATGAAAAAGAAAAGAAAATGAAAAATAATCACTCAGTTGGTCTTCTTTGCGCGCTTAGCGGCCGACCTGATCACCAACTGATGGTTAATGAAAATAAGTGGTAGTCATAGCCGTGGTGCATGGTTCCTCAAGTTGGGGGTTTGTGAATCCTCAATAAACTCTGAGGTTGGGTAGGTTTTGCTGTGTACGCTTGGGTGTGGGGACAATTAAACATGACGGTAATAATGTACTATATTAAGCATGACGCATTCGGTTGGGATTAAACGGGTTTGAGTTTAAAGCGGACAAACATACCGGCAATCACCTGGACTAGTTGAGTAACTGAAGCTGAAAAGGGTTCCTCAGTCAGATTCATATGGTTTGATCCCTTGTAAACTTTCTCATGTTTGGTTTGGTAAGTATTTGTTTTTTATCTTTCGTGTGTGAGTCGTTAAGTTCTTTTTGGTGTGTTTTCGTCTTGGCCAGGTTGATTTGAGAAGTCAAAATATGTTTTTCAAGGGTTTTAATGCATGACAATATGCCCCCGACAGATCTTGACAAATTTTTAGGGGAAGGATGGAGGATAATAAGTATTATCCGAAGGGAACTCGAGGATGATACTTATTATCTAATGAAAAGACTTCCATAATACATAGTATCCGAAGGGAACTCGAGGATAATATGTATTATCTCAAGGGAAGTCCTTAGCTGAGGGGAAGTAATCAGCTAAGGGGAAGTCTTTAGAGGTCTTGGGTTCAGGGGAAGTTTTATAGAAAACCCGTAATCTATATTAGGGTTTTTGGTTAAAATTATGTTAATTTGAATCAACTGAACAGATGATAATTACCTCCTAACCCAAAGACTAGCCATCACATGTCTGGTAGTGTATATTTTTTCAAATGTGTGTCAGACAGGTTGATGATAGAAAGATGTTGCTGCTGCTCAAGTTAAAGAACCAACCGGACAAGACTTCCATCTGAAAAGCAACTTTTCAGGGGAAGTTGTTGGTATCTTTACAAGTATCCAAAAGCTTCAAAAGAGCTTCAAAGAAGATGTTCACATGTTTAGGGGAAGCTGAAGTTTTCAAGTCGATCTTTGATGAAGAAAATGATGCAGAGAGCAGTCAGAGATCTTGAAGTTTGAAGATCAACAATCAAGTTCTTCACAGTTAGAGGCTTTCAAAATTTTACCCTCTAATTTTTGGAGATTCAAGACAGTTACCGAAGATTCAGCAAGAACCAGTTCTTTCAAGAGAAGCAAGTCAATGAGAATCCTCCATTTCATTGCTTGTTCATTTCAAGATGTTCAAGCTGATGCTGATCAAAAGGAAGTCCCAAGTGCCCGTCATGAAACCCATTGAAGATTTCTACGGAAAGAATCTTCAACAGCATCTATGCCAGCCAGTCAAGAAGAAGAATTTTAAAGATTGAAGACATTTAATATCACAAGCCTAGGGGAAGATTGTAGAGGCTAGATTATGAGGCTTGTAATATTAAATAAGTTGGGCTGGGCTTAGAGGGTTTAATTAGGATCATAGGCTAGTTTGTTTATTGTATTTAGGCTAGTTTATGATTGGGCTTGGGTTTACTATTGGGTTTATGATCCACAAGGGGCCCAATAGTAAACCCAATGGGGTGGCTATATAAACCCCTCTTGACCTCCTTATTTAGGAGCTGATTACGATTCTTAGAGAGCAGCCAGAGGTGTTTACGATCCAAGGTGATTACGATCGTAAACCCGAGAGGAGAGAGTTTACGATTCACTGTTTTGTACCCGACAAGTTCATCTTGTGTGCAAGTTCAAGTTTTTATTTGTTTAATCATCGTATTCTTGCATTCTCTTCATCTTTCTTCTTGAATCAATCACTTACGAGGATTCCACACTCGTTTGTGATATCAATATCGTGTTTTGGGAGTTTTCCCCTAGGTTTATGATCCACAAGGGGAAGAAATGGAAAAGATGAAAATGTTGACCCCTCAAAAATAGTGTGCTTTTCAATTTTTAATTGTTTGTGTCTTGTTTTTGAGAAGTTTAGGGGAAGTAAAATGAATGTCTGGGTTGGAGATGGCTGACACGCGTAAGGCGGAAGTGAAAGGCAAGCTCCACGGTGATATGCTCGGTAGGCTCGACCTAAACTTATGACCTCCAATGAAAGTGCAGTGAACTTAAAAGATATATATGTTTAATTTCCCATCTCAGTTTGCATGGTTTAAAAGACTGAGTCCCAGCAAAAATGGGTTGAGAGTGGTAATTATACCTAGTATTCACTCTCTCACACGCCATGTTTATACTATTATGACAACACCACAGAGCAAAAGAAAATGAAAAAGAAAGGAAAAAGAAAAAGAAAAAGAAAAAGAAAAGAAAAAGAAAATGAAAAAGAAAAGAAAAAGAAAATGAAAAAGAAAAGAGAATAAATAATCACTCAGTTGGTCTTCTTTGCGTGCTTAGCGACCGACCTGATCACCAACTGATGGTTAATGAAAATAAGTGGTAGTCATAGCGGTGTTGCATGGTTCCTCAAGTTGGGGGTTTGTGAATCCTCAATAAACTCTGAGGTTGGGTAGGTTTTGCTGTGTACGCTTGGGTGTGGGGACAATTAAACATGACGGTAATATTGTACTATATTAAGCATGACGCATTCGGTTGGGATTAAACGGGTTTGAGTTTAAAGCGGACAAACATACCGGCAATCACCTGGACTAGTCGAGTAACTGAAGCTGAAAAGGGTTCCTCAGTCAGATTCATATGGTTTGATCCCTTGTAAACTTTCTCATGTTTGATATTGGTAAGTATTTGTTTGTTTTTCTCTTTCGTGTGTGAGTCGTTAAGTTCTTTTTGGTATGTTTTCGTCTTGGCCAAGTCGATTTGAGAAGTCAAAATGTGTTTTTCATGGGTTTTAATGCATGACAATATGCCCCCGACAGATCTTGCCAAATTTTTAGGGGAAGGAGTATGGGATAATAAGTATTATCCGAAGGGAACTCGAGGATGATACTTATTACCTAATGGAAAAGACTTCCTCCGACAGATCTTGACAAATTTTTAGGGGAAGGAGAGGGGATATTAAGTATTATCCGAAGGGAACTCGAGGATGATACTTATTATCTAATGAAAAGAATTCCATAATACATAGTATCTGAAGGGAACTCGAAGATAATATGTATTATCTCAGGGGAAGTCCTTAGCTGAGGGGAAGTAATCAGCTAAGGGGAAGTCTTTAGAGGTCTTGGGTTCAGGGGAAGTTTTATAGAAAACCCGTAATCTATATTAGGGTTTTCGGTTAAAATGATGTTAATTTGAATCAACTAAACAGATGATAATTACCTCCTAACCCAAAGACCAGTCATCACATGTCTGGTAGTGTATATTTTTTCAAATGTGTGTCAGACAGGTTGATGATAGAAAGATGTTGCTGCTGCTCAAGTTAAAGAACCAACCGGACAAGACTTCCATCTGAAAAGCAACTGTTCAGGGGAAGTTGTTGGTATCTTTACAAGTATCCAAAAGCTTCAAAAGTTTTTCAAAGAAAATGCTCACAAGTTTAAGGGAAGCTGAAGATTTCAAGTCAATCTTTGAAAAAGAAATGATGCAGAGAGCCGTCAGAGTTCATGAAGTTTGAAGTTCAACAATCAAGGTCTTCACAGTGGTTTTTCAAACTTTAACCTCTAATTGTTTTGAAGATTCAAGACAGTTACCGAAGATTCAGCAAGAACCAGTTCTTTCAAGAAGCAAGTCAATGAGAGTCATCCATTTCATTGCTTGTTCATTTCAAGAAGTTCAAGCTGATGCTGATCAAGAGGAAGTCCCAAGTTCCCGTCATGAAACCCATTGAAGATTTCTGCGGAAAGAATCTTCGTCAGCATCTATGCCAGCCAGTCAAGAAGAAGTTTTTCAAAGATCGAAGACATTTAATATCACAAGCCTAGGGGAAGATTGTATAGGCTAGATTATGAGGCTTGTAATATTAAATAAGTTGGGCTGGACTTAGAGGGTTTAATTAGGATTATAGGCTAGTTTGATTATTGTATTTAGGCTAGTTTATGATTGGGCTTGGGTTTACTATTGGGTTTATGATCCACAAGGGGCCCAATAGTAAACCCAATGGGGTGGCTATATAAACCCCACTAGACCTCCTCATTTAGGGTGCTTGTTTACGATTTTGGGAGCTGCCTTTGGTGTTTACGATCATAAACTCGATAGAGAGGAGATTACGATTACAAGACTTTGTACCCGACAAGTTCTCTTGTGTGCAATATCTGGTTTTGATTGTTTAATCATCGTATTCTTCGTGTTTCTTCTCTTCTCTATCTTGAATCAATCATAAACGAGGATTCCGCACTCGTTTGTGATATCAATATCGTGTTTCGGGAGATCTTCTGGACCTACAAGAACGAAGGTTGATTTTTGAGTAATAACTGGAACCTTGCAATTGATCGAACAGGTCGTCGATTCGAGGGAATGGATATCGGTTCTTTACGGTAAGTTTGTTCAATTCGCGGTAATCAATACACATCTGGAAGGAACCATCCTTCTTCTTGACAAAGAGAACAGAAGCGCCCCAAGGAGAGAAACTTGGTCTGATAAAACCTTTTTCAAGAAGTTCTTGCAACTGATTCGATAATTCTTTCATTTCTGACGGGGCTAAACGGTAAGGGGCCTGTAGAGGCTAGATTATGAGGCTTGTAATATTAAATATGTTGGGCTGGGCTTAGAGGGTTTCATTAGTTTAGTAGACTAGTTTGGTTATTGTATGTAGGCTAGTTTATGGTTGGGCTTGAGTTTACTATTGGGTTTATGACTCAAGAGGCCCAATAGTAAACCCATTGGGATGGCTATATAAACCCCATGAGTTTACTATTCAAAGGGGGCTTGATTACGATTTCTAGAGAGAGAAGAGGGTTTACGATTACGGTTTTGTACCCGACAAGTTTACTTGTGTGCAACGTTCAAGTGTTTATTTGTTTAATCATCGTATTCTTTGGGTTTCTTCTCTTCTCTATCTTGAATCAATCATAAACGAGGATTCCGCACTCGTTGGTGATATCAATATCGTGTTTTGATCAGATTTTCCGGACCTACAATTGGTATCAGAGCCAAGAATCACAGATTCGAGGTTCTCACGGTATTGGATTCAAACTTTTTTTTTTCAAGAAAAAAAAAATTTGAAGATTTGAAGATTTGAAGATTTGAAGATTTGAAGATTTGAAGATTTGAAGATTTGAAGATTTAAAGATTTGAAGATTTGAAGGTTTGAAGGTTTGAAGGTTTACTATCGGATTTAACTATCGGAGTTTACTATCGGAGTTTACTATCGGAGTTTACTATCGGAGTTTACTATCGGAGTTTACTATCGGAGTTTACTATCAGAGTTTACTATCGGAGTTTACTATCGGAGTTTACTATTGGAGTTTACTATTGGAGTCTACGACCCGGAGCGTGTTTGCGATTCCCACTGTGTTTATGATTGGGTTTACGACTCGGGGGTGTTTACGATCGGAAACAGCGTTTACGATTGGAAACTAGTTTGCGACAAAAAGTCACTATTTCACACTTTCACGGAAACGGGCATAACTTTCGGCTCGTTTGGAGTTAGAGGCTCAAATTTTAACACGACGTTCGTGACACCGAGCCCCAGAATTACCCCAGACTAACATCTAGGGAAGCTCGTTTGGACCCCCAAATTCCACTCTAAGGGCCTCCGTTTTTCAGTTTTAAGGTTTTGACACTATTCTTTGAATAGTACTTTTGCCGTTTTTGCCGATTCTTCAAAATCTTCAAAGGCTGCATATCTAAAGAAAGAAAATGAGTTCAGTGGTTGAAGAAAAGAATATAGTTGAGGACAAAGATGATTTCGCAGATGAAGTTGACAAAACTGAGATATGCCCCAATCCCACTTGTGCTCGTATAATTCCTGGACTTAGACAAATCTGTAAAAATTATCAGCTAGAACTGTTTGAGATAAAATGTGAAAGGAGTTCTTTTAAGGGTAGATGGCAAAAGAATGAGGAGAAGGTAAAAGCTCAGAAACGAGACATTGAGAAATATCAGAAGCTAGCAACGGAGAAGACTATCTTATATGATCGGGCTAGGATTGAGATATCTGAGCTTACACAGAAATTAACTGAACTGCAACAAAAATTTGATGAGCTGCAGGTCAAGTATGATTGCAATCAGGAAAGAAATAAGCGAATGCTCGATGCTGGAAAGGAATTGTCACATGCTGTTGTGACTGGTCAAGTTGGGAAAGATAAAACTGGGTTTGGGTCAGAAAAGTCTGATAAGTCTCTGTCTGCAAACAACATTATTCCTCCACCAGTTCCCAGAGACATTATAGGAATACTTCTTAGTGAGGATCAAGTTGAACGAACCGAGTCTGATTATAAAGAAGCTGCTCCTCCTATTGATAGTGTCTTGGTTGGAACTACACCATTGACTCAAGAAGAAATTGATAATGAAGCAAACATGACTTATGGTGAAGGGAGAGTAAAGGATATAACAGACAATGATGCTAAGTGTCAGAAATATGACAGGTGTCATAACTCTAAGTCTGATGAAGCTGGGATAGAGTTGAAACCATACCCTAAAATTGAAACCCCATGCTTCAAAGTAATTGACGAAGTCAAAAGGGAAAAAGGTGATCTTGACGACACGACCTGAGGGGAAGATCTTCATGACATCTGGATCAATGTTTGACCAAGAACCAGATGTAGGATATAAATTACCATCCTTCTCCTCCAAGTTTAAGGGAATAACTGATGGAGTGATAAGTGAACCTAAAGTTGAGAGGCCAAAGATCACCATCAAGCATCCAAGTATGAAACCAACAGCTGAAGTGAAGAATGAAAAACTAAAGGGAGTAGCTGTGTCTCCCATTTCTTCAGTTGGATCATGCAATTGCCGTTGTAATTGCAAGAATGGTGCTTCAACGTCAAAGAATCAAGGAAGCACAAAGACAGTAAAGACGGGTTCGACACAGGCTTCGACAAACCAGCAGAAAGTCAAATCTGAAGCTGCAGTCAAACCAAAGAAGCATACACAAGGCAAACCAGCTCCATATCAACCACCAAAGACAAATGGGTACACGTCTGACTTCTATCTAAAGAAGCAGACTTGCTTTAATTGTGGCATCGCTGGTCATATTGCTAGAAACTGTCTTTATCGCCCCTATGAACCTTATTTTCCGAAAAGTCAAAGGGTTTCATCTCAGGAGTCTGTAAAGTCTAAACCAATGATGGTGCAAAAACCTAAGGCAAGGAAGACTGTTGCTCCTAAGGTTAAACCCTCTGATCAACATTGGGGCGCTGCCAAAGCTGAACGAAAATCTATAAACAACAGTCTTCCAAGTTACAAAAATTTTCAAAAACAGGTGAAGAAACCAGTTTCAAAACAACCAAAGCTTGAAAAACCCAAGGTAACTAGAACTGTTTTCAAAAATGATTCTAAAGTGCCGAAGGTTGAAATACCTAAAGTCACAACTCAAAAGGTGACGAAAACAAAAACTGTTTTGAAAAGTGAATCTAAAACGAAGAAGGTTGAAATACCTAAGGTCACAACTTCAAAGGTGACTAAAACAAATGTTAAATCACCTGGAACTTGGAAACCAAAGGCTAATGCAGCTACAACCGAATCATCCCAACTTCCTGATTTTTCAAAAGGAATGTTTTTAAAAGAAATTTCATTCATTGATTCCTCAGGGGTACCCAGAAAAACAATGGCCTGGGTATTATTAGCTAACTAATCTCTCACTCTGTGCAGGAACAGTCAAGGAGGATTATCACTAACATTTTTATTATTAATTTGTTTGTTGATAAGTGATTGTTCCAGGCACAGTTAAGGAGACGTATCTTTATGTCATGAGAAGCAATTTTTTATGGAGGATATGTTTCCTTAAGAGGTAAAATGTCAAAATCATCATGAAAGGTACTGTTCTTAACTTGGTTGTTTGAATGATGAGGCAGCAAAGGGTCTTTTGAGTCAAACCTATTTCATTAAAGTGTCAATTAAGCTGTTGATTGATTATGTGTTTGACTTCAAATGCAATGAAGTGTGCATGTCATGAAACCCAATTTTCTAAACATTTTCAAATCAATACTTTGAAAGTTATCTTGGCCAGATATCTTCAAAACATTTTCAAATCAATACTTTGAAAATAATCACTCAGTTGGTCTTCTTTGCGTGCTTAGCGGCCGACCTGATCACCAACTGATGGTTAATGAAATAAGTGGTAGTCATAACGGTGTTGCATGGTTTCTCAAGCTTGGGGTTTGTGAATCCTCAATAAACTCTGAGGTTGGGTAGGTTTTGCTGTGTACACTTGGGTGTGGGGACAATTAAACATGATGGTAACATTGTACTATATTAAACATGACGCATTCGGTTGGGATTAAACGGGTTTGAGTTTAAAGCGGACAAACATACTGGCAATCACCTGGACTAGTTGAGTAACTGAAGCTGAAAAGGGTTCCTCAGTCAGATTCATACGGTTTGATCCCTTGTAAACTTTCTCATGTTTGGTTTGGTAAGTATTTGTTTATTTTTATCTTTCGTATGTGAGTCATTAAGTTCCTTTTGGTGTGTCTTCGTCTTGGCCAGGTTGATTTGAGAAGTCAAAATGTGTTTTTCATGGGTCTTAATGCATGACAATATGCCCCCGACAGATCTTGCCAAATTTTTAGGGGAAGGAGTATGGGATAATAAGTATTATCCGAAGGGAACTCGAGGATGATACTTATTATCTAATGGAAAAGACTTCCTCCGTCAGATCTGTTGATACCTGATATGTGCGTCGTGTGAAGTATCAAGCAAGATCAAGATCAAGTCAAACTAGGTCTGGCCGATCTAGGTCCAAACCTGAAGTTCGGACTGGCCGAACCTGAGGTTCGGCCGAAGCTCGGCCAGCTGGGTATAAATATACGTTTGGTCTTTGTAACTGAGAGTTCTGAGCGTGCAAATTCTGTTAAGTGTGTGTTTCTGAGTGTGTATTCTCTGTGTCTATTTCTGAGTGTTTTGCTGATTGTAATTGTTCTTCATTGATCAATAAATCAATCGGTTAATTACGTTTCGATGTCCGATTAGCTAGATCGAGTAGACGATCCGATGCTCACGCATTTTCAAGTGGTATCAGAGCTTTCTGGTTCACTCTACTGATCTGTGGTTGCTATATTTGGATTTTTGAAGCGTTTTTGAAGTTTCTTGAGTTTGTTTTCGTGTTGTTCATCAATTCTATCGAGTGTTTGGTGTCAAAATTGTGCATAAGTCATGTTCTATCAGTTTTTCTGAGTCACAGCATCGAGTTTCGTCAAAATCAGTCCATTTTCGCGCGTTTTCGGAAAATGTGTTCGAAGTTCGGAGTTCTCTATTCAGGCTCGGAGTAACTGCTCCGAACTTGGAGTTCGGTCAATCTTCGGTGAGAGTTCGGTGAATTTTGGTCAAGGTTCGGAGTTAAATCAAGGTTCGGAGAGGGTTCGGAGCTAGATCGGAGTCTTTAGGAGTTCGGTCTATTGATTTTGATTCGGAGCAAGTTCGGACAACGTTCGGAGTTTGGTTTTAGGTTCGGACAGAGTTCGGAGCTTAGTTATTAGTTCGGAGAGAGTTCGGACGGCAGAATCTTACTTTTTCGAATAATGTCGGAATTTCACGCGTTTGCTGCAATGCAAAATACCATGCAAACCATGCTGAATTTTGATAATGAAATTGGAACAAGTCAGAAAGTTCCCAAATTATTGAAGCTTGAAGATTACCAAAATTGGAAGAAACGATTTTCTGCTTATATTAGCACAAATGACATTGATTTATGGATTCCAATTCGAAAATTATATGAACGACCAATGGAAGATGGAGATCTTAAAGAAATTCAAGACTTCGATGGTGATGAAAGAAAAATTTATGAGCTTGAAAATAAAGTTTATGGTTATCTTACGATGGCTTTACCTACTGAATTGCTTCATCAATTTAGTACTTGTAAGAAATCTAAGCAATTGTGGGATGCTTTATCCGCCAGATGTGAAGGAAATGCTGATTATAAAAAGAGTCGCAAGAAAGTTTTGAAAAAGAATTTGATAATTTTTAGAATTATGACAATGAAAACATTACTGCTCTAGTTTCAAGATTTTCACATTTGATTAGTGAATTGAAGGTTGTTGGAATTGAAAAATCTGATGCAGATTTAAAGGAAAAGATCATGGAAGCATTACCTGAAAAGTGGGAAAATTATGTTTTGTTACTCACTCATGACAAGGATTATTCTGCAATGACATTTCACGAGCTTACTGGAAAACTTCATGCTCGAGAAATGGAAATGTTAAACTCAAAGAAGTCAACCGCTACCTTGCAAAATCCAGAATTGTATCATGGTGAAAATAGTGCAAGCATGAGTGCAAAGTCTAAACCAAATCAGAATACAGCACCAAGTGTTGCTTTTATAGCTGGAGCTTCAGGAAATTCTGATAATAATTCTTCAAGAGGTTGCAATTTTACAATTCCAAAATTTTCAAGTCAAAATGCTTTTTCAGCGGAATCAACTGATGATTGTGCCAAAATGATTTCTGCGTTGATTTCATCATCTTTTGGATTGATTCTCAAAAATGTTGCTGATGCAAAGTTAACCAGTGAGGATCTTGATGCTCTTGATGATGATCAACTAACTGAATTGGATGTATCTTGGCAATATGCTATGTTGTGTCAAAGATCTAAATTTTTTTTAAGAAGCATGGAAGGAATATTTCTGGTGATAAGTTGGGTTTTGATAAGTCCAAATTAAAGTGTTATAAATGTTCACAACTTGGACATTTTGCTAAAGATTGTCATCAGGCACATGTAAATAAGTCTGTTGTTCCTTTATCATCAAAGCCTGGTTTTACTCAACCATCTACTAGTAACACAAGTAAGACCACAACTTTGATTGCTCAAAATGATGGTGTATATGATTGGGGTCAACAGTTTGGGTATGATTCATCTGCATTGATAGTTACACATGATCAACAAGAAGATTTTTGTTCAGAAACTAGTTCCGATACTAGTTCAATTCCAAGTTCTTATGAATCTGCTGAAAATTTGGAGAGTTTGATGAAAGAAAATACTTTATTGATGAATAAAGTTCAACAACTGTCTGAGGCGTTTGATGTGATTAATTCAGAGTTGGAGATTTCTAAAGATCATGACAAGAAATTGACATTAAAGAATGAGTATTTGACCATGGAAATCCAAACATTGAATGAGGTTTTGGAAGTTTTGAAGCAAGATAAAACGAATGTTGAAATTTCAAAGGCTAAGATTTGTGAAGAACGGGATGAGTTGGTAACAGATGTAAAGAAATGGAAGGATGAAGCTGAAGATACAGCTGCTGATTTTCAGAATTTGTTTGATAAATCAAAAGTCAAACTTGATCTGCTTACAAAGCATGTTGAAGAGTCCACTGCTAAGATCGAAGCATATCAAGTTGACATGGGAAAGTTATTGGAGGAGAAGCGGGAGTTAGTTCGTGTCAATAAAGTTCAAGCCGCGAATTTGGAGATTCAGAAGCGCAACGAGGTTAAATTGAAGAAGGAATTACATGAAGGACTTGATAATCTGCGTTTGCAAAAATTTGAAACTCACAAGGTTGCAAAGCGATTGATTGCTAAAGAGAAAGAATTTGCTGAGGCTCAACAGAAAGTTCTGATCTGAAGGTTCAGGTTCTTGATGCTAATCGATTGCTTAATAATGTTTCAAATTCTCAAGTTTTCACAAGCTTTTTAGCTAATGATGAAAATTTTGAGAAGATGTTTGATAAAACTGCTTCACCCCCTGCTCATATCAAAGAAGCTGTCAAAGAAGTGAAGGAACAAATTGAAGAATTTGATTATTCAAAGGTTTCGTCATCAACTGCTGAGGATGCGAAAGTTGTGCCGAAGAAGAAGAACAGGAAGAATAAGAAGAAGAAGGAAAAGAAATCTGAAGTTTCTCCTGCACCAAAGTTTGTATCTGGGTCATCATCTGCTGATAATGAGAAGTCGGCTACTTCTAGTGACAAGATTCTGTCTCAACCTGAGTTTGATGAATTTGTTTTTTATGATCAAAAGAATGTCACTGCAGTAAAAGCTGAATTTTCTCGATTGGCTAAGAATGGTCATTCTTCACCTGAGGAGAAAATTTCTGGAAAGCATGAAGGATTGGGTTTTCACAGGATGAAAAACAACTCTGAAAAGGTTCAAGCATCTTCATCTCCAGGAAATTAAAGATGAAACAAGTGAAGAAGGAAGTTTTTCAAGCTGATAAAATTCAACCCGAACGTTTTTACAAACTCAAGGGTTCGGATCAATTATTTTCTGACAAAGAATTTCCACTTCATTGTGTTAATGCTCGGAAGATTGCTGAGGTCTTTGTGAAAGCAACCATTTCTTCTGAAAATTCTCAATCTCTAAGCCCTACATCCAAATGGGTACATGATCACAGGCATCAGGTATATGATTCTCATTCTGATCATGTTCGAGATATTCATGTGTGTTCTTCGCAGGTACATCAAAGATGGGACAAAACGACAAGAATTTGTTATATTTGCCGTCGTCCAGGCCATATGGCAAAAGATTGTCCATCACCTGCTGCTTCACCCCATGGATTTCACATGAAATTAGTTTTTGGTAAATCTGCCACACCAAAGTTCTTTGATGAACAAGGCAGAGTTTTTGATGAAATTAAACCTACATTCTTTCATAAACAAAAATGTTTTGTTCCAATGTTTAGAAAGGTACACAGTGTAGGTTCATTATCACAGTCACCTGTGATTGTTTCATCAAAATCTGAATTACCAAAACAACAACAATGGAAACCTAAGGGTGGTTTCTAAACAAAACAAGGACACTGGTCGACCAGAAGCGATTCGCTTCGGGTCCTTTTTGGACTAATTAGTTTGACCAGTCTGCAGGTACTTCTAGAAGACCTATCGACGATTGCAAAGTTGTTGATGGAGGAGTATTCTGCTTAATTTAAATTTCATACTGAATCTTTCTAAATCTGCAAATCTCTGAAGTCTAAAACTGACAAATATCCGTGTTGATTGATCAATTTTCTTTGCTTACTAGTTTTTCTCAAAAACCCAAAAATAGAGTCTTGTTTTTGTGTAACATGTAAATCCAAAAATAGAGTTTTCATTTTAAGGGGGAGAATTGTAAGTAAGGGGGAGTAATTGAGAAAATGCATGTTATGGGGAGAAAGTGAATACATGCCAAATATATAATGAAGGAAGGTGAATACATGCTAAATATAAAATTATGAGAAATTGATCATTGGGAAATGATAGTACATTGGCTTACGATAGAGTAGATGAAAGAGCCATAATATCATTGTTTGATATGCTTGGTAGGCTCGGCAAATCAGCAAGTATTCAGATGTGATATACATTAAATACTATTGCTTGACCATGTGGATAACATCTTGATGCATATTTCATGACACAAAAAGAAAAATAAGTGTGAAATTCAAAATGAGAAGTCACTGTGCATACATGTGTTCATTTTGCAAAGATTTAAACTTGTTTGATTTTCTTTATTTTTTCAAACGATCGGACTTTCTCTGCGTATCGAAAGATCGACCTGATCGTTGTTCGTTTGACATTCTGCTTTATTTTCTTTGGTGTTTCGTATAACTCATCGGACTTTCTTTGCGTGTACGAAGTACCGCCCTGATTGTTGTTGGGTATACAATTTCAACTTGTTTTTATTTTTTTATTTTGTTAAATCCGAGGCCTTATCTGCGTATCGAAAGATCGACCTTAAGGTAGACGATTTAACGTTCTTATTTCTTTTTGCATGGAACACAGTTGACTATATCATGAAAGTATTATGCATTGTGAAAAATCACAAGTGCTATCACACAAAAGGAAAAAGAAAGAAAAATAGAAAATGTCTGAGTATGTCTGATAGTGTGGGATACACTGGTCATCTAATCAATATCTTAACATATCCAGATGTTATGAGTATGATTCTGTCTGAGTTTATGTTGGACAAATTATACCAGCAATCAGCATGACTTATGTGCTTCGATTAATTGAAATTGAAGTGCAGTTCAGTGTGTTATGTTCAATATGATCCCATATAGTGATCTTTCTCATACCAAAAATAGCGTTTGATTTTGTATTGCAATTTCATTTCATTTCAGAAAAGAACAAAAAGATTTTTGGTGTGTTTTAGCATAAACTGTCAAAAAGTCAAAAAGATTTTGTTTCTACTTTATTTTCGATCTGATCAACATGTGATACAAATCATTTTCAAAATCATATCTTGGAGTCTCAAAGAGACGTTTTGCACCAAGATTATTTTAAAAGTTTGAACATGTTGCTATGTGAAAGTTATCACAACTTCAAGTCTTCTGAAGATGTTGATAAAAGACCAGAGATACACCAAAATGTCATCAAGTATTCAAGATTAAGCTACGATCGAGTTTGAGAAGGAGTTTGTTTGACGATTCATTTCTTTGAACGAACGGATTCTACACTTGAGGGGGAGCTTGTTTGAAGATACAACGTTGATGATTTTGAAGGGATATTGCACACGTCGAGGGGGAGTTTGTTGATACCTGATATGTGCGTCGTGTGAAGTATCAAGCAAGATCAAGATCAAGTCAAACTAGGTCTGGCCGATCTAGGTCCGAACCTGAAGTTCGGACTGGCTGAACCTGAGGTTCGGCCGAAGCTCGGCCAACTGGGTATAAATATACGTTTGGTCTTTGTAACTGAGAGTTCTGAGCATGCAAATTCTGTTAAGTGTGTGTTTCTGAGTGTGTATTCTCTGTGTCTATTTCTGAGTGTTTTGCTGATTGTAATTGTTCTTCATTGATCAATAAATCAATCGGTTAATTACGTTTCGATGTCTGATTAGCTAGATCGAGTAGACGATCCGATGCTCACGCATTTTCAAGATCTTGACAAATTCTTAGGGGAAGGAGAGGGGATAATAAGTATTATCCGAAGGGAACTCGAGGATGATACTTATTATCTAATGACAAGACTTTCATAATACATAGTATCTGAAGGGAACTCGAAGATAATATGTATTATCTCAGGGGAAGTCCTTAGCTGAGGGGAAGTTATCAGCTAAGGGGAAGTCTTTAGAGGTCTTGGGTTCAGGGGAAGTTTTATAGAAAACCCGTAATCTATATTAGGGTTTTTGGTTAAAATAATGTTAATTTGAATCAATCGAACAGATGATAATTACCCTCTAACCCAAAGACCAGTCATCAAATGTCTGGTGGAGTATATTTTTTGAATGTGTGTCAGACAGGTTGATGATAGAAAGATGTTGCTGCTGCTCAAAGTTAAAGAACCAGCCGGACAAGACTTCCATCTGGAAAATTAACTCTTCAGGGGAAGTTGTTGGTGTCTTTACAAGTTTTCAAAAGCCTCAAAAGAGCTTCAAAGAAGATGTTCACATGTTTAGGGGAAGCTGAAGACTTCAAGTCTCGTTGAAGAAAGTGATGCAGAGAGCAGTCAGAGATCATGAAGATCCAAGTTCAACAATCAAATTCTTCAAAGTTAGAGGTGTTCAAACTTTTTACCCTCTAATTTTTGAAGATTAAAGACAGTTACCGAAGATTCAGCAAGAACCAATTCCTTCATGAGAAGCAAGTCAATGAGAATCCTCCATCTCATTAACTTGTTCATTTCAAGAAGTTCGAGCTGATGCTGATCAAGAGGAAGTCCCAAGTGCCCGTTATGAAACCCAATGAAGATTTATGCGGAAAGAATCTTCATCAACGTCTTTGCCAGCCAGTCAAGAAGAAGATTTTCAAAGATCGAAGACATTTAATATCACAAGCCTAGGGGAAGATTGTAGAGGCTAGATTATGAGGCTTGTAATATTAAATATGTTGGGCTGGGCTTAGAGAGTTTCATTAGTTTAGTAGACTAGTTTGGTTATTGTATGTAGGCTAGTTTATGGTTGGGCTTGAGTTTACTATTGGGTTTATGACTCAAGAGGCCCAATAGTAAACCCATTGGGATGGCTATATAAACCCCATGAGTTTACTATTCAAAGGGGGCTTGATTACGATTTCTAGAGAGAGAAGAGGGTTTACGATTACGGTTTTGTACCCGACAAGTTTACTTGTGTGCAAAGTTCAAGTGTTTATTTGTTTAATCATCGTATTCTTTGGGTTTCTTCTCTTCTCTATCTTGAATCAATCATAAACGAGGATTCCGCACTCGTTGGTGATATCAATATCGTGTTTTGATCAGATTTTCCGGACCTACAGGGCCTTTGCAACGGGTGCAACACCGGGTACCAGATCCATTTGGAATTCCACTTGCCTGGCGGGTGGCAAGCCTGGAAGATCATCGGGAAAGACTTTAGGGTAGTCTCGTGCGATGGGAAGGTGTGTTAGTTTCTTATCCTCGGATTAACTAGCTGTTATGTGAGCTAAGAGGGCAGGGTAGCCCTTGCGCATAAACTTCTGGGCTTTCATGCATGAGATGATGTCTAGCTTGGTTCCACTACGATCTCCTTGAATTGTCAGAACTTCGTTGTCGGGGAGGGGTATCTTGACTCTTTTCTCATGGCAAATGCTCTCGGCATGATTTTTAGTCAACCAATCCATTCCAACGACTATGTCGAAACTTCCCAATTGTATCGGCAATAGATCGATCGAGAAGAGATGACCGGATTAGTTCAATGAGCAGTTTTGAAAAGATTCTTCCGTTTCGATTTGTTTACCATCGGCTAGTTTAACTATATACTTAGTGTCTAATCTAGTTGGCGTGACGTTAAGATAGTTCCTAAACTCACTAGACACAAAGCTTTTGTCGGCACCAGTGTCAAATAGAATGGAAGCAAAATAATTATTGAGTAAGAACGTACCCGTTATGGTGTGGGGATCCTGATGGGCTTCAACAGCATTGAGCACGAAGGCTCGTCCTCTGGCAGGTTCTCGTTTGAGCTTTGGGCATTCATTTCTGAAGTGGCTAGTGCTGCCACATTCGAAGCAGGTTCCAATGGGGGTGCGTCTTGATCGAACGGTTTGGGCAATCCCGGTGAATGTGACCCTTTTCCTTGCAGCCTTTGTAGTAGACATTGCTGCAGTCCAGGGTATGGTGCAGGTTACATTTTCCACAGAGGGGCTGGTTTCCTGTGTATCCAGATTTTCTTGCATCAGGTGCGGGAGCTGTTATAGCATAAGCGTTCATGGCTTCAAGGTATTTTCTCGGTGAAGTCATAAGATTTCTTCTTCTTTCCATCATGGTCGCGTTTGCGCTTGCAGTCAGATTCAGTTGGCTAGACGAAACAGACGGTACAGGTACATCTTTGGATTCAGCAACCTTACGAGAGAAAGACAAGCCTTGGCAGTTTGCCTGATAGGTCAGACTGTGGGCCAGATGGATAGCAACTTGGAGTGTTGCGGGGTTAGAAGCCATAACACTTCCCTGAATGGCGGGAGCAAGACCCCAGATGTATCTCTCGATTTTCTTGTGCAGAGGGGTCACCATAGTAGGGCAGATATGTGCCAATCCGTGGAATCGGCTGGTGTAAGCAGCTATGTCTGATCCGTTCATGGTCAAGTTCCAGAATTCGACTTCCAATGGTTGCAGTTCCTCACGAGGACAGTACACATCATGCATGAGTAGTTTCAGTTCGTTCCAAGCCATGGCGTAAGCCAGGTCTTGTCCGAGGGCTTCAGCATGAGAGTTCCACCATGTCAGAACTTCTTCTACGAAAACGCTAGTGGTGTACTTGACCTTGTGACCATCGGGACAGTTACACATACGGAACACAAATTCCATCTTCTCAAACCAGCGGATGAGTCCAACAGCTCCTTCGGTACCCTTGAAGTGTAAGGGCTTGCAATTCATGAAATCCTTGTAAGTGCATTCTCGGACACCTGTAAGTTACTTAAAACCTTGAATAAAAATCATACAATTGTAGTCATAAATCTTCCGGTCGTAGAAGAAAAGTCTTAGTCTTTTCACCAGGGGATCCTGATATCCTTCCGTTTGAGGCAGAAGCTCGATCTACTTCAGCGGTTGCAAGCGCATTAGCTATACGCTGGTTAATCAGGGCTTTGATAGCCTCGGCGTCCAGGGTTGGGGGTTCAGTACACGGTTTGAGCGTCTTGACATTCTACTTTAAATTGCATAAGATGTAATAAAGTAAGACATTACACATAGTATAAGTGAATGCAATCAAAACATGACATGGCAAAATCCATAACAATTACCACAATATAACATAACATAGCAACACATTACATTACAAAGTACACTAGAGTTGATAATAAAGGTACATGCTACAACATAGTCAATTCTTTTCCACAATTGTTCAGACCAACATAAACATTTGTCCGGTGATAAATACAGATTCACCGATAATACAGGTTTCGAATACATCATAATACCATAAAAGAGTAACAATCACTCCATAAAATAACACCTCTAATGAAATGGTGCTCGATCAACGATGTCGAGGATATCGCGGATCTGGATAATCACCGTCAGCAACAGACGGATAATGCCGGCGAAGTCCTCCGCCGAGGGGGTAGTAGCTGCGAGAGCTAGGATGGCCTGGTTGGCCTCAACGGCGACTCCAGAGGCGTCAGACAGGTGAACATGCAAAGTTTCTAGGGCTTGGTCCTGAGAGGTCACACGGGCCTCCAGGACAGTAACACGGGTGGCAACGGTAGTGATAGTGGCTGGTGGAGCAATGCTACGGATGGTGGCGTGAAGCTAACGGATCTCATCGTCACGACGGGCGATGCAAGCGAAGAGGGAAGAAACAATGGAATCAATGGGGATACCTGAAAGAACAGGGATAGGTGTATCAGAAGGTGCTGGGGTATGAGGTGACAGTGGCACATCCTGGGTCTCAGTAGTGGCAGATGGCTCTCCGATCTCAAAAGTCCTGTCAGGAAATCTCACCCGTTTCTTGGGTGGCATCGTCTCTGGTTCAGTGGGTAGATCATCGGGCTTTGGGTGGAGGGACCGTTTACGAGTTGGCTCAGACTCAACAACTAGGCCAGAAACGCTTTGTTTACTACGCCTGACAGGCTTCCTAGTAGTAAGCATACGGAGGGGACCGTTAGGCGTGGAACGGTAATGTCAGAATGAGGGTTCACGGTCGGGGGAAACAGGGCTAGATACGGATAAAGTAACCGTGAGAGTATCTTCGTCCTGATCTACATCGGTGATGTCAACATTGAAGGGCGCGTGCTCCTCTGGGTCCTCATCAGTCGCAGAATCCTCCTCCGGCTCAGAGTTAGCATCGTACGAGCCATCAAGAACGCTAGTCGGTGAACGAGGAGATGATGGAGCCTCTGTCGTAACTGGTGACGCTGGCTGCTCCAAGTCAATGTGTGTCTCAGCCTCAGAGTCAGAAGTCAAGTCAATAAGTCCATGAGAAGCCATGCTGCAACAAAGTTTCCAATTAATAATGATAATATATATATATATATATATATATATGTTACGTATAATAATGGAATGGTCAAAATAAGCAAATAGTGATGCATGTAAGTACGACTAACAGAGCTTAGGCTATAGTCTAGACCCTATGTATCCAATCTAGTTCTAATAACCTTGGCTCTGATACCACTCTGTCACACCCTGTAAGATTTGTGTCGAGATGCGAAAAAGGTTATCACAGTCAAGGTTACGAACGTACTCTGGATGGTTCAACAACTAGAGCCGTTTTGGAAATCGTTAAATTGTTAGAGTAAATAGGAGTTTTTCCAGGATGATACCGGATTTTACAGTCATAGTCGCTGAGCAATTCAATCCATCGGCACTCTCTCATATTCAAATCCTCCTAATCTAAGATGTGCTGAAGACTCTTGTGGTCGGTATAAACCTTACAATCAGTACCGTAGAGATAGTGTCTGCAAATCTTAATTGCGAAGCCTACGACTCCAAGTTCCAAATCGTGAGTAGTGTAGTTCTTCTCGTGAACTTTTAGCTGTCGTGAAGCGTAAGCAATGACTTTGTCTCGTTGCATCAGCACACAGCCTAAACCTTGGTGTGAGGCATCGCAGTAAACATAGATATCTTCACATCCTTCTGGTAAAGACAGTATGGGTGCGTTACACAGCTTTTTCTTCAGGGTCTGAAAAGCTTGTTCGGCTTTGTGATCCCAAATTAATTATTGTCCTTTTGCGTCAAGGTGGTCAATGGCTGGGCTATTCTGGAGAAGTTTTCGATAAATATATGGTAATATCCGGCGAGTCTAAGAAATTGCCGTATTTCGGAAGGGTTGGTAGGTGGACTCCAATCCTTGATAGCTTCAATTTTTGTGGGATCCACGTGGATTCCAGCTGTGTTGACTACGTGACCTAAGAATCGTAATTCTCGTAACCAGAACTCGACTTTGAAAACTTGGCGTACAACTTCTCGCTCTTCAACAATTCCAGAATAAGCTTCATGTGCTTTTCATGTTCGTCCTTGCTACGCGAATAAATCAAGATGTCTTCAATGAAAACGATTACACATTAATCGAGGTATGGATTACAAACGCGATTCATCAAATCCATGAAGACGGAAGGCGCGTTGGTTAGACCGAAGGGCATAACAAGAAACTCATAGTGTCCAGTACGAAAGGAAGTTTTTTCAACGTCTTCATCACGAACTCTTAGTTGATGATATCCAGAACGAAGGTCAATTTTTGAGTAATAAATGGAACCTTGCAATTGGTCGAACAAGTCGTCGATTCGAGGGAGTGGATATCGGTTCTTTAAGGTAAGTTTGTTCAACTCGCGGTAATCGATACACATCCGGAAAGAACCATCCTTCTTCTTGACGAAGAGAACAGGAGCGCCCTAAGGAGAGAAACTTGGTCTGATTAAACCTTTGTCAAGTAGTTCTTGCAACTGATTCGACAATTCTTTCATTTATGACGAGGCTAAACGGTAAGGGGCCTTTGCAACGGGTGCAGCACCGGGTACCAGATCAATATGGAATTCCACTTGCCTGGCGGGTGGCATGCCTGGAAGATCATCGAGAGAGACTTTAGGGTAGTCCCGTGCGATGGGAACGTGTGTTAGTTTCTTATCGTTGGATTGACTAGCTGTTATGTGAGCTAAGAGGGCAGGGTAGCCCTTTCGCATAAACTTCTAGGCTTTCATGCATGAGATGATGTCTAGCTTGGTTCCACTACGATCTCCTTGAATTGTCAGAACTTCGTCATCGGAGAGGGGTATCTTGACTCTTTTCTCATGGCAATGATCTCGGCACGATTGTTTGTCAACCAATCCATTCCAACGACTACGTCGAAACTTCCCAATTGTACCGGATATAGATCGATCAAGAAGAGATGACCGGATAAGTTCAATGAGCAGTTTGGAAAAGATTCTTCTATTTCGATTTGTTTACCATCGGCTAGTTCAACTATATACTTAGTGTCTAATCTAGTTGACGTGGCGTTAAGATAGTTCCTAAACTCACTAGACACAAAGCTTTTGTCGGCACCAGTGTCAAATAGAACGGAAGCAAAAGGATTATTGAGTAAAAACGTACCCGTTACGGTGTGGGGAACCTGACGGGCTTCAGCAGCATTGAGCACGAAGGCTCGTCCACTGGCAGGTTCTCGTTTGAGCTTTGGGCATTCATTTCTGAAGTGGCTAGTGCTGCCACACTCGAAGCAGGTTCCAACGGGGTGCGTCTTGTTCGAACGGTTTGGGCAATCCCGGTGAATGTGACATTTTGCCTTGCAGCCTTTGCAGTAGACATTGTTGCAGTCCAGGGTATGGTTCAAGTTACATTTTCCACACAGAGGCTGGTTTCCTGTGTATCCAGATTTTCTTGCATCAGGTGCGGGAGCTGTTACAGCATAAGCCTTCACGGCTTCAGGTACTTTCTCAGTGAAAGTCATAAGATTTCTTCTTCTTTCCATCATGGCTGCGTTTGCGCAAGCGGTAAGATTTCTGTTGGCTAGACGAAACAGACGGTACAGGTACATCTTTGGATTCAGCAACCTTACGAGAGAAAGACAAGCCTTGGCGGTTTGCCTGATAGGTCAGACTGTGGTCCAGACGGATAGCAGCTTGGAGTGTTGCGGGGTTAGAAGCCATAACACTTCCCTGAATGGCGGGAGCAAGACCCCAGATGTATCTCTCGATTTTCTTGTGCAGAGGGGTCACCATAGTAGGGCAGATGTGTGCCAATTCGTGGAATCGGCCGGTGTAAGCAGCTATGTCTGATCCGTTCATGGTCAAGTTCCAGAATTCAACTTCCAATCGTTGCAGTTCCTCACGAGGACAATACTCATCACGCATGAGTAGTTTCAGTTCGTTCCAAGCCATGGCGTAAGCCAGGTCTTGTCCGAGGGCTTCAGCATGAGAGTTCCACCATGTCAGAACTTCTTCTACGAAAACGCTAGTGGTGTACTTGACCTTGTGACCATCGGGACAGTTACACATACGGAACACAAATTCCATCTTCTCAAACCAGCGGATGAGTCCAGCGGCTCCTTCGGTACCCTTGAAGTGTAAGGGATTGCAATTCATGAAATCCTTGTAAGTGCATTATCAGACACCTGTAAGTTACTTAATACCTTGAATAAAACTCGTACAATTGTAGTCATAAATCTTCCGGTCGTAGAAGAAAAGTCTTAGTCTTACCACCAGGGGATCCTGATATCCTTCCGTTTGAGGCAGAAGCTCGATCTGCTTCAGCGGTTGCAAGTGCATTAGCTATACGCTGGTTAATCAGGGCTTTGATAGCCTCGACGTCCAGGGTTGGTGGTTTAGTAGGGTGAGTATCACGGTTTGAGCGTCTTGACATTCTACTTTAAATTGCATAAGATGTAATAAAGTAAGACATTACACATAGTATAAGTGAATGCAATCAAAACATGACATGCCAAAATCTATAACAATTACCACAATATAACATAACGTAGCAACACATTACATTACAAAGTACACTAGAGTTGATAATAAAGGTACATGTTACAACATAGTCAATTCTTTTTCACAATTTCTCAGACCAACATAAACATTTGTCCGGTGATAAAAACAGATTCACCAATAATACAAGTTTCGAATACATCATAATACCATAAAAGAGTAACAATCACTCCATAAAATAACAACTCTAATGAAATGGTGCTCGATTAACGATGTCGAGGATGTCGCGGATCTGGATAATCATTGTCAGCAACAGACGGATAATGCCAGCGAAGTCCTCCGCCGAGGGGGTAGTAGCTGCGAGAGCTCGGATGGCCTGGTTGGCCTCAATGGCGACTCCAGAGGCGTCAGACAGGTGAACATGCAAAGTGTTGAGAGCTTGGTCCTGAGAGGTCACACGGGCCTCCAGGACAGTAACACGGGTGGAAAAGGTAGTAATAGTGGCTGGTGGAGCAATGCTACGGATGGTGGCGTGAAGCTGACGGATCTCATCGTCACGACGGGCGATGCAAGCGAAGAGGGAAGAAACAATGGAATTAATGGGGTTACCAGAAAGAACAGGGATAGGTGTATCAGAAGGTGCTGGGGTATGAGGTGACAGTGGCACGTCCTGGGTTTCAGTAGTGGCAGATGGCTCTCCGATCTCAAAAGTCCTGTCAGCAAACCTCACCCGTTTCTTGGGTGGCATCGTCTCTGGTTCAGTGGGTAGCTCATCGGGCTCTCGGTGGAGGGACCGTTTACGGGTCGGCTCAGCCTCAGCAACTGGGCCAGAAACGCGCTGTCTACTACGCATGTCGTACTTCCTAGGAGTAAGCATACGGAGGGGACCGTTAGGCGTGGAACGGTAATGTCAGAATGAGGGTTCACGGTCGGGGGAAACAGGGCTAGATACGGATAAAGTAACCGTGAGAGTATCTTCGTCCTGATCTACATCGGTGATGTCAACATTGAAGGGCGCGTGCTCCTCTGGGTCCTCATCAGTCGCAGAATCCTCCTCCGGCTCAGAGTTAGCATCGTACGAGCCATCAAGAACGCTAGTCGGTGAACGAGGAGATGATGGAGCCTCTGTCGTAACTGGTGACGCTGGCTGCTCCAAGTCAATGTGTGTCTCAGCCTCAGAGCCAGAAGTCAAGTTAATAAGTCCATGAGAAGCCATGCTGCGACAAAGTTTCTAAGTAATAATGATAATATATATATGTTACGTATAATAATGAAATGGTCAGAATAAGCAAATAGTGATGCATGCAAGTACGACTAACAAAGCTTAGGCTATACTCAAGACCCTATGTATCCAATCTAGTTCTATAACCTTGGCTCTGATACCACTCTGTCACACCCTGTAAGATTTGTGTCGAGATGCGAAATAGGTTATCACAGTCAAGGTTACGAACGTACTCCGGATGGTTCAACAACTAGAGCCGTTTTTTAAATTGCTAAATTGTTGGAGTAAATAGGAGTTTTTCCCACTGTTGCAAAAGTCAGTCTAGGCGTCCGAGTACTCGCCGAGTAGTCTCTAGGCGGTGGGTTGCCGAGGCGCCTTGGCAATAATCCGCCTAGGGTGGGCGCACTCGGACAAGCTTTGTCACACCCCCAAAAATCCCATGCGCGATAACGCGTCGTAGGGAGCGTGACAAACCAGGATCGCCGTCCATTAGTTACACCAAAGGACCAATAATTAATAAAAACGTTTCATATTTCATTAAAATATATAATTAGAGTTTTACAAATGCGGAAGCGTAAATACAATAAAAGTACTTATGTAAAATCTTTGTCACCCAAGGTGACGTGGCTTGTTCAAAGACATTAAAAGTGTTTCAAGACTCATGCATGCGTACTCGTGATACTCGAACATCTGCAACCTGAGAAATAACATGCTAAAAAGTGTCAACACAAAGGTTGGTGAGTTCACATGTTTAATAGTTCAAAAACAGTTCCAGCTTAATGTAAATCGACTGTTCATCAACAGTCCCAGTTCAGTGTAAACAACTGTTCATCGACAGTTCAAGTTCAAGTTTAAGGTTGACTGTTCAACAACAGTTCAAGTTCAGTTTAAAATCCAGATAATATATCAATAGCTAGCTAGGCTATTTTCAAGAAATCAGTGCACGTTTGACTAGATAAACTAGCTATCCAGTTACTGAAGCTCGACAAGTTCAATTGTGCCTCGTTAAGACTAAGAAGTATATAACACCCGTTTGATATCCAATCGAGTCAGCGCGAATGACCCGGGTGGGGCTTGTCAGGCCCAGTAGATCTACCAAATAAGTTCCCGCTGATGTCACATTGACAGTAACTCTAAAAGTGAGGACTTTATCATAAGTGTGCCACTATCATTCAGGTGATATAATTATCTAACAGTTCAAGTATTTGCATGTTAATCTCCCCCAACAGGATTAAAATAGGTAAAAAGGGGCCGTGAAACTCACCTTAGGTTGCACAGCAAAAGTTTCCAGATAAACAGTTAATCATGTAGCAAGAACGGGTCTTGTGAAAGCAATCAATCACCTAACGAGCATACAAGTATAAGCGTGTGTTCAAGCAAAATGACTAAGTCTAATGTAAACGATAAAAACGATTTATCGTGGAATCCATAACAAGTCGAGGATGGCACGTGTGCCAAATCCGAGCGATTATCGAAATAACGCGAGAAAATACTATATATACCAATATTACAAATTTTCTAAGTTCAAAGATTTCAAAATAAATAAATATATATAAAATATATATCTATATATCCAAACTAAACGTACAAGTTAATAACGAAATTGTGAGAACAATATATATATATATATACATATATATATATATATATATATATATATATATATATATATATATATATGAGTGTGTGTTAAAGGTTCTCATAAAATATCCGATTATTTTAATGAAATCCAACGATATAAGTTTATATATTAATCTACTCCAAAATATATATATATTTTTTACCTTTTCATGTAAAACCCGAAGTTTTATATCAATATATATATATATATAGATGTTAGGATTATATTTTTAATTTAAACCGACATGTTAAACATGTTTTACAACTCAAAATATGATTTACGAGGTTGAATTGTCTCATATATATTTTTACGGGTTTAAAATACGACGAGGGACGGCTTAGGTATGGTCTTTAGTGATCGAATACGCAAAGGAACACCAAAAATAATAAAAACATAAAACATGGAGGTCACTGGGTTCGAACCCGTGACCTCTATGTCACAACACAGCAGTCGCACCACTCGACCAGCAGCCTTGCTGGTGTCAAGAACTCGTGTAGTATTCTTTTGTGTTCAAACAGTTTCTAACAAATCAAATCCAGAAAATAGAGGTGTAAAAATGTTGAGGCCGGGACTTGAACCCGCGACCTCGTGGTTACGGAGCGCGCCACAAACCACCCGGACGACTGGCCCGTTTCTGTTTTAACCCGATATTTATTGTATTTAACATGTAGCTGTTGCATCTCATCTTCTTCCCCACAAACCCTAATGTCGCCGGAGATATTTTCCGACGACCGAAAAAAAGTGAAATGCGAATAAACTCAACAGAACAAGCGCAAATCATGGTTTATGTGTTACCTCAAGTCGTTGATGTTTGATGATGCGATTTCGATGCCGAAAACGAACCCGAAGTTTGAATGCGAATGCCGAGCGCTGTCGCGAAACTCGAATTCGATTGCTCCTGGTTGGTCAGAGTCAAGCCACGATCACAAAGGGTGTTGAATGGTGGTGATTTGGTGGATGTTTTGGCCGGAATTCCAAGTTCACCGGAAAAATATAAAAAAAAACGGTGAAAGTGAGGGAACGAGGGTTGAGAGAAACGAGAGGGACAGTTTGATATGGTTTGCTTGTAATGAATGAAATTCATGAATTAGAGGTTACTGCTGATTGAAATCAAACATTATAACCGAAGGTGTAATCACAGATTAATGGAGAGATCGGTTACTAGAAGCGTAGGAGTCGTCGTATGTTTCAAAGGGCTTCTCAAATCAACTTTCTTAGATTGGCAACAATGGTCCCTCCAAAACTTTGCAAGGATGACACAGGTTCTCAGTAATTACAAAATGATCCCTCAAGGTTTATAAATGATAATGACCTCTAACGGAGTTAACCGTAATTGTTATTATCGGCGAATATACGAGGAACGTCAAAATATATAAATCATGTAACGTTTATAAATTTAATATAAACCTCATTTACTCACATAAAATCATAGGATATAATTCCACGATTATATATTTAAGTTGTAATCTCTATTCTTAAATTCTCGTAAGTTATGACTAAAAGTTTATAGATATATACTTTAGGTTTACATAAAATCATAAATACAAATATATGATTTTATAATTAAAACTCACATGGAATGACAAAATAACATGTGAATATATACAAATATATCACATAGAATCATAAAGTGAAATCCTGGAATATCAAACGTTTGAACTTAGTGCATGCTCGTATAGTGATGATCACACAAAACCCTAATTTGCTAAAGTCAACAAAGTCAACACATAAATGTTCACACAACATTTAATATAGTTTACATTCAGTTAAAGTCAGGAAATGACCTGAAAAGTCGGATTGTCACAGTATCCCCTTGTTGAAGAATTTTCGTCCTCGAAAATTGTGTAACGCGGTAAAAGTTAATGAGCTAGACATAAAGAAAAAGAAAAGAAAAATTCTCAGTCGTCACAAGCTTAATGGTATGCCTTATATTGTGACTTACATAAAAGAAAAAGTTGGTTCCGCCACTATGTAAGGCTAATAATGCTCTTGGTTGTTGAACATTTATTGATATATATTAATTTTCACATATTTTGTTATGAATATTATTATTTGAACATGTATATAATCCAAGAAATTTAATTATATTATAGTTACCATATCCGAGTACTCCCCGAGTACTCCCCTCCTAGACCCGAGTACTCATAACTCCCCTGTCGACCGACGTGGTAGCGCCTAGCAACTTTTGCAACCTTGGTTTTTCCAATATCATTACACAGCGGATTAATTGGAATGAGAAAAGCAAATAGTTTAAGTTTACAACACATAAGTTTTCAAAAGATTTTTAGGACATGACACCGTTAGTTGTTATGTCAGGAAAATCTTCAAAGGCTAAACCATATTCCAGAAAGCAAATGAAAGTCCTAAAATGCAATGACAAGAAACAAGCAAGCAGGTCCGATGCACGCACAACAATTAAGTTCAAGTACCTGAGAATTTATACGAGAAAACGGTTAATAAATAATTATTAGTGAGTTTTACAGGTTTAAAGTGCTAGCAGTTAAAGGTTGAATGAAAATAGTAATTTGGAAACATTTCATGTTAATAATTGACAATATCTGATAAGACTAGTTGAAAAATGTTACCATGTACCCTGAATACCGAAACTGACTGTTTACCCACTCTTGGTATCTTTTGTCCGGTTGATACCACATAGATATGACTTAACAATTTGTACTCTTTGACTAAAAGACGGAGTCACGATTGAGGCTACCAATCAGAGCAGGGGCGTTAACCCAATAGATCTATTCAAACGTTACCGTTTGCAAATGATAATTAATCGGTTTCAGTTAATAGTGGGGTTTGGGTTATAGCATGAATGAACATGAGATAACAAGTTTGCACAATGGAAAAGCACATGTAACAGTTATGATAACAAGGTCTAATTGTCTAACATGAAAAAAAGGTAATTATGAATACTCCCCCAAAGATAAAACAGTTAAAGGAAAAAGGGGTCGTGAAAAACTCACATGATTCAGAAACGGAAATCGGTAGCACGTTCAAAGAAAGTGTAGCCCTAAATAATTATAAGACATACAATAAGTAATTGGGTTGAAAATTAATGTCACTCCAATTAGGTAGGTCAAGTCTTGATGTCATAGTAGCCTTAGGGTTAAATGATTTGGATTGTCAAAGTGGAAGTGTCCGGTTATGTGTATATTTGGAAATAATGTAAATTATATATATTTTAATTAAATAAAATATACAAAAATTCCCAAATAATATTTAAAGGTGGTAAATATTTAGAGAAATAAATAATAAGTCAAATTGAGGGTTTTCATATGAGAAATTGATTATTTTGACTAATTAGTTGAAAACCGGGCGATTTCGTGGTAACTGCCGATTAGACGATATTTATCCGTTTAAGATAGAAATTAATCAAGTACAATAAAATATGATTATTTATGTCCAAAATAGACAGATAATTATTTCATGTGTCGGTTTTCATTAGTTTGTTGGTTTTGTGAATTTTGTGTCGGTTTTGCCGTTTTGGTCCCGTTTGCCCGTTTAATGACACCGATAGGTTCCTAAATTCACCATATATATTTTTAAACATGTTTTTACCATTAAAATATCCCTATAAGTTCATTTGGACCAGATTTGGGTTTTTATTACAAAAATGATGTTTCCGGGCCCGTCGGGTGTCGGTTTTAGTCCCGGTTTATGCCCAACTTCAAGTAATTTGCTAAGGGATCTTTTGGACATATCTTAGGATCTTTTTAACCTTCACAACTTACTGTTTAAAGGCCTAAACTTTCTGGTTAAAACGGATCTATATTAAAAAGCAAATTTCTAGGGTTTATAAAGTGACCTTTTGTAGGTAAAAATTTGCTATGGTGAGTTTAAGCACTAGTAATCTTTCTAAAGTCCAAGGTAACATATTTTGACTATATTAAGAGTCTAAAAACGTGTCATAGGCATAAATGGGTCCAAAGTTAGAAGATCAACATACAACACACAATATATACAAAGTTAGTGTCTAAAAATGCAAACTAAACAAATACTTGTGTAAAAGTCCTAAACATCAAAGTTTGTACATAATATTTCAAGGGAATAACTATCATGAGTTTCTAGTAGGTAAATACATGGTGAAACTTAAGGATAATTACAAGTAAGTAAGCTTTTATGGGTTCAAAATTATGTTTAGACAACAATGAGAGTCAAGACTTGCTAATGGAGTGTTATAGTCATGGAATGGAACATGAAACTACATCTAGATCATGATTTCATCAAGAAAAGAGAAGATGTAAACTCACTAGATGGAGAAGAGGTCTGAAAATGGTGATGATGATGGTTGTTCTTGAGTTCTCTAGCTTCCTAGCACCATGATTCATCAAGAACATGAGAGTTTACTCAAGATATTTAGAGAGAGAGAGAGTAGAGAGAGAGAGACTTTCGGATTCTTAGAGAGAGGAGGGAGCAAGAGAGAGTTTTTCTTGAGAGTGAGAGTAGCAAATGAGGCTAGGGTTCACTACAAGAAAAGTGACCATCAAGGACTAAAATTTTAGGGACTGAATATTCAGTCCTTGATACGAATTATCTGAGACTGATATATCAGTTCCTAATGATATCAGAGACTGATACTATTATGTCCCGTGATAGAGCCTGGTAATTAGTCCCTAATAATTTGACTAATTATTTAAGACTAAATTTTAGTGTCAAATGCCGATGCAAAATAAAATAAGATGGAGTGGAAATATTTAGTTACTGAAATTCAGTCCCAAATAAGGAATCTATTTAATGAAAAATAGCATAATTGTAAGAGAAACTGATATTCAGTCCCTAATAAAAATGGGACATATTAGAGACTAACATTTAGTTGTAAAGAATATTAAATCAGGTCTAATTAGGCACTGATCTTCAGTTTTGAATGCATTTTATCTAATAAAGAATTAGTGACTGATTAATAGTGTCTAATTATCCAAAAAAATATATATTATTTTATGAAATATGTCGAAGGCTGAAAATCAGTCTCAAAAATATTTTAAGTGATCCTTTCCGACACTGATATTCAGTCTTCAAATTATACTATTTTACCTAAATGTTTTGTGTTCACACGCCAACCCATATGAATTGCTAAATGTGGTCAAAAACCATCAACACCAAACTCTAGCCTAATTGCCTTTGTCAAGTTATTCAGCAAAAATATTATGTTTTCTTTTGATTTAAACTGTACAGATGGAAGAAAGAAGGACATTATGCAATATGGTTGTTAAAGTTGTGGGTAAGAACGATATTTCCCAGCAGATGCTACTACATTCATATACCTCTAGGTTAGTTTGTTAATTTTATGTAGGTAGATGCAGTTTTACTGGAAATTAGACAATAATAAAGTAGTATTTTTTGTTAAAGGGCCATAGAGCGGAAAAATATTATTTATCACAAATAATTAGAATAAACAAAACACAAAATATGACTTAACAATAGGACATTTCCCTAAGTTAAGCCCTATCCCTAAACCACCAAAACAATATAATCTATACTTAGGACAATCAATAAAGGTATGCAACAACCAATATCTACAAAACATACACCGTGCCACAAACAATTAATGCCCACACCATACTTGCAACCCGCAAACCGCAAGTGCTCATAAGTCCAAGCACCTTTCTTCTTAGCGCAAATCATGAGCATCTTCAACCAGCCCAATGCGATGAAGACCACCAAGACCACGCCAATTAAGATCGTGTACCATATAATTTGTAAAGGTCAAACCTATTGAGCACAAAGATACCAAACAACAATCAAAACTCCAACAAGGTTCATATCACAAACCCACCACCAGATGACCTAAACCTTTTGACCGTTGACCAAAAAGTCAACCCTTTTACCCAAAACTTAACCCTTTGACTAAAAAGTCAACGCTGACCAGCAAATCAATCACACCAAAAAATAGCTTTCACCCATTTTCTTGTTGGCAAACACATCAGAATTACATATGTTCTAGTAAATCCAACGGATGTAAAAAAAGAAAAACAACTTGCTGACTAAAAAGTCTACTTAAATCACTTAATTTAAAGAATTTATTTGTTATTGAAACAATGGTGATTTTGTAACGATAATTAACACATTTACTCTATATTTTTGAATAACAAACAAACAAAAAGTGTTTGTAGATCAACCTTAGAAGGCCTGTTTCAACCCGCCACTTTTAGCTCGAACCCACTTTGATTCATTTCCTAACCCACTTTTGTGTGCGAAGACTACTTACCAGATCCGCCATGGTAGTATCTGAACCTTTTCTTCACTTGTTTCTTAACATTATTATCTTCAAGCAACATGAGAGTTGAAATTACACCAATTGCCCCACCTGAAAAGGATGCCACTATAAGATCAACCTGACTGAAACATATTAGAAATATTGTTTGTAAATATTTGCTTAAATAATTGCATGTATTTATAGTTTCTTATTTTTTTGTGGTAAAAGAGACCTCAGTTGCATAGGCAAATGCATATTGCTTATAAAATCTTTGTATGAGGTGCCACCCACACCTAGTCTCTATCCACTGTTTCTTTGTACAGCCAAGGGGCTGCAACCCCTAATAAGCAATATCTAATGTGCGATGCCCCTTTGAAACTGCCAACGAATGAATGAAACTATTAATATGCATTCGTTGTGTTGTGCCCACTTACTGATTATGATCAATTATGTATATGAATCACCTGATTTTCATAATCGGTGCCAGTTAGGACTGCAGGTAATTGCTGATGTTCTGCAGGACTGCACTTAATACTTCTTAACTGCATAAAGAAGGCTTGAATCATCATATCGAGCTAAACACCCTGAATTAAAAATAAAAACATAGCAAAAGAGTGAAATTCGAAAATATTTGCAGAGTCACCCAAAAGTCAAGGGATCTACACAAAAACATCTGTGAATTCAAAAAAGTTCTATGTTTTTTTAGTTGACAATTGCCCATCATTATTGTAATAATGTTGTTTTTGAAAATCACAATTAACACATTAAATACATAAAGGTTCTTCAAAATTGAAAAAAAAACTGTTAGTGGGTCAGACCAACCAACCCGTTTCAACCATACTAAATGATGATCCTGGTTGGACCCATTACCAAACCTGCCACCTTTAATTGTGATTATTGAGACTTATAACATTCAAAGTACTTATTTACCTCTTCGTTAGATTTATGGTGCTCTGAATTCTTTTGTGGTGTATTTGCAGATGGGGAACCAATAGGACACAAACCATCATCAGGCACAAATCTGTTTAGTAATTGCTCCTTGATGCTAGATATTTCAGACTGCACAAATGACTTTTTATTGGTGCTGTCAAATATTTATAATACTATGACTTTGTTCACGAAATGAGTTACAATAGTACATGGCCTTCTCAACCTATATGCTTACAAATGAGTCAATTTGTTAACTGATCAAACTGGGTAATTTTTTTAATAGCTAATTATTTATGAATAATATTCTCGAATAAACCCAATTGACTCGACTCGTACTAAAAATATACATATGCACAAGATTGAGTAAGAAAGGTTGTTCAAGTAGATGTTGCTATCTTTACTGGGTATGGTTGTTTTTTGTTGCTATCTTGACCCGTTAGTTAAAATGGGTGGATTCAGGTAATGTTAAAAGATATGATTTGGGTTAATGGTTTATACTTGTCTACTTGTCTCTAACGGGTCAAACATGTAATATTTAAAAGTTGGTTCAAATGGAAACAGTTTGAAAAGGGTCAGCACAACCAAAATAAATGTGAAATTCAAGAAAAAAAAGTGTTTGTGGGTAAGCCCAATTAAAGAAATTTACCCATTCCAAAAGCTATATGTTTTGACCCGCCCATATTGCTACCATCACTATTAATGGTAACAACGACGAACCTGTATGGATGATACAGAGAAATGGCCTTAATCAGCAAACATGGCTTCAGCTCCTGGAATGAAAGGCCCAAAATTACATCAATACTGTACAATAACAAGAAAGATCATAACTTTACCTTAAGATGTCGACAAATAAGCTACAACCTATGTTAACAGCTAACTGGGCAACTAACTAAATTCATGCATATAGTTTCAAGTGCCATATCACTAGCATGTCCCTGGACTCCAATGATAAAATGAAAAATATCAGGTAATTAATTGTATTAGGAAAGAGTTTATCTCTGTGAAATACATCAGAAAGAACTTCAACAGGGGAAAAGAAAAGGAGGAGAATAAAAGACAAATAAGCTAGATACTTGGATGAAAAAAAACTAAAGACCTTAAACGCTTGTGTAACCATCATACAACACCAATCAAACACCAATCATCATAAATAAGGAATCAGATGGCATGATCTAGGAAAGATGGTTTTTTAGCAATGAAGGTTTCAGAAGTCATATGTCAAAAGGCTTCCACATCCCAAGTGAACACCAATTATCAAAACCTGCATAATTATCATCAGTAACACTGAAGTTTGTACCTAATTATCAACACCAAGTGAAGTTTGTTTGTCAAAATAAAGTTGGGATATAAAGCTCACCAATCTCGACATAATGGACCTCTCATAACCAATCATCATCGTCTGACTCATCAATTTCAATATCATTATTGGGCATATCAGTATCCGAGTCATCCAAATCTGAATCTGAAGCAATATCTTCCAAACTGTGGTCAGAGTTATCTATCTCATCATCAATAAAATCATCTATAGTGCGATCAAAACCCTCACCATCAAAATTTTCAAGCATTTCTCCCGTAGTATCTTCACGAAGAAGGCTGACATCTTCCAACAAATCGCCTGCATTATCGTCTTCCGGAATATCCCACAAGTGCCTGTGGGCAATTCTCTCAATGATTTTACAATTGGAATTTGATTTTAGTGGATCATTTACATAGAACACTTGTTGTGCCTGACTTGCAAGAATGAAAGGATCTTCCATATAAGCATTTCGGGACGTGTCTATGCTAATGAAATAGGCTCAAATATCACGTGCTTTCTTTGACGATTAGTGTCGAACCATTTGCATTTGAATAAAATAACACAACAACGTTTTATAAATGACAACTCAATTACTTCGTCAAGATATCCATAATAATCGTCTTGCACATCATTATGAACGCCAGGGACCGTAATTCCACAATTTTGTGTTTGCCTGCAGTCATCTCGTGACTTTACTAAAAACTTAACTCCGTTCACTATGTATCCTTTGTGATAGATAACTCGATTGTCGGGAAGGGAAGACAATGAATATAGCTCCTCATTGATCTGAGATGGGTTTAGATTATAGTTCTCTCTAATCTGTTTATAATTTTTAACATAGTAATCATGTTATTAGATTGCAATATAATATTACATAGTAACGTAAGTAAAATAGAGTGTGATTGTTAACCGTGTTGCAAACCAAGCAGGGAATGTAGACCGTTGCATCTCAGTAAAATCCGATGATTGAGGATGTTTACTTTTTAAAAGTTACAAGTGTTCTCTGACATATGTAGATAATCTATAATTTTTTTTGTAAAATGGGACACTAAATACTAATCATAACAAAACATTAAAAATCAAAAACTTACTCTAAGTACGGTTGACATATGTTTAGGATATACCATAGTGCTTTCTTCATTAAATCACTAGGAAGGATACGAACTTCTTTCTTCCCAATCCCTCGGCCATTCACCCTAAATACATCCAACATGAAGCTTTGATCATCACAAGAGGTTTTGTCATAATTTCTCTCACGTTTGTTCAACTTTGATTCAACACCTCGTAAATAATGTGAACAGAATGTTATAGCTTCTTTGACAACATAACCTTCCGCTATAGAGCCTTCAGGCTTAGCTCTGTTCCCAGCAAATCTCTTTAAATGGCCGAGGTGTCTTTCAATTGGATACATCCACCTTGATTGCATGGGTCCTCCCAAAATTGCCTCTTCAGGAAGATGCACACACAAGTGCACCATAACTGTAAAAAATGACGGGGGGGGGGGGGGGGGATATTCGTTCAAGTTTGCATAGGATGACAACAATATTTTTTTTCATCGCTTCCAACTCTGTCACGTATAAAGTGCCTTTGGTAAGTTTCTTGAAGAACTGAGACAACTCTACTAACGCATCACGAATTTTTTTTGTCATGAAGGGACGAATTGCAATTGGGATTATGCGTTGTATTAGGACATGACAATCATGTGACTTAAGCCCATAAACCTTACCTTGCTCAGTAATCACATTTTTTGCTAAATTTCCGGCATACCCATCTGGAAAACGCACAGACTTGAGTAAATTACAAAATTGTTTTATCTCCTGTCGAGTTAAAACATATGAAGCATGTGGTTTAAACCAATGACCATTCTTATGCACCGAGTGAAGCTCTTTACGAATGTTCCAATCTTGCAAATCTAGTCGAGCTTTTTCATTGTCTTTCGTCTTTCCTTCTATGTTTAAGAGGGTTCCTAGCACGTTCTCACACACATTCTTTTCAACATGCATCACGTCAATGTTGTGACGAATTAACAATTTATGCCAATATGGAAGTTCAAAGAAGATGCTTTTTTTTACCAGTTTAATTTTGGTGAGTCTAGTTCTCTTTTTTTCCCACCATGAGAGTCTTCGTTTCCTTGATGATGTATACTTAGATGTTCCAACTGACGTAAACAATCATCTCCATTGACAGGTTTAGGTGCAATCCTAGGTTCTCTCTTTCCATTAAAAACTCGTGCATTCCTCCAAGGGTCATTAGGTTCGAGAAATTGTCTATGACCCACATATGCTACTCTATCTCGTATACGTATACTACTTGCATCTTCATTGCATATTGGACATGCCTTGTATCCACTCATTTTCCATCTAGACAAGTAACCATACGCAGGGAAGTCATTGATTGTCCACAAAAATGCCGCACACATGTTGAATATCTTTTTTGAGACGCAATCATATGTTTCAACACCCTCATCCCATAAAAGTTTCAACTCATCTACGAGCGGACGCAAGTATACATCAATATTATTTCCTGGTGAATATTTTCCAGGAATCAACAATGTCAACATAAATGAAGCATCGACCATAGACTTCCAAGGGGGCATATTGTATGGAATGAGTACAACAGGCCACATACTGTAGGAAAGACTCATTGCCCCGAAAGGATTGAAACCGTCACTCGCAAGCCCCAAGCGGACATTTCTAGGATCATTTGCAAAATCAGGAAACATTTCATCAAAGTGTTTCCAAGCCTTTCCGTCTGCGGGATGCTTAAGAACCCCCTCCTCTTTGGTTCTTTGTCGATCATGCCATGACATTTCCCTAGCAGTGTGTCCACAGGCATATAAGCACTTTAGTCTACTTGTAATGGGAAAGTAACGCAAGACTTTTCCTTCCAAAACAATGCACAGTCATGTTTACAAGCATGGATAGATTCGTATCCAAGTCCAAGAGTACGTAAATACTTTTTCGCCTCATAATTGTTCTTCGGCAAGTTTGCATCCTTGAAAGCCCGACTAAATAAATTCAGAATCATATCCATTGACACATTTGTCATTTTACATGTTACCTTCACGTTCATCAACTCTAGTAGAAAACCTAATACAGAAAAATCCTCACACCCCGGGTATAAAGGCTTCTCCATATCAACAAATAACTTATCCACATTTGGGTTATTATGTTGATGAGGATCGTCCATAATGTTTTCAGATTCTGTTTCAACGCCTTGAGTAAATGCATCATCAAGTAACTCATGGACACCGTCATTCGATTCATTTTCACTTTCTTCAATCTTGTTTGTTTCATCTAATTCATAACCCGGTAGATGTTCACCGTGATATATCCATACATTATATGTCGGTGTAAAACCATTATGTATGATATGTGTAGTAACAACTGAGGGAACATGCCTTCTTGCATTTACACACTTTCTACATGGACAATGTATCCGACCGTCACCATCAGCATATGTTTTACCCCTTTCTGCAAAAGCTGTCGCTCCTTTAATAAATGTTGGATCTATCTTATTCGTTATTTTAGTCCAACTCTTATCCAAAGTCATTGCGAGGTCCTCTTTATGAATCTACCTGATGCGTTAAGCAATAATCATTTAGAAGTATATAATGAGTCTTTTTTTTAACTAAGAGTCAGTAACGAGGCAAACAAGGTTTTGAACACATATACATTAACTCGAGACAGATCATATAACAACCAAGGATAACATTGGGTAATTTAGATTAAAATCATAAACCATTCTATATAATTACTAAGATAAGTTGAGATTAAAGTAGCTACAAGCGTACTCTTAGTATATCAAGCGATAAGGCAGAATACAATCTGTTTTGCTGTTTTTGGCAAAAGGATAGATCTAATGACATAATTTTTACTATAAATACTCTTATCCAAAGTCATTGCGAGATCCTCTTTATGAATCTACCTGATGCGTTAAGCAATAATCATTTAGAAGTATATAATGAGTCTTTTTTTTTTAACTAAGAGTCATTAACGAGGCAAACAAGGTTTTGAACACATATACATTAACTCGAGACAGATCATATAACAACCAAGGATAACATTAGGTAATTTAGATTACGAATCATAAACCATTCTATATAATTACTAAGATAAGTTGAGATTAAAGTAGCTACAAGCGTACTCTTAGTATATCAAGCGATAAGGCAGAATACAATCTGTTTTGCTGTTTTTGGCAAAAGGATAGATACAATGACATAATTTTTACTGTAAATACATACAAACTGTTATGCAGTTTACACAGAACCCCAAAATGTTGCTGCAAGAGAGAGAAGACATAGAATCAGTGAAAGATTCAAGATTGTAATAGAAGTTTGATCCCAGTTGGTGACAGCAGAACTATGGACACTGTTTCCATGCTAGAAGAGGCCATTCACTATGTTAAGTACTTACAATCTCAGATTTTGTTGATCACCACCATAGAAAGGGCCATCATCATCGTGCAATGTATTCATGAAGCTGTCTATTCTACTATATATAGAAATATATATAGTCTTATTAACACATAATCATATTTTTGTTCACAAACATGTTCAATTAGGCTATAAACATAATCATGATTTGAGTATAGGACTATGTTTTCCAAATATGGAACATGAACTTGCAAATTTGTAATTTATCTAACTAATAAATGTATAACTATCATACCAAATTCACCATAATCATAATAATCATCTAAAATTGATGTCAATTCACAAGATTTTCCCAAATTAAGGCTATAGAAAAAATTGGGAACTGAGAAGAGGACTATGTTTTAAAAACAAACATGGTATAAAGGAAACCTGGATGTGGAGGAACAACAGAAATCGGAATGAATGAATGTGCTAATGCCTGATCTTACCTTAGTCGGTGGAAGGACGTACAGAGGGAAAAGTAAGATCGGTTGAAGGTGAAAGAAAAATCCCCGGCGAACAGCAACTCCCGGCGAACAACAACTCCTGGCGAACAGAACTGATTGTGAGGTTGAACTTGACGAACATCATCTATGAGACGGAATTGGCTCGAAAAATCGTGTGGGGGAACTCATTTCTTGGGCGCCAATTTGCTACCTTTGGAGGGAAAATAAAGACATGATAGGTAAAGGGGCGAAGGAACCTGATTCTTAATTTTTTTTAGAAGAGTTATATGGTTTTATGGTTTTTTCGTAAAAAAGATAGTTATTTGGTTTTATTTATCTATTTTTAAATATGTATAATGCTTATTTGTTGGATTAACTCGATTACGTGAAGTACATCGAAACTAAAGTAGTAAATTATCTATGAAATAAAACACTATTAGATGTAGACCGATGAGTGTCCACACCAATCAATGTTATTATAAGGTTACTTACAATGCCCTCAACGAGAGCTTGGTGAGGGTGGTGATTTGGCACTCGGTGGAACTAATAGCTCGGTGGGAGCATTGGATATCCACCTCGGTGGCACACCCTCGATCACCGTCCCCCGAATCCACACTCCTTCCACCGAAGATAAATTGGACCGTTGGGGTGGTGGGTCCCCGAATCCACAATTTCGATGATGATGCGGCTACGTTATTTGTTGAGACGATGTTTATTGCCGCAAGTGAGGAGGCCGGAAGTTCTAAAGGGGGTTACATAAGGAAGACGATTAAAAGAGAACGAGAGGAGACACATAAACGACTTGTAAATAACTACTTCTCCGAGAATGCACACATCTCCGAGGATAAACCGTGTATCAATATGTGTAACAATTAATTTGGGTGTTTGGACCTAATTGGGTGAGGGAGAAGTAGTTATTTTGGTGGTCATGTATGGTTGCAAGACACGAGTGGCAAAGTGATTATGCCATTAGGGAAGATTAAGTCAAACGGATGTTAGGTTGTTGGGCGTTAGGTGGGGCGTTATAGCATTTTAACCCTCGTTGATTTGAGGGAGCGATGATTTAACCTTTTATAGTAGTGGGAGTTTACGCGGTAGAAGTTGCAGAATAAGCCTAAGATTATATTAAGCCAAGGACTCCCAGACTTGTTGTCGAAGTCATCGGTTACTAAGGATGAGTTAGATCGGTGGTAGGCTATGGCTAATGATTTAACCTTTTATAGTAGTGGGAGTTTACGCGGTAGAAGTTGCAGAATAAGCCTAAGATATTATTAAGCCAAGGACTCCCAAACTTGTTGTCGAAGTCATCGGTTACTAAGGATGAGTTAGATCGGTGGTAGGCTATGGCTACGGATAAGGAGGTTAGGTCCATTGTACCGGCCACTGTGGAACATTCCATTATCATGTGCGATATTGAAGAGATTAATGTGGTTTAACGGTGGCTTGAGTTCTTCCACGACCATGGATTAGGGCGATTGATGTTAAGGTGGTTTAGTTAGGGTTGTTCATAGCTATATCATAACCATTAAGACTCAACTTGATGCATTAAATGGTCATTGATTAACTTCGTAACTCATAGTTTCGCTATTGGTTAACTATAGTTAATCAGGACCAATATTGGTCAATTACGGTTAATCCACATCATTATTGGTTAATTACGAGTATATAGAGTTATTATGGGTGAATTAGGATAAATAATGGTAATTAGGGTTAGTGATGATCACTTATGGTCACTAATGGTCAAGCATTTGCTTCAGTTATATTCAGTTATGATCAATTAGAGCATAATCAGGATCGTTTCAATTATGGTCGTTGTTGGTCATATATAGTTAACTTGTATAATTATTGGTCAATTACAGTTAGTTAAGGTCATTGAAGTGGGATTCTAACTCCAAGTTTTATGAATAATATCTAACGTCTTATGCAAAAGCATATACGGGTTAAAATAATCTACACGTTACTGTAATTTTTCAGGGAGATTTAACATCTTCATTAAGATGTATTGTTGTTTATGAATCTATATATGTTACTTAAAAATACATATTCATAAACCCTTACTATTCGGTTTATTATGATTAACCCGAAACTCGATGTTTTTGTTAAAATTTAACTCGAAACCCGACCTACATAGAATTCGGGTTAGGTCCGGTAAATCAGGTTCGGGTATTTTGACACACCTACATAAGAACGTTATAGAGTTGGTCTTGCGGGGAAAAAATAATAAATAAAATAAAATAAAATGTAATATTATAATTTACTTAACAATATAGTTTCACTTGCTAATAAAAAAAACCTTTAATATGTAGAAATTAATCTAAATTATGTTTGTAGGTTTTTTTTATCCTCACATTGCCGTTAAAAGTTAGGATAGGGTAAAGTTCAAATCACAGCAAAATCTCTAGCCAAACTCACCCGCCAAAAATCAGATTACCCACGAAACTAACCCACGTAAGAATCGGCAATGTTGCGCACGTATCAAATACAAAGCATTCTGATTGATTCACGTACTCACTCCGAAACAGTTATCGACGAAGATCCAACCCTGCTCTCTAAATCTTTGCCTATCCTCACAATCAATCAGGTATAATTTACTTCTGATGTTGAATTTGTATGCATACAATTCATCAATTTCAACATTTAGGTTTACAATTTTATATGCACATAACATGTTCGATGTAATGCCTAAAAGAGATGTTCAATTTATATGCATACAATTCATCAATTTGAACATTTAGGTTTACAATTTTATATGCACATAACATGTTCGATGAAATGCCTAAAGAGACCTACATTGGGCACTTCATACTTCAGAGCATTATCAAAGTTGCTATGTTGCATGCTTGTATAGTCTATCTATTTGTTCAAATAATGATTAGTTCATATGAGTTTATTTCATATCACCATATGTCAGAATGGTTTTCACAAGAACAAGGACTCGAGAGGATTCAACCACACATGAAAATGGGTTGGTAAAACAGCGCACGACACGGAAACGGAAGGATAACAACCTAATTGCTACACATAATGGTAACTGACACTCACTTTTGATTATTAACCTGATAATCAAGATATCAACATATAAAATTATTATCAACAGGGCCAGCTTTTTGGTATTAGGGGGTAATTAGTTGGGAAAGTAAAGAATGGTGGTGGGGCTGGGGTGATGGCTGCATCCAAGGGGTTTAACATTGGGGTTTGTGTGTGTTTTGGGAGTTCATCAGCTGGGTCAGGGTTGGATTTTATGTATTAGGATGTAAAGGATTTGCTCGGAGCCACTATATTTAGAGGGCCCTCAAATTTTTGTAAACTTAATGTTCTAATATGCTCCATGAATGAATCGAGTACCACATCCTGAAAACTTAAATTTAGCCTTGCCTACATTGATCTATGAATGAAACAGTGTTCTAAGGTTCAAACTTAAATTTAGACTTGCCTGTATTGGGTGAGTCTAGTTAACGTTTATGCTTTATATTTTTAACAACAATTTTTACTTCTAAAAAAGTCAAATCTTAATAATCAGATTGTAATTATAAGTACTTGAGCTCACACTATTTTTATAAGTGAATCACTAAAGTAACAAAGCTAAAATGTTTGTTGGTATTGTGCCTAGCTACTAGATAGGTTTGTTCTCTAAAAAAATTGTAGTTCAAAAAAAAAGGACAAAGTAGGTAGCTTTCATCTGATTCATACTTTAGTCCACAAACCTCTTTTGGCTTAAAATATGAGTAAAAAGCCAATACTTTAGGCAGTTGTCATCTCAAACTTGTCTAATTTGTTTGCTTCCCTTAGTACCTTCATTACCATCAGCGTGGGTGGGGCACGATGAGGGCAGTTACTTAAGGCTAGCTGACCACAAATTCAATGGATGTGTTAAAATGGGGACATGCATTCAACTGTCTGATGGTACTTCAGGCTTCTTCTGCATTAAAGGAAATCTTTTAAATCAAATTATGTTTTGATACACGCAACAATAATTAATAACCAGGTTTACCATCAACGTTAGTCCCTAAATTACCAGTCACATTTTTGCCCTTCAAATCAGATTTTTTTTCTAATCTCCTTAGCAAAATAATAAATTAACATGATCATCATTCATCTAATTTCTAACCAGGTTCTTTTGCAGAACAACCTGTTGATTCTCGTGCAGATGCATCATGTACAAGACGCTGCCCAGCATGTAGAAGAGTCGGTAGTGCAATCAGCAGGGGAAGCTGTTGGTCCACGAAAAAGGCGCGGTCCCAGTTTAAATAAGAAAGTTACCTTGAGCAAGGGTAACAAAATTAATTTGACTATGGATAAAGATACCAAACGCTTCGTCGGGACCACAGCAAGACACTTTGCTACCGAGTGTGGAATCGTCATTCGGAGTTGTTGTCCGATGGATTTCCATAAATGGGATTTGATGACTGAAGACATTAAAAAAAATTGCTTGAGAAATTAGAAGTAAGTACTATAATTTAACTAATGGTTGGAGGAAGTTCTTTCTTACATATATAGACTCGCGCGAATCTCTGAGTGTTCAGGCATTCAATCACTATTAGATTGAGATGGATAATTTACTTTTTTATAGAAAAGAAAAAGTAAAAAAATAGATTTTTTGAACCCCTCGTCAAGAGTATAATAATCTCTCAACTCCTTCAGAGAGACAAGAGGGAAAGGGTATGCTGTAGGAAAAAGTTTGTAATAGATAGCAATTAATCCTTTTTTACTTTGTAAGGGCAAGAAAAAGGAATGGACCCTCCTATTTTATTACTAGATGTTCCATTAGTAACATTCCTTTGTAGTGTGATTGTTTATTTTACTTGTGTTTCCTCTTTCCTGATTAGAAATCGTATAGAAATTTAGGAATTTCTTAGAATTACTGAGAAGCTATTATCACTTTAATTTCCATTTCACTTCTTGACATTTATGTATTAAATGCAGGAAAAATTCACATTGTTGCGGGATAATGTTGTTTTTATGGAGTATGTTAATAATCAACTACATACCCAATGGAAACGAACCAGAGGTGTTTTGAGTGCTCACTGGAAGAAGAATGACGGAAGAACAGATCCTCAAAAGGCAAGATCGATGATGAAATTCTGAATGTAGGAGTGCAGAAGATTGGAATCATCTTTGCGACTACTGGGAGAAGGAAAAAACACAGGTGAGTAACCTATGCTTATTTTGTACAAATTATAACTATTCGTGATTTATTTCTTTAATTTTTCTTGCTTCTAATATGTATGTCGACGTTCATTCTTTTAGAAATATAGTGAGCAAATGGAGATAAACAGAGGAAAACTAATTAATGCAAGCAGAGGGGGATCCCGGTCTATAGCTAAGCATGTCTTCCAACTGGTAAGATTTGCATATTTTTTTTAATGTAGTAGTAGAATTTTATGAAAAATAGTAATGATTTTCATAATTCATAATCTAAATGGTTATTTTCTCTAATGATTTTCATGCTGTAATGGTTTTCATAATTCATAATCTAAATTGTATATTTTTGGTTATTTGTTAGGCTGCCATCATAATTCATTATCTAGATAAATCATAGGCGATTGTTATAGATTTTCTACTCTGATCTGTTAGTAACCTGATGTGATCATAGGCTCACTCTGTTTGTAGTTTATTTAGTTATTTTAGTTGCTCTGATATTTTCTTTTGACTAGAAATATCCAACATATTGTATGTAGGGCTGTTTTCTATTCATTTAGTTTTTTGCTTATTAGTTACCTTTCAAAATATAGGAATAATGAATCCTGAGGTGGAATTCTTTTTTTTTTTTTGGTGAAGGGACATCACTCGGTAAATTTTATTAACACAAAACTATTTATAATATTTTGAAGGGACAAAATGACATGCTTAGGACATGTCCCTAAGTTAATGTCATCTCCCAAAAAATTGTCACTAACAACTCTATCATGATGAAATTCTATACAAATGCAAATCAACAAAAACCTACACCAAACATACCATAAAATCCATAATCGAATTCCCAAAACAGCAATCACAACTCTCATACAATTCTTGTGCTTGCCAATCCCATGCATCTTCATACTCCTTCGGTTCTTATTACAACAACCCATATCCAGGAGCCCAAAAACCAAATTGTCCCATAGACAATATATCATGGTACTTATTTTTTGTTTCAGCACAATAAAAAAAATACAGCCCAGATAGTGCAGGCCCAAACCAAGAATCTTATAAGTTTTGCTCAACATCAAGAACAACCAAACCCAAACTTCATTGCCCCATAACTGACTTGTCAAACTCAGAAACATTGAGAGCTGATTTCTAACCCCCTTCCAAAACTTGACAACCGTAGCAAGTGCGCTTTGGGCAGTCGCGTGCTACATGTCCCTTAACCTTACAGATGTTACAGTAGACATTATCACAACCCAGAGTGTGGTGAAGGTTGCATTTGGAGCACAGAGGAGCAGTACCGGTGTAACCGGTTTTGCGGACAGGATAAGAAGGAGCAGTGGCGGCATAGACCTTCGCCGGTGCGGTTTCCTTAACTGGGGCTTTCTCAGAGTTCTTATCATCGCGATTCTTCCAGAAAGGGCGCTTCCTCTTGTTATCAGGTTTCTTGCTTGACGATGGAGTGGCACTAACATCAGAGGGCTTGTTCTCAGACGCTTTCTTGCCAAAGTTTACACCTTGACGATTAGCTTGGTAAATGAGATTGTGTGCCATACGCACAGCATCCTGAAAGGTCTGAGGGCTCGAGGAAAGGACATTTCCCTGAATGTGTGGTGCAAGTCCCCAGATGTAGCGTTCGATCTTCTTGTACGGTGGAGTGATCATTGTGGGGCAGAGGTGAGCAAGCTCACGGAACCTCTTAGTGTATCCAGCAATGTCGGCTCCATTCATGGACAGATTCCAGAATTCAGATTCGAGTTTCTGCAGTTCCTCCCTGGGACAGTACTCATCACGCAGCAGTTGTTTGAGTTCGTCCCATGACATTTCATAGGCTAAGTCAGTTCCCATAGCATCAGCATGGGAATTCCACCAAGTCAGTGCACTATCAGTAAACGTGCAGGTGGAGTACTTCACCATGTACTGTTCAGGGCAGTTGCTAATACGGAAAACTGACTCCAGCTTTTCAAACCAGCGAATTAGACCAACAGCGCCTTCAGAACCCTTAAAGTAAGTGGGTTTGCAATTCATGAAGTCCTTGTAAGAACATTCACGAGGGCCTGCAATGTTAAGTGAAAACGTTGATCACAATTTTGCGAAATTGTAGTCTAGTGTTTTCAAACATTGGTTAATTCGTTCTTACCGCGTGCTCCAGCGTCAGCGTGACGTTGGGTAGCAGCAGCAGCAACGGTTTCTGCAACGCGTTGAGCAATCATCTCCTCGATATCAGTAGCACTCATGGCTGGAGGAGGTGAAGTGTTTCTGGTGGCTCGGCGTCTAGGCGGCATGTTTTCGCTTTAAGTTATCAATGGCAACATAAAGGGAAAAGTTAGATCATATGTAAGTGGGGTTATTACATGCGCGAGAATAACAGCCACGACATACATCTATAGTACCATGATATGACACGCGCAAGCACAACCAAGAAACATGAAATAGCAAGGAGTATGGTTCGCGAGTGAACAATCACGACATAATGATAATAACAGAAATAACAGAAATCATAAACATGGCAAACATACACAACACATCATAAACATAAACATACTACCATTACATTCCACCATATTATCCGATAAAACATACAATAACAAAAGAGGACAAGTTTTTAAGTGTCTTGGGCACGCAGTCCCATAATACATCACTACAAAATATATAAATATGTTTCATCGCTAAAATGGTGGGTCAAAAGCCTAGATGCTAGGTAAGTCATCTAAAGTGGAGGTGGTCCAGGGGGTCCAGGAGGTCCAGGGGGTCGGATCAGAGATGTGGTGATCCTGGAGGTGAGGTCCAAGAAGGTGAACACTCGACCCGCGAATTCCTCCAAAACGGCAAGCCGGGTTTGGAGGGACTCGTTGGCCAACATCAGTGCAATGTTGACCGAGCACACATCAGTCATGTTAGCGTGCAGGGACTCCATGGCTCCCTGGGAAGCGACCTGAAGCTGCTCCAGCTCAGTCACGCGGGCTACTAATGCATCCTGAGCATCCCTGGTGGGAAGTTCAGCAACCCTGGTGTCCAGGTCGGCGAAAGACAGCTCGTGGCGACGAGCACGGGCCACCAGCAGCGGAATAGTATCCGCAATGGGCTCTCCGGTCAGGATGGAGTAGCCGGTCAAAGGGTGGCGAGTGGCATCGCCCCTGGTAGAGGACTCGCCTGGCTCATACAGGCTAGGAACTCCCTCAAAAGTCCTCCATGTGGCTAGCTGCCCTGGAATCCAGGCAAGGTGAGGGTGGTCAGACGCGCAGTGCCGCTTGGGCACAGGCTCGTCTGCAGGGCCCTCAGCTGCCCTGCGCCGGGAAGGGCCAGCTCCCCTCCCGGGGGTGAATCCTCGCCTACCGGCACCTCGAAAGGGTCGGTAGGTGCGTACAGAACGTCGTCTGCGCGCAAAGGGGTCCATGGTGCGTGTAGCACCAGCAGCAGTGGCAGCAGTAGCTGCGGCCGCACCGCTAGCAATAGCGGTGGGCGATGGGTGGTCAGATGAGTCGTCTGAGACCCTTGGTCGAAGGGGCCTCAGGAAGCTCGATGGGATGGTCGACAGTCGGACAGTACCCACTGTAGGGATCTCAGCCTCAGGGCTGGATGGTACATAGTCTTCTGGTGATGGAGAGTACTCCGGCACCACTTGATCGTCTCTGCCAGAATCAGAAATGCAGATAACCTCGTCCGAGGAGGAAGTCATCACTGCGATAATATTCCAACAGAGAACAAAGTTAGTACCATGATAATAGCATTTAAAACAGAGATATAAATGCATAACAGAATTAATAACTCATGTAAAGTTAACATAATAAATGAGTAAGGAAATGGTCTTGCGTGCAAACGGAAGCTTCGGAGCCGGTCATAGTCCAGGTTTGGTTTTAGTTAAAGTGTTTAACCTGGTTCGCTATAACTGCGGCTCTGATACCAATCTGTCACACCCCGGACAAATGATTGGGTGTGAGCGAGATGGAATCATAGTCACAGATATACAGAACAACTACTACTAAATTCAAACGTTAATTAAAACATAATATCATTAATTGTTGCAGCGGAAAGAGTGGCAAACGATATTATCTTACATTTGAACTTTAAAAGTCAAGTTTCATTTATTGAAAACATAAAGTAGTTATTTAGGATAGATTGGGACTAGGACTCCAACGAAGCAGGTCCGAATATAAAGGCGAAGTCCCATTTGCACGGCTTCCATGATCAGCTTAGTTACCTGAGAAATCATGAGTTTAAAAAGGTCAACATAAAGTTGGTGAGGTTCACAGGTTTAGGACTCGATAGTAAGATTGTAAAACAGTTTTCAGGAAACTCAGAATGTTATATTGGCTTACTGTTGTAGTTGTATGATCTCACCTGAACCTTGATTTCAAATACTAACGGTTTACCCACCCATGGTATCCTCGCCCGAGAGATACCGAACAGGCAAGAATAACTGACGTGTACCCCTTGACAATATACGAAGTCAGAATTGGAGCTACCAATCTGGGCAGGGTTGTCAACCCAAATAGATCTATTCACTAGTTATCGTTTCGATCAGAACTAATTGAAATCAACTAATGGTGGGATTCAGTTGTACTAACGTTTATAACGATAAAGTACCAGTTGGGCAATCAGTAAGGGAACAGATAGTCATACGGCTAACAGTAATCATAACATTAAGTTAAAACAGTTTATCAGTTCATGATTTCTCCCCCATAAGTGTAAAACAGTTGTAAAGAAAAGGGGCCGTGAAACTCACTTGATTCAGTGGTAATGATGAATTGCCGAGTGGCAACTAGCAAGTAAAGTCCTATTAAAACATAAGACAACATGCATAAGGGTCCACATAATCATTTGAGTAACGAACGTTACCCAAATGATACCGGTCAAGTCTTGACGTATAATCCCGTTTGTAGCGTTTTGAAAACCCGTTAGTTAATCAGTTTACAAAATCAGCAAATACGAATGTTCACGTATTAAGGCATTTATGTAAATAAATACAAGGAATGAACATGCGATAACGTATCATGAAGATCCAGTTCAATCAAGTCTTGAATATTGTTTTAAATAATAATATTTATTATTATTTTTATGTTCGCTCGATCGATTGAATAATTAATCGCGTT
>JBCNJP010000010.1:82847848-83027380 GCA_039602395.1 Deinandra increscens subsp. villosa | reverse complement strand
AACAAGTGAAGAAGGAAGTTTTTCAAGCTGATAAAATTCAACCCGAACGTTTTTACAAACTCAAGGGTTCGGATCAATTATTTTCTGACAAAGAATTTCCACTTCATTGTGTTGATGCTCGGAAGATTGCTGAGGTCTTTGTGAAAGCAACCATTTCTTCTGAAAATTCTCAATCTCTAAGCCCTACATCCAAATGGGTACATGATCACAGGCATCGGGTATATGATTCTCGATTCTGATCATGTTCGAGATATTCATGTGTGTTCTTCGCAGGTACATCAAAGATGGGACAAAACGACAAGAATTTGTTATATTTGCCGTCGTCCAGGCCATATGGCAAAAGATTGTCCATCACCTGCTGCTTCACCCCATGGATTTCACATGAAATTAGTTTTTGGTAAATCTGCCACACCAAAGTTCTTTGATGAACAAGGCAGAGTTTTTGATGAAATTAAACCTACATTCTTTCATAAACAAAAATGTTTTGTTCCAATGTTTACAAAGGTACACAGTGTAGGTTCATTATCACAGTCACCTGTGATTGTTTCATCAAAATCTGAATTACCAAAACAACAACAATGGAAACCTAAGGGTGGTTTCTAAACAAAACAAGGACACTGGTCGACCAGAAGCGATTCGCTTCGGGTCCTTTTTGGACTAATTAGTTTGACCAGTGTGCAGGTACTTCTAGAAGACCTATCGACGATTGCAAAGTTGTTGATGGAGGAGTATTCTGCTTAATTTAAATTTCATACTGAATCTTTCTAAATCTGCAAATCTCTGAAGTCTAAAACTGACAAATATCCGTGTTGATTGATCAATTTTCTTTGCTTACTAGTTTTTCTCAAAAACCCAAAAATAGAGTCTTGTTTTTGTGTAACATGTAAATCCAAAAATAGAGTTTTCATTTTAAGGGGGAGAATTGTAAGTAAGGGGGAGTATTTGAGAAAATGCATGTTATGGGGAGAAAGTGAATACATGCCAAATATATAATGAAGGAAGGTGAATACATGCTAAATATAAAATTGTGAGAAATTGATTATTGGGAAATGATAGTACATTGGCTTACGTATCTGACTCATGGATAGAATAGATGAAAGAGCCATAATATCATTGTTTGATATGCTTGGTAGGCTCGGCAAATCAGAAAGTATTCAGATGTGATATACATTAAATACTATTGCTTGACCATGTGGATAACATCTTGATGCATATTTCATGACACAAAAAGAAAAATAAGTGTGAAATTCAAAATGAGAAGTCACTGTGTATACATGTGTTCATTTTGCAAAGATTTAAACTTGTTTGATTTTCTTTATTTTTTTCAAACGATCGGACTTTCTCTGCGTATCGAAAGATCGACCTGATCGTTGTTCGTTTGACATTCTGCTTTATTTTCTTTGGTGTTTCGTATAACTCATCAGACTTTCTTTGCGTGTACGGAAGTACCGACCTGATTGTTGTCGGGTTATACAATTTCAACTTGTTTTTATTTTCTTATTTTGTTAAATCCGAGGCCTTATCTGCGTATCGAAAGATCGACCTTAAGGTAGACGATTTAACGTTCTTATTTCTTTTTGCATGGAACACAGTTGACTATATCATGAAAGTATTATGCATTGTGAAAAATCACAAGTGCTATCACACAAAAGGAAAAAGAAAGAAAAATAGAAAATGTCTGAGTATGTCTGATAGTGTGGGATACACTGGTCATCTAATCAATATCTTAACATATCCAGATGTTATGAGTATGATTCTGTCTGAGTTTAAGTTGGACAAATTATACCAGCAATCAGCATGACTTATGTGCTTCGATTAATTGAAATTGAAGTGCAGTTCAGTGTGTTATGTTCAATATGATCCCATATAGTGATCTTTCTCATACCAAAAATAGCGTTTGATTTTGTATTGAAATTTCATTTCATTTCAGAAAAGAACAAAAAGATTTTTGGTGTGTTTTAGCATAAACTGTCAAAAAGTCAAAAAGATTTTGTTTCTACTTTATTTTCGATCTGATCAACATGTGATACAAATCATTTTTAAAATCATATCTTGGAGTCTCAAAGAGACGTTTTGCACCAAGATTATTTTAAAAGTTTGAACAGGTTGCTATGTGAAAGTTATCACAACTTCAAGTCTTCTGAAGATGTTGATAAAAGACCAGAGATACACCAAAATGTTATCAAGTATTCAAGATTAAGCTACGATCGAGTTTGAGAAGGAGTTTGTTTGACGATTCATTTCTTTGAACGAACGGATTCTACACTTGAGGGGGAGCTTGTTTGAAGATACAACGTTGATGATTTTGAAGGGATACTGCACACGTCGAGGGGGAGTTTGTTGATACCTGATATGTGCGTCGTGTGAAGTATCAAGCAAGATCAAGATCAAGTCAAACTAGGTCTGGCCGATCTAGGTCCGAACCTGAAGTTCGGACTGGCTGAACCTGAGGTTCGGCCGAAGCTCGGCCAGCTGGGTATAAATATACGTTTGGTCTTTGTAACTGAGAGTTCTGAGTGTGCAAATTCTGTTAAGTGTGTGTTTCTGAGTGTGTATTCTCTGTGTCTATTTCTGAGTGTTTTGCTGATTGTAATTGTTCTTCATTGATCAATAAATCAATCGGTTAATTACGTTTCGATGTCCGATTAGCTAGATCGAGTAGACGATCCGATGCTCACGCATTTTCAAGATCTTGACAAATTCTTAGGGGAAGGAGAGGGGATAATAAGTATTATCCGAAGGGAACTCGAGGATGATACTTATTATCTAATGACAAGACTTTCATAATACATAGTATCTGAAGGGAACTCGAAGATAATATGTATTATCTCAGGGGAAGTCCTTAGCTGAGGGGAAGTTATCAGCTAAGGGGAAGTCTTTAGAGGCCTTGGGTTCAGGGGAAGTTTTATAGAAAACCCGTAATCTATATTAGGGTTTTTGGTTAAAATAATGTTAATTTGAATCAATCGAACAGATGATAATTACCCTCTAACCCAAAGACCAGTCATCAAATGTCTGGTGGAGTATATTTTTTGAATGTGTGTCAGACAGGTTGATGATAGAAAGATGTTGCTGCTGCTCAATGTTAAAGAACCAGCCGGACAAGACTTCCATCTGGAAAAGTAACTGTTCAGGGGAAGTTGTTGGTGTCTTTACAAGTTTTCAAAAGCCTCAAAAGAGCTTCAAAGAAGATGTTCACATGTTTAGGGGAAGCTGAAGACTTCAAGTCTCATTGAAGAAAGTGATGCAGAGAGCAGTCAGAGATCATGAAGATCCAAGTTCAACAATCAAATTCTTCAAAGTTAGAGGTGTTCAAACTTTTTACCCTCTAATTTTTGAAGATTAAAGACAGTTACCGAAGATTCAGCAAGAACCAATTCCTTCATGAGAAGCAAGTCAATGAGAATCCTCCATCTCATTAACTTGTTCATTTCAAGAAGTTCGAGCTGATGCTGATCAAGAGGAAGTCCCAAGTGCCCGTTATGAAACCCAATGAAGATTTATGCGGAAAGAATCTTCATCAACGTCTTTGCCAGCCAGTCAAGAAGAAGATTTTCAAAGATCGAAGACATTTAATATCACAAGCCTAGGGGAAGATTGTAGAGGCTAGATTATGAGGCTTATAATATTAAATATGTTGGGCTGGGCTTAGAGAGTTTCATTAGTTTAGTAGACTAGTTTGGTTATTGTATGTAGGCTAGTTTATGGTTGGGCTTGAGTTTACTATTGGGTTTATGACTCAAGAGGCCCAATAGTAAACCCATTGGGATGGCTATATAAACCCCATGAGTTTACTATTCAAAGGGGGCTTGATTACGATTTCTAGAGAGAGAAGAGGGTTTACGATTACGGTTTTGTACCCGACAAGTTTACTTGTGTGCAAAGTTCAAGTGTTTATTTGTTTAATCATCGTATTCTTTGGGTTTCTTCTCTTCTCTATCTTGAATCAATCATAAACGAGGATTCCGCACTCGTTCGTGATATCAATATCGTGTTTTGATCAGATTTTCCGGACCTACAGGGCCTTTGCAACGGGTGCAACACCGGGTACCAGATCCATTTGGAATTCCTCTTGCCTGGTGGGTGGCAAGCCTGGAAGATCATCGGGAAAGACTTTAGGGTAGTCTCGTGCGATGGGAAGGTGTGTTAGTTTCTTATCCTCGGATTAACTAGCTGTTATGTGAGCTAAGAGGGCAGGGTAGCCCTTGCGCATAAACTTCTGGGCTTTCATGCATGAGATGATGTCTAGCTTGGTTCCACTACGATCTCCTTGAATTGTCAGAACTTCGTTGTCGGGGAGGGGTATCTTGACTCTTTTCTCATGGCAAATGCTCTCGGCATGATTTTTAGTCAACCAATCCATTCCAACGACTATGTCGAAACTTCCCAATTGTATCGGCAATAGATCGATCGAGAAGAGATGACCGGATTAGTTCAATGAGCAGTTTTGAAAAGATTCTTCCGTTTCGATTTGTTTACCATCGGCTAGTTTAACTATATACTTAGTGTCTAATCTAGTTGGCGTGACGTTAAGATAGTTCCTAAACTCACTAGACACAAAGCTTTTGTCGGCACCAGTGTCAAATAGAATGGAAGCAAAATGATTATTGAGTAAGAACGTACCCGTTATGGTGTGGGGATCCTGACGGGCTTCAACAGCATTGAGCACGAAGGCTCGTCCTCTGGCAGGTTCTCGTTTGAGCTTTGGGCATTCATTTCTGAAGTGGCTAGTGCTGCCACACTCGAAGCAGGTTCCAATGGGGGTGCGTCTTGATCGAACGGTTTGGGCAATCCCGGTGAATGTGACCCTTTTCCTTGCAGCCTTTGTAGTAGACATTGCTGCAGTCCAGGGTATGGTGCAGGTTACATTTTCCACAGAGGGGCTGGTTTCCTGTGTATCCAGATTTTCTTGCATCGGGTGCGGGAGCTGTTATAGCATAAGCGTTCACGGCTTCAAGGTATTTTCTCGGTGAAGTCATAAGATTTCTTCTTCTTTCCATCATGGTCCCGTTTGCGCTTGCAGTCAAATTCAGTTGGCTAGACGAAACAGACGGTACAGGTACATCTTTGGATTCAGCAACCTTACGAGAGAAAGACAAGCCTTGGCAGTTTGCCTGATAGGTCAGACTGTGGGCCAGATGGATAGCAACTTGGAGTGTTGCGGGGTTAGAAGCCATAACACTTCCCTGAATGGCGGGAGCAAGACCCCAGATGTATCTCTTGATTTTCTTGTGCAGAGGGGTCACCATAGTAGGGTAGATATGTGCCAATCCGTGGAATCGGCCGGTGTAAGCAGCTATGTCTGATCCGTTAATGGTCAAGTTCCAGAATTCGACTTCCAATCGTTGCAGTTCCTCACGAGGACAGTACACATCATGCATGAGTAGTTTCAGTTCGTTCCAAGCCATGGCGTAAGCCAGGTCTTGTCCGAGGGCTTCAGCATGAGAGTTCCACCATGTCAGAACTTCTTCTACGAAAACGCTAGTGGTGTACTTGACCTTGTGACCATCGGGACAGTTACACATACGGAACACAAATTCCATCTTCTCAAACCAGCGGATGAGTCCAACAGCTCCTTCGGTACCCTTGAAGTGTAAGGGCTTGCAATTCATGAAATCCTTGTAAGTGCATTCTCGGACACCTGTAAGTTACTTAAAACCTTGAATAAAAATCATACAATTGTAGTCATAAATCTTCCGGTCGTAGAAGAAAAGTCTTAGTCTTTTCACCAGGGGATCCTGATATCCTTCCGTTTGAGGCAGAAGCTCGATCTGCTTCAGCGGTTGCAAGCGCATTAGCTATACGCTGGTTAATCAGGGCTTTGATAGCCTCGGCGTCCAGGGTTGGGGGTTCAGTACACGGTTTGAGCGTCTTGACATTCTACTTTAAATTGCATAAGATGTAATAAAGTAAGACATTACACATAGTATAAGTGAATGCAATCAAAACATGACATGGCAAAATCCATAACAATTACCGCAATATAACATAACATAGCAACACATTACATTACAAAGTACACTAGAGTTGATAATAAAGGTACATGCTACAACATAGTCAATTCTTTTCCACAATTGTTCAGACCAACATAAACATTTGTCCGGTGATAAATACAGATTCACCGATAATACAAGTTTCGAATACATCATAATACCATAAAAGAGTAACAGTCACTCCATAAAATAACACCTCTAATGAAATGGTGCTCGATCAACGATGTCGAGGATATCGCGGATCTGGATAATCACCGTCAGCAACAGACGGATAATGCCGGCGAAGTCCTCCGCCGAGGGGGTAGTAGCTGCGAGAGCTAGGATGGCCTGGTTGGCCTCAACGGCGACTCCAGAGGCGTCAGACAGGTGAACATGCAAAGTGTCGAGGGCTTGGTCCTGAGAGGTCACACGGGCCTCCAGGACAGTAACACGGGTGGCAACGGTAGTGATAGTGGCTGGTGGAGCAATGCTACGGATGGTGGCGTGAAGCTGACGGATCTCATCGTCACGACGGGCGATGCAAGCGAAGAGGGAAGAAACAATGGAATCAATGGGGATACCAGAAAGAACAGGGATAGGTGTATCAGAAGGTGCTGGGGTATGAGGTGACAGTGGCACATCCTGGGTCTCAGTAGTGGCAGATGGCTCTCCGATCTCAAAAGTCCTGTCAGCAAACCTCACCCGTTTCTTGGGTGGCATCGTCTCTGGTTCAGTGGGTAGATCATCGGGCTTTGGGTGGAGGGACCGTTTACGAGTTGGCTCAGACTCAACAACTAGGCCAGAAACGCTTTGTTTACTACGCCTGACAGGCTTCCTAGTAGTAAGCATACGGAGGGGACCGTTAGGCGTGGAACGGTAATGTCAGAATGAGGGTTCACGGTCGGGGGAAACAGGGCTAGATGCGGATAAAGTAACCGTGAGAGTATCTTCGTCCTGATCTACATCGGTGATGTCAACATTGAAGGGCGCGTGCTCCTCTGGGTCCTCATCAGTCGCAGAATCCTCCTCCGGCTCAGAGTTAGCATCGTACGGGCCATCAAGAACGCTAGCCGGTGAACGAGGAGATGATGGAGCCTCTGTCGTAACTGGTGACGCTGGCTGCTCCAAGTCAATGTGTGTCTCAGCCTCAGAGTCAGAAGTCAAGTCAATAAGTCCATGAGAAGCCATGCTGCAACAAAGTTTCCAATTAATAATGATAATATATATATATATATATATATATATATATATATATATATATATATATGTTACGTATAATAATGGAATGGTCAAAATAAGCAAATAGTGATGCATGTAAGTACGACTAACAGAGCTTAGGCTATAGTCTAGACCCTATGTATCCAATCTAGTTCTAATAACCTTGGCTCTGATACCACTCTGTCACACCCTGTAAGATTTGTGTCGAGATGCGAAAAAGGTTATCACAGTCAAGGTTACGAACGTACTCTGGATGGTTCAACAACTAGAGCCGTTTTGGAAATCGTTAAATTGTTAGAGTAAATAGGAGTTTTTCCAGGATGATACCGGATTTTACAGTCATAGTCGCTGAGCAATTCAATCCATCGGCACTCTCTCATATTCAAATCCTCCTAATCTAAGATGTGCTGAAGACTCTTGTGGTCGGTATAAACCTTGACAATCAGTACCGTAGAGATAGTGTCTGCAAATCTTAATTGCGAAGACTACGACTCCAAGTTCCAAATCGTGAGTAGTGTAGTTCTTCTCGTGAACTTTTAGCTCTCGTGAAGCGTAAGCAATGACTTTGTCTCGTTGCATCAGCACACAGCCTAAACCTTGGTGTGAGGCTTCGCAGTAAACATAGAAATCTTCACATCCTTCTGGTAAAGACAGTATGGGTGCGTTACACAGCTTTTTCTTCAGGGTCTGAAAAGCTTGTTCGGCTTTGTGATCCCAAATTAATTATTGTCCTTTTGCGTCAAGGTGGTCAATGGCTGGGCTATTCTGGAGAAGTTTTCGATAAATATATGGTAATATCCGGCGAGTCTAAGAAATTGTCGTATTTCGGAAGGGTTGGTAGGTGGACTCCAATCCTTGATAGCTTCAATTTTTGTGGGATCCACGTGGATTCCAGCTGTGTTGACTACGTGACCTAAGAATCGTAATTCTCGTAACCAGAACTCGACTTTGAAAACTTGGCGTACAACTTCTCGCTCTTCAACAATTCCAGAATAAGCTTCATGTGCTTTTCATGTTCGTCCTTGCTACGCGAATAAATCAAGATGTCTTCAATGAAAACGATTACACATTAATCGAGGTATGGATTACAAACGCGATTAATCAAATCCATGAAGACGGAAGGCGCGTTGGTTAGACCGAAGGGCATAACAAGAAACTCATAGTGTCCATAGCGTGTACGAAAGGAAGTTTTTGCAACGTCTTCATCACGAACTCTTAGTTGATGATATCCCGAACGAAGGTCAATTTTTGAGTAATAAATGGAACCTTGCAATTGGTCGAACAAGTCGTCGATTCGAGGGAGTGGATATCGGTTCTACAAGGTAAGTTTGTTCAACTCGCGGTAATCGATACACATCCGGAAAGAACCATCCTTCTTCTTGACGAAGAGAACAGGAGCGCCCTAAGGAGAGAAACTTGGTCTGATTAAACCTTTGTCAAGTAGTTCTTGCAACTGATTCGACAATTCTTTCATTTATGACGAGGCTAAACGGTAAGGGGCCTTTGCAACGGGTGCAGCACCGGGTACCAGATCAATATGGAATTCCACTTGCCTGGCGGGTGGCATGCCTGGAAGATCATCGAGAGAGACTTTAGGGTAGTCCCGTGCGATGGGAACGTGTGTTAGTTTCTTATCGTTGGATTGACTAGCTGTTATGTGAGCTAAGAGGGCAGGGTAGCCCTTTCGCATAAACTTCTAGGCTTTCATGCATGAGATGATGTCTAGCTTGGTTCCACTACGATCTCCTTGAATTGTCAGAACTTCGTCATCGGGGAGGGGTATCTTGACTCTTTTCTCATGGCAATGATCTCGGCACGATTGTTTGTCAACCAATCCATTCCAACGACTACGTCGAAACTTCCCAATTGTACCGGATATAGATCGATCAAGAAGAGATGACCGGATAAGTTCAATGAGCAGTTTGGAAAAGATTCTTCTATTTCGATTTGTTTACCATCGGCTAGTTCAACTATATACTTAGTGTCTAATCTAGTTGACGTGGCGTTAAGATAGTTCCTAAACTCACTAGACACAAAGCTTTTGTCGGCACCAGTGTCAAATAGAACGGAAGCAAAATGATTATTGAGTAAAAACGTACCCGTTACGGTGTGGGGAACCTGACGGGCTTCAGCAGCATTGAGCACGAAGGCTCGTCCACTGGCAGGTTCTCGTTTGAGCTTTGGGCATTCATTTCTGAAGTGGCTAGTGCTGCCACACTCGAAGCAGGTTCCAACGGAGTGCGTCTTGTTCGAACGGTTTGGGCAATCCCGGTGAATGTGACATTTTGCCTTGCAGCCTTTGCAGTAGACATTGTTGCAGTCCAGGGTATGGTGCAAGTTACATTTTCCACACAGAGGCTGGTTTCCTGTGTATCCAGGTTTTCTTGCATCAGGTGCGGGAGCAGTTACAGCATAAGCCTTCACGGCTTCAGGTACTTTCTCGGTGAAAGTCATAAGATTTCTTCTTCTTTCCATCATGGCCGCGTTTGCGCTTGCGGTAAGATTTCAGTTGGCTAGACGAAACAGACGGTACAGGTACATCTTTGGATTCAGCAACCTTATGAGAGAAAGACAAGCCTTGGCGGTTTGCCTGATAGGTCAGACTGTGGTCCAGACGGATAGCAGCTTGGAGTGTTGCGGGGTTAGAAGCCATAACACTTCCCTGAATGGCGGGAGCAAGACCCCAGATGTATCTCTCGATTTTCTTGTGCAGAGGGGTCACCATAGTAGGGCAGATGTGTGCCAATTCGTGGAATCGGCCGGTGTAAGCAGCTACGTCTGATCCGTTCATGGTCAAGTTCCAGAATTCAACTTCCAATAGTTGCAGTTCCTCACGAGGACAATACTCATCACGCATGAGTAGTTTCAGTTCGTTCCAAGCCATGGCGTAAGCCAGGTCTTGTCCGAGGGCTTCAGCATGAGAGTTCCACCATGTCAGAACTTCTTCTACGAAAACGCTAGTGGTGTACTTGACCTTGTGACCATCGGGACAGTTACACATACGGAACACAAATTCCATCTTCTCAAACCAGCGGATGAGTCCAGCGGCTCCTTCGGTACCCTTGAAGTGTAAGGGATTGCAATTCATGAAATCCTTGTAAGTGCATTCTCGGACACCTGTAAGTTACTTAAAACCTTGAATAAAACTCGTACAATTGTAGTCATAAATCTTCCGGTCGTAGAAGAAAAGTCTTAGTCTTACCACCAGGGGATCCTGATATCCTTCCGTTTGAGGCAGAAGCTCGATCTGCTTCAGCGGTTGCAAGCGCATTAGCTATACGCTGGTTAATCAGGGCTTTGATAGCCTCGACGTCCAGGGTTGGTGGTTCAGTAGGGTGAGTATCACGGTTTGAGCGTCTTGACATTCTACTTTAAATTGCATAAGATGAAATAAAGAAAGACATTACACATAGTATAAGTGAATGCAATCAAAACATGACATGCCAAAATCTATAACAATTACCACAATATAACATAACGTAGCAACACATTACATTACAAAGTACACTAGAGTTGATAATAAAGGTACATGCTACAACATAGTCAATTCTTTTCCACAATTTCTCAGACCAACATAAACATTTGTCCGGTGATAAAAACAGATTCACCAATAATACAAGTTTCGAATACATCATAATACCATAAAAGAGTAACAATCACTCCATAAAATCACAACTCTAATGAAATGGTGCTCGATTAACGATGTCGAGGATGTCGTGGATCTGGATAATCATTGTCAGCAACAGACAGATAATGCCGACGAAGTCCTCCGCCGAGGGGGTAGTAGCTGCGAGAGCTCGGATGGCCTGGTTGGCCTCAATGGCGACTCCAGAGGCGTCAGACAGGTGAACATGCAAAGTGTTGAGAGCTTGGTCCTGAGAGGTCACACGGGCCTCCAGGACAGTAACACGGGTGGAAAAGGTAGTAATAGTGGCTGGTGGAGCAATGCTACGGATGGTGGCGTGAAGCTGACGGATCTCATCGTCACGACGGGCGATGCAAGCGAAGAGGGAAGAAACAATGGAATCAATGGGGTTACCAGAAAGAACAGGGATAGGTGTATCAGAAGGTGCTGGGGTATGAGGTGACAGTGGCACGTCCTGGGTCTCAGTAGTGGCAGATGGCTCTCCGATCTCAAAAGTCCTGTCAGCAAACCTCACCTGTTTCTTGGGTGGCATCGTCTCTGGTTCAGTAGGTAGCTCATTGGGCTCTCGGTGGAGGGACCGTTTACGGGTCGGCTCAGCCTCAGCAACTGGGCCAGAAACGCGCTGTCTACTACGCATGTCGGACTTCCTAGGAGTAAGCATACAGAGGGGACCGTTAGGCGTGGAACGGTAAGGTCAGAATGAGGGTTCACGGTCGGGGGAAACAGGGCTAGATGTGGATAAAATAACCGTGAGAGTATCTTCGTCCTGATCTGCATCGATGATGTCAACAGTGAAGGGCGTGTGCTCCTCTGGGTCCTCATCAGTCGTAGAATCCTCCTCTGGCTCGAAGTCAGCATCGTACGGGCCATCAAGAACGCTAGTCGGTGAACGAGGAGATGATGGAGCCTCTGTCGTAACTGGTGACGCTGGCTGCTCCAAGTCAATGTGTGTCTCAGCCTCAGAGCCAGAAGTCAAGTTAATAAGTCCATGAGAAGCCATGCTACGACAAAGTTTCTAAGTAATAATGATAATATATATATGTTACGTATAATAATGAAATGGTCAGAATAAGCAAATAGTGATGCATGCAAGTACGACTAACAAAGCTTAGGCTATACTCAAGACCCTATGTATCCAATCTAGTTCTATAACCTTGGCTCTGATACCACTCCGTCACACCCTGTAAGATTTGTGTCGAGATGCGAAAAAGGTTATCACAGTCAAGGTTACGAACGTACTCCGGATGGTTCAACAACTAGAGCCGTTTTTTAAATTGCTAAATTGTTGGAGTAAATAGGAGTTTTTCCCACTGTTGCAAAAGTCAGTCTAGGCGTCCGAGTACTCGCCGAGTAGTCTCTAGGCGGTGGGTTGCCGAGGCGCCTTGGCAATAATCCGCCTAGGGTGGGCGCACTCGGACAAGCTTTGTCACACCCCCAAAAATCCCATGCGCGATAACGCGCCGTAGGGAGCGTGACAAACCAGGATCGCCGTCCATTAGTTACACCAAAGGACCAATAATTAATAAAAACGTTTCATATTTCATTAAAATATATAATTAGAGTTTTACAAATGCGGAAGCGTAAATACAATAAAAGTACTTATGTAAAATCTTTGTCACCCAAGGTGACGTGGCTTGTTCAAAGACATTAAAAGTGTTTCAAGACTCATGCATGCGTACTCGTGATACTCGAACATCTGCAACCTGAGAAATAACATGCTAAAAAGTGTCAACACAAAGGTTGGTGAGTTCACAGGTTTAATAGTTCAAAAACAATTCCAGCTTAATGTAAATCGACTGTTCATCAACAGTCCCAGTTCAGTGTAAACAACTGTTCATCGACAGTTCAAGTTCAAGTTTAAGGTTGACTGTTCAACAACAGTTCAAGTTCAGTTTAAAATCCAGATAATATATCAATAGCTAGCTAGGCTATTTTCAAGAAATCAGTGCACGTTTGACTAGATAAACTAGCTATCCAGTTACTGAAGCTCGACAAGTTCAATTGTGCCTCGTTAAGACTAAGAAGTATATAACACCCGTGCGATATCCAACCGAGTCAACGCGAATGACCCGGGTGGGGCTTGTCAGGCCCAGTAGATCTACCAAATAAGTTCCCGCTGACTAAGTCTAATGTAAACGTGTGTTCAAGCAAATCCGAGCGATTACCGAAATAACACGAGAAAATACTATATATACCAATATTACAAGTATAAGCGTGTGTTCAAGCAAAATGACTAAGTCAAATGTAAACGATAAAAACGATTTATCGTGGAATCCATAACAAGTCGAGGATGGCACGTGTGCCAAATCCGAGCGATTACCGAAATAACGCGAGAAAATACTATATATACCAATATTACAAATTTTCTAAGTTCAAAGATTTCAAAATAAATAAATATATATAAAATATATATCTATATATCCAAACTAAACGTACAAGTTAATAACGAAATTGTGAGAACAATATATATATATACATATATATATATATATGAGTGTGTGTTAAAGGTTCTCATAAAATATCCGATTATTTTAATGAAATCCAACGATATAAGTTTATATATTAATCTACTCCAAAATATATATATATATTTTTTTACCTTTTCATGTAAAACCCGAAGTTTTATATCAATATATATATATATATAGATGTTAGGATTATATTTTTAATTTAAACCGACATGTTAAACATGTTTTACAACTCAAAATATGATTTACGAGGTTGAATTGTCTCATATATATTTTTACGGGTTTAAAATACGACGAGGGACGGCTTAGGTATGGTCTTTAGTGATCGAATACGCAAAGGAACACCAAAAATAATAAAAACATAAAACATGGAGGTCACTGGGTTCGAACCCGTGACCTCTATGTCACAACACAGCAGTCGCACCACTCGACCAGTAGCCTTGCTGGTGTCAAGAACTCGTGTAGTATTCTTTTGCGTTCAAACAGTTTCTAACAAATCAAATCCAGAAAATAGAGGTGTAAAAATGTTGAGGCCGGGACTTGAACCCGCGACCTCGTGGTTACGGAGCGCGCCACAAACCACCCGGACGACTGGCCCGTTTCTGTTTTAACCCGATATTTATTGTATTTAACATGTAGCTGTTGCATCTCATCTTCTTCCCCACAAACCCTAATGTCGCCGGAGATATTTTCCGACGACCGGAAAATCGTGAAATGCGAATAAACTCAACAGAACAAGCGCAAATCATGGTTTATGTGTTACCTCAAGTCGTTGATGCTTGATGATGCGATTTCGATGCCGAAAACGAACCCGAAGTTTGAATGCGAATGCCGAGCGCTGTCGCGAAACTCGAATTCGATTGCTCCTGGTTGGTCAGAGTCAAGCCACGATCACAAAGGGTGTTGAATGGTGGTGATTTGGTGGATGTTGTGGCCGGAATTCCAAGTTCACCGGAAAAATATAAAAAAAAACGGTGAGAGTGAGGGAACGAGGGTTGAGAGAAACGAGAGGGACAGTTTGATATGGTTTGCTTGTAATGAATGGAATTCATGAATTAGAGGTTACTGCTGATTGAAATCAAACATTATAACCGAAGGTGTAATCACAGATTAATGGAGAGATCGGTTACCAGAAGCGTAGGAGTCGTCGTATGTTTCAAAGGGCTTCTCAAATCAACTTTCTTAGATTGGCAACAATGGTCCCTCCAAAACTTTGCAAGGATGACACAGGTTCTCAGTAATTACAAAATGGTCCCTCAAGGTTTATAAATGATAATGACCTCTAACGGAGTTAACCGTAATTGTTATTAACGGCGAATATACGAGGAACGTCAAAATATATAAATCATGTAACGTTTATAAATTTAATATAAACCTCATATACTCACATAAAATCATAGGATATAATTCCACGATTATATATTTAAGTTGTAATCTCTATTCTTAAATTCTCGTAAGTTATGACTAAAAGTTTATAGATATATACTTTAGGTTTACATAAAATCATAAATACAAATATATGATTTTATAGTTAAAACTCACATGGAATGACAAAATAACATGTGAATATATACAAATATATCACATAGAATCATAAAGTGAAATCATGGAATATCAAACGTTTGAACTTAGTGCATGCTCGTATAGTGATGATCACACAAAACCCTAATTTGCTAAAGTCAACAAAGTCAACACATAAATGTTCACACAACATTTAATATAGTTTACATTCAGTTAAAGTCAGGAAATGACCTGAAAAGTCGGATTGTCACAGTATCCCCTTGTTGAAGAATTTTCGTCCTCGAAAATTGTGTAACGCGGTAAAAGTTAATGAGCTAGACATAAAGAAAAAGAAAAGAAAAATTCGCAGTCGTCACAAGCTTAATGGTATGCCTTATATTGTGACTTACATAAAAGAAAAAGTTGGTTCCGCCACTATGTAAGGCTAATAATGCTCTTGGTTGTTGAACATTTATTGATATATATTAATTTTCACATATTTTGTTATGAATATTATTATTTGAACATGTATATAATCCAAGAAATTTAATTATATTATAGTTACCATGTCCGAGTACTCCCCGAGTACTCCCCTCCTAGACCCGAGTACTCATAACTCCCCTGTCGACCGACCTGGTAGCGCCTAGCAACTTTTGCAACCTTGGTTTTTCCAATATGTGACAATTGCAACCTTCCAAGTTAACTCTGCTAACTTTTTCCGTTAACTCCGTTAACTTTTTTCGTTAGTTCCATTAGTTCCGTTAACGAACCCGAGACCCGTTATTTAAATGATTACATGTTTATTCATGTTTATTTGCTAATTAATTTTAGTAACTTGTTTCGTGAACTTATTTCATGATCTTATGTGTTAGTTGTGAAAATTTGCATTTTTACGCGAAACCGGGCTTTGCGGGTAAATTTGGATTTTTAAAGTATAAATGATAAATTTATATAACCCGACTAAATCTTACATGCTAAATGATTTAAAAACACTTGGAAACATTTTTAGAATTTTACATTACAACTTTTTAGCAAAAAAACCCATTTAAATGAGTTATTACCCTAATATGTTTAAAAAGATAAAGTAGAGGGACCATATGTGTAACTTGCCTTATAAGAGATCTGCCCATTCCTCCCCCATCCTCCATTTTCACGCACCTCACTCTCCCTCCTCTCTTCTTGCTTGCGGATCATCACACACACACATACATAGCGAAATTTGAAGAAATCAAGGCTCAAGAAAGTGAATCCAAGCTTCTACAAGCCTCCCCAAGGCACGAGCAAGCCTCTCCTTCTCTCCCTCTTCTCCCTTCACCTGCGATTTCTTCCAAATTGTAAGCCCTAATTTTAAAATTTTGAAATTGGATGTTGCATGTGTATTGATTCATGTTTAGGTGCTAAATGGGGTAGTCTAAGCTTAGGATTCAAGTTTTTGAAGGGGTTATGTTGACTTTCATTTTCGGGTCAGATTTGAAATGGGTTCAAATCTGGAAATTTCTCATCTATAAGCTTGTGCTATGTGTTCTTGAGGTGGAAATCATGTTTGGTTATGATTTGGGAGCAATGTGTTTGTAAATGCTAGTTAAATGTTGTGAGATTGCTATGATTTTGGTGGGTTAATGCCATGAACTTGTTAGGACCAGAATTCTTATGTTATTATGCTTATAAGTGGGTTAGAATATGATTCATGGTCTTAAAGTAGCATAAGAGTTGAGTTTTGAGTTTTTGGTAAACAACAAATTCCTAACAGCTTTGACTAGATTTTTTGGTCAACTTGTGACGGCCATAACTTGGTCATTTTTAATCGAAACTGGTTGGTTCTTGTTGCATGATAAACTAGGATGTCTTAGCTTTACAACGGCTATTTACACGTCTTCTAAAACCTTCGTTTGGTCACCCAAACTGCTGTTACAAAACTGGTATGCAAAGCTGTTAAGAAACTTAAAAAGTAGATTTTCCAAACGGGTCGGACAAGTAAACCTTAGTATATTGAGGTGTTTGCTATTTGGAATTGTGGTATATATATTAAGTGTAGGATCAGGAGCATTTGAAGTTTAAAACCCAAAATTTGAGTGAGTTATGCCATTTTCAAATCTTCATAAACTAGTTAACTTTATGCAAAATGGGTCAACTTGTAATGTGCATATTTGCTAGCCACATGATGAGATTTTGATATGGTTATGGTATGATCTTGTTCATGACAGAAATTACGTGTTATGTTGATTATAAACTTGTTGGTAGGTGTTAATTTGATCAAATGTTAGCATAAAATTGAAATGCTAGTCATGGGCAAACTTGGAAATTTCTAACAGCTTTGACCAGAATTTTTGGTCAACTTGCAGCTGTCATAACTTACTCAATTTTCATCGAAATCAGTTGATTCTTTTTCCCTAGTAAAGTATTGTGTCTTAGCTTTACAACGGCTACTCGCACACCTTCTAAAACCTCCGTTTGGTCACTCAAAACACAGCTGCAAGTCGGGTACTCAAAGCTGTCATTTTCTGTGAAAAGTGGACTTTTCATTTTGGTTGAGCATGTTAATCTTGTTCTAATGGTGTGTTTGCTATCCGTAAATGATGTTTATATATTAAAAGTAAGATCTGGAGATGTTGGTTCATAAATTCCAAATTTTGAATGAGATATGCAAGTTTCCATTTCCTTTGACTAGTTTGCTAAATGCTAAAATATGCCAACTTCCGATGTGCATAACTTCTTCGTTTCTCAACATTTTTAGTTGATTCTTTTTGCTACAATTCCTAAATGACATGTAGTATATGCCTGTATAATTTAAGGAGTTAACTCCAAGTATTGTGGATTTTAGCTATGTCACTAGTTAAATGCTTGAAGTTTGACTTTTTGGCAAAACTTTGACTTGGATTGCAATTTCTTGATTTTCTCCCAAATTGAGACTTGTATGCGCATTATGTGACTTGTATGATCGCATGAAACATGTTTAGATGCTTACGTGTTACTTATTGTCCTGGCGACACTTTCTAATTTGATTAGGCCATATTTATCCGAATAGGTTGACTTTGACCAACCTGTTGAACCAAGTGCTAGGTACCAGTGCACCCTAAGGTGAGTTCATTTATATTATTGTTATGTCCATTCAGGGACGATAACGCGCAGGTGGTTGCATCCGGTAAGGATGGTGACCCAAACGGTAAGGTATTTCTTACTGGGTAAATTTCCGACATAATATCATATGTTTCACTGAATTGAACTTTATTTATAAAAAGTCCTTACTTTCGGGCCGTTAATATATAATAGCGAGGTAATATTGAGTAGTACTACTGGGGATTGACACCCCCGCTCAGCGGTGCACGTGATGCACCCTCCCGACTGGCGGTCGGACTGAGATCAATGTTAGCCTACCCTCCGTGATCCGTAAAGACACGGGAAGGCAAGGTTCATAGGTATTCCCTATCCAAAACATTGTCAGCTTCGGTTACGAACAATTCAGGTGTACATAACTATAGGCTAGCTACCTACGATATGGAACTTTACTGGTCTTATGATATTGATTGTGTTTTACCTGTCTTTATTCATAAACATTAGGTCTGCTTGTGACGGGTAGACTGCTTTAGTGAACTCACCAGCTTTGGCTGACACTTGATTGTTGAATGCTTTTCAGGTTGCTTGGAGGATCATGGATGGCACGGGCGTTGGCAGTATTTTGTCCTATGTGAAACCCTTTTGGAAATCGTATTTCAGATACTTTAGTAATCATTTTCACTAAACAACAACTTTGTAAACTTTTAATGCTTCCGCTGATTTTTGGGAAATGTAAACTCTGATTTATTTGATGTAATACATGACTGTTTACCCCCTTTAACTATGGCTTGGTTGTAACTAAAGACTTGGATCCTGGTCTGGATCACACCCCACACGGTATACTCCGTTAGTGGAAGTTGGGGGTGTGACAGATTGGTATCAGAGCCTTTGGTTACAGCGAACCAGAACATTTTAAAAGTAAAATTTCTGAACTGTAACTGTTTTTGAAAACTTTGGTTACAACCTAACTCCCAAAAGTACTGCCCCGCGTGCCGAAGATGATCCTAATTTAGAATTCTTGTCTTGTGACGGTATACGAAATTGAAATTTTTGGGTAGAAATTTTTCTTTTACGAGACTTAGAAATTTCTGAGTTAGAAAATTTTTCTAAGTATAAAGCTTAGCGTACTTGTTACATTCCTTCTTAGCGTACTTCATACTGCACTTAGCGGACTTGATTTTGTTCTTAGCGAACTTGAGCTCTTCTTAGCGAACTTGAAACTTTTGTTCTTAGCGAACTTGTATTGGTCTTAGCGGACTTCCAGCTAGCGAACTTGATTATGATTCCTAGCGAACTTGTTAGCCTTAGCAAACTTGATGATGCATTTAGCGAACTTGTTAGCCTTAGCGAACTTGATGATGCATTTAGCGAACTTGTTGGCTTCTTAACGGACTTAATTTGTGCTTAGCGAACTTCAATGGGACGCTTGGAAGAATTTACAAGAATTGGTGTAGCAATTGTTTGTACCACGTGTTAGAATGCACATTGCCCTCCATGTAGTATATACAGGACCATCAAGAACCCTATTGGGGTAAGACCCACCTAAGATGCAATTAGAGAGGATTTACTATCTTAAGCCTGTATACCATCTTCTTACTTGGTTACATCAACAAAACTTGAGTGATTAATTGTAAGTGCTTGTAGTTATGCACTAGCTTCCCGAATAGGGCAAAATACATTGTTTATGATCCTGATATTTTTACGGGCTTGTTTAACCCTTAACAGCATTGTCTATTCTTAACAACCTTGGTAGGTCTACTTTCAGGCCTAGATCATGGTAATCTAGACTCTAAGTTAATGATCCAACATATCCTCAGTTTAACTGATCATACTCTCTTATAACGCAAACAGGTGTCGTAGTAGACCCTGTTCGGGTAAGACACCCATTAACACATACCGAGAGTGCCTTTATCGTAGTGCGTTAGTAAGGAACGCTGTTTAGCCTCGTATAGGGCAACATTGTATAAAATCAGATGATTTCTCATGAGATGCTTGTGACTGCGTCTGTTACCCTAAAATGTTGACACTCTTTTCCTTGGTCAGTTTGGACCCCGCATTTTACATCACATAGTTGTATGATAATTCAACGTGAATGTGACTTTAGTAACATAATGAAATCAGGCATGTGATGACTAAGAATAATATGATATTCTCTCAGTATATGTATAAACATATGTGTATATAACGGATTCGTGATCGAGTCAGATAATAACTACTCTTTATCTTTAAGTAAGTTGGGGGCATTGTAGCATGCCCTGCCCATACTCCTACTGAACCACTTACTTACCAAAGCGGACCTACGGTGAACTCTAAATTAGATGAGCTGTTATTCTCAGAACTTGTCTCCTTGGCAAATCCTGATTGGTTACCCTCGATTTAAATGGCCACCTTCTTGATACTTACATTTTGGAAACCCTATACTACCTCGTTGAACCTGGTGGCTAAAGTAAGAGGAACCAGCGTGACCATACAAGGTGAATTGCCGTTACGGGTGCACACGTAAATGTAATTTGCAGTGTATGGAAGCCCTGGGGAATCCTGCTCGGCAGACCGTCGGTTATAAGGGATACGACCCTTTCATTTTAAAATCTCATGACATCCATTTTCAAGCTTATGGGACTCAACCATATGGTTGAGGACATCTATCCATGTTCGTTTCTCTATCACACCCGATCTTATCCTTTTCTAGATATGGCTCCCAACCTACCAGAACTCCTTTAAAATGCTTTTGCGAGTGATAACCCCAGTAAGACACCGTATTACTCACACCATCCGATGACGAGATCTCCCCTCGCGACGAACAATCTGTGGTTTAACTCTTAACTGATCCGGTTATTTCGCAATCCTAACTCTACTCCTATGACATTAACCGCCATAACCATTCTTCAAGCTCTCACAATTGTGCAACAACTCCATAAACTCTAATCTGATGGAAACTCAGACATCTTTAATGGACAATTACACCTCAACTTTTGGAACCAACCTTTCGGCAGGAAAATCTTGTGAAGTTCTCCCCTCTTGACTAGTAATCTCATCACGGTTTTAAGCACTTTATACCTCACTACAAATACGGTTTTACCCAACGGTGCGATGCTGGTTACTTCTCGAGCTCGTACGATCTGCTTTATCTTCAAACACACGATTCGTCTGTGAAACTTGACTCCCAAGGAACCCTCTACTCTGATATTCATGTGTGACTTGGAAGGCCTTCAAGCCTTGAGCCATTGTGGCCCGTTAACCTCATTGATGACTATCATGTACTTCTTCGTTAGAAGCTCCCATACGACAAACCTTGATAACCAACACTAGGCAGCATTATGCTAGGAAAGTTCCACAACATCATACATCGATACCCATTGTCCTCATTCCTCCCTTACTAGAAAAACTTTCATTGGTAACTCTCTGCTTCATAACTAGTCGAATGATTGACCCAAACTTCTGAGACATGCGTAAGGAAGTAGATTGACTCCAGATTGGACGAAGTCACGTTTGAATTTATTGTGTATGCGGCGAGCTACCCGAGGATCACTGGAAGCGACCCAAGTACACGGGAAATTAGTGAAATATTTCAAATTGGTCCCCTAGTTATTACATTTCTGACATCCCACGACTTGTTGATCTCACGTACGCCTAAATTGTCATCGGCTTGGAGAAGTAGAGCACTTCTTTATGAGATTACCGCGCCTACTCGCTATGCTATCGGTACTACGATACCTTGCAGCGTCATCCACCTATACCTTTTCTGCGAACTCACTTCTTGCCTCTACCGTGTCATTTGACATAATACTTTCTGTTATCTTATTGGATACCATAGTGGACATATGGTCACTTCGACATATTAAATACTTCGATTTCGGATATGGTGTCATCGTGACACTTGCGATGCGATTCAACTCACTCATGGAAACGTTTGTTATAGAAAAATCACTCTTATACGATCATGCGAAATGTTCACTCGATGCTTTTAATCATATACCATCCATCACTCCCCATGGAACAGAGAACTTGGATTCTCTAATAATAACACTATCAGGGCAAATTCCGTGAAACAGTTAGCACTAAAGGAAATTTCCTTTCAACTCGGGAACGATGTGACAACTAGAAATTTTATGCACCTTGAGCATTACGGCAATTTTCAGGACGAAAATTCTTTAACATGGGGAGGCTGTGACAATTGCAACCTTCCAAGTTAACTCCGCTAACTTTTTCTGTTAACTCCGTTAACTTTTTCCGTTAGTTCCATTAGTTCCGTTAACGAACCCGAGACCCCTTATTTAAATGATTACATGTTTATTCATGTTTATTTGCTAATTAATTTTAGTAACTTGTTTCGTGAACTTATTTCATGATTTTATGTGTTAGTTGTGAAAATTTGCATTTTTACGCGAAACCGGGCTTTGCGGGTAAATTTGGATTTTTAAAGTATAAATGATAAATTTATATAACCCGACTAAATCTTACATGGTAAATGATTTAAAAACACTTGGAAACATTTTTAGAATTTTACCTTACAACTTTTTAGCAAAAAAACCCATTTAAATGAGTTATTACGCCTAATATGTTTAAAAAGATAAAGTAGAGGGACCATATGTGTAACTTACCTTATAAGAGATCTGCCCATTCCTCCCCCATCCTCCATTTTCACGCACCTCACTCTCCCTCCTCTCTTCTTGCTTGCGGATCATCACACACACACACATACATAGCGAAATTTGAAGAAATCAAGGCTCAAGAAAGTGAATCCAAGCTTCTACAAGCCTCCCCAAGGCACGAGCAAGCCTCTCCTTCTCTCCCTCTTCTCCCTTCACCTGCGATTTCTTCCAAATTGTAAGCCCTAATTTTAAAATTTTGAAATTGGATGTTGCATGTGTATTGATTCATGTTTAGGTGCTAAATGGGGTAGTCTAAGCTTAGGATTCAAGTTTTTGAAGGGGTTATGTTGACTTTCATTTTCGGGTCAGATTTGAAATGGGTTCAAATCTGGAAATTTCTCATCTATAAGCTTGTGCTATGTGTTCTTGAGGTGGAAATCATGTTTGGTTATGATTTGGGAGCAATGTGTTTGTATATGCTAGTCAAATGTTGTGAGATTGCTATGATTTTGGTGGGTTAATGCCATGAACTTGTTAGGACCAGAATTCTTATGTTATTATGCTTATAAGTGGGTTAGAATATGATTCATGGTCTTAAGGTAGCATAAGAGTTGAGTTTTGAGTTTTTGGTAAACAACAAATTCCTAACAGCTTTGACTAGATTTTTTGGTCAACTTGTGACGGCCATAACTTGGTCATTTTTAATCGAAACTGGTTGGTTCTTGTTGCATGATAAACTAGGATGTCTTAGCTTTACAACGGCTATTTACACGTCTTCTAAAACCTTCGTTTGGTCACCCAAACTGCTGTTACAAAACTGGTATGCAAAGCTGTTAAGAAACTTAAAAAGTAGATTTTCCAAACGGGTCGGACAAGTAAACCTTAGTATATTGAGGTGTTTGCTATTTGGAATTGTGGTATATATATTAAGTGTAGGATCAGGAGCATTTGAAGTTTAAAACCCAAAATTTGAGTGAGTTATGCCATTTTCAAATCTTCATAAACTAGTTAACTTTATGCAAAATGGGTCAACTTGTAATGTGCATATTTGCTAGCCACATGATGAGATTTTGATATGGTTATGGTATGATCTTATTCATGACAGAAATTACGTGTTATGTTGATTATAAACTTGTTGGTAGGTGTTAATTTGATCAAATGTTAGCATAAAATTGAAATGCTAGTCATGGGCAAACTTGGAAATTTCTAACACCTTTGACCAGAATTTTTGGTCAACTTGCAGCTGTCATAACGTACTCAATTTTCATCGAAATCAGTTGATTCTTTTTCCCTAGTAAAGTATTGTGTCTTAGCTTTACAACGGCTACTCGCACACCTTCTAAAACCTCCGTTTGGTCACTCAAAACACAGCTGCAAGTCGGGTACTCAAAGCAGTCATTTTCTGTGAAAAGTGGACTTTTCATTTTGGTTGAGCATGTTAATCTTGTTCTAATGGTGTGTTTGCTATCCGTAAATGATGTTTATATATTAAAAGTAAGATCTGGAGATGTTGGTTCATAAATTCCAAATTTTGAATGAGATATGCAAGTTTCCATTTCCTTTGACTAGTTTGCTAAATGCTAAAATATGCCAACTTCCGATGTGCATAACTTCTTCGTTTCTCAACATTTTTAGTTGATTCTTTTTGCTACAATTCCTAAATGACATGTAGTATATGCCTGTAAAATTTAAGGAGTTAACTCCAAGTATTGTGGATTTTAGCTATGTCACTAGTTAAATGCTTGAAGTTTGACTTTTTGGCAAAACTTTGACTTGGATTGCAATTTCTTGATTTTCTCCCAAATTGAGACTTGTATGCGCATTATGTGACTTGTATGATCGCATGAAACATGTTTAGATGCTTACGTGTTACTTATTTTCCTGGCGACACTTTCTAATTTGATTAGGCCATATTTATCCAAATAGGTTGACTTTGACCAACCTGTTGAACCAAGTGCTAGGTACCAGTGCACCCTAAGGTGAGTTCATTTATATTATTGTTATGTCCATTCAGGGACGATAACGCGCAGGTGGTTGCATCCGGTAAGGATGGTGACCCAAACGGTAAGGTATTTCTTACTGGGTAAATTTCCGACATAATATCATATGTTTCACTGAATTGAACTTTATTTATAAAAAGTCCTTACTTTCGGGCCGTTAATATATAATAGCGAGGTAATATTGAGTAGTACTACTGGGGATTGACACCCCCGCTCAGCGATGCACGTGATGCACCCTCCCGACTGGCGGTCGGACTGAGATCAATGTTAGCCTACCCTCCGTGATCCGTAAAGACACGGGAAGGCAAGGTTCATAGGTATTCCCTATCCAAAACATTGTCAGCTTCGGTTACGAACAATTCAGGTGTACATAACTATAGGCTAGCTACCTACGATATGGAACTTTACTGGTCTTATGATATTGATTGTGTTTTACCTGTCTTTATTCATAAACATTAGGTCTGCTTGTGACGGGTAGACTGCTTTAGTGAACTCACCAGCTTTGGCTGACACTTGATTGTTGACCCTAGCCTCATTTGCTACTCTCACTCTCAAGAAAAACTCTCTCTTGCTCCCTCCTCTCTCTAAGAATCCGAAAGTCTCTCTCTCTCTACTCTCTCTCTCTAAATATCTTGAGTAAACTCTCATGTTCTTGATGAATCATGGTGCTAGGAAGCTAGAGAACTCAAGAACAACCATCATCATCACCATTTTCAGACCTCTTCTCCATCTAGTGAGTTTACATCTTCTCTTTTCTTGATGAAATCATGATCTAGATGTAGTTTCATGTTCCATTCCATGACTATAACACTCCATTAGCAAGTCTTGACTCTCATTGTTGTCTAAACATAATTTTGAACCCATAAAAGCTTACTTACTTGTAATTATCCTTAAGTTTCACCATGTATTTACCTACTAGAAACTCATGATAGTTATTCCCTTGAAATATTATGTACAAACTTTGATTTTTAGGACTTTTACACAAGTATTTGTTTAGTTTGCATTTTTAGACACTAACTTTGTATATATTGTGTGTTGTATGTTGATCTTCTAACTTTGGACCCATTTATGCCTATGACACGTTTTTAGACTCTTAATATAGTCAAAATATGTTACCTTGGACTTTAGAAAGATTACTAGTGCTTAAACTCACCATAGCAAATTTTTACCTACAAAAGGTCACTTTTTAAACCCTAGAAATTTGCTTTTTAATATAGATCCGTTTTGACCAGAAAGTTTAGGCCTTTAAACAGTAGGTTGTGAAGGTTAAAAAGATCCTAAGATATGTCCAAAAGATCCCTTAACAAATTACTTGAAGTTGGGCATAAACCGGGACTAAAACCGACACCCGACGGGCCCGGAAACATCATTTTTGTAATAAAAACCCAAATCTGGTCCAAATGAACTTATAGGGATATTTTAATGGTAAAAACATGTTTAAAAATATATATGGTGAATTTAGGAACCTATCGGTGTCATTAAACGGGCAAACGGGACCACAACGGCAAAACCGACACAAAATTCACAAAACCAACAAACTAATGAAAACCGACACATGAAATAATTATCTGTCTATTTTGGACATAAATAATCATATTTTATTGTACTTGATTGATTTCTAACTTAAACGGATAAATATCGTCTAATCGGCAGTTACCACGAAATCGCCCGGTTTTCAACTAATTAGTTAAAATAATCAATTTCTCATATGAAAACCCTCAATTTGACTTATTATTTATTTCTCTAAATATTTACCACCTTTAAATATTATTTGGGAATTTTTGTATATTTTATTTAATTAAAATATATATAATTTACATTATTTCCAAATATACACATAACCGGACACTTCCACTTTGACAATCCTAATCATTTAACCCTAAGGCTACTATGACGTCAAGACTTGACCTACCTAATTGGAGTGACATTAATTTTCAACCCAATTACTTATTGTATGTCTTATAATTATTTAGGGCTACACTTTCTTTGAACGTGCTACCGATTTCCGTTTCTGAATCATGTGAGTTTTTCACGACCCCTTTTTCCTTTAACTGTTTTATCTTTGGGGGAGTATTCATAATTACCTTTTTTCATGTTAGACAATTAGACCTTGTTATCATAACTGTTACATGTGCTTTTCCATTGTGCAAACTTGTTATCTCATGTTCATTCATGCTATAACCCAAACCCCACTATTAACTGAAACCGATTAATTATCATTTGCAAACGGTAACGTTTGAATAGATCTATTGGGTTAACGCCCCTGCTCTGATTGGTAGCCTCAATCGTGACTCCGTCTTTTAGTCAAAGAGTACAAATTGTTAAGTCATATCTATGTGGTATCAACCGGACAAAAGATACCAAGAGTGGGTAAACAGTCAGTTTCGGTATTCAGGGTACATGGTAACATTTTCCAACTAGTCTTATCAGATATTGTCAATTATTAACATGAAATGTTTCCAAATTACTATTTTCATTCAACCTTTAACTGCTAGCACTTTTAAACCTGTAAAACTCACTAATAGTTATTTATTAACCGTTTTCTCGTATAAATTCTCAGGTACTTGAACTTAATTGTTGTGCGTGCATCGGACCTGCTTGCTTGTTTCCTGTCATTGCATTTTAGGACTTTCATTTGTTTTCTGGAGTATGGTTTAGCCTTTGAAGATTTTCCTGACATAACAACTAACGGTGTCATGTCCTAAAAATCTTTTGAAAACTTATGTGTTGTAAACTTAAACTATTTGCTTTTCTCATTCCAATTAATCCGCTGTGTAATGATATTGTGTCACACCCCCAACTTCCACTAACGGAGTATACCGTGTGGGGTGTGATCCAGACCAGGATCCAAGTCTTTAGTTACAACCAAGCCATAGTTAAAGGGGGTAAACAGTCATGTATTACATCAAATAAATCAGAGTTTACATTTCCCAAAAATCAGCGGAAGCATTAAAAGTTTACAAAGTTGTTGTTTAGTGAAAATAATTACTAAAGTATCTGAAATACGATTTCCAAAAGGGTTTCACATAGGACAAAATATTGCCAACGCCCGTGCCATCCATGATCCTCCAAGCAACCTGAAAAGCATTCACTACAAGAAAAGTGACCATCAAGGACTAAAATTTTAGGGACTGAATATTCAGTCCTTGATACGAATTATCTGAGACTGATATATCAGTTCCTAATGATATCAGAGACTATACTATTATCTCCCGTGATAGAGCCTGGTAATTAGTCCCTAATAATTTGACTAATTATTTAAGACTAAATTTTAGTGTCAAATGCCGATGCAAAATAAAATAAGATGGAGTGGAAATATTTAGTTACTGAAATTCAGTCCCAAATAAGGAATCTATTTAATGAAAAATAGCATAATTGTAAGAGAAACTGATATTCGGTCCCTAATAAAAAATGGGACATATTAGAGACTAACATTTAGTTGTAAAGAATATTAAATCAGGTCTAATTAGGCACTGATCCTCAGTTTTGAATGCATTTTATCTAATAAAGAATTAGTGACTGATTAATAGTGTCTAATTATCCAAAAAAAATTATATTATTTTATGAAATATGTCAAAGGCTGAAAATCAGTCTCAAAAATATTTTAAGTGATCCTTTCCGACACTGATATTCAGTCTTCAAATTATACTATTTTACCTAAATGTTTTGTGTTCACACGCCAACCCATATGAATTGCTAAATGTGGTCAAAAACCATCAACACCAAACTCTAGCCTAATTGCCTTTGTCAAGTTATTCAGCAAAAATATTATGTTTTCTTTTGATTTAAACTGTACAGATGGAAGAAAGAAGGACATTATGCAATATGGTTGTTAAAGTTGTGGGTAAGAACGATATTTCCCAGCAGATGCTACTACATTCATATACCTCTAGGTTAGTTTGTTAATTTTATGTAGGTAGATGCAGTTTTACTAGAAATTAGACAATAATAAAGTAGTATTTTTTGTTAAAGGGCCATAGAGCGGAAAAATATTATTTATCACAAATAATTAAAATAAACAAAACACAAAATATGACTTAACAATAGGACATTTCCCTAAGTTAAGCCCTATCCCTAAACCACCAAAACAATATAATCTATACTTAAGAAAATCAATAAAGGTATGCAACAACCAATATCTACAAAACATACACCGTGCCACAAACAATTAATGCCCACACCATACTTGCAACCCGCAAACCGCAAGTGCTCACAAGTCCAAGCACCTTTCTTCTTAGCGCAAATCATGAGCATCTTCAACCAGCCCAATGCGATGAAGACCACCAAGACCACGCCAATTAAGATCGTGTACCATATAATTTGTAAAGGTCAAACCTATTGAGCACAAAGATACCAAACAACAATCAAAACTCCAACAAGGTTCATATCACAAACCCACCACCAGATGACCTAAACCTTTTGACCGTTGACCAAAAAGTCAACCCTTTTACCCAAAACTTAACCCTTTGACTAAAAAGTCAATGCTGACCAGCAAATCAATCACACAAAAAAATAGCTTTCACCCATTTTCTTGTTGGCAAACACATCAGAATTACATATGTTCTAGTAAATCCAACGGATGTAAAAAAAAAAACAACTTGCTGACTAAAAAGTCTACTTAAATCACTTAATTTAAAGAATTTATTTGTTATTGAAACAATGGTGATTTTGTAACGATAATTAACACATTTACTCTATATTTTTGAATAACAAACAAACAAAAAGTGTTTGTAGATCAACCTTAGAAGGCCTGTTTCAACCCGCCACTTTTAGCTCGAACCCACTTTGATTCATTTCCTAACCCACTTTTGTGTGCGAAGACTACTTACCAGATCCGCCATGGTAGTATCTGAACCTTTTCTTCACTTGTTTCTTAACATTATTATCTTCAAGCAACATGAGAGTTGAAATTACACCAATTGCCCCACCTGAAAAGGATGCCACTATAAGATCAACCTGACTGAAACATATTAGAAATATTGTTTGTAAATATTTGCTTAAATAATTGCATGTATTTATAGTTTCTTATTTTTTTTGTGGTAAAAGAGACCTCAGTTGCATAGGCAAATGCATATTGCTTATAAAATCTTTGTATGAGGTGCCACCCACACCTAGTCTCTATCCACTGTTTCTTTGTACAGCCAAGGGGCTGCAACCCCTAATAAGCAATATCTAATGTGCGATGCCCCTTTGAAACTGCCAACGAATGAAAGAAACTATTAATATGCATTCGTTGTGTTGTGCCCACTTACTGATTATGATCAATTATGTATATGAATCACCTGATTTTCATAATCGTGCCAGTTAGGACTGCAGGTAATTGCTGATGTTCTGCAGGACTGCACTTAATACTTCTTAACTGCATAAAGAAGGCTTGAATCATCATATCGAGCTAAACACCCTGAATTAAAAATAAAAACATAGCAAAAGAGTGAAATTCGAAAATATTTGCAGAGTCACCCAAAAGTCAAGGGATCTACACAAAAACATCTGTGAATTCAAAAAAGTTCTATGTTTTTTTAGTTGACAATTGCCCATCATTAGTGTAATAATGTTGTTTTTGAAAATCACAATTAACACATTAAATACATAAAGGTTCTTCAAAATTGAAAAAAAAAACTGTTAGTGGGTCAGACCAACCAACCCGTTTCAACCATACTAAATGATGATCCTGGTTGGACCCATTACCAAACCTGCCACCTTTAATCGTGATTATTGAGACTTATAACATTCAAAGTACTTATTTACCTCTTCGTTAGATTTATGGTGCTCTGAATTCTTTTGTGGTGTATTTGCAGATGGGGAACCAATAGGACACAAACCATCATCAGGCACAAATCTGTTTAGTAATTGCTCCTTGATGCTAGATATTTCAGACTGCACAAATGACTTTTTATTGGTGCTGTCAAATATTTATAATACTATGACTTTGTTCACGAAATGAGTTACAATAGTACATGGCCTTCTCAACCTATATGCTTACAAATGAGTCAATTTGTTAACTGATCAAACTGGGTAATTTTTTTAATAGCTAATTATTTATGAATAATATTCTCGAATAAACCCAATTGACTCGACTCGTACTAAAAATATACATATGCACAAGATTGAGTAAGAAAGGTTGTTCAAGTAATCTTTACTGGGTATGGTTGTTTTTTGTTGCTATCTTGACCCGTTAGTTAAAATGGGTGGATTCAGGTAATGTTAAAAGATATGATTTGGGTTAATGGTTTATACTTGTCTACTTGTCTCTAACGGGTCAAACATGTAATATTTAAAAGTTGGTTCAAATGGAAACAGTTTGAAAAGGGTCAGCACAACCAAAATAAATGTGAAATTCAAGAAAAAAAGTGTTTGTGGGTAAGCCCAATTAAAGAAATTTACCCATTCCAAAAGCTACATGTTTTGACCCGCCCATATTGCTACCGTCACTATTAATGGTAACAACGACGAACCTGTATGGATGATACAGAGAAATGGCCTTAATCAGCAAACATGGCTTCAGCTCCTGGAATGAAAGGCCCAAAATTACATCAATACTGTACAATAACAAGAAAGATCATAACTTTACCTTAAGATGTCGACAAATAAGCTACAACCTATGTTAACAGCTAACTGGGCAACTAACTAAATTCATGCATATAGTTTCAAGTGCCATATCACTAGCATGTCCCTGGACTCCAATGATAAAATGAAAAATATCAGGTAATTAATTGTATTAGGAAAGAGTTTATCTCTGTGAAATACATCAGAAAGAACTTCAACAGGGGAAAAGAAAAGGAGGAGAATAAAAGACAAATAAGCTAGTTACTTGGATGAAAAAAAAACTAAAGACATTAAACGCTTGTGTAACCATCATACAACACCAATCAAACACCAATCATCATAAATAAGGAATCAGATGGCATGATCTAGGAAAGATGGTTTTTTAGCAATGAAGGTTTCAGAAGTCAACTGTCAAAAGGCTTCCACATCCCAAGTGAACACCAATTATCAAAACCTGCATAATTATCATCAGTAACACTGAAGTTTATACCTAATTATCAACACCAATTGAAGTTTGTTTGTCAAAATAAAGTTGGGATATAAAGCTCACCAATCTCGACATAATGGACCTCTCATAACCAATCATCATCGTCTGACTCATCAATTTCAATATCATTATTGGGCATATCAGTATCCGAGTCATCCAAATCTGAATCTGAAGCAATATCTTCTAAATTGTGGTCAGAGTTATCTATCTCATCATCAATAAAATCATCTATAGTGCGATCAAAACCCTCACCATCAAAATTTTTAAGCATTTCTCCCGTAGTATCTTCACGAAGAAGGCTGACATCTTCCAACAAATCGCCTGCATTATCGTCTTCCGGAATATCCCACAAGTGCCTGTGGGCAATTCTCTCAATGATTTTACAATTGGAATTTGATTTTAGTGGATCATTTACATAGAACACTTGTTGTGCCTGACTTGCAAGAATGAAAGGATCTTCCATATAAGCATTTCGGGACGTGTCTATGCTAATGAAATAGGCTCAAATATCACGTGCTTTCTTTAACGATTAGTGTCGAACCATTTGCATTTGAATAAAATAACACAACAACGTTTTATAAATGACAACTCAATTACTTCGTCAACATATCCATAATAATCGTCTTGCACATCATTATGAACGCCAGGGACCATAATTCCACAATTTTGTGTTTGCCTGCAGTCATCTCGTGACTTTACTAAAAACTTAACTCCGTTCACTATGTATCCTTTGTGATAGATAACTCGATTGTAGGGAAGGGAAGACAATGAATATAGCTCCTCATTGATCTGAGATGGGTTTAGATTATAGTTCTCTCTAATCTGTTTATAATTTTTAACATAGTAATCATGTTATTAGATTGCAATATAATATTACATATTAACGTAAGTAAAATAGAGTGTGATTGTTACCCGTGTTGCAAACCAAGCAGGGAATGTAGACCGTTGCATCTTAGTAAAATCCGATGATTGAGGATGTTTACTTTTTAAAAGTTGCAAGTGTTCTCTGACATATGTAGATAATCTATAATTTTTTTTTGTAAAATGGGACACTAAATACTAATCATAACAAACCATTAAAAATCAAACACTTACTCTAAGTACGGTTGAGCCTCTTAACATATGTTTAGGTTATACCATAGTGCTTTCTTCATTAAATCACTAGAAAGGATACGAACTTCTTTCTTCCCAATCCCTCGCCCATTCACCCTAAATACATCCAACATGAAGCTTTGATCATCACAAGAGGTTTTGTCATAATTTCTCTCACGTTTGTTCAACTTTGATTCAACACCTCGTAAATAATGTGAACAGAATGTTATAGCTTCTTTGACAACATAACCTTCCGCTATAGAGCCTTCAGGCTTAGCTCTGTTCCCAGCAAATCTCTTTAAATGGCCGAGGTGTCTTTCAATTGGATACATCCACCTTGATTGCATGGGTCCTCCCAAAATTGCCTCTTCAGGAAGATGCACACACAAGTGCACCATAACTGTAAAAAATGACGGGGGGGGGGGGGGGGGATATTCGTTCAAGTTTGCATAGGATGACAACAATATTTTTTTTCATCGCTTCCAACTCTGTCACGTATAAAGTGCCTTTGGTAAGTGTCTTGAAGAACTGAGACAACTCTACTAACGCATCACGGATTTTTTTGTCATGAAGGGACGAATTGCAATTGGGATTATGCGTTGTATTAGGACATGACAATCATGTGACTTAAGCCCATAAACCTTACCTTGCTCAGTAATCACATTTTTTGCTAAATTTCCGGCATACCCATCTGGAAAACGCACAGACTTGAGTAAATTACAAAATTGTTTTATCTCCCGTCGAGTTAAAACATATGAAGCATGTGGTTTAAACCAATGACCATTCTTATGCACCGAGTGAAGCTCTTTACGAATGTTCCAATCTTGCAAATCTAGTCAAGCTTTTTCATTGTCTTTCGTCTTTCCTTCTATGTTTAAGAGGGTCCCTAGCACGTTCTCACACACATTCTTTTCAACATGCATCACGTCAATGTTGTGACGAATTAACAATTTATGCCAATATGGAAGTTCAAAGAAGATGCTTTTTTTACCAGTTTAATTTTGGTGAGTCTAGTTTTCTTTTTTTCCCACCATGAGAGTCTTCGTTTCCTTGATGATGTATACTTAGATGTTCCAACTGACGTAAACAATCATCTCCATTGACAGGTTTAGATGCAATCCTAGGTTCTCTCTTTCCAATAAAATCTCGTGCATTCCTCCAAGAGTCATTAGGTTCGAGAAATCGTCTATGACCCACATATGCTACTCTATCTCGTATACGTATACTACTTGCATCTTCATTGCATATTGGACATGACTTGTATCCACTCATTTTCCATCTAGACAAGTAACCATACGCAGGGAAGTCATTGATTGTCCACAAAAATGCCGCACACATGTTGAATATCTTTTTTGAGACGCAATCATATGTTTCAACACCCTCATCCCATAAAAGTTTCAACTCATCTACGAGCGGACGCAAGTATACATCAATATTATTTCCTGGTGAATATTTTCCAGGAATCAACAATGTCAACATAAATGAAGCATCGACCATAGACTTCCAAGGGGGCATATTGTATGGAATGAGTACAACAGGCCACATACTGTAGGAAAGACTCATTGCCCCGAAAGGATTGAAACCGTCACTCGCAAGCCCCAAGCGGACATTTCTAGGATCATTTGCAAAATCAGGAAACATTTCATCAAAGTGTTTCCAAGCCTTTCCGTCTGCGGGATGCTTAAGAACCCCCTCCTCTTTGGTTCTTTGTCGATCATGCGATGACATTTCCCTAGCAGTGTGTCCACAGGCATATAAGCACTTTAGTCTACTTGTAATGGGAAAGTAACGTAAGACTTTTACCGGTTTCTTCTTCCCCTTACTATTTTCTTCATAACGACTAGTCCTACACACCAGAAAAATTTGTAATTTTTCATTTTCCTTCCAAAACAATGCACAGTCATGTTTACAAGCATGGATAGATTCGTATCCAAGTCCAAGAGTACGTAAATACTTTTTCGCCTCATAATTGTTCTTCGGCAAGTTTGCATCCTTGAAAGCCCGACTAAATAAATTCAGAATCATATCCATTGACACATTTGTCATTTTACATTTTACCTTCACGTTCATCAACTCTAGTAGAAAACCTAATACAGAAAAATCCTCACACCCCGGGTATAAAGGCTTCTCCATATCAACAAATAACTTATCCACATTTGGGTTATTATGTTGATGAGGACCGTCCATAATGTTTTCAGATTCTGTTTCAACGCCTTGAGTAAATGCATCATCAAGTAACTCATGGACACCGTCATTCGATTCATTTTCACTTTCTTCAATCTTGTTTGTTTCGTCTAATTCATAACCCGGTAGATGTTCACCATGATATATCCATACATTATATGTCGGTGTAAAACCATTATGTATGATATGTGTAGTAACAACTGAGGGAACATGCCTTCTTGCATTCACACACTTTCTACATGGACAATGTATCCGACTGTCACTATCAGCATATGTTTTACCCCTTTCTGCAAAAGCTGTCGCTCCTTTAATAAATGTTGGATCTATCTTATTCGTTATTTTAGTCCAACTCTTATCCAAAGTCATTGCGAGGTCCTCTTTATGAATCTACCTGATGCGTTAAGCAATAATCATTTAGAAGTATATAATGAGTCTTTTTTTTTAACTAAGAGTCAGTAACGAGGCAAACAAGGTTTTGAACACATATACATTAACTCGAGACAGATCATATAACAACCAAGGATAACATTGGGTAATTTAGATTAAAATCATAAACCATTCTATATAATTACTAAGATAAGTTGAGATTAAAGTAGCTACAAGCGTACTCTTAGTATATCAAGCGATAAGGCAGAATACAATCTGTTTTGCTGTTTTTGGCAAAAGGATAGATCTAATGACATAATTTTTACTATAAATACTCTTATCCAAAGTCATTGCGAGATCCTCTTTATGAATCTACCTGATGCGTTAAGCAATAATCATTTAGAAGTATATAATGAGTCTTTTTTTTAACTAAGAGTCATTAACGAGGCAAACAAGGTTTTGAACACATATACATTAACTCGAGACAGATCATATAATAACCAAGGATAACATTAGGTAATTTAGATTAAGAATCATAAACCATTCTATATAATTACTAAGATAAGTTGAGATTAAAGTAGCTACAAGCGTACTCTTAGTATATCAAGCGATAAGGCAGAATACAATCTGTTTTGCTGTTTTTGGCAAAAGGATAGATACAATGACATAATTTTTACTGTAAATACATACAAACTGTTATGCAGTTTACACAGAACCCCAAAATGTTGCTGCAAGAGAGAGAAGACATAGAAACAGTGAAAGATTCAAGATTGTAATAGAAGTTTGATCCCAGTTGGTGACAGCAGAACTATGGACACTGTTTCCATGCTAGAAGAGGCCATTCACTATGTCAAGTACTTACAATCTCAGATTTTGTTGATCACCACCATAGAAAGGGCCATCATCATCGTGCAATGTATTCATGAAGCTTATTACACATAACATATTTTTTTTCACAAACATGTTCAATTAGGCTATAAACAAATCATGATTTGAGTATAGGACTATGTTTTCCAAATATGGAACATGAACTTGCAAATTTGTAATTTATGTAACTAATAAATGTATAACTATCATACCAAATTCACCATAATCATAATAATCATCTAAAATTGATGTCAATTCACAAGATTTTCCCAAATTAAGGCTATAGAAAAAATTGGGAACTGAGAAGAGGACTATGTTTTAAAAACAAACATGGTATAAAGGAAACCTGGATGTGGAGGAACAACAGAAATCGGAATGAATGAATGTGCTAATGCCTGATCTTACCTTAGTCGGTGGAAGGACGTACAAAGGGAAAAGTAAGATCGGTTGAAGGTGAAAGAAAAATCCCCGGCGAACAGCAACTCCCGGCGAACAACAACTCCTGGCGAACAGAACTGATTGTGAGGTTGAACTTGACGAACATCATCTATGAGACGGAATTGGCTCGAAAAATCGTGTGGGGGAACTCATTTCTTGGGCGCCAATTTGCTACCTTTGGAGGGAAAATAAAGACATGATAGGTAAAGGGGCGAAGGAACCTGATTCTTAATTTTTTTTAGAAGAGTTATATGGTTTTATGGTTCTTTCGTAAAAAAGATAGTTATTTGGTTTTATTTATCTATTTTTAAATATGTATAATGCTTATTTGTTGGATTAACTCGATTACGTGAAGTACATCGAAACTAAAGTAGTAAATTATCTATGAAATAAAACACTATTAGATGTAGACCGATGAGTGTCCACACCAATCAATGTTATTATAAGGTTACTTACAATGCCCTCAACGAGAGCTTGGTGAGGGTGGTGATTTGGCACTCGGTGGAACTAATAGCTCGGTGGGAGCATTGGATATCCACCTCGGTGGCACACCCTCGATCACCGTCCCCCGAATCCACACTCCTTCCACCGAAGATAAATTGGACCGTTGGGGTGGTGGGTCCCCGAATCCACAATTTCGATGATGATGCGGCTACGTTATTTGTTGAGATGATGTTTATTGCCACAAGTGAGGAGGCCGGAAGTTCTAAAGGGGGTTACATAAGGAAGACGATTAAAAGAGAACGAGAGGAGACACATAAACGACTTGTAAACAACTACTTCTCCGAGAATGCACACATCTCCGAGGATAAACCGTGTATCAATATGTGTAACAATTAATTTGGGTGTTTGGACCTAATTGGGTGAGGGAGAAGTAGTTATTTTGGTGGTCATGTATGGTTGCAAGACACGAGTGGCAAAGTGATTATGCCATTATGGAAGATTAAGTCAAACGGATGTTAGGTTGTTGGGCGTTAGGTGGCGCGTTATAGCATTTTAACCCTCGTTGATTTGAGGGAGCGATGATTTAACCTTTTATAGTAGTGGGAGTTTACGCGGTAGAAGTTGCAGAATAAGCCTAAGATTATATTAAGCCAAGGACTCCCAGACTTGTTGTCGAAGTCATCGGTTACTAAGGATGAGTTAGATCGGTGGTAGGCTATGGCTAATGATTTAACCTTTTATAGTAGTGGGAGTTTACGCGGTAGAAGTTTCAGAATAAGCCTAAGATTTTATTAAGCCAAGGACTCCCAAACTTGTTGTCGAAGTCATCGGTTACTAAGGATAAGTTAGATCGGTGGTAGGCTATGGCTACGGATAAGGAGGTTAGGTCCATTGTACCGGCCACTGTGGAACATTCCATTATCATGTGCGATATTGAAGAGATTAATGTGGTTTAACGGTGGCTTGAGTTCTTCCACGACCATGGATTAGGGCGATTGATGTTAAGGTGGTTTAGTTAGGGTTGTTCATAGCTATATCATAACCATTAAGACTCAACTTGATGCATTAAATGGTCATTGATTAACTTCGTAACTCATAGTTTCGCTATTGGTTAACTATAGTTAATCAGGACCAATATTGGTCAATTACGGTTAATCCACATCATTATTGGTTAATTACGAGTTTATAGAGTTATTATGGGTGAATTAGGATAAATAATGGTAATTAGGGTTAGTGATGATCACTTAAGGTCACTAATGGTCAAGCATTTGCTTCAGTTATATTCAGTTATGATCAATTAGAGCATAATCAGGATCGTTTCAATTATGGTCGTTGTTGGTCATATATAGTTAACTTGTATAATTATTGGTCAATTACAGTTAGTTAAGGTCATTGAAGTGGGATTCTAACTCCAAGTTTTATGAATAATATCTAACGTCTTATGCAAAAGCATATACGGGTTAAAATAATCTACACGTTACTGTAATTTTTCAGGGAGATTTAACATCTTCATTAAGATGTATTGTTGTTTATGAATCTATATATGTTACTTAAAAATACATATTCATAAACCCTTACTATTCGGTTTATTATGATTAACCCGAAACTCGATGTTTTTGTTAAAATTTAACTCGAAACCCGACCTACATAGAATTCGGGTTAGGTCCGGTAAATCAGGTTCGGGTATTTTGACACACCTACATAAGAACGTTATAGAGTTGGTCTTGCGGGGAAAAAATAATAAATAAAATAAAATAAAATGTAATATTATAATTTACTTAACAATATAGTTTCACTTGCTAATAAAAAAACCTTTAATATGTAGAAATTAATCTAAATTATGTTTGTTGGTTTTTTTTATCCTCACATTGCCGTTCAAAGTTAGGATAGTGTAAAGTTCAAATCACAGCAAAATCTCTAGCCAAACTCACCCGCCAAAAATCAGATTACCCACGAAACTAACCCACGTAAGAATCGGCAATGTTGCGCACGTATCAAATACAAAGCATTCTGATTGATTCACGTACTCACTCCGAAACAGTTATCGACGAAGATCCAACCCTGCTCTCTAAATCTTTGCCTATCCTCACAATCAATCAGGTATAATTTACTTCTGATGTTGAATTTGTATGCATACAATACATCAATTTCAACATTTAGGTTTACAATTTTATATGCACTTAACATGTTCGATGTAATGCCTAAAAGAGATGTTCAATTTATATGCATACAATTCATCAATTTGAACATTTAGGTTTACAATTTTATATGCACATAACATGTTCGATGAAATGCCTAAAGAGACCTACATTGGGCACTTCATACTTCAGAGCATTATCAAAGTTGCTATGTTGCATGCTTGTATAGTCTATCTATTTGTTCAAATAATGATTAGTTCATATGAGTTTATTTCATATCACCTTATGTCAGAATGGTTTTCACAAGAACAAGGACTGGAGAGGATTCAACCACACATGAAAATGGGTTGGTAAAACAGCGCACGACACGAAACGGAAGGATAACAACCTAATTGCTACACATAAAGGTAACTGACACTCACTTTTGATTATTAACCTGATAATCAAGATATCAACATATAAAATTATTATCAACAGGGCCAGCTTTTTGGTATTAGGGGGTAATTAGTTGGGAAAGTAAAGAATGGTGGTGGGGCTGGGGTGATGGCTGCATCCAAGGGGTTTAACATTGGGGTTTGTGTGTGTTTTGGGAGTTCATCAGCTGGGTCAGGGCTGGATTTTATGTATTAGGATGTAAAGGATTTGCTCGGAGCCACTATATTTAGAGGGCCCTCAAATTTTTGTACACTTAATGTTCTAATATGCTCCATGAATGAATCGAGTACCACATCCTGAAAACTTAAATTTAGCCTTGCCTACATTGATCTATGAATGAAACAGTGTTCTAAGGTTCAAACTTAAATTTAGACTTGCCTGTATTGGGTGAGTCTAGTTAACGTTTATGCTTTATATTTTTAACAACAATTTTTACTTCTAAAAAAGTCAAATCTTAATAATCAGATTGTAATTATAAGTACTTGAGCTCACACTATTTTTATAAGTGAATCACTAAAGTAACAAAGCTAAAATGTTTGTTGGTATTGTGCCTAGCTACTAGATAGGTTTGTTCTCTAAAAAAAAGTGTAGTTCAAAAAAAAGGACAAAGTAGGTAGCTTTCATCTGATTCATACTTTAGTCCACAAACCTCTTTTGGCTTAAAATATGAGTAAAAAGCCAATACTTTAGGCAGTTGTCATCTCAAACTTGTCTAATTTGTTTGCTTCCCTTAGTACCTTCATTACCATCAGCGTGGGTGGGGCACGATGAGGGCAGTTACTTAAGGCTAGCTGACCACAAATTCAATGGATGTGTTAAAATGGGGACATACATTCAACTGTCTGATGGTACTTCAGGCTTCTTCTGCATTAAAGGAAATATTTTAAATCAAATTATGTTTTGATACACGCAACATTAATTAATAACCAGGTTTACCATCAACGTTAGTCCCTAAATTACCAGTCACATTTTTGCCCTTCAAATCAGATTTTTTTCTAATCTCCTTAGCAAAATAATAAATTAACATGATCATCATTCATCTAATTTCTAACCAGGTTCTTTTGCAGAACAACCTGTTGATTCTCGTGCAGATGTTCATGTACAAGACGCTGCCCAGCATGTAGAAGAGTCGGTAGTGCAATCAGCAGGGGAAGCTGTTGGTCCACGAAAAAAGGCGCGGTCCCAGTTTAAATAAGAAAGTTACCTTGAGCAAGGGTAACAAAATTAATTTGACTATGGATAAAGATACCAAACGCTTCGTCGGGACCACAGCAAGACACTTTGCTACCGAGTGTGGAATCGTCATTCGGAGTTGTTGTCCGATGGATTTCCATAAATGGGATTTGATGACTGAAGACATTAAAAAAAATTGCTTGAGAAATTAGAAGTAAGTACTATAATTTAACTAATGGTTGGAGGAAGTTCTTTCTTACATATATAGACTCGCGCGAATCTCTGAGTGTTCAGGCATTCAATCACTATTAGATTGAGATGGATAATTTACTTTTTTATAGAAAAGAAAAAGTAAAAAAATAGATTTTTTGAACCCCTCGTCAAGAGTATAATAATCTCTCAACTCCTTCAGAGAGACAAGAGGGAAAGGGTATGTTGTAGGAAAAAGTTTGTAATAGATAGCAATTAATCCTTTTTTACTTTGTAAGGGCAAGAAAAAGGAATGGACCCTCTTATTTTATTACTAGATGTTCCATTAGTAACATTCCTTTGTAGTGTGATTGTTTATTTTACTTGTGTTTCCTCTTTCCTGATTAGAAATCGTATAGAAATTTAGGAATTTCTTAGAATTACTGAGAAGCTATTATCACTTTAATTTCCATTTCACTTCTTGACATTTATGTATTAAATGCAGGAAAAATTCACATTGTTGCGGGATAATGTTGTTTTTATGGAGTACGTTAATAATCAACTACATACCCAATGGAAACGAACCAGAGGTGTTTTGAGTGCTCACTGGAAGAAGAATGACGGAAGAACAGATCCTCAAAAGGCAAGATCGATGATGAAATCTGAATGTAGGAGTGCAGAAGATTGGAATCATCTTTGCGACTACTGGGAGAAGGAAAAAACACAGGTGAGTAACCTATGCTTATTTTGTACAAATTATAACTATTCGTGATTTATTTCTTTAATTTTTCTTGCTTCTAATATGTATGTCGACGTTCATTCTTTTAGAAATATAGTGAGCAAATGGAGATAAACAGAGGAAAACTAATTAATGCAAGCAGAGGGGGATCCCGGTCTATAGCTAAGCATGTCTTCCAACTGGTAAGATTTGCATATTTTTTTTAATGTAGTAGTAGAATTTTATGAAAAAATAGTAATGATTTTCATAATTCATAATCTAAATGGTTATTTTCTCTAATGATTTTCATGCTGTAATGGTTTTCATAATTCATAATCTAAATTGTATATTTTTGGTTATTTGTTAGGCTGCCATCATAATTCATTATCTAGATAAATCATAGGCGATTGTTATAGATTTTCTACTCTGATCTGTTAGTAACCTGATGTGATCATAGGCTCACTCTGTTTGTAGTTTATTTAGTTATTTTAGTTGCTCTGATATTTTCTTTTGACTATAAATATCCAACATATTGTATGTAGGGCTGTTTTCTATTCATTTAGTTTTTTGCGTATTAGTTACCTTTCAAAATATAGGAATAATGAATCCTGAGGTGGAATTCTTTTTTTTTTTGGTGAAGGGACATCGCTCGATAAATTTTATTAACACAAAACTATTTATAATATTTTGAAGGGACAAAATGACATGCTTAGGACATGTCCCTAAGTTAATGTCATCTCCCAAAAAATTGTCACTAACAACTCTATCATGATGAAATTCTATACAAATGCAAATCAACAAAAACCTACACCAAACATACCATAAAATCCATAATCGAATTACCAAAACAGCAATCACAACTCTCATACAATTCTTGTGCTTGCCAATCCCATGCATCTTCATACTCCTTCGGTTCTTATTACAACAACCCATATCCAGGAGCCCAAAAACCAAATTGTCCCATAGACAATATATCATGGTACTTATTTTTTGTTTCAGCACAATAAAAAAAATACAGCCCAGATAGTGCAGGCCCAAACCAAGAATCTTATAAGTTTTGCTCAACATCAAGAACAACCAAACCCAAACTTCATTGCCCCATAACTGACTTGTCAAACTCAGAAACATTGAGAGCTGATTTATAACCCCCTTCCAAAACTTGAGTCTCAACCAATCACTGTTGACCAAAAAGTCAAACCCAACCCATTGAGCACAGATTTCCAATGATCTTTCTATTCCCATTGTCACTTGAATCCTAGCTTTACAAATTCTGCCCTCCAAACTCTGAAAACCCCATCCAGTGACTCTGTTGACTCAGTCCAAAAAACTGCTGACCCAAATAGTCGGTCTATTGACTAAAAATTCCATCATTTTCCAACAAACCCATAACACAACCCAAATTATTAACTTATGGCCAAGACTTCTAAACCAACTTCCTCCTTGAGAACCAACCAAAACAAATCTCACAACCCACCTGGACCACTGGTGTTTATTTTCCTCAAACAAAAAAAAAAACACCCAAATACGTCAATTACATCACGTGACACAGGACTTGCAAAGTAACCAAAAGAGAATATGCACTTTTGCTCTTTAAAAAGCCCAGACCCGTTGCCCATTCCAGAATTGTGTGTCCCCCTTTGATAAGTCTCACCCCCATAATCACCCTACAAACTGGACCGGTCCAATACCCCTCCTTCGACATAGCTGTACAGCAGAAGCACATCTCCAAACTATCCCCACCTCATGTATTAATACATCTGATTTATGCTTATGATTTGATCATGTTTTGGAATATTTTCCATGCCATTTAAGTATCTACTATGTATTCATAAGTTCATTAGCATATGAAACTATAATTGTTACTTGCCATACAATTGATTCATCTAGGGTATATTATGTTTTAACCCACATTTTTATTCATCAACTTCTAAGTAGAACCACATATTGCTCTACTCTTGAATAACCAATGAAACCAGATCAAACTTAACATCATACAAATAAACTACCATAGAACGGATAATGATTATGTGTGACTTAGATATGGTGTTTGCCCAACCTATGCGAAGTTTGACACCTAATATCCATTTTTTCTTTTGAAGCCTTATAATAACCTGCCATAATAACTATAAAACATGGGTAACAACTCAGAAGGCCATAACAAGATAGAATAATTATTTTTTGGCCAATACACGGCCATCAACGCATCTTGAACATCACTAATTGACCTTTTTACCAGAAGCCTTGCATCCTCTGCCATCAAACCAACTGATGATCATTTACAAATTTGGTATAACACTTTCTAAAGCCATTAATATACAACGTAGATTGTTACATACCTCACCAAACAAAAGTATTAATGTAACTAAAATAAGAATAGCACCCCAAGTTGTGACTAGACTATCCATGAAAACTGGGTGAGCCTGTGAAAGATGATAATCGTTTCAAACTTAACCTACAGTGCAATTGTAAATTATAACAACTGCTTTATTTTTAAAAAACAATTTGTATATGAAATACCTCCATTGCAGCAGGTAGTATTCTCTGTTGAGACAGAATTATGCTCCTGTGCCATTATATATAAATGTTGTCTTTTAACCACAGGTAGTATCTTCTCTGTTGAGACAGAATTATGACTTTATGAGTATATTAACATAAGTAGCCCAAACTAATTTATAAAATTAACCAAGGTATAAATAGCATGCTCCTACATTAGTTAGTACATATATCGTTTTGATTAAATTGTCATTTGTGCAGCCATCAACTAGTTCTAAACACTTGCAGCCATCACTTAACGAGATTTAAATTATGGATCGAAAAAAAAACCCATACGACAAAATAAGGCCACATAATAGAAAGAGGATAAGTGACATTCATGTTTAATCAACACACAAAACATACCAATAAGTCTTTACTTTGTTATTGTTTTATATTAGTTTTAATGATATTGTTTATGTTGATAGACAAATAATGATATTGTTTATGTTGATAGACAAATACCGAGACTGAAATGCCGCCAAGTCCGTTAGAAATGTACTATCGGTTGCATTATAAGGCCGATAAACAAGGGTGGTTGAACGATCAATCACGTATTGACTATGTAAGCATCTTATTGTTAAACTTTTTTTATTTTTTCAAGTTAAATATTTTGGGTTGTTATTGCTTTTCATTATTCTTCTCTTATATCATATTAGGAAAATATTCTTAAAAAAAAAGAGACGGACATGGCTCGACTGATTAAAGAAGGAACCATCTGTACTACGGCTATTGAACATGAGATTGAGAAACAAGCAATTAAAAGTGTTTGTGGTAAGGAAAAAACACTTAAATCGGCATGGGAGTTTGGAGTCGGTCCAGTTTTGAAGAAAAAAGATAGGTTGATGAAATTGGTGGCTGAATAAACCAAGGATAATTCTACCGAGGATGATGAAGATGTAATGAAGAAGGTTCAGGTACTTGAAAATGAAAATTCACTATTAAAAAAATTCTTGAAAAGCAAATATCCAGATTTCAACATCACAAACCCACATGTGGGTTCTAGTTCCGCTGGTTCTGAAGGAGTTGATAGGGATTCGGGTGAAGATGAAATGGATGATGAAAACTCTACTTAGTTCTTTCCTTTCATCGTTTCTTATTTTTATCTAGTATAATTTGAGACTTATGAATCGTTTATGTTATCTTCAACAATTGTAGACTTTTGATTGGTTTATGTTATCATTTGGTTTTGTTGGTCAATATTAGTTATTATTTTTTAGTCTCTAAAAATATTTGTTATATATTTGGATTGCATGCTTAGGACTAAATTTAATTGTATCGTAGACTATTTTTCAGTACCTAATTGTACATACGTTTGAATTTATAAACCGTATTACAGACTAAAAACTAGTCACTAAAAATATAAAACGACTACTTTTGGAGACTGATTTTAAGTCTTTAAATAACCATATTACAACTAAATATCAGTATTTGATATTGCATAATAGGGACTAATTGTCAGTCTTTAATATATATTATTGGAAACTGAATCAATATAGCATGTCAGTCCCAAAAAGAGACTAATAGGACAACGTAAACATTTTTACGAGAATGAATTTTAGTCCCTAAAAAATAATATTAGGGACCAAATCAACACAACATCTAGGACTGATTATCAGTCACTAAAAACATATTTAAGGACTGAAATGACATACCCCCAGGACCAGGCTTAAAGACTGAATTTTTATGTATAGGGGACTGACTGTGAGTCTCTGTTAATGCCAATCAACGGGGACTGATTGGCTGACTGACTATCAGTCACTAAAAACAGATTTAAGGACTGAAATGACATACCCTCGGGACCAGGCTTAAGGACTGAATTTTTATGTATAGGGGACTGCCTATGAGTCTCTGATGATGCCACAAAACGGGGACTGATTTTCAGTCACTTACCACACTATCTAGGACTACGCATCCGTCACTGACGGTGACTGGCAAAATTCAGTCCCTAATCACCATTAGGAACTGATTACATCTTATCAGAGACTAATTATTTAGTCCCTGATGGTCACTTTTCTTGTAGTGGTTTATTATTATGTTTAAATATGAAGTGTAAGTGAGAAAAGGGGTGTTTGGAAAGTGTTTGTGGGGGTTACGGTTTAGAGAGAGACCGAGAGAGAGAGAGAGAGAGAGAGAGGGACGTGAGAAAGAGTAGAGGGTGTTTGGGATTGTTAAAAATGATAAAAGTCTAGTAGAAATGAGATGGTAAATAAAAGACTAAGTGTTAGTGTGTGTGTGATGTGTATTGACTGAAAAGAGAAGGAAATGGACTTGGGTTCGAGCCCTTTGGTGGCCAACTGAATTCTCTACACAAGGGGGGGGGGGGTTCAAGGTAGCTTAAACTTGTAGTGTAGGTGGGTGTCTAAGTGGTTTATGGCTGCAACAATAAGAAGGGAAAAGGGAGTTCAAATGGGAGGGAAATGTTTACACATTGGGTAATAGATATGTGTACTATGGTATACAACTTCCTCCTAAGTTGTCATGGGAGGCTAGGGGTTTAAGACATGAGGTTGGAGGATGTTTAAAAGTGATGGGATTGGTATCTTGAGATGTCAACTCTTGTACATGTAACTAACAAAGTAAACTAGATAGTAATGGTGGTGGGTTGCTTGATCTCGGCCGAACAAAGAGAAGGGGACGGGGATCACGGGTTCGATCCCGGGTGGAGACCGGCTCGAGGGAAAGAAAAGAGAAAAGAAAAAGAGAACGGAATCGGGTCAAGAAAAGAAGGAAAAGATTAGGGGGAAACCGGGTTTGAATCAAGTGATTAACGGGACGTAAAAATAATAAAACAATGACTCGGTTTATAATAAAAATGTTCGTGGAATTATAGTTTGAAAATGTTATGTTGCATATATATATATATATTGAATGCATGTAAAGTATATTCGTTATGAATGTTAATAAAGTTTAACAAAATGTTTTGGACGTAAAATAAATCGATGTTTACGTAGAGAATGGATCACAAGTCTCGTTTTGTTGTCGTTGTCTAAACACAATGTTGTTTATCATGAAATTGTTTATTAAAATTATTCGTGAAATATGCAAATGATAAAATGATAATAGGTCGATCAAATGTTACAATTAAAATGTACGTTAATTGATAATGATAATAGTGATTAATCCCAAGATGATGGGATCATGCATGACTTTTACCACATAGTTTAGTAAATTTGACAAACGAATTTGGTTAGTCGCTTTATTATTATTGAAATTCCAGCAACCATTACATGCAAAGAAATCATCATGTTCAAGTATTGTTTTCAACATGATTTAGGGCTACGTCAAGGCTATATTCCTATTATAAATGAATGCAAATATGATAAAATTGGCACGTTGCAAGTAAACAGTTACGTAACACAGTTAACATGCACATAAGTATATATTATCGGTTTAAGTCCTTGGAAACTTACGGGTTGTCACAGATTTCGCGAACTGGGGTTAAAACCCGAATGTCGCGAAAGTTAAACGAATTGCATTTACACGTGTTTGGTCGATTTAATTCCACCAAACATTATTTAGTTTGTTAATTGATTGTTTAACCCGCATATTCGGCTCGACCCATATTTTAGTTATGATTGGTTGTCGTGTTTTGGTTTGGCCCATATTAGCCCACTTGTTATTTTGGTTTTGGATTGACCCACATGTTTTGGGTTCAAAAGTTGTATCATATTAGATGTAGATTATTTTCTATTTCTTGTAATTGCTGACCTTCGCCCTGGACGAACGTGGAAAGTTTCCATGACCGAAGGACCAACGTACACCAATCGAAACATGGGAGCTCATGAAGCCAATGGGAGTATTAGAGTCGGCCGAATGCCTTTTAGTCCATCCTTGTGGTCGATTTTATTTGTCGTCCCAGACCTTCTTCGATATTGTCATAAGGCTCTGACAATATCGAAACCTCCTAAAGCCGAATATGTGTTTGTTTGCATGATATGTTTGGTTGCTTGTCTTAACCTGCTTACACGCCAACTAAAACTCCAAACTAAGTATTAAAAGGTTAAAACTGTTTTAAAATCAATTGAAATGAGTCTTAAAATTATTTAAGACTCGAAATTACCTAACCAATTTTTTTTCGATTGTGATCTCGAATTTTTTGATCAATAAAATCGAACTATTAATCAATTGGTTATTACCTCACGACGCATAAGTCATTAATAATGAGGTTATTTAATTGACTGTCCCGAGTGAGATATGTTCATATAATATTTCGTCAAAATGTTTAATCAATTAAAACTTTGACCTAATAATCCTATCTGGTAAGTCGTAAAACCGGTAGATAATGCCATCCTAGTTAAGTCTAACTTTGAACATATTTACCGATGCATCAGTGTTTGAGTATTTCAACACCGCACTTGGTGTTCAGGGTATCTTCCAAGGTGTGTGCATTGGAGTATTTCAACATCGTGCATACAAACTGACCATTGAGGATGTCTATCATTTTTCTTTGCGAGTACTTTGTGTATTGGAGTATTTCAACACCGTACATCTAGTCACTCGTAAATAAAATAGGCATAGATGAGGCTAAACGTATTTCGCCAATTATTAGGCGAAAGCCTCATAAACGGGATTTGTGACCGGTATTCACAAGAGACAATCGTTGTCCATCTGATTACTTAGTTGCTTTGATTGCACTTAACACTGCCGTTATTTGTCAACTACTAATCGGTTTCCAATTTCCTATTCAAGATTTGCTTGCCGTCTTTGAATACAAATATTACATCGAACTACTAAAGCGAACTGCCTGTTGTTTCAGATGGCTAACCCTCCTGCAAACAATAAGGTTTTCCATCTCAGGTCTCTCCTTGAGAAAGAGAAACTTGATGACACCAATTTCCTCGACTGGCATCGTAATCTGAAAATTGTCCTGCAAATGGCCAACAAGCTCCACGTGTTGGAACAAGAAGTGCCTGAAGCACCTGCGAATAACACCGCAACTGCTCGCGCTGCACATGAGACGCTGAAGAAAGATGCCAATTCAGTGAGGTGTCTCATGTTGGCCACCATGTCTACTAAGATTCTGAAGAGCATGGTAGACAGGACAGCCTTTCAGATGATCGGGGAACTTAAGGGTATGTTTGAAACCCAGGCCTGACAGGAACGCTATGAGACCGTTGTTAGGTTAATTACCAGTAGAATGGCTGAAGGCACTCCTGTTAGCGCCCATGTCCTTAAGATGAAAGGATACATTGATCGGCTTGTGAAGCTCGACTACGTCATTCCTTAGGAAATTTCCGATGGACTTGATCCTACACTCTCTTTAATTCATTTACTCCTTTCAGGATTAACTTTAACATGAACAGACTGGTTAAGAGAGTGACCGAGCTTCACGTGTGACAACCTGTCAAAAATCCAAGGTCAAACCTGTTAATTTGACTGTATATATGTACGTATATACATGTGCATGACTTGATTTAATAATATTATTAGTAAACACTATGCACAAAAACATCCAACCTTGACAATTCCCACATTTGTACTAGAAAAACATACCTGTCGCAAAAAAGAAACTCAATCAAATGATTTATAGAATTTCAACAATAAGAAAATTAAATATAAAATGACTTTTTATAAAAAAAAATTCTTGAAACGTTGTCGTAAGACATCATACGGATACCCGACGAACACTTTAAGCGAATATTTTATTTAAAACTTTAGTTAGTTTTGAGTACGTAGAATATTCGAGCTTAAAACAATTTAAACAAATTATTTATTTTCTAAACGCGGTACGCGATCAAATAAAATAAATAAATCCATGACGTCTAAATAATAAAATTTCGACCAAAATAATAATTGCTTATAAATATTTAAGACTCGTAATTGATTTAGAAATCCGTCACGATCAAAACTGTGGAACAATCCGCTATGATTCGCCCGTATACCGAATTGGGCCCGACAAGGCCCAATAACGCGAAACGAGCGTACCGAGCCCAAAAGCATAGCCCGACGAGTCAACCGACATTATAAAGTTCTAACATAATGTTCCCAACTAAATTAAGTGAATAACAAATCGAATCGCGTGAAAATCAGAGTAAGCTCAGCATACCGGCCCAACGCGAACTGTACCGGCTGGACACTCGTTCCTCTTAATATTCGGACCATTAATAAAGTCCATCAACTTTGTAATAATTCTTTTATAAAAACACTACATTTATATTGATAGATTTTATAAAATCTTTAGGTTACATTTGTTAATTTTTATGAAATTAAATCACCTAATATCTCCTAAATACACCACCTAACCCAAGTTAACTCCTAACCTAACCTAAGTTAACAAAAAGCTAGATGTTTTCACCAAATCCCCCACATGTCAAATTACTCCTCCACTCATTCCGTCGCCACCACCATCTACTGCCGCCGAGCCCACGGCTCACGACCACCACCACCCGTAGCCATCTCCATCACCCATCAACACCACGGATCATCATATACATCTCATTTCTTAAAGATTTCAAGTTGAATTCACCACGTTGAAACTCTAGTAAGCTTCACTTTTTCATCTTGTTTATTTCTTTAACACTTAAAGATCCATGGAAGTCTTGATATAAACCCCTATCTTTTTTTTTTACTCAAAATCTATAGAAATATACATAAAATGATAAGATCCACCATTATCTTTTGTTTTACTTTGATTTTAGTCACATGACGAATACAAGAATACTTGAGGTTAAATACCTTAATCGAGTTCACTAGATGAACCAAATCTTGACACCCGATGACTAACTATGAAATGTTTATATTTTTGTGTTTTGGTAAATGATGAATAAAGGAAGTCCTAAAATGTGTATAACATCTTATTGGTCACTAAATATATAAACACTTGTGTTTAGATTAAAAAAAACCATGGGATATGTATATTTGTTACTTTGATCATTTTTTGTTACCAGTACGATTAAATGGAAGAAAGAAATAAAAGACGCATTTGATTTGGTATAAAAATAAAGTTGCGGACTAAATTTATCATAATCTGTAAACATTTGACTTTTGGTACAAAATGGTTAGTGACTTTAATTAACTAATGGTAAACAATATTTGGTATAAAAACCTTGTCATGAGTTTTGGAACTAGATAAACTTGGGCATAAAATGACATAAGTATAAACGCTAAAAATCGGACGAATAATGACCAAAAGATCACGACTGTCCCAACCCTCCTTCGGGGTTCATTTTTTTACAAATTTTTTAACTATCTCTATGTTATGCAACAACCCAAACGTGAAAACGTCGTGTAGGAAAGAAACCGGAGTCCAAACGGATATATACGCAACTAGAAATAATGATTTTAATAAAACATGTTTCAACCAACAAATCCCTTTTTTTTTCCTAAAAACATTTGGATCACTCAACTAATTATTTATATAGTGATTGGTTAACCATTTGGTCATAAGAAAAGTCATGGGGTCTAATTCGGTAGAAATACTTACCGATTAAAGATCTCGAAGTCGCAATAATAATAGTGACTGCTATTACTATCATGTTTTAAATAAAGACACGATCACGAGATAAATAATCTCTTTGAACTTATTTGTTTTTCACCATGAATATATATATATTCAAACTCAAGAAATAAACTAGTTTTATCTTCATCAAAGTTCAAATCGTATAATTTTAACCTTCTTTAACAACTTTAAAGATCAATATTTTCGCATATAAGTTATATACCGTTATTTGTACAATAATTCTCTAACTTATACGCGTAATTATCCACTAATTATTACATGAATAAATCTAAATATAAATCAAGCGACGAACTGAATAGTACATATTATTTATCACAACGTTTGAATCTAATATAAATATATATGTTCATATATATTCTTATAATCATCGAATAATTATTTAACTTATAATTATTTACTACGATTTATATATTTATTTGACTATAAATATTAGCACAAGCCTAAATATTTATTTGAACAATAAATATTTCAAACAGGTTTTCCAAACATTACAAACGGGAATAAGTTGTCAAGACTCGACCATCATCATTTGGGTAACTGCACGTTATCCGACTGAAACAATACCTTAAAATCGTCTTATTATTTATTTTTAGGACACTGTTTATTTGCTACATTCAGAGCGATACAGCTTTCATCAGTACCTTGATCAGGTGAGTTTTACGACCCCTTTTCCTTTACTATTTTATCAATGGGGGAGAAATACATGAAAAGCAAACTTCATACTTTCTTTTGATCGTATACCAAGCCTTTCCTTTTAACTATTTTAAATACTTTTGGGAAGAATCATGAAACAGACAAAAACACTTTAAATAATTATTGGAACTATAATTATTTCTACCAATCCTATATTTATTAGACAATAAATATAACTGTCCAGTCAAACGCCTGATTGATATTATGATACAACTGTAACACAATATTTGATTATCTGTTCTTTCGCAATCCCATTCACGGTAATCTTGTGGATAACTTGTTACTGTAAATCTCACCATCAATTGATTTCGATTAATTCTGTACGGAATGATAACTAGTGAATAAATCTATTTGGGTTGACGCCCCTGTCCTAGCTGGTCGCTCCAGTTCTGACTCCGCGTTAACAAGTCACGGAGTACATGTCAGTTATTCTATGTAAATGGTATTTCTTGGGAGAAGTTACCATCCGGTGGGTAAATCAGTTAGTGTTCGAAATCAAGGATCAGGTAAAGTCAATACCACAGTAACCATAATTATAATATCATGAATGCCTGAAAACGTGCTTTAACCGCACAAGTCAAACCGTGCTTGAAACGCAGAAGTCAAACCGTGCTTGAACTGCACAAGTCAAACCGTGCTTGAACTGCACAAATCCTTCGTACAGTTGTGTAAAACTTGACTCTCACGAGTCACGAGTCTATTCTTCCTATCATTGTATGTTATAATTTGTTTACAAATTTACTTGTAAGCGTCTTAAACCTTTGAACTCACCAACATTATGTTGACCTTTTAAGCTCATGTATTTCTCAGGTAACCAAGTCAGACCGTATGCGAATGGAACGTCAAACCTTAGGGCCTGCATCTTGGAGTCATAGTCTCATTCATCATTGTAGAGACCTAGAAAATGAGGCTTTTGCATTAGATGATTTTGGGCTTGTGGGCTAGTATATAAATGTAATTGGGCTAACTTTTGTAGGTTTAAAGTGGGTTTGGGTCCGAATTGTGTAGGATGGGCTTGGGGATTTCGAAATTTGTAAAGAGATTGACTTGTTTACCAAGTCAATCTCTACTATATATAGTCCCATCTTATATTGTTTTAGGGTTGCTAGTGTTTTGTGTGGTGATTAGTGGTGATATCGAAATTCCTCTTAGAATTTCGATCAAGGTGTAGCAAGCAATTAATCAGTGATCAATCTAAAGTGTTTTCTTCAAATCGGTTTGTGTTTGCTATTTCCTGTTTTCATACTTTTCGATTAATATCTTTCACTGTTTCTTGAATCAACTAGTTAAACCGGATTCCGCATGGTTTCACTAGTCTAGATATCGCGTAAGGGTTTAAATTGATCCTTACAATTGGTATCAGAGCCAAGAAACGCAAGTTTCGAGGCTCTCGCGATATCAGATTCAAGTTTTTGAGAACTAACGTTTTGAGTTTTGTGGTGATTTTCAGCTTTTAGCACATTCGGAGGTGTTTTTGTGCAGGTTCCAAGTCAAGACAGAAGTTTCGTGGAGCTGTGCTTGTGTCCGAAAAGCTTTTCGACCCTGCCTATACTTTTCGATCAGGTCTCTGATCGAAAAATCCAGTTTCTGTCGCTTCGTTGGATCGAGAAAGCCCCCTCTGTGGCTTTTCGATCAGTTCATCCCTGTCGAGAAGTCCCTTAAGTGACTTTTCGACCTGCAATTCCAATCGAGAAGTCCCCTTCTGTGACTTCTCGATCAGTATACTCAATCGAAAAGTCCCCTTAGAGACTTTTCGATCCGCCCATTTCAGTCGAGAAGTCCCCTTGAGACTTCTCGATCTGCCTCTTTGATCGAAAAGTCCCCTGTGACTTTTCGATTCACTGTGCTCTTTGATCGAAAAGTCCCCTTTGAGACTTTTCGATCCATCCCTCACTTTTCGATCGCCTGTCACTTTTCGACCCTTAACCTTTCCGACCGAAAAGTACTTTTCGATCCAGCACTTTCCGACCGTAAACCCCTTTTCGATCCCCTTTATCTCTCTGAAGCAATGGCCTTTGACATGTCTAGCCTGTCGAGTGCCACTCTGGAAATGGATGCTAAAATCGGAACAAATGCCAGACCACCCCGTCTGCTGTCTGGCAAGGATTTCATGAGCTGGAAGTATAGGTTTGTCAACTACATCAACTACCATGATGCTAAGATCATGCGGTCAGTCGAAGTGGGAGACTTTGTTCCATCAACTCCAGGAGAACAGGGTCAACCACGTGTTCCTAAAGCAAAATCCGAATGGATTGATGAAGACTGGGAGAGGGTAGAACGAGATAGAAAGGCACTGGCTGCCCTGACCATGGCCTTATCCCCTGAAGTTGCTGAAGCTTTCAAAGAATACACCTCAGCTAAGACTCTGTGGGATGCCCTCATAGCTGCTTACGAGGGAAATGATGATATGAAAGAATCCCGCAAAGAGAATCTAAGGGAAATGTTCAATGAGTTTAACTATATCCCTGGTGAAAACATTGAAACTCTGCTTCAACGTTTCATCAAGATAGTCACTGGGATGAAAGATGCTGGAGTGACATATACTCAAGTGGAGGTCAACAGAAAGCTGGTCAACTCTCTTCCACCAAATTGGGACAGCACCATTGAACTGATTGAAAAGACAGTGGAAATGTCCACTTCGTCCCTAAATGAGCTCATGTCTACCATCAGAGCCTATGAGGAGAAGAAACAGAAGAGGGCGAGAAAAATTGGCAATGGGGCATTAATGAATCAACTGAATCAAGCCTTCATCTCTCAGCCAGCTGTCGCTCCTGTTAACCCACCATCGACTCCAATGGGATTCATTGCCCAAGCCACTGGGTCAAGTTCATCTGGAACATCAAATGTTGTTCCTCTAGATGTAAATGCTTTGACTAAAGATCCTGGCTTTGCCCTTGGGGTGGGAATTATGAGTTGCTATCAGGCACTCGTAGCAGGTTCACTTCTTCCCACGGATCTATCACCTGATGATGTGAATCAAGTAAACCCCGATGATCTAGAGCACATGGATATATCTTATCAGATGGGAATGTCTGCCCTGCGAGCTAGGCAGTTCATGGCGAAGACGGGACAGAAGGATTGGAATGGTGGAAAAGGAATAAAGCTGAGTTTTAATAAGGCAAATCTAAGGTGCTACAATTGCAATGAGTATGGGCATTATGCCAGAGAATGCACCAAACCAAGAGTTGATAGAGAAAGCAAGGCTGATAATCGGGGTGAGAGCATGAAGAAGGAAGCAGGAAAGAATGACAAGGCACTGGTGGTTCAACATACGCCAGGATATGACTGGACACCCCAGGTGGAAGACCTCAGTCTAACTCTTGACCATGTGGCCTTGTTAGCTGAAGAGGAAGCACAGAAAGAAGCAACTGAGGTATTCCATCACGCATTCATGGCAAACATAACTCCAGGATCCTCTGCCAGCAGCTCTGAGGTATGTCTTAACCCTAAATGTCAAACTATACTTAATGAGTCTCAAGAATGGCAAAATAAGTTTTTCAATGAAACATTAAATCGTGAATTTTCTGACAAAGACTTAAGAGAATACAAAGGTAGGTGTAAAACTTTAAGTGAGAAACTAGAAGCTGCTAAAATTGACATAAAAAATCTTCAAAGGGACTTGAGTGACAAAACCACATATCTAAGAATTGCTAATGAAGAAGTTGTCACATTAAAAACTGAACTTGATCAACTTAAAGGTCAATTAGAAACATCTCAAACCAAAGTTGAGCGAAACGATAAAATTGTTTCAGAAATGATGAAAGCTAGTTCACTTTTCTACAATACAGACGCTCGAATGCGTCATTTAAAAGCCAACTCTGGTTTGGGCCTCGGTACTGAAGAAAAAGATGAAAAGTCCAGTCACACAGTACCGATGCCCCTGATGCATGAAATGATCTCAGATTATGAGTGTTCTAAGACCTCCTTGGAAGCTAAAGCTGAGATTGAAAAGAAACTGGCAGCTTGTCCCATTAAAATTTCTGCTCCTGTTTCTAACCTTACTAACACTTTTACTTCTTGTGCAGATAAAGGTAAACATGAAGCAGGGGTAGTAAATTGCAAGGAGTCCACTAAGAGTCCCGTGAAGTCTGAAGTTGAATTTTCTTTTAAAAATTCTGATTTTGAGAAACCTGAAACTTTTGTCAAGTCTGAGTCAAAAACTTCTGAGTCTAATGTTTGTGCTAAACTTTCTGAATGTGGTGTGTTTAATGTTGGTAAATGTGATTTGAAACCTGTGAAACCCCTAAGAACTGTTAGAATTTTAAGAAGGGGTAAGGGACCTCAAAATGATGTTCCCAAACCCACAGGAGATGTGAAAAAATCTGAGGATAGTGTAAACTGTCCCACTCAAAATGTGCAGAAAGTACGGGACACAAAACCCCGGGAATTTGTCCCGTACCCAGAAGTCAATTCTGCATATGATCAATTCCAACCGATACAACGGGAGTATGTATTGACCACTAAGCCCCATGGTAAAGCCCTGTGGATCCATAAAAACGCTTCAAAGCCAACTTGGATATCCACTGGGCGGAACCAACCACAGGCTCCCGTGTATCCAAAGAAACAGTCCTGCCATGTATGTGGCCAACCAGGACACATGGCAAGAAACTGTCTGCACCGCCCCTATGAGCCCTACTATCCTAAGAAAGTCCAACAAAAGACCGTCCCTTTGGGCCAAACACGTGTTGGCCCAAAGCCCAAAGTTGGACCTTCAAATACCAAGGTGCAGAAGTTCACATTCCCACCCTCACAAGCAGGGATACATCCTAGGCCAAAAGCAAAGTCTGCACCTTCAAACCAAAAGGTGCAGCAAGGCTCACCACATGTCCATAAAAGGAACCCAAAGCCCAAGTCACCTAATCAGAAACGATCAATTGAGAAAAATAAGGTGAATGAAAATGCTATGAAATCTTCAAAGATGTTCACTAAACCTGCCAGGGCTTCTAAACCTTCAACATCTGTCTCTAGCCCAAAGCAGGATAATTTTTCAATATCACCTGTTCCACCTCAACCTGTTTTTAGAAGATTTTCGGAAACACCATTTTTCTCAAAACCCGAATCAATCAATAAGAGAAATGATGATAGGTGGAATGTCCCGAAAGTTGTTAATTTGTCCTTCAAGCCTACAGGAGTGTACAAAAAACACTCAATGTCTTTTCAAGAGGTTAAAGGGTTTAAATTAAACAAAAATAATCAAAAATGGCTTGGAAAAGAAAATCACCACCGTGATGTCAACATTAAAGACATCCACAGTCCAAGCAAGGACAGACCAGTCTCACCCAGACCAGTTAAGGCCTGGGTACCAAAATCTAACTGATCTTCTCTGTATGCAGGAACAGCCAAGGAGGACTGTCAGCAACCTATGGTACGTTGACAGTGGTTGTTCCAGGCATATGACGGGCGACATATCCCTACTACACGACTTGGAAAAATTTGATGGAGGTTATGTGTCGTTCGCCGGAGGAGTTGGTGGTTATATCAGTCAGAAGGGCACAGTTCGCAACGGTTGTCTCAGCTTCCACGATGTCAATTATGTGGAGCAATTAAAACACAGCTTGTTAAGTGTTTCACAAATATGTGATCGAGAGTATCCAGTTCTTTTCAACAATAAAGAGTGTCTCATTCTTAAACCTGGATACTCCATCCCCGATGATTGGGTGTTAATGAGAACACCCAGATATGGTAACTCCTATGTGCTGAATATGTAGAAACCCCCCACATCTGAGGTGGCCTGTCTTCTTTCTAAAACAGCAGAGAACCATGCTCAGCTGTGGCACCGAAGATTGGGGCACATGAATCTGAAGAACCTGAATCGACTTGCCAGAGGAGGACTTGTTAAAGATCTCCCTATCAAAGACTTTGTTCTGAAAGAGAAATGTGTGGCGTGTGCTAAGGGGAAGCAGCACAAACGACCACATAAACCGAAGGTCTTCAACAGAATCTCGTCTCCACTAGAGTTGCTTCACATGGACCTATTCGGTCCCGTCAGTATGTTAAGTCTTAACCGATGTGCATTTTGTTTAGTTATTACTGATGATTTTTCCCGTTTCACTTGGGTGTTTTTCTTGTCCAAGAAAAGTGATGTTGCAGGTATACTTATCGCCTTCATCAAGCTCATTGAAAATAAATTGAAGCATAAAGTGAAGGCCATCAGGAGTGATAATGGCACGGAGTTCAAGAATCAAACGATCGACAATTTTTGTGCCGATAAGGGAATTGAGCATCAATTCAGTGCTCCCTACACTCCCCAGCAGAATGGCGTCGCAGAAAGACGGAACAGAACCCTGATTGAAGCTGCTCGCACCATGTTGTGTGATTCAAAGCTACCAACCATGTTTTGGGCAGAAGCAGTCAACACTGCCTGTTATGTCCAGAATCGGGTGCTCATCAATAAGCGGCAGCAGAAAACGCCATATGAGCTAATCTACAATGATAAGCCCAGAATTGGTCACCTATCGGGCGTTTGGGTGTTTATGCACAGTCTTAGTTAACACTGATGTTCCTAAATTTGCTGCTAAGGCTGATGAATGTTATTTTGTAGGTTACTCTGCCAGCTCCGCTTACAGGGTCTTCAACAAAACTACCGGGATTGTGATGGAGTCCACAAATGTGGATTGGCTAGAAGAAAATCCATCTGACGGCGGCGTCGGTCCTCCTCAAGCCTTCGACTACAATCAATTCTTCCGTCCATTGGGTTTAGACCCTGTCTTAGCAGAGGAATTATATGAAGATACAATTTCAGGACCGTCTGTCTCACACTCCATCACAAAAGCTCCTGTCCCTGCTCCTGCAATTGATCCTACACCAGTACCGGAGACTGCTGATCCTGTAGAAACTCAAACACAGGAAACAGATGCAGAAATTGACCCAGCTCCCGACTCGCCTCAGTCACTCGGAGCTGATCCAGAAAATGAAGCTGATACACATGATGAACCCGTTCTATCAAATCTGCCTCCTGAAATTCCCGTTCAGGCCGTTGCAGAAACCAGAATTCATAAATACCACCCCTTGGACAACATCATTGGTCCATTAGCATCTGGGGTGGTCACAAGAAGCCAGTCAGGAGACATCAATCATTGCATGTACTCTTGTTTCATCTCACAGATTGAGCCCCCTAACATCACCATGGCCTTGACTGATCCCAGTTGGGTGGAGGCCATGCATGAAGAACTCAATCAATTTTCCCGGCTTCAAGTTTGGAGGTTAGTAGAAAGGCCAGCTGACAAAAAGGTCATCACCACTCGGTGGCTGTATAAGAACAAAAAGGATGATAACGGCGTTATTGTCAGAAACAAGGCCAGATTGGTGGTTCAAGGCCACAAACAAATCCAAGGAGTGGATTATGATGAAGTGTACGCACCGGTGGCCCGTTTAGAGGCAATTAGAGTCTTCTTAGCCTATGCTTCATATATGAATTTCACGGTCTACCAGTTGGACGTGAAAACTGCCTTTCTATATGCTGAGATGGATGAGGAAGTTTATGTCACTCAACCTCCAGGGTTCATCGATGAAGAACACCCGTATCATGTGTTCAAGCTTGACAAGGCATTATATGGGTTGCACCAGGCCCCTCGGTCGTGGTACAAGACTCTGACTGATCATCTTCTTGCACATGGCTACACAAGAGGCATTGTTGATCAAACGCTTTTCAGAAAGGAGGTCGAGCATGACATAATCATGGTGCAAGTATATGTCGATGACATCATCTTCGGTTCAACCAATGAAGACTTGTGCAAAGAATTTGAGAAAGTTATGCGCACAAAATTTGAGATGAGTCAGATGGGCGAGATGGAGTTTTTCCTCGCATTGCAAGTAAAGCAGAGTGACAGTGGGATACTTATCCATCAGGCTAAATACGTCACCGAAATTTTGGAAAAGTACAAGATGATGGATGCAAAGCCAGTCTCCACACCCATGGCAGCAAGACCAGCAATTACCAGGGATCCGGATGGGCAACCAGTGAGCGAGCACATGTACCGGTCCATGATTGGGTCTCTGATGTATTTGACCGCCAGCCGTCCAGATATCATGCTCGCTGTGTGCCAATGTGCACGCTATCAGGCTAATCCTAAACTCTCTCATCTTTCTGCTGTGAAACGTATTTTTAAATATTTGAAGGGTCGGCCTCGTCTAGGCCTCTGGTACCCTAAAGAGTCCGGATTTAACCTGTATGCTTTCTCTGACAGTGATTATGGTGGCAATGAGCTTGACAGGAAATCCACATCTGCTGGAGCTCAATTTTTAGGTGACAGGCTGGTCTCTTGGCAAAGCAAGAAGCAGCACACGGTGTCCCAGTCGACAGCCGAGGCAGAATATGTTGCTGCGTCTGCCTGTTGCTCTCAGGTGGTTTGGTTGCAGCATCAGCTGGGAGATTACGGTTTGAATTTTTTCGATACTCCCATTTTTTGTGACAATAATGCTGCTTTGCAAATTGTGAAAAATCCCGTGCAGCACTCCAAAACCAAACACATAGATATAAAAACGCACTTCATTCGGGATTGCTATGACCGCAGGCTCATTCATTTGGAAAGGGTGGCTTCGGATGACAATGTGGCGGACATGTTCACAAAACCCCTCCCAAGTGCAAATTTTGAAATGTGTCTCAAGGGCCTCCGGATGATAGCCTTTGATGAGTAGTCTGGCAATTTGTTCTTTTTCTTTAAAAAAAAATATTTTAAAAAAATAATACAAAAAATTACAAAAATTTGAAAAAAATTCAAAAATACAAAAATAGTGTCTTTTTGGTAGTTTAAAAAAAATCTAAAAGCAAGGGGAAGATAAAAGATATTCATTTCCACAAATGTGTGTGCTTTTAAATTTTTTTACTGGTTTGGTTGACCAGGCTGGGAAGTGATATAAATTTCCAGGTGTTTGCTGACTGACACGTGTAAGGTGGAAGTGAAAAGCAGTGATTCATGGTCGATATGCTTGGTAGGCTCTGCTGACAATCAATCAAAAGGTATGTTTTATCACAACACTTGAAGATAACGTATGATGCTTGAAAGGGAAGCACACACTTAGGTTAGTACAATTCCTATTTGACTGTGCATCAGGTATCCTGAGACACACGCCCGGTTCTGAGTGTTAATGTCATGCTCAAAAATCCCCATTCCCTCTGCTTTGCGTAAGCAATGACCTGGGAATGTCGTACGTGAGTCAGGACTCCTCTGTTCTGCGAAAGCGGAGACCTGGAACTACCCTGATCCACGTACGCGTTTAAGATCACATTGTATATAAGATGAACCAAAAGATGCCAAGTGCACAATCAAAAGAGACCCTCAAGCGTCCAAAACCCTCAGCCCTTGTCACTGATGAGAACGTTGTTAAAAATGTTTCAAAAATTCAGCTGACTTTGTATATTATCCAACAAAACCTCCGTGATCTATTCTTTTCTTTTCTCAACCCCTCTGGAGCATGATGTTGGGCTTAAGGAAAGGTGTCGTGAAAAATGTTGTACGGAAACCAGGTGTGCTTGATAGAATGTACAAATTATACCTAGGACTTATGTGTGTGACCTGGATAGATTGTCATAATTAAATAAACCTTAAAATATAAATTATGTGATGAAACTGCTTGAGTAAGCGAAAGCAGCATGAGTTTAAAGATGGACCAAAAATACCGGCAATCGCCTGAACACGCGAAGTAACTGAAGCTGAAAAGGGTTCCTCAGTCACAGACTATCTGGTATGATCCCTGACAACGCCTTTTCACTCAAAATCCAGGTCTGTTAAGAATTTTATTTTGTTGATTTATGATTTTATTTTTTTAATTTTAATGTTATTTTATTTAATCTTAACGCTTTGTTTTGTGTTTCGACTTATTCATTTTTTGTTTTATTTTTGAGTAAAAAAAGTTGCCAGATCGTAAATCTCACGTGCTTGATTTCAGGGGAAGTTTTCTATATAATCAAGAATAATTTTGAGAGAATTGGTTGGTAATGTTAAATCTTTATAACTTTGTTTAAATAAAAAAAATGAGATGGTTTAAAGTTTTGGGCATGTTTGGTTCAAGTTCAAAGTAGAGGGGGCAAATGTAAAACATTTTTAAACAAAAGAGGGGAGAGGGGACGGTGACCCCTCACTCACCCGTCTCCCTCTTTCTCCTTCCAAACCCTAATCAACCACCCACCATCACCGATCACCTCCACCAACCTCTGCCATCACCGTCGCTCACGACCACCCACCTCCCCATCATCCTGCGACACCAACACCACCAGTCCCGTCACCTCCCGACCTCCACAGCACCCCCTTCAACACAGCGCCGCCGCCGCTGCCCCTCTCCGATTCGCCGTCATCCGCCATTGCCGCCACCGTCCGAAGCCCTCTCTTTGGTCGGAATCACCACACGACCACATTCCCTGTGTCGATTTTGAACAATGGCTCCCCGTCTGAAGCGTGCGGCTCGACCCCCGATTGATCGGCTTGAGTATGTGTTTAATTTCTTTGTTTTTGAGTCGGGAATGGATGGGATAATGGGATGGGTACCTGTATTGCTTGAAATCGTGTTCAATACACATATGTATGGCTGTTTTAATTGAGTTGCAGGTTTGGAATGAAGGAGACAACACTTTTCGATCGGTTTAGGGGCTTTTCGATCAGCCCCTCGTGCTTTTCGATCAGCCCTGACACTTCTCGATCACTGATCGCCGACAATCCAAGGCTTTTCGATCAGTCTTAGGCTTTTCGATCAGCCCTATGGCTTTTCGATCAGCCCAAAGGCTTTTCGATCAGAGAGCCAGACTTCTCGATCAAAAGCTTAGGCTTTTCGATCGGGAGTCTGACTTCTCGATCAGTTACTACTTTTCGATCGGGAGGTATAGACTTTTCGACCAGAGTTCTCGGTAACCAAAGGAGCTTTCCGATCGGACGGATGCTTTCCGATCGAAAACCCTGTTTTTCGATCGGAAAGGTACCTGATGATGTTTTCACTGGTTTTTCACTAAATTTTAAGCCGTCATGCTGCCCGTTTTTCGAGAAATCCCCGAAACTAATGAACTTTTGTGTGTTTTGGATGTTTATCTGTGTTTGTGAGTGCAGGGATTTGGAATTTGTCAAAGATCACAATCAGGTAGCATATTTACTGGATCCGCCTGCTGAATACAAAGAGAAGTACCTGTCAATGATAGCTGGGTTGAAGAAGTGTTGTCTACACTTTGCACTCACAACAAACCCGGTTATTTGCAAACGGATGCAGCAAGAGTTTTGGAAGACGGCAGATGTATCTGAAGATGGAAAGCAGATTATTGCCAAGATTCAAAGCACTGAGGTGATATTAACTGAAGAAAATTTCAGACAAGCACTCAGACTCAAAGATGTTGCTGCTGATTCCACTGTGCTTGACAAGGAGATGGTGTCCCAATGTCTAAAGGAAATGGGGTACCTCACAATATCTCCTCCCACAATGAAAGCTCTTATTCCACCGTACTGGAGAATGCTGGCACATTACTTACAAAAATGTGTCATTGCCAAGAAGAGCTCTACAGATCAGTTGAACCAGGTGCACACCCATGCAATGGTGTCACTAATCAGAGGTGTTCGGTTCAACTGGTCAAGGATGATTTTTGAAGATGTGAAAGCGGTCGTGTCTAGAGACAAGAAGTTTGCTGCTGTTCCTAGGTTTATCCAGTCTGTTCTGGATTCAAGATACCCGAACCTGAGGAAGACCAATGACACGCATGATACTAAGCCAATGGGTATTGAAGTGTTTCCGATGATAAATCCGAAGAAGAAGTTGTCGGATAAGATGCCGTTCGGTGAAAAGTTTGGAGAGTTTGCGGAGATAGTGAGAGAGGAGGTTCCAGTTAACAGAAATGCATCTGTAGAAGAAGAACATAATATGCCTCCTCCTCAGAAGAAAGTGGTTGACCTTCCTGATGATTCTGACTGGGAAGAGTTTGATTTGAATGATGTGAGGATTGGAGCACTCAATTTTGAAGGTGATGAGTCTATCAACTATGATACTTATCTGGATGACATTGACATTGAGGAAGAAGAGACAGAGACGACTGAGGTTCCACTGACGAGAAAACGGAAAGCCACTGGGGATCCTCCCCTCGGTGCTTCTGTTACAGAAGAATTTACTGAGACTGAGTCAACTGCTACACCACACCACAGAGAAGGCCCTAGTGACCCAAGGAGAAGAAGATTGGATTCTCATGTGCCACCAGTCACAAGTTCAAGTGCTGGTCAGTCTTCTTCTCAACCCACAGCCCAAGACAAGGGGAAAGCTGTAGAAACCCCTGAGTTCAGATTGGAGAAGGAACTCAGAGCAGAGATAGAAGATTTGAAAGCCCAAAATGCAACACAAAGTGAAATCATTGGTGATTTAATTGATATTCAGAAGGTCCATAATACTGAATTGGAGAATCAGAAGAAGATAAACAGAGAATTTTCCAGGCAATTTAGAGAACTTCATAAGCTGATCAGGCAGCTTAGTTCAGATAAATCAGTCAGATCAAGCATTGGGCAAGGAGATAAAGGTGAAGGAGGTTCAGGTGCAGGTGATTCCTCACAATCACCAGTATTTGATTTTGAAGCTGATATTCCTGAAGAAACTCAACCCGTTTTACCTGAAGCCTCAAGTGAAGATAAAGATACCAGGGATAGAGATTACATGACGGTTCCAGCTTCTGATTTTGATGGAGGTTGGGAGTCACAGACATTTGCCTATCCTCCTGAAAGGTATCTAATCCAGCTGGGAGATCACTACCATGATAAACAAGGAATTACTGCAGCTGTGAAAACGTGGATGTTTGATGGAGAAAAGAACATGTTTGTTGTAAGAAGAAAGGGTCAGTATCCTTTGGAGTACTACAAGAGCTGGACACAGTTTTACTCCTGGACGAATGTGGATCTGACTATGCTTATACCAGGCTCCATTCTCAAATCCGTCAAACGATGAGCAAGCCAAGTACTTCTACAAGAAACTTGAAAAAGCGGTGAGGAGCAAGTTCAATAGGTTTGAGGATTTTCCTCACAAGAAGTCGTATGTGAAGAAGTACAGGAGTGTCTTCAAATGGGATGGGAAGAAAAGTATCCCAGGGAAGGAGGGTGAAAGGCCTAAGAAGTTCACAAATGTCTTGTATCCCCCTACAGACAAGACAAAGACGATACCTCTTCCAATGAGACATCCTGAAGACTGCCTGCATGATTTCCAGACCTGGGCTTATAGTGATTACTCCGGTGAAGCCAAGATTCTCTGCAAGTCAAAGACTATTGATGTCATGGAAGTTCATGATCTGATGAGATTCCACAAGAAAGACATCATGGTTTTAGCAAAGCATCAGATTGAGTGTAATCAAGACACTGAAGAATATGCAAAGTGTTACACTCGGGCAGTAGCTGAGATTGTAGCCAAGGAACTATGGTATGATCCAGCAACAGTAAATGTGTCAAAGAAGTTCCGGATGTGAAGACAGTCTAATGCTAAAGCCTAGGGGAAGATTGTAGAGACCTAGAAAATGAGGCTTTTGCATTAGATGATTTTGGGCTTGTTTACTACTTGTGGGCTAGTATATAAATGTAATTGGGCTAACTTTTGTAGGTTTAAAGTGGGTTTGGGTCCGAATTGTGTAGGATGGGCTTGGGGATTTCGAAATTTGTAAAGAGATTGACTTGTTTACCAAGTCAATCTCTACTATATATAGTCCCATCTTATATTGTTTTAGGGTTGCTAGTGTTTTGTGTGGTGATTAGTGGTGATATCGAAATTCCTCTTAGAATTTCGATCAAGGTGTAGCAAGCAATTAATCAGTGATCAATCTAAAGTGTTTTCTTCAAATCGGTTTGTGTTTGCTATTTCCTGTTTTCATACTTTTCGATTAATATCTTTCACTGTTTCTTGAATCAACTAGTTAAAACCGGATTCCGCACGGTTTCACTAGTCTAGATATCGCGTGAGGGTTTAAATTGATCCTTACAATCATCATGAAATAATTTATGAAACACTTACCTTCTAAACCCTTGGTCAAGACGATTTCAAGACTTAACTATTCTTCCTATCTTAATGTTTCTGGAACAATTCATATTTCAGTATTGTAAAACAATGTCGTCTTAACATATTTTCGCTGCAACTTTGATGACATACTTGGTTTTTCAAACGTATATTAATCTGATAGAGGTCATTCTATGTATCCACGACTATGATACCATGACGTCACACGCCTCTGTTCCCGAAAGTTCAGGGTGTGACAGTTTTGTATCAAAGCCGTGGTTATAGTGAACTAGGTTTCATCATGTAGAAAACCTGGACTATAACCCGCTCTACGAGTGCCATTTGCATACAAGGCCATCTTAATAACATGTTGTCTCATGTTAGACATACGTCTGCTTATCATACTAACATGTTGTCTCATGTTAGACATACGTCTGCTTATCATACTAACATGTTGTCTCATGTTAGACATACACCTGCTTATCATACTAACATGTTGTCTCATTTTAGATATACATCTATTTATCGTAGAAACATGTTATCTCATGTTTATATATATATATATATATATATATATATATATAACTTGTCATGTTAACATGATGTCTCATGTTACATATATACTTATTAGCCTTTTTAATATATATATATATATATATATATATATATATATATATATATATATTTAATGCTATTAGTACTATCATGACTTTAGTATATATATAGTTCAATCCTCTTTACACAACCCTTTGAGAACCTTAAGAGAAAACATACCTCTGAAACGCCAAACCCGAAACACCTCGACCCTGCCCGTAGTGTCTACCGCCGATATCAAGGCAATGATCGCCCAGACAGTCATCGAAGTTGTAGCTTCTAGCAAGGTACAACGTACCAATGATAGGCGTTAAGGTAGATCACCGCGTAGTGCGCGTTACTACTCCAACAAGGACTTCATGAGCTGAAAGCCTATGAGCTTCAAAGGCATGGAAGGTGTTGTTGGACTAATAAGAGGGATCGAGAAGACGTAATTAGTATTTCGCATAAGCAACTACTCCGAAGACTACATCATTAAGAACTCTACCTGAACATTCACCAAATGTGCGCTTGCATGGTAGAACTCCCACGCCGATTCCATAGGAATCGACCTAGCCTACGCCATGACTTGGTATGAAATCAAGCAACTTTCACGTGACGAATACTGCCCAAGGAAAAAGCTTCAAAAGTTGGAAGCTGAGTGCTGGATTTTGACTATGAATGGTGCCGATATCGCTGGCCACACCAAGCGATTTCGTGAACTTGCTCATCTTTGCTCAAACCATAGTCACTCCCCTGTACAAGAAGGTACATCTGCGGTCTTGCACCCCACATTCAAAGAAATATTCTGGCATCAAACCCGACCCCTTTTCAGAGTGTTATGCACCTGGCACATAATCTGGTTTGTCAAGCCACACGTCAAGGTGTGACTTTTGCCAAGAAGAATCCTAAAGCTAAATCTACAGATGCCAGTTTGCCCTCCTCATCAAATAAGGAACCGGATAACAAGAGAATGTATGATTTTTGGAAACTCAAGAAGAACTCATAGAAGGTTCCTTAGAAGAATCTGGAGCTAATGAAGGTGTATGTTTCCACTACACCTATTCATGAATCAATAAAGAATGGTTACTCCAGTAACCTACCTTTAGGTAACATGTGCAAACTTGACCACTCCCTGGATTGTAGGAATACCTATTGTGAGCTTTGAAAAGCCAAGAGACACATCACATGAGATTTCCCTAAGCTAAAGAACCAAACTCCCAACCAGACGAAAGGAAGCGCATTTTTCATCAATGCTAGTAATACCCGCTGTCACCCTCACACAGTGACGGGTAAGTTTCTACTTAATAACCATAATGCCTCTATACTGGTACCGGTAGAAGCTTCGTATCTACCGATTTTAGTCAATTGCTCGAAATCACCCATGTTGCCTTAGACACTAAGTTTACCATAGAATTAGCTAATGGTGATTAAAACTAGAGAAATTATAAAGGATGTTTGGTTAAATTTTTGGAGCATACATTCGACATTGATCTAATACAGGTCAAATTAGGAAGTGTTGAGGTTAGTCAATAGAATGGATTGGTTATCAAAGAACCATGCGAAGATCATTTGTCACCAGAAGATAGCCAGAATGCCACTCACAAACGACAACACACTTAAAGGAGAAAGGAGTGAAGCCCAGCTCAACTTCATAGCTTGCATAAAGACCCAAAAGTTCCTCGGCAAAGGATGCCATGCCCTTCTAGCTCATATCACGAAGAAGAAGCCAAAAGAGAAGCATATTAAAGATGTCCCGGCGGTCTGTGAAATCACAAAAGTCTTTACTAAAGACTTACCTGGCTTGCCACCCCCTCGGTAAATAAAATTTCACATCGACTTAAAACGTGGAAGTGCCCTCGCTGCTAGATCCCCTTACCTCCTTGCACTGTCCGAGGTACAAGAGTTATCTCATCAACTACAAGGGTTGTTAGATAAGGCTTCTTCCGGCTAAGCCACTCTCCTTGGGGTGCTCCGTGTTGTTAGTAAAGAAGAAAGATGAAACATTCCAGATAGGTATCGATTGCAGAATCGAACAAGCTAACGGTGAAGAACCGTTATCCGCTCCTGAGGATCGATGATTTATTCGATCAGCTTCAAGGATCAAGTTTCTACTCCAATATCAACCTGAGATCAGGCTACCATCAGTTCCAAGTTAGAGATGAAGACGTTTCGAAGACAGCGTTCAGGAAATGCCATGGGCATTACGAGTTTCTCGTTATGCCATTCGGTTTGACCAACACACTAGTAGTGCTCATGGACTTAGTGAACCGCGTGTGCAAACCTTATTTGGATAAATTTGTTATCGTGTTCATCGATGATATTCTAATCTACTCCCATAGTAAGAAGGAACACGAGCAACATCTAAGGCTTATCCTGGAGTTGCTGAAGAAAGAGGAAATGTACGCGAAATTTTCCAAATACGACTTTCGGATTCGCGAGGTCCATTTCTTGCGTCATGTGATCAATGATAAAGGTATTCACGTTGATCTATCTAAAGTTGAACCTGTCAAGAATTGGAATACTCCCATGACTCCATCAAAGATTCGACAATTCTTAGGTCTCGCTGGCTATTACCGTCGATTCATTGAGAACTCCTCAAAGATAGCCCAGCCTTTGACCGCCTTAACTCATAAAAGATAAGAAGTTTATTTGGGATGCCAAGACTGAAGGAGCCTTTCCATTTGTTGAAAAAAATTTTGTGCAGTGCGTCGATCCTATCCTTATCTGACGAACTCGCAGATTTTATAGTATCTCGCGATGCTTCGCATCAAGGTTTAGGATGCTTGCTAGTGCAGCAAGAGAGAGTAATCGCCTACGCCTCTCGACAACTAAAGAATCATGTGAAGGATTATACAACCCATAATCTGGAGCTCGAACCTATTGTGTTCACTCTAAAGATTTAGAGACACTATTTGTATGAAACAAACTGTATCATATTCACTAACCATAAGAACCTCCAGCATATCTTCAATCAGAAGGATTTGATTTTAAGACAACACAAATGGATTGAGCTACTCAATAACTACGATTGCGAGAATCATTATCATCTTGGAAAAAGATAACATTGCAGCTGATGCATTAAGTAAAAAGGAGCGCCCTAAGCCTCTTCGAGTTCGAGTACTAGGCATGACCATTCATTTTAGTCTTACGTCGCAAATTCGTGATGCTAAACTCGAAGCTCTAAAGGAAGAATTCAAGCAAGAAGGAGTTCTTGCATGGATGGAAGAGAAATTGGTAAGGAAACCAAAAGGAGCCTAACCTTTGTGGATAGACTTAGAGTGCCGAACCTTGGAACGGTTAATCTTAAATAAAGTTATAAAACCAAGTATGGATCGTTTCCATATCATAGAAGGATACAGACGGAAGTTTATCATTCAATTAATGTCGAAAGATTACAAACCAAATGGAGTATACATCAATTGAAGTTTCGGAGGAGGTTTGGACAGAACCTCCTCTCTCATTAACACTCATAAAGAGCAAATGAACAAACTTTAAGATGATCAACATACCAAACCTATTTATAGGTGAACCACCCTGCGTACCACTTTGGTACGCCGTACCAATTGGTACGCCCGTATTAATTGGTACGGTGGTTGGCACGTTGACACCATTACAAACATTTAAACACAATCTTGTAATTTATTCGCACAATAGCGGCCACACATAAGAACTTGTCCTAACAGATTTCCCCTTAGACGTTACTATCGAATGTAGATCTTTATCTTCTAGAAATCTTCAGTCAGTCTGCTGCAGACACCTCTATCTTCAGCAAACTCCCCTTGACCGAAACTTCAGGTATGCAGGAAACAACTTGCAATTTTGTACACTCATCACAATCAACAAAATTCCCCCTTTCTTCAAGCACATCCACGGTAAGAACTTATCTATCACCTAGTGGGACACCTCAACCACCGGATATGACATCAAGATGCAGGATCACTTCAAAGAATCGTCATGAATAAAAAACGAAATTCACAAACATCACCGCATTTGATAGAAATCTTCAATCTTCACCGAATTGTAATACATTCTTATCTTTATGAAAACAGACACGATCAACATCTTCAATCATAGAAATTCCCCCTCAGAATGAAATCTATCCCAATATATTAACAATCAAAGGCTATAAAGTCAACTTCGTGACTTAACAATGTATCGGGCATTTGATTAGAGAATTCCAAACCATAATCGAGAATTTTAACATATCGGTTTGCATGAACATCAGAATACACCACCTTTCCATGAAGATTAAAAATCACCATCATCCCTGAATTGATTGCTTTTGAATATTCACTTTTTCAATTATGAAACTTTGAAATTTTAGGGTCAGTTTTAGGGTCCCATTTTCCCCATAAACAAGTGAAATATTCAAATCTTCCATATTCTTCAGTTTGTGTAATCATATCAATGTCTCTGAATCTCTGTCCATCATCAGAAAACATGTGTTTTTTAATCTCTGTCCATTCTAAAAAAAAATGACTACCCACAAACATCTCTTTCTGAAATTCGACGTCTAATTCTTGACAAGTACCGGAATCTGGAAATTCTTCAAACATAACAGTACACAGCTATCGAATCAAGAATAAACCCGATAACTTATTTAAATCTTTAAAATTCCCACGACCTCTCCCCATACCCCCACCGTTGTTTGTCTGAATTAACGGGGGTTCGGGGGCAGTGCCCCGAGAAGTGGAGTCGAAGGGGCGGCAGCCCCTGGCAGGGTCCAAGGGACAGAGCCCCTGGCTGGGGTTGTGCTGCCAGGTCAGCGCGAATTTTTTTTCTTGAACAAAATTGCTTCACTTAAAACACATCACAAATTTGCGACGGACCATAAGCTCCAACGTACCATACACTTCAGCGGACCATTAACCTCAACGAACCATTTACCACGTACCAGAAAGTTAACGGACCAATTTGGTCAGCGGCGTACCATTTGGTACGTTGTAACCACTGCGTACCAAGCATAACCGCTCCAGACCACTATGGTACGTTCGATGAGTTTCCTGGTACGGCGGATGAAGATTCAAAGTGTGTACTAATGTGTTCTTGCGACATACCAACACGTTTAACTGGCGTACCAACACTGAAACTCACGAATTTCACTCCAGATTCAAAATTTGTCGGATTTCTTCACTCAAATACTACTGTTAGGTGCGAAAATGACTCAGGAAGGTTCGATTTATCAAAAATCGATCAAACACTCAAGGAATCTCACCTAATCAGCCTTTTAACATCTCAAAAACTCTCAAAAATGAAAATGTGATCTGGAAATTGAACCAAAGGCTCTGATACCAGATATAAAACCAAGTATGGATCATTTCCAGATCATAGAAGGATAGAGACGGAAGTTTGTCATTCAATTAATTTCAAAAGATTACAAACCGAATGGATTATACATCAATTGAAGCTTTGGAGGAGGTTTTGGCAGAACCTCCTCTCTCACTAATACTCATAAAGAGAAAATTAACAAACTTTAAGATGATCAACATACCAAACCTATTTATAGGTGAACCACCCTGCGTACCACTTTGGTGCGCCGTACCCATACCATTGGTATTACGCACAGTAGCGGCCACACACAAGAACTTGTCCTAACAAAAGCACACAAGAACATATATTCTAATCACCAGGGATCCAACAAGATGCATGAACGTATAAAGGAGTTATACTAATGATCAAAAGCGAAAGGAAAAGTAAGACCTTGAAAAGGTACGTTGCATGGTTATATGACAGATTGTTGTCGCGCAAGACAAACCTTGGTAATGGTTGAGACAACCATTTTCCACTCGCCGAGTTTCCATGTAACAATAGTTATTGCTCGAGTATTCAAGCCGCCCTTTCGAAGCCTCGTATGGAAGAAAGTGTCGTTCGTCCCTTTTTATGGACTAAAGCCGGTAATAGCCAACTGACTGGTCCAAAGATAGTTGATGAAACTACTGGGAAGACCTTTCCAATTTCAGAACCTTTTGAAAGCTATAGGTTGTCATCAGGAGAATCTATGTTAACACTCGACGTGAGCCCCTAGAATCTATAAGAGGGTTCAAAACCTTATAATGGATTCCGCTTCAGACACGAATAGCTAGGCCTGGAATGTGAGGACAACTTAATCCTCGTTACATTGGTCCCTTAGGATCATGGAATGGATTGGACCAGTAGCCTACAAACCCCATCCTCTCCAAAACCTATTAAGATGTTAGACTGTGAGACCAAGAGACTGGAGCCAAACCACATTTCCATCATTATTATCACTAGAACTCCTAAAAATCAAGCATGATCCTGTCCCCTACACATTGCATATTCTAACGAGAACTGAAAACTCAAGTATGAGCAAAGCCTAGGCTAGTCATGTAAGGAGAATCACAATTGTGGGTGCACACATAATTGTAATCTGAACTACATGAAAATCCTGGTAAAGCCCATACGTGAGCAATCATGACTTGCCCAGATCTTTCAAACTCGAACCTCATTCATCCGATTGTCTAACACTCGTCTTGTTGACGAACTATTGTGGTTGTCCTAATAACGCAACTTCGATAGAAAATCTTAACAATCAAGGATCACGAGATCCAAAGATGGGATCAGAATCGCAATCCCAACGACATGGATCGTTGACATCCTTGTCAATGATAAAACTATCATTTGGGTAAGCGAGAATCAGACCAGCCAAAATTAGCTTTAAGTTGTCCACCAATGCAGAGCCATCAATCGGCATTAGCTAAATTTCAGGACGAAATTCTTCCAACAGGGGGAGAATGTGACAACCTGTCAAAAATCCAAGGTCAAACCTGTTACTTTGACCGTGTATATATATACGTATATACATGTGCATGACTTGATTTAATAGTATTATTAGTAAACACTATGCACGAAAACGTCCAATCTTGACAATTTCCATGTTTGTACTAGAAAAACATACCCATCGCAAAAAGAAATTCAATCAAATGACTTATAGAATTTCAACAATAAGAAAATTAAATATAAAATGACTTCTTATAATTTTTTTCTTGAAACGTTGTCGTAAGACATCATACCAACACCTGACGAACACTTTAAGCGAATATTTTATTTTAAACTTTAGTTAGTTTTGACTACGTAGAATATCCGAGCTTAAAACAATTTAAATAAATAATTTATTTTCTGAACGCAATACGCGATCAAATAAAATAAATAAAACCATGACGTCTAAATAATAAAATTTCAACCAAAATAATAATTGTTTGTCAATATTTAAGACTCGTAACTAATTTAGAAACTCGTCACGATCAAAACTGTGGAACGATCCGCTATGATTCGCCCATATACCGAATTGGGCCCGACAAGGCCCAATAACGCGAAACGAGAGAACCGAGCCCAAAAGCATAGCCCCACGAGTCAACCGACATTATAAAGTTCTAACATAATGTTCCCAACTAAATTTAGTGAATAACAAATCGAACCGCGTGAAAATCAGAGTAAGCTCAGCATACTGGCCCAACACGAACTGTACCGGTCCGACACCCATTTCCCTTAATTTTCGGACCATTAATAAAGTCCATCAACTTTGTAATAATTCTTTTATATAAACACTACATTTATATTTGTAGATTTTATAAAATCTTTAGGTTATTGTTAATTTTTATAAAATTAAATCACCTAATATCTCCTAAACTACACCACTTAACCCAAGTTAACTCCTAACCTAACCTAAGTTAACAAAATGCTAGATATTTTCCCCAAATCCCCCACATGTCAAATTACTCCTCCACTCATTCCCTGCACACACACAAGCTCCTACTCCCTTTCATCCAACTTCACACTCAACCAACTCTACAAAACCCACATCCTCACAACACCAAGACCACACCACCTCCTCCCTTCCTCCCTTTCTTCAGCCGGCGCCACCCACCACCGTCACCCTAGACGACCAAAGACCTCCCCACTTCCATCGCAGTCCCGTCGCCACCACCCCTACTGCCGTCGAGCCCACGGCTCACGACCACCACCACCCGTAGCCATCTCCATCACCCATCAACACCACGGATCATCATATACATGTCATTTCTTAAAGATTTCAAGTTGCTTTCACCACGTTAAAGCTCTAGTAAGCTTCACTTTTTCAACTATTTCTTTAACACTTAAAGATCCATGGGAGTCTTGATAAAAACCCCCATCTTTTTTACTCAAAATCTATAGAAATATACATAAAATGATAAGATCCACCATTATCTTTTGTTTTACTTTGATTTTAGTCATATGATGGATACAAGGATACTTGAGGTTAAATAACTTAATCGAGTTCACTAGATGAACAAAATCTTGCCACCCGATGACTAAATGTGAAATATTTATATTTTTATGTTTTGGTAAATGATGAATAAAGGAAGTCCTAAAATGGGTATAACATCTTAATGGTCACTAAATATTTAAACACTTGTGTTTAGATAAAAAAAAACCATGGAATATGTATATTTGTTACTTTGATCATTGTTTTGTTACCAATACGATTAAATGAAAGAAAGAAATAAAAGGCGCATGATTTGGTATAAAAATCAAGTTACGGACTAAATTTATCATAATCTTTAAACATTTTACTTTTAGTACAAAATGGTTAGTGACTTTAGTTAACTAATGGTAAACAATATTTGGTATAAAAACCTTGTCATGAGTTTTGGAACTAGATAAACTTGGACATAAAATGATATAAGTATAAACGCTAAAAATCGGATGAATAATGACCAAAAGATCACGCCTATCCCAACCCTCCTTTGGGTTCATTTTTTTACATATGTTTTAACTATCTCTATGTTATGCAACAACCCAAACTTGGAATCATCGTGTAGGAAAGAAAGCGGATCTATACGCAACTAGAAATAATGATTTTAATAGAACACGTTTCAATCAACAAATCCCTTTCTTTTTCCTAAAAACATTTGGATCACTTAACTAATTATTTATATAGTGATTGGTTAACCACTTGGTCATAAGAAAAATCGTGGGGTCTAATTCGGTAGAAATACTTACCGATTAAAGATCTCGAAGTCGCAATAATAATAGTGTCTGCTATTACTATCATGTTTTAAATAAAGACACGATCACGAGATAAATAATCTCTTTGAACTTATTTGTTTTTCACCATGAATATATATATATATATATATATATATATATATATATATATATATATATATATATATAGGGAGAGGATCATTTGAGAACCAATTGGTTTTCAGAACCATTTTTAGCCACAAGTTATATATAAGGAAATCCCCCATATGAAATAACTTATGAAACACTTACCTTCTAAACCCTTGGTCAAAACGATTTCAAGACTTAACTATTCTTCCTATCTTAATGTTTCTGGAACAATTCATATTTCAGTATTGTAAAACAATGTCGTCTTAACATATTTCCGCTGCAACTTTGATGACATACTTGGTTTTTCAAATGTATATTAATATGATAGAGGTCGTTCTATGTATCCACGACTATGATCCCATGATGTCACACGCATCTGTTCCCGAAAGTTCAGGGTGTGACATCACGGCATGTTGAAAACTGCTGCGATTAATTTTCTAAGCAACAACAACAATAAGGCCAAAGCCCCTGATGTGCTCGCAGTCCAGTCTGCTAGTGTCAAGAAACCTGAGGTAAACAAGAGGAAACATGGGGAGAGGAAGAAAGGCAAGACTGCTACCAGAGGCTCTAGTAGCTCCGGCAGAGGCAAGTCCAAATCATCAAGAGCACCACCGCCAGATCAGCGCCAATGCTTTGAATGCAATAAGATAGGGCCCTGGAGATGTAACTGCCAGAATATCTTTCCAAGGTGAAAGGGAAGAAGGCCGATGCACACACTTCCGGAGGTATATATCCGTATCCTCATGTTATAGACCACTTCATTTGATCCTTCAAAATATATGCTTGACATACTTTACATTTGTAGGAACAGGAAGTCGTTGGAAGCAAAACCAAGAAGACATAACCCCTTTTACATGTTTGCAAACTTTGAATAAAGTTCGTGTCGTACTTTGAATTCTTGGTGGTATCGTTAAACAACTTGCTTGTTTGTTTTCCCTAGCGGGGTCCAAGATGGATACAATTTTGCTTTGGTTTGAATCTTGACATGCACTAAGTTTCTGGTTTAAACTTATTTGACATGCATGATTTATCTACGCTTGAAAAAAATTTCACCTATTTGTTAGATTAGATTCAAACTTATATAACATGATACTATACCTGGTACTCTTAAAACCTCTAGGTTTGAATCACATATCTTAAAATTTCATTGAATCAAATAGAAAGTTTTATGAAATCGCCTTCTCAATTTCGTCGACTCATACAATAGGACATATGCTAAGTTCAAACACTTGTTTGTAAAAGTTCATATTACCACCTATGCGGATACAATATAATCACTTGAATGATTATAATATGATTGCACTAAGTCTTATGGATATGACCATTATGGTCACAAATAGATATATACACGCATCACCTTGAAGTCGAAGACTACAACTAGCTTGTACTCATATGTCTTAAGTTCCTGTTGAGCACTTGTTGCTCATATCATTAGGATTGGGTTTCAAGATTAGAAACCGATAAACACATGACTGGTGACTTTCCAATGATCATTGTTCACACCTCATACCCACAAAAATGCCTCTTCACTGATCACTTGCATACTCAAAGTTAGTTCCGAGATGAAATCTTTCAATAGGCTAATTTTTGTAATACACATAAATCATCAGATCAATAAACATTTGATTTGCTTCAAAAGCATGTTAGTTTCAATAGGAACTATTGGACTGTGTAAACCAACTCTTGAGAACATTCAAGAATTATTAGACAAACATCCTTTCACAACAAATGGTTGTTGCTATAATGAAAGCATGTTGGCATTCTAAATGACTAACGACTCCCATCAAGGCTGGATGACGATTTTACTATTTTAAAATCTTCCTTCATTGGTTAGTCATCAGATTGAATTATCAATCATAAATCAGACTATATATTCTGATATAATAATCATCATTACGTCAAGTACACAATTCCTATCAAACGAGAAGATTATCGTATCAAGAATACCATCAAACTCAAGCAGTTTGATTTCATCTTACTAACTCATGCATTTAACATGATATTTAGATATTAATCAATTAAATTCATACTGTATTTATGAAACTAAATGATTTCGTTTTTGGTAACGAGAAGTATTTGCTTAAGGATTTATCTTGCAAATAGATATCCATGTGGTTTGAAAGAAAGATGATTAAGGGAATGCCTGTTCTACATAAAGCAAGTGGGAGCATCACCACTAGTCCTTATCCGAATAACGACTATGTGTTGATCCAATGATCATTGAAGTTTACTGGATTAAACTCAAATGAAACCCCAACTTATCTCTAAGTTTCAAGAACACCCATAATTGAATCAATCTCTGGAAGAGCATACACAGATTTGATCAGTTTCTTAAAACGAGTCGTGTCATACGAGATATGAAACGAAAGTAATCCAATATATGGATATTTCATTGATGTCACTGTAAAATGTTACACAATGACATAAGCTGGAAAAACACACCATCACAATTTCTGATGATGTAAAATGTTCATGACAAGTACGAACTAGTACTCACTGAACAACAAAGCCACCTTGAGTGATATTTTGAATCATGAATGTAACGGTACATTCAGGAAGGTTGATTGGATTCTATAAATAATCAATTAACATGCTCGTGTGATAACACTGTAATCCATGTGCATACCAAGGACACGAGTTTTATCACACATTTAAATTCATTTAAGCAATTCTACTGTTCAAGATAAACACTAGAAATAATGAAACACTTAAATCAGGCAATACCAAAACACAGACTAAGAACATAGCATAGAGTTTACAGTTCTATTTGATCAAGTTTGATCAATGAGTTATTACTACTATGTAGTACCTGAATTCTTCGCTACAATAATGTTCTATTTAGTGTTAGGATGTCGAACTTTAATGTTTGCACAAATCATTCGACTTGATCTAAATGGTTAGATGAGAGTACAAATTCTGCACAACGTGTTCGAATTTTATACGTTTTAGTTATCCATGAATATTTTAAAATATTCTAAACCGTCCGTAGTCGATCAGAATTATGGGAACGATTATGAACTAAGACTATCCTGACTCTGGACTCAATCGGTTGACTATCCAGACTCACAGACCTCATTATGGAATGACGATGCGATGTAACTCGCATCAAATTGTCTTCATGGATTTAATCATAAGACATATTTGATTAAACGGTATTCTCAATAGTATCCTTCGACCTGAAATATATATGCTACCTCCCGTTTTCCTAAGACTGTTCTTTGATTATAGCTTAACGTTGTCGTGTAACTGCCAGTCATAACGACTATTTTTTGGGAATGGTTCTGAAGCTTAGTGGGAGCTGTATATAGTAAAGATGGACTCTGTACTCTTGCACTAATAATGCAACAGCTAGACGTCGTGGGCCCTCTCGTTAGTTCCAAGTGTTAAGTGTAAGGCCTTACCTAGACATATTGTGTGTTTGCTTGGATCACTTCGAACTGATGAACGAGAAATAAATTGATTGAATGCTAAAGAGAATGAATTAAATCCATGTCTCTTGTTCAATTGATGTCTTTTACAGAAATGAACTACTGACTTTGAATTACCACAAATCTAATCTATAACGCGAGTTTATAGATATACCTTGGTGACTGACTTGAAGTGTCATATCTAGTTGGGATAGCCATGTGTAGCTAGAGCACCTCTGATTGTTTCTTCTAATGTTGTCGCATTCTGTCCAGGTAGGAGTTTGTTGGATATTGTATGTCCAGACCCAAAAACAACAAAGACTAGACCAGCTTAAGACCCGTAAGAGTTACACTGGCAGCAATAAGAAATAAATCCGCTTAATTAGTTAAGCGGTAATCACATAAATTAGTAATTAACTTTGTTTATTCTTGATTAATAAATATACATTTATTTATGTACTTATCTTCGCGAAAAATGTGGAATATAACGTTACTATTTATAACTAAGGTTTACGATGAATCAAATAAAATGTTTTTGAGTTCATCGGTTCTCGGGTTTACGACTTTATATTGATAAACTCGTTTTATTAAATAGACGTAAATTTGCGTGTTTCGTTTTGGTTAAGAGGATTGACAAGGGACCTAAACGGCAATTAGTCAGTTATATAAATAAGCGACTAAGGATTAGGGAAACCCTAATCCCCATTCGACGCCTCCCTCTCCCTCGCCATTCTCCTCTCTCGCCGGCCCCCCTTCCACGGCGAAGCCCTAGGCACCGACGACCATTGCGTCGTCTCTGTCCAACGACAACCGAAACACCACCGCTCAGCCACCGTACTCTGTTCCTTTGAACTGCCGATAGTCTTTGCCCACCTGAGTCACCATCGCCGTCGCAGCCGCCCTCGAAGCAACCATCGCCGTTCAAAGTCGTCGCCGCTTCCTCTCCGTGCGCCACCGCCGATCCGCCACCCGTCGACGTTGCTTCCCCGTGCCGCTACCGCCACTCGGGTGATCACAACCGCGATGCCATCACCACCTCCTCACGTTGCCTTCGTCGCGACATCAACGGTGCAAGCTTCCGTCACCATCTCCGTTTCCTCGGCGCTTGCTTATCACCGCCATAAATCGAGTGATCGCGGTTTGTGACGAATCGTTTGGAGACGTTTTCACGATACACAAAGCGATTAGATCCAAACGGTCGGATCGAGTTTCGTGAAACCCTAGCAACCTCACGTTGTCCCTCGGTGTCTTTAACGTGTGTTAGAACACCGCTCAGGTATATCTAAAACTCGCTTTTAGATTAGACGTTTCATTTCGATCATATTATCGTAATTATTATCGTGTTCCGTTTTAGTGCGCTATTGATGTTTGTGTGATTTGGTGATCGTGATCCTGTTGACGTATTCACAACACTTTAGGGTTTACACGTTTTTTATTAGTTAAATCATTTATTCTGTTGCGTAACTGTTTACCTGTTTAATCCGATCAAACTATGATTTGCTAAAAGCTCGGTCGGTAATGATTAAATAAAATGTAAAAGTTTTTTTTATCATCACCTGGCACCCGTATACCACTGTCGTAACCCAACAGTTGTATTCGAGTTCACTTATCACTCTAGCTTACTATGAGTAACTAGCTAACATTCGTAATGTATCATAGGCTTCAGATGTGTCATTATGGCAATGTTGATTTGGCCGGGATCTTTATGTTCAAAGCTACCTGTTGGTTGGTGATGAGGCATGCCGCCCTTTTGGTCAAATTTAATGAATAGCCGCCAAGGCTTGAAGCGAGTACGAAGGTATGTTCCTATCTTAAACACGCTAGACTTGAGATATTTTGGATCATGCAAAAATGTCTAAGGCAACCATCACTCAAGTGTCAAGTTGACAACCCCACTAAAGTTAATACCAACTCTAAAGTTACAAGGCCCTTAGTGAGGACCCTAGACCTCAAGTTATATTAAATCTTGTTGGTGCTCTATCGTATTTTGTTTTCACTAAACTAGACATCTTAATGCAGTTTAACAGGTTTGTCTATATTATCTCGGTTTTTTTAGTAAGGGTGTGCATATGTTAATTGGGATTACATGAGTGTCAGTTTCGGAATGCGTGGTTCTAAACCGCAGGTGCTTGGTATTATGTCCAAACCGGACTTGCCTGTGTGCGACAAACATTCTAGTTGTTGTTCGAACCATATCTTGTGAGGGGTCTTGTCTGGTTCGAACACATGTATATGTTGTTATCTGAACGAGTAATATGTGTTAGTGTCCTGACTCCTGAGTGAGCCAGATGTGTGTTTGGATCGTTCACCACCTGTGTTGCGTGAAACTGATTCGGACATACTATTAGCGTAGTATATTTAGTAAACATATATTTAGCCGTAATTATAGGTAGTCAGTTGTAATTGTGATGTAATTGTGAGTCTATATATTGTATTGATTAATATCAATAAGAGGCATGCAAATAATACGCCAATTATCATGGTATCACATCCTTCTTTTTCTCCAAAACCCTAGATCGCCGATGGCAGCCCCTCTCCTCCCCTCATCTCATCGTTACCTATCTTCTGCCTTCCCCTACCTTCACTAATCATGACTGATAAGGCCACTGCTTCTTCTCCCCAACCGCTGCATCCCGCTATCACCGTAACAAACATCAAAAACTTTGTTCCGGTGACACTCGAGATGGATAGTGGCCAATACACCTCCTGGGCTGAGCTCTTTAAGATTCACTGTCGTGCATTTCAGGTGATGGAACACATCATCCCACCCGCCACTTCTTCTTCCGCTAAACCCAAAGATGACGAACTCTGGGCTCGTTTAGACGCCATCGTCATTCAATGGATTTACAGTACCATTTCTAACGACCTCTTAAACACCATCTTGAAGCCTGATTCGACGGCTCAACAAGCCTGGACGGCTCTCGCCGGAATATTTCAAGACAATCAAAACCAACGGGCAGTTTACTTGGAACACAAACTCGTTACCACGAAGCTTTCAAACTACCCCAATTGCTCCTCCTACTGTCAGGCATTGAAGATGCTATTTGGATCAGTTAGCAAATGTTGGTGCAGAGGTGACCAACCAACGTCTAGTTTTGCAACTCATCGCCGGGTTGCCGGAGTCCTATGAAGGTATTGCAATGATGATTCAACAAATGAATCCGTTACCGTCATTCTACGAGGCTCGATCGAAACTGATTTTGGAGGAGACACGGAAACAAAATCAGTCCACGGCGGCGGCCGCCACTGCTGGGGCGGCTTTCCATGCTCAACAGTCCACGACGATGTACAGACCGCCACCGGGTTATGACTATGTTTCTGGTCGAGGTGGTAATACACGGGGTCGCGGAGGTTCTAATCGGGGTCGCGGTGGTCGGAATCGCAGAAACAATTCTCGCGGTGGAGGAAATTCAAATAACTCAGGCGGCGGCGGCGGATATCCACGTGGGAATTGGAACACAGCAACTGCAGGACCTAACTGGGTCAACCCAGGCAGCGCCTGGTCTTCACAGCCTCCTACTACAGCCCAATGGTGGACCCAGCACCCTCCTAACCCCTCTTCATTTAATTGGCCCAATCAACCTCCATGCCCATATCCAACTCTCCCTCAACAGCCCGCTAGGCCCACCAGTGCAGGGATCTTAGGCCCACGACCCAACTCTGCTTTCAACCCACAAGCTTATAATTGCTCAGAAGCCAGCTACTCGCCAACTGACGTTGATCAGGCTTTCGCAGCCCTGTCGCTCCAACAACCCGATCCGACCTGGTATATGGATAGCGGTGCCTCATCCCACATGACAAATAATCCAGGTAACTTTAAGTCTTATGTCAATAATGGTATTTTTCGGAATATAATTGTAGGTAATGGCGATCGTATTCCAATCCAGGGCACCGGTAACCAAACCCTCCCCCCTCCTTATCCCCCCTTAAACCTTCATAATGTTCTTTACGTTCCTAATATTGTTAAAAATCTTCTCTCCGTTCGTCGTCTTACCACTGATAATAATCTTACCATTGAATTTGATCCTTTTGGCTTTATTTTTGAAGGATTTTCAGACTCGGACTCCACTCCTCCGGTGTAATAGCATTGGAGATCTCTATCCGCTCTCGTTCCGGTCCGCTCAACACACCAGTGCTTCTGCTTTCATTGCTACTACCCAGGACCTTTGGCATTCACGCTTGGGGCATCCTGGCTCTCATGTTATTTCAGCTTTAAATAAATTTTTGTCTATTTCTTCTCGTAATGTAATAAAGCACTCGCCTTCGTCGAGTTGCCATTCATGTGTGTTGGGCAAACTTACAAGACTTCCTTTTTCTTTATCTACTACTATTACTGTTGCTCCTTTTGACATTATACACTCTGATTTGTGGACGTCCCCGGTTCCTAGCACCGCCGGACACCGATATTATCTTTTATTTCTTGATGATTTCTCAAATTTCTTATGGACATTTCCAATTACAAATAAATCTCAAGTCTTTCCTATATTTGTCACCTTCTTTAATTACATAAAAACTCAATTCTCTAAAACAATCAAAAGCTTACAATGTGACAATGGCGGTGAATACAAAAACAAAAGTTTCCAAGATTTTGCCAACACTCATGGCATGACATTCCGCTTCACATGTCCTCATACCTCTCCTCAAAACGGGAAGTCGGAACGAAAGATTCGATCCATCAACAACGTTTTAAGAACTATTCTCCATCACTCTTCCACACCGGTCAACCTTTGGCATCATGCCTTAGCCCACACCACCTACCTTCAAAACATCCTTCCTTCACCTCTTCTCAAATTCTCCTCACCAACTCGTATCCTCTACAACCGACAACTGTCTTATGCGAACCTTCGAGTATTCGGTTGTCTTTGTTTCCCCCTTTTCTCACCAAATACCATCAACAAACTTCAACCCCGCTCCACTCCATGCGTTTTTTTAGGACATCCACCATCTCAACGTGGATACCTTTGCTATGAGCTTGCAACCAAACGCATCCTCGTGTCCCGACACGTTGTTTTCGACGAAACCAATTTTCCGTTCCAACACATTCACTCTTCTCCACAAAATTATACATTTTTTGACTCCACTCCACATCCAACTCTCTGGTCCCATCCACAATCCACACGTCCTATTCCCCATTCTGCTCAAACCACAAATAATTTCCCCCCTGCGTCACCCTACTCTTCCGTGACGTCACCCACTCCAAATACGTCAACCCCACCATTTACGTCCCCAATTTCTTTCCCATCCCATGCAACTTCCCATGCATCTCCATCTCCCATTATACATCAGAACATCCCATCCCCATCACCCACTTCTTCATCCAACGAAAATCATCAGACCACCCCATCGCCAATCCCACCTTCTCCACCACCTCCCCCTCCTCTACGTACTATGCAAACGCGTAGTATGTCCGGGATCTCGAAACCTAAACACCTTCTAAATCTAAATTCCTTCACATCCATCTCTCCTATCTCTCGTAACCCGATCGATGCCCTCAAAAACCCGGACTGGAAACACGCCATGCTCGATGAGTTCCGTGCCCTTATCGATAATAACACTTGGGTCTTGGTACCGAAACACCCCGGGATGAACATCGTAAGAAGCATGTGGGTCTTTAAACATAAAACAAAATCGGACGGTTCTTTAGAAAGATACAAAGCACGGCTCGTTTGTGATGGTCGATCACAACAAGTGGGGGTTGATTGTGGGGAAACCTTTAGTCCGGTGGTTAAACCGGCTACGATTCGGACCGTTCTCACATTGGCAATCAACAAAAATTAGCCAATCCACCAACTCGACGTCAAGAATGCATTTTTACATGGGGAACTTAATGAAACGGTTTACATGCACCAACCGGCCGGGTTCAAACATAGGCAATTTCCGGATCACGTTTGCCTTCTCAAACGGTCTCTCTACGGGTTGAAACAAGCCCCTCGGGCTTGGTATAAACGGTTTGCCGACTACGTTTTGAAGATCGGGTTCTTTAATAGCAAGTGTGACAACTCATTATTCACGTATCATCGGGGCAACGACACGGCCTACATTTTACTATATGTCGATGACATAATATTGGTCACCTCATCTGATAGTCTTCGAGAACAGTTTATGAGCCTCTTTGCCAAAGAATTCGCAATGAAGGACCTAGGTCCTCTAAGCTTCTTCCTTGGGATAGAAGTCACTAGACCTGCTCCTCACACTCTTTTTCTTTCTCAAAGGAAGTACGCCTTAGACCTTCTACATCGAGCCGGCCTTGCAGATTGTAACCCCTCGGTCACCCCGGTAGATACAAACAGCAACTCAGCACGTCCTCCGGCACACTTCTCGACAACCCGACAGAATATCGCCAATTGGTTGGGGCACTTCAATATCTCACACTCACCCGACCCGATATCAGTTACGCGGTTCAGCAGGTTTGTATGCATATGCACGCCCCTCGAACTTCACATATGAATGCATTGAAGTGTATTCGCATATACGTTAAGGGCACCACATCTCACGGGTTAACCATACAGTGCTCTACTAATCACACTTTCTTGGCTTATACCGACGCGGACTGGGCCGGGTGCCCGGACACCCGGAGATCGGCGTCAGGTTTTTGTGTCTATCTCGGCGACAATCTTATCTCATGGTCTTCTAAGCGCCAACCCACAGTCTCCCGCTCCAGTGCCGAATCCGAGTATCGAGCTGTGGCTAACGTCGTCTCCGACACGTGTTGGATCCGCAACCTTCTCTGCGAGTTACGGTCTCCACCCGACAAAGCTACCTTAATTTATTGCGACAACGTTAGTGCCGTCTATCTATCCACAAATCCGGTTCAACACCAACGCACTAAACATATCGAGATCGATATTCACTTTGTCCGGGAAAAGGTTGCAAGAGGTCAAGTTCGAGTTATGCATGTTCCTTCGCGATATCAGATTGCCGACATCTTCACCAAAGGACTACCACGTATCCTGTTCGATGACTTCCGCTCCAGTCTCAATATCCGCGATCCTCCCGTTTCGACTGCGGGGGTGTATTAGCGTAGTATATTTAGTAAACATATATTTAGCCGTAATTATAGGTAGTCAGTTGTAATTGTGATGTAATTGTGAGTCTATATATTGTATTGATTAATATCAATAAGAGGCATGCAAATTATACGCCAATTATCACATACGTCATCACTAACGTTTTTATTTCTCTTCGTCATTCTCTCTATATATACTGATGAAATTTAGTTTCTTGAGATATAAAAAGAAAGGGAAAAGATCTATAGAAAACCAACAATTTTCCAAAAAACCAAAAAACCAACCTTTTTTTTCTCTATAACTTCTTCATATATTAATAATTTTTAAAAAGAATTTCACCAAAAATTCTATAATTTTATTAGCTTTATTTATGGGAAAAAAATTTTAAAAAAATAAAAAGTTTAGTGATTTTTTATTATTGCATCATGCAATAGTACTAATAGTATTGCATAATGCATTATAATTAAAACTACTTAAAAAGAAGAAACTTAACTTAAATATGGACGTGATTTATGCGAATAATATAAAAAACAAAGAATTGGCATTCATAAGACAATTTTATATTATTGTTGCATAGTGCATTATTAATTTCAAGCTAAAATCCGAATGTTATTTTATTTTTAAAAAAAAACTCGAAAATGTTTTTAAAGTTTTTTCTTTTTCCAGTATTCTTAAAATCATGAAAGAAACATATAAAAAAAGTTTTTAAAAAAATATTTTTTTTTCATGGTTTTTTGGTTTTTTACAAAATATTGGTTTTCTATAGAACCCAACCCGGCATATTCATTCACGTTCTACAAAGGTTGAATGACCTTTGCGTTTTGAGGTAAAGTGATTTAAAGGTTACATGACCTTTGCGTTTTGAATTAAAGTGATTTACAACTTGAATATTAACTATATAAACAACGTTGTTACTTGTTAGATAAATTTAAACCCCCGTTCCTTTAGCAAAAACTAACACCGACGGGAAGGGTCACTTCTTTTGTGACATGATTAGGCCTGTAAACAAATCGAATGTGTGTAGTGAACTGTTTGTTAATCGTTCGGCTAGGTTCGTTTGTTAGTTTAATAAACGAACAAGTATGAACAATATCTTTTGTTTATTTAGTTAAAAGAACAAACATAAATACTTGTCATATTGGTTCATTTATGTTCATGAGCGTCTGTTCATTTACGTTTACTTATGTTCGTTTATATATTCATTTAATTTATGTATCTTTTATATTTAAGCAGTTAAATTTTATTAAAATATAAAGCACTTAGCCCATCATAAGCCTTATTTCTATAATTTTATCAAGACTAAATTACAATTTTTAACCTTTATACTTTACAAAACTTTGAATTTTGACATTTTTAAAAAAAAGAACTTTCAAGTTTTACCCTTTATTTGAAAACTTGTTTCATGTTTTAACCTTTACACAGTATTGTATCTTTATTTGAAAACTTGTTTCATTTTTAACCTTTACACTAACTTTACAGACCATATTTGGATTTTTTTAGGGTGGCAGGTAAAAATATCAATTAATTTGTTGGTTTTTTTTATTTTTATGTTTTAATATATATTTTTCTAATAAAAGTAGTTTTATTTTTTTATATCTCTTTTTTAATCTTATCAAACTATTCTTATGTGTGTAAATATTTACTTATTTTCCAATTTGAACTCTCTCTGTATATACATATATATCCTCTATTTTATTTATCCTACATCCTAATAAAACAATAAAAAGGTCTCCACATGTCACTTTACTAGGGTGTCCACATCATCCTCCACCTCAACATCCACTTGTCAATCCCTTAATCAATTTTAAAAAATATTGATGAAAATACTTTCCAAATACTTTTCATTTAATTAAAATATTTTCCAATTGTATAATTTTAAAATACATTCCATATAACCTCCAATATTTAAAATTCGTAATCAATTAAATCTTTTATTTTGGGTATATTTATGTTTGGTAATTACCACAACCCTTCGGGTTAGGTTATTTGCAATTTTTTACCCCTAATTTTCTTATTTTATATATACAAAATATGTGTTGGTCTTCGATACTAAGTTTAACCTTATCTAACATTGTTATTGATTTAAATCCATGTTAACTTTTCAACAAAATCACAATATTTTTCCGATTTCCTATTGAATAATGATTTAACACAACGTCAGATCACTGACAAAATATTTATGGACCAAAAAAATAGTCTATGTACGATTTTTCCTTCAATTTACATTTGTATAAGTTTCCAATTACTTTTCATTTATGGACCAAAATATTTATGGACGAAAAATATAGTCTATGGAAAAATTTGCCCTTCAATTTACAACTGTATAAGTTTCCAAATACTTAATGAAAAAATATATTCTATGGAAAAAACTTTTTATCTAATGAAAATACTTTCCAAATAGTTTTCATTTAATGAAAAATACTCCGACAAGTTAAACAAGGTCTGTTTGGGTTCAAAAACTTTTGTGAAAAAATGCCATGATTTTGAGGGACCCGAACATGGTTTTTTCTTTACTTCGTTTGGATCCATTATTGATTTCAAACCTCTCAGATTTTTTTTAATTTAACTCATCTTATGAATCTGATATTCAACCCGTGTATTACACGGGTCACTAAACTAGTTATTAATATAGAAGTTCTTAGATACAATAATACGATATTGTAGTTTACAATTACAAAAATAATAAACCTAATAAAAATATAAAACAAAAGAGAAACCATAAAAAACAAATATATAATACCTATGTATAAGCCGGTTTAATTTGACAACCAGACTAAGTTATGACCGATCTGGTTCTACCAAACTTGGTCAAAATCGGTTTGATTCGAAACCGAATTTGATCATAAACCGGTTTGTGATTGTAATCCAGAATCTGTGTTGAACCGTTTGGGATCAGTTTGGTTCAAACCGTTATGGAACCGGTTTTCAATATTTAATATGTTTTATTTTCAAATACAATGAAAAACCAAACAAAAATAGCTATAATTCATTTATTTTATTTAAAAATTTTAAAAATACAACAATAATAAACCATATATAAAATTAAATAAAATTATAGTATAGAGAAAACCTTAATAACGATATATAGGTATGACATATTAGTCTAAAGTTACAATACTACCCCCTTTATTAGAAAAATAACGAAGAAATTTAACTTGGTTAGTGTAAAGTTAGTGTAAAGGTTAAAACATGAAACAAGTTTTCAAAAAAAGGGTAAAACTTGAATTTTTTTTTAATAAAGGTCAAAATCCAAAGTTCTGTAAAGTATAAAGGTTAAAAATTGTAATTTAGTCTGTTATCAATCCATTATCAATGTTTGTTCCGTCCATTTCTATAAGTTTATCAATGTTTGTTCCGTTTATTATTGCCCATCATATTATCACCTAAGCCCATTGCTCAATGTTTGTTCCCTTCATTTTATTTTTTATTTTTTTGCTTTTACATATGATATTTACCATTTTAGATTAAACCCTTCTTCACCTGTTCATTATATCTGATTTTACATTTAAATCTTCAGTTAGGAGGAGATCTGTTAATTTTTTTCACCAATTAGTGTGCTCGGAGTAATGTCTTTAATAAACCTTTATGGCTTTATGTTAGAATCGTCAAATATTGATTTTTTTGTAATTTATTTTTCTTTTAAGGTTTTACAATACATCAAGTAGTGTAATATGATGATGAATAAACATTAAACAAATTTCAAAAATGGTGAAGCTTGAATTGTACATCCATCGTATGAATTTACAGAAAGAATAAGAACATGAGATTGATTTAGAGAATTTATAGAATTTGTTTTTGGCCCGTAAAGCGGCTGAGTTGCCCATCTATCCGACCTGACCCGACTCGTAAGTTTGAACATAGAGATCGTTAGAAGTAATAGGATCGAAAAAGTGATGTCAAAGTAAAAAAAATCCTAGGTCTGTCACTGCATGTTGATCTAACTTTGTGCTATAATTTGAGGATTGTGATGGTATGTCCGTATTACAGTTTTGATTTTGAACTTTAAGAAATTACAGTTTGAATTTAATAGTTTATGACAACATAACTCATCTTAAATTGAGGGTGGTGATTGTACGGTCATATTCAAAGATGTTATTATAATGGGTTAGTTTTGTTTATTGTTATTACAATTCTTCTCATATTATTGACTTTTTGTATATGGCTTTTTAAATTTATATTTTAAGGGCCCATTTTTTTTATCTCGCCTAGGGCCCGGAAATTTTTGTAATTCTTGAAACCGCCCCTGTGTGAACCGTTTGATTATACTATTAACAAACAAATACAAACACGAACAAAAAAAATCTTGTTGGTTTAAATGATCGTGTTTGCTTGTTTGTTCGGTTAAAATAAATAAACGGACAACAACACTCCTTTTTCTTGTTTGTTTGATTCGTTTACAATGGGCAGATATGATATATCTTAATTGGTCGAATTTTTTTTTAACAACACTTCCATTAAAAACAAAACACAACACCCAAAACTCATCAGGAAGCCGAGCAGGAAAAACAAGGAACAAACCAAACAAATTACATATTAAAGGAGACCCAATCCTCCCACATCAAATCTCCCCACTTCCCTCTATGCCTAACCCACGGGAAACTGAGGGCTTTAATCTCGTTGATCATGCCCGCAACGGTAGGTTTTTTTTCCTCAAACACCGCATTATTTTGACCCTTCCATACAAAGCAATAGGCCGTCAGGACAATGGCATAGAAAATCTTCTTCTTCTTCTTCCGGTCAAACGGGGCCTCATCTATAATATGAAGCAAATCACCAACATCAAATGTGATAAAGACCGGCACACGACACCAATGCGCTATCGTAGCCCAGATCCGATTAACCCACGCGTAACCAGAAAAAGATGAGTCGCCGACTCATTGGCATCTTTACACAACGGACAGAGCGGATCGTTAACTTGGATGTTACGAGAGGAAAGAGCGTCCTTGGTAGCAACCTGACCCCGAAGTGCCCTCCAAAAGAGAATATTAATCTTCCCTGGCACGAGCTTATTCCAAGGTATGATGAGCCCCCCTCCCCCGGAGGCTGTCCCGAATCAAAGATAACCCGTCGGGGAGACCCAACCGAAAACACCCCGGAAGAGTCACCTTTCCACCTCAATCCCTCTTGAAAACCATAAGCGTAAAAAGATCACACTCAGCCTTCCTAAACAAGTTTTCCACCCTTGTAATGTTACTCCAAACCCCACAGAGAGCACCCTTACGAGGCACCAACTAAACCAAACTTTGCGTAGCATGCAAAGCCCAAACCACTCTTCTCCAAAGCCTATCTTTTTCAACGTGGAACCTCCTCACCCACTTAGCGAGAAGACAATTATTAACAAGAGCCAAGGGAACCAGCCCCAACCCACCATCTTTCACAAGTTTTTGGACTTCATCTTTGCTCACCCAGTGGATACTCTCTTGTCCCCCCCCCCCCCCCCCCCCCCCCACACACACACAATAAAAATCAAAGACAGATGCTCTCAAGCCGGTTAATAACTTTAGTCGGAGCTCTATATTGAGACAAATAGTAAGTAGGAAGGCTATACAAAACCGTACGGATAAGAACAAGCCTCTCGCCGATACTTAGATGCTTTGCTTTCCACTTGGAGAGCCTATTTTTGAATAACTTGATTACCGGATCCCATTCTTTCACCCTATTCATATTCGCAGAAACCTTGAGGCCAAGATAATCAAAAGGGAGATTTCCGCTACAACAGCGAAAAAAGGCAGCCATCTCTTTGACCTCACCATCTTTGACACCAATCTCATAAAGGCAACACTTTTTCAAATTAACATTAAGGTCGGAGACCATTCCAAAGATCCTTAACAATCTCTTAAGATTGGTAATATTACCACGACTCCAATTACCAAACACCAGGGCATCGTCGGTGAAAATTATATGAGACAAAACCACATTACTTCTAGGGATAAGGATACCGTGAAAAATACCAATGGAGGAGGCTTTTACGAGCACACCCCTTCCACATTAAAACACCAACGTCCGAGAGCCATTAACAAGGACCGAGGTACGGGACGCCAAAAGCAACCCCCGGACCCAAATTCTTTATTTGTTTGGAAAGTTCATTTGTAGGATTGAGTCGAGGAAATCCCAGTCCAAAGTGTCATAGGCTTTAGCTAAATCGATTTTGAGAAAATGCGAAGGCCTTTTACACTTTTTGATCCAAGCCACCAACTCATTAATGATAAGAGCACCGTCAAAAATGATCCGTCCGACGATAAATGCCATTTGATTATCCGAGATCACCGAACTAATATAAGGTTTGAGCCGGTTAGCAAGGACTTTAGACACCACCTTCGGGATCAAGCCAACAAGACTAATCGACCTATATTCAAGGAGAGATTGCGGGTCCTTTTCTTGGAAACTAACTGAATGAATGTAGCCCCACAACCCAACCCCACCGAACCATCCTCGTGAAAACGCTCCAAAATGTTGGATAAATCAGCGTCAAACAGGTGCCAAAACTTTTTGAGGAAAGCGAAGTTAAAACCATCCGGCCCCGAGGCCTTATCACTGCCACAGGCCCAAACCGTATCCTTGATTTCCGCCTTAGAAAACGGAGCAACCAAACTCAACCCATCTTCGTCTTTCAACTGTTTTATCACGTTGCAACAGATACTAGGCCGCCACCCACCCACTTTCTTGAATTTAGCCTTAAAGAATTTCCAAACTTCCCTTTTAATGTTATCCATATCTAAAATCCACCTACCATCCAACGAGAGGCCATTAAATCTGCTTGCCACCAGACTGACATTACAAATCCCGTGAAAGAACGACGTATTTTCATCGCCATCTAACGCCCATCAGACCCACGACTTCTGCCTAATATCTTCCACCCTCTCGTTTTCAATTTCTAATAGCCTTTTTTTATTCTTACCCCACAAATCCAAATCACAAAAGAGCCATCGCTATACGTTCCATAATAGCACAAAACTTCGCAACGTCCTTGCTCTCTTTAAGCATATCATCTTTAACTTTACATCGCCACTTCTTAATTTCAGCTTTGACACTTTTTAACTTGGCCAACAAAAGACAATCCGCCCTATCAAAGGTAGACGCCTCCACATCCCTCAACCCTTTCATAAAAACCCCCTCCAAGTCCGGATGATTAAGCCAAAAGGAGAAAACCGGAAAGGAAGAGGACCGAAGTCCGAGACGATGAATTTAAGAGCAATCGGATTGTGGCCCTAATACAGATTTGTATAAGCGATAACCTAGGCTAAACCTAGCAACGTGTGTAGGGTATTGCAGTGGGTATCCGGGTTCCCGTTAAAATTTATTACCGACTAAATTTACGGGTTAATTAATCAGAATTAATTACGCAGCAGAAAAACATCACGAATTAGTAAAACCGTAGACAGGATCTGATCACCGTGTACACGTAAATACGGTTAAAATTGAATTGCATCTAATCTAATAATAAATTAGATATACCTTGGCAGAGTCCGAACATCCGTTCGAGACACCGGAGTTCGACGAACTGACGCAAGTGTCAACGAAAATGCCCGACTCGAACCGGCGAGTCAAATATTCAATCGACTGTGAAGATGGGGCTTCGGCACCACGACCGCGTTCAACGGGTGAAGCGACTGTGGTGGCGGTAACGAAACAATGCCATGGTTCATAGCATTCCAATCGAAAGGTTCCGTCGTGCATGACGACGAAATAGATGTCACATCGATTTCATCCGTCGCGCGTGGAGGCGGCGGAGTAAGTGGCGTAACAGTGGCGGCATAAAGTGACACCGGCCACTTGGAGCTTTCACCGGATTGGACGGTGGCGGCACGCGATGGCTCAAACATTGGCCTCTGTGGTGCGGGTAAAGCGAGATCCACCTCGCGGTGGTCCTCGCGGAACAAGTCGACGGCAATGGCCGCCTTAGTCGCGGCGGCGGCGATGGAGGCGGCGACGCGCTCCCCTGCGGCGGCGGTGGTGGTCTCCAACTTCAAGGCGGCGGCGATGAGACGAGGATCTCTTTTAACTATCTTTAGAGGCGACAAGCGACTGGATGGTGGTGGCGTTTGGTGGTGTCGAAAACGAGAAGGAGAGGGAGGGGGTGTGTGTGTGACGGCGAGGAAGGGAGAGGGAGAGCCAAATCGCGATTAGAGTTTTTGCTCCCTAATCCCCTTCCTTTTGATCCTTTTCCATGGGCCATTAGGCAAGCTAAGCCCATCTCGCGTCCAATTACACTAAAACCAATGATATTACTAGTCCGTTAACCCGGTAACGACTAGACAATATCCTGTCGACTTTTCTCGTAAGCAATTTTACGAGAAAGATTGTTTCGTTACTTTTAATAAATAAATAACTAGTATTTATTTATTTTAACCGTTTAAATCAATTAATTAACAAGTAATTAATTATTTAGTTCGTTGACTCCGGTGTAACTCTTCCGGGTCGGTTACGTTAAATGTCGGGTCAGGACACCTAATATCCAACAGTCTCCCACTTGGACTGATCGCGACACTTTAGCATTGTAGTCAGAGGCACTCTAGATATGCATGGCTACACCAACCAGCTTCGACACTTTAAGTCGTCAGCCAAAGTATATCCGATTGTAAAGCAACCAGATTGAGGACTTATGGTAATCGTTGTCATGTGTTCCTTTCAGTTCTAAACATAGATGAATAATGAGGCATGGACTCTCATGTATTAAATTCATCGATTAAAATTTCGTTCTTTGATCCAAAGTGAACCAATCAAACACACAGTAAGTTTGGGTGAGGCCTTACACTTCACACTTAGAATCAACGAGGGAGCCACTATGTCTATCTATTGCCAAAGAAATAGTACAGAATCCCATCATGAGGCATACAACTCCCACTGAACTTTAGATCCATTCCCAAAAATAGCCCTATTGTTAGCAGTTACGCGACAACATTAAACTACAATCAAAGAACAGTCCGCAGTAAACGAGAGTTCTAGTATACGTCTCACGTCTAATGAAACATTAGAGCATACCATTAATCAAGCAAGCAAAGCTTCCATGATTGCATTGCTCGATGCGAGTTACGTCCAACATCATTTCAGAATGAGATCTGTGAATTTGAACGTTAAACCCTTTTAAGGTTCAAAATCAGAATAGTCTTAGTTTAGAGTCGTTCCCACGTCTCTAATTGACTACGGATAATTAGAACAATATCAAAAATTGTTCAGGGATGATTGAACGTATTAACATCGAACACAGTTATGAAATTCCATATTGCATTTACCGATGGAATATGAATAGTAAAGATAACTGTTATGTGTTCGTACAACCAAATACTAAATCAAAACATGTCTTTAGCTAATTTAAGCCCTATCGCTTCTCTGTGACGATCATGAGTCTCGTGAGTCATGGGCTTCGTAAAGGGATCAGCTAAGTTTTGATATGTGTATACTTTGCATATCTTTATTTTATTTCTTTCAACTACTTCTCTAATGTAGTGAAATTTCCTCAGAATGTGCTTAGCCTTCTTATGAGACATTGCCTCTTTGGCTTGAGCAATAGCGGTTGTGTTATCGCACATCATCTCGATTGGTTTCTTGACGCTTGGAACCACATCGAGATCGGTGATGAACTTCTTCATCCATACTGCTTCCTTGGCAGCTTCTGAGGCGGCTATGTATTTAGATTCAGTAGTGGAATCGGCCACTACAGGCTGTTTGGAACTACACCACGAAACAGCACCTCCATTGAGGGTGAATACGTATCCGGACTACGAGCGAGAGTCATCTCGGTCAATCTGAAAACTAGCATCGGTGTAACACTTTACAGCCAGCTCATCAGTTCTTCCATATACCGAAAACATCTCACTAGTGTTTCTCAGGTATTTCGGGATGTTCTTCACAGTAGTCCAGTGAGCTAGACCAGGACTCTGTTGGTATCTACTTGTCAAGCTCAACGCAAACGATACATCCGATTGAGTGCAGAGCATGGCATACATAATTGAGCCTATAGCAGAAGCAAATGGGATCGAAGCCATTTAGTTGATCTCTTTCTCTGCTTTGGGAGATTGAGATTTGTTCAAGATAGCACCCTTTGACATAGGGACGACTCCTTTCTTGGAGTTACTCATGTTGAAGCGTGCTATAATCTTGTCAATGCATGTGCTTTGACTGAGACCCAAATGTTGCTTCGATCGATCTCTGTGAATCTTAATTCCCAGAATATAAGCGGCTTCTCCAAGATCCTTCATAGTGAAACGAGATTAAAGCCATTTCTTAACCTCGTCAAGCATGGGTATGTTGTTTCCTATGATCAGTATATCATCCACATACAACATGAAGAATGATATAACGCTCACACTTGCCTTTCTTTAAACACAAGGCTCATCTTTCGTTTTGAGCAAAGCCAAATTCTTTGACTTTCTGGTCGAAGCGAAGATTCCACCTTCGAGATGCTTGTTTAAGTCCATAGATGGACTTATTGACTTTGCAAACCCTATTCAGATATTTTGGATCGACAAAACCATCGGGCTGAACCATATAGACATCCTCAGTGAGTTGTCCGTTCAGGAATGCAGTTTTGACATCCATTTGCCATATCTCATAGTCATAGTATGCGGCTATGGCAAGCAATATCCTGATCGATTTGATCATGGCCACGAGCGAGAAGGTTTCTTCATAATCAATCCCTTGGGTTTGAGTAAAACCCTCCGCAACAAGTCGTTCCTTATAGGTTTGGACATTTCCATGCATGTCAGTTTTTCTTTTAAAGATCAACTTGCTCCCTACTGCCCCAGATCCGGGGGTAGCTCAATCAAGTCCCATACGTGATTATCATGCACGGCTTGCATCTCGTCGTTCATGGCTTCAAGCCATTTGTCAGATTCAGGATTGATACAACATCTTTTTAATTAGTAGGTTTGTTATTTGAATCAGCTACTAACAGGACATCAGAAGGTTCTAGATGACCGAGGTATCTATCAGGTTCCCTGCGTGTCCTTTCGCTCTTGCGAATGCTTGTGTTTGGGTCTGATTGTGCGACAACCATTTGTCGGTCACACACAGCGACCATCTCAGGGTTTTGTGTTTCTTGAATTTCTTCAAGATCCATTGGATCACTATCGGTTTCTTTATTGAGAAATTCTTTCTCAAGGAACTTACCCTTCCTCTTTATAAAAACATAGTTTTCTTGAGGATGGTAAAAGTAATAGCCGGTATTACTATAGTATCCGATGAAAATCACCTTTTTACCTCGAGGGTCAAGCTTGTTGTCAGATTCTCTAGTGATATAAGCTTCGCATCCCCAAACCCCGAGGTAAGAAAGCTTTGGAACAGAGTTATGCAATATCTCGTATGGGGTCTTGTCCAATTTCTTGGTTGGTGCCAGATTAATTAGGCGAGCGGCGGTTAAGAGAGCATAACCCCAAAAGGAGTGGGACAAGTTAGTCCTACACATCATCGATCGAACCATGTTCAGCAAGGTTCGATTCCTGCTTTCACTCACACCATTTAACTAGAGTGTACCGGGAGGAGTGGGTTGTGAAATGATTCCACAATCCTTGATATGATCGAGGAACTCGTGACTAAGATACCCACCACCACTATCCGATGGAAGTCTTTTAATAGTTCGACTTAGTTGATTTTCTACTTCATTCGGAAACTCTTTGAACTTGTCAAAAGTCTCGTGCTTATGTTTCATTAGATAGACGTAAGCATATCTGCTATAGTCATCTATGAAAGATACGATGTAGTGTTCATGATTTATCGTTTCAGTTCGAAAGGGTCCACACACATCAGTGTGTATTAATCCTAACAAACCTTCAGCCCGTTCACCAACATGGGTGAAGGGTGACTTGGTCAGTTTACCAGATAAGCAAGATTCATATTCGTCGAAGGAATCTACATTAGTGGATTCAAGAATCCCTGCAGATTGTAGCTTCTTGATGCGAGCTTTGCTTATGTGACCTAGTCGATGATGCCACAACGAAGAACCGTTATCAACTTTGTTTCACTTAGAAACATGATAGAGTTGATCGTGCATTTGAGCAATTATCTCATATATGCCATATCAAGGTTTAGCCTCGAAATAAAAGATATCGTTAAAGTAGGTAAAAATGAAACTTCCATTAAACCTGTACTTAAAACCTTATTCAAAGAGGGAAGAGACAGAAACAATGTTTTTAAACAAGCCAGGAGCATATAAACAATTCGCTAAAGTAACTACAAGGCCATTATGGCATGTAAGAGAATATATGTCGGTGGCCAAGACCGGGATTCTTTTCCCATCACCAACGATGAGCTCCATGCCGTCTTAATCTGTCTTCTTCCACTTCTCAGGTTCCTGCAAAACATTAACAATGTGATAACCACATCTAGTATCAAATACCCATGTATTAGAGGAAACAGTGAAAAGTTCAATAACGTGTATTAACATACCTGATGAGGAACCCTTGTCGGAGTTTCTAGTCATCTTGATCTTAGCCAGGTAGATGGGGCAGTTGCGTTTCCAGTGGCCCATCTGATTACTTTCAAAGCATTGACGTTCCTAAGGAGGAGGTGCCAATGGTTTCTTGCCCTTGGTTTCTTTAACCTTGTTCTTGGACTTGTTAATACATGTATCAGCAACTCTGAGCACAGCCGGTGTGGTTCTGATATCAGCAACTCTGAGCACAGCCGGTGTGGTCCTGATATTCACATTTGGAAACAATATTAGAACCTCATCTAAAGTCTGAGCCGAGGAGTTAATCACATGCATGCGATAATGCTTGGGTAAAGATCCGAGGACTATATCTAAGGCCATCCCCGATACCCCTTCATCATCATGACATGATCATATGTAGAGGAATTAGGCGACATAGCGCAGTTGACAAAATATTGAAGTGCTCTACATCGTTCACCTCTGTGACTCATCTCAAATAAATCTTTGAGTTTTCTCATGATCTCATACGCACCCATATCGGTAAAGTAATACCGAAAATCCGGTGTCATGCTAGATAATATCAGCTTAGTGACTTCCCGGGAGTCATCACTGTGCTTCTGGATTTCCATCCACGAGCGGTCGTTTAGCAAGTAAGACGGCAAGCTCGGGATGGGTCGATCAAGAACATATAGCTTTCCAAAAAGCCTCAAGATGTTCCTCAGGAGGGTTTGCCATGATAAGAAGTTCGTCTCAGTGAATGGGTCGAGAGATACCATAGAACTCAGGGGAACTGTGTTTTCATTAGCCTTCTGAAATAAGCAAAGTAATCTTAAACTAGTATTTTCGGTGTAATGTATTTTCTTATCTAAATTGGTAAGATTTATTTAATAAGAAAATTGAGAATTCGACTAGACGATTTTACTTGAGACCGCCAAATGAGCCTCAAGAGCAAACTCGTGTAACCAAACTGACAAAGGGTGTCAATCACGAAGTCTCAGTCGCAACTCTCGTTTATGAGGCCGCATAATACAATAGATTGTATTTTGCGATACGTTTAGCCTCATCCACGCCCACTTTGTCTATATATGTTCATAGTGCGGTGTTGAAATACTCCAACACTACAAACGTACATAAAGAAAGCGATAGTAATCCCAAATGGTCAATGTTGCCGGCACAGTGTTGAAATACTCCAATACCCCCACCTTGGAAGGTACCCTAGGCACCAAGTGCGGTGTTGACATACTCCAACACTAATGCTTTGATAAATACGTTCCTAGTTTTGAATTGATTTTAGACGGCATGAACTATCAATTTATTATTACCGGATAAGGATATTAAAACCAATTTTAACATTTCGTGATCGTTAAACATAAACGATAAACCCTATCTCCACTCGGGACAATTATTTTAAATCACCTATTTAAAATATCTACGTGTCGCGAATGGTCAATTGTGTGTTAACGGCATAATGACATGGTCTTACAGTGCGTTCATGGTACCGGTTCAGCTCCCACTAGCCTTCAGACTCCTTTTGGCGAGTGTCCGATCTTTAGTTCTTGGTTTTTACAAAACTGAAATTTACTAACGCATTAGTAAACCTAGCTCTATTTTACAACTTTGAAACACGAAAAACAACGGATCCACCAAAACCAAATAAAAAACAATTGGGCCAAGCGTTTGGGCCAATCAGAGAATAACAACATGCCAAACATACAAATATGTAATCAAGATAAAGGGGTCGGTCGTAACACACAATTACATGAAACATGAATTAAACAACTAATTTCGTTCGTAATTTGGAATTGAAACGAAATTGCGAATTACTAGTTACGAAAAGACCGGTCCCGATTTACGCGCGGTGATCGTGGCTCTAATACCACTGTAGGGTTTTACAGTGGGTATCCGGGTTGCCTGTTAAAATTTATTACCGACTAAATTCACGGTTTAATTAATCAGAACTAATTGCGCAGCGGAAAAACGTTTTACAACGCAAATTAGTAAAACCGTAGACAGGATCTGATCACTGTGTACACGTAAATACGGTTAAAATTAAATTGTGTCTAATCTAATAATAAATTCGATATACCATGGTTGAGTCCGAACATTCGTTCGAGACAGCGGGGTTCGATGAACTGGCGCTAGTGTCAACAGCAACGTCCGACTCGAACCGGCGAGTCAAATCATCAACCGACTTTGAAGACGGGGCTTCAGGCACCACGGTCGCGTTCAACGGGTGAACCGACTGTGGTGGCGGTAACGAAACCATGCCATAGATCATGGAATTCCAGTCAAAAGGTTCCGCCGTGCATGACGACGAAACCGACGTCACATCGATTTCGTCCGTCGCGCGTGGAGGCGGCGGAGTAAGTGGCGTAACAGCGGCGGTATAAAGTGACACCGGCCACTTGGAGCTTTCACCGGATTGGACGATGGCGACACACGACGGCTCAAACATTGGCCTCGGTGGCGCGGGTAAAGCGAGAACCACCTCGTGGTGGTCCTCGCCGAACAAGTCGATAGCAATGGCCGCCTTAGCCACGGCGGCGGCAGCGGCGCGCTTCTCTGCGGCGACGGCGGTGGTCTCCAACTTCAAGGCGGCGACAATGCGACGGGGGATCTCTTTTAACCATCTTTAACGGCGGCAAGCGACTGGATAGTGGTGGTGTTTGGTGGCGCCGAAAACGAGAAGGGGGGAGGGGTGTGTGTGCGACGGCGAGGAAGGGAGAGGGGGGGGGGCTAAATCGCGATTAGGGTTTATGCTCCCTAATCCCCTTCCTTTTAATCCTTTTCGATGGGCCATTAGGCAAGCTAAGCCCTTCTCGCGTCCAATTACACTAAACCCAATGATATTACTAATCCGTTAACCCGGTAACGACTAGACAATATCCCGTCGACTTTTATCGTAAGCAATTTTACGAGAAAGATTGTTTCGTTACTTTTAATAAATAAATAACTAGTATTTATTTATTTTAACCGCTTAGATTTATTAATTAACAAGTAATTAATTATTTAGTTCGTTGACTCTGGTGTAACTCTTTCGGGTCGAAACCAGGTCGGTTACGTTAAATGTCGGGTCACGACACCTACTATCCAACAACGTGATCCTTGGCCAACCAAGTAACCAACGCCGGTTTGATATCCGACCAACGTAACTATCAATAAACAAAAGCTATTCAACAAGAAAAGACTTTTCTTTATTCAATAATCGACTCCTAAATTATGAATCACAATCATGCTTAAATAGACAAATAAAAAAAAGAAAATCTAATCAAACTAAGTAACTAAAACTAATAAAATATTGTTCAAATTCAAGATAGATTAGGAATCTAGAAACCCGATGGGATTTGAATTCCTTGGGTTGCGAACCGGGTCTGAATACGATTGTCCGGATCCGTATCATCCTCCCCTTCTTTGAAAAACTCGTCCCCGAGTTTTAACATCGGATCGAAACCACTAGGATCAAATGGAACATCCCAGCGTCTTCCTCTCAACACCACCGCGAGCAAAATTGTCACGACCAACTCTTTAACTTTATCTTCATACATCACTCGAGTTGGCTTTAAGCGAACACTATTCTGATTGGCGGGTCCAAGGTCTATTGGTTTACCGGGTCCTTCTACATCCTTCTCCCCTCCCCCTCTTCGAAAAAGACTCGTCCTCAAGTTTTGAGAACGTCAAAAAGATCAACACTAATTTTTTTCCCCAAGTGGATTTAGTGATGCAATTAAAACAAAACAAAACTTTATGTCTAACTTGAATATGAACTCATCGGCCTTTTCATGAATATTCACTTCGGTTAATCTAATTTGAAGTATATTCTTACCCATGAAGTTAGGACTTTTCTAATACCAGAATAATATTGTCAAAAATATTATTTTCATTATGGCCACAAAAACTATCCACAATATTTGCATCCGAGTTTACAAAGTTAATTTTAAACTTCAAATAGATAGGATGTAAGTGAATTAAAAAAATATTGAAACCTCCTACTCTTATCGGTTCATTAACATGAGTCCGCGTGATTTGAGAAGCCAAACTTAGGGGATATCTCAAGATTTTGAAATCCCATATTTCTTGCATCCCAATTGAATACGAACTCCTGATAAGTCGAGCTCAAAAAATTACGGCAAACAAGAAGGAATGCAACCAACATTGGTGCACAAAAGTCTATGCTTGTATCACCATTGAACTCCAACTTCTGTCGGGTTTGGCTCCAAAATTTACGGCTTTTCATCTGTAACCACTCAACTTGAGTTTGCAGACTACGGCAGGTGCAAACCGGGGATGGTAGTGGAGTATGAGCCGCAATAGTGGAAGTAGCAAAGACCAGAGAAACTGTTGTTGGCGTTGAGCGCACAGTCGGTGGGGACAGTGTGGATGACACGTGTGTTGCGGGTTGCGCCTGCGGGGAAGTGGATGGCGAAAGAGTAATCCAACCTAGAAACAAATGTATGCGCAGACACTCTTCCGCGTTGGATGTCACCCCATCTTCATCATATCGTGGATAATTGCGATGTTCCGGTCCGTCATACTGCAACTTTGTATCACGAATCCGTTGTTGCATACGCTCTATCTCAGCGATGTCACGAGGATCACGTTGTTCATGTCCGTTGCCTCCGGCGGTGAATCTACGGTGTTGATGACAATGGTCTCTCCTACGATCACACATCCTACGAACCTGGTGCTCTGTGGCCACTTGATACGGATTCATGTAAGCGATAACCTAGGCTAAGCCTAACGATGTGATCCTTGGCCAACCAAGTAACAAACGCCAGTTTCGATATCTGGCCAACCGGAACTATTGAAGAACAAAACATGTTCAACTAGAAAAGAGTTTTCTTTATTCAATAATCAACTCCTTAATTATGAATTATAATCATGCTTAAATAGACAAATAAATAAAAGAAAACCTAATCAAACTAGGAAACTAATAACTAATAAAATATTGTTCAAGTTCAAGATAGATTAGGAATCTAGAAACCCGATGGGATTCGAATTCCTTGGGTTGCGAACCGGGTCTGAATACGGACCGTCCGGATCCGTATCAGGCCCGACCACCGCCTAGGCAACGACACAACCGACGCCTTTGGCCACGTGTTGATAACCTGCTCACAAACAAGAAACATGTTGATTAATCGGTCGATTTTATGTTCCAATATGAATTATTAAGGAAAATGAACCAGAAAATTTGGTCACCTTTTTTTAATTTGAAGAAAGTTAAATTTATGTTTAAACTAGTACTTTTTTTGGGTAAAGTTTATGTTTAAACTAGTATTCTACTTCTTAACACAAAACATTAGGTACACGTTTTTGTAAGTAAACTAGAAATAGAAATAACAAAAATTTTTATAAATGTAACCAAGTTTCAAGTTTGTTTCAATTAAATACCTCATTTTTTTTTGTTTCGGTTAAATCATTCAACAGGTTGTCATGCTGACATGGCGTTATTTTTATTTTTTATTTTTTTAATTTATGATGATGTGGAATTTGTTATGTGGAATTTATTTGGTGACCTCCTTCATAAAAATTAACAAAGGGAACGTCGGTGTGTATGACCATGGCGGAGACTGGACCGCAGAGCCAGATGACGTCGGCCCATTTATGAGGGATTCTTAGCAGTTGAACATTCCCGATCTGAACGTCGGTCTCTCTAGCAGCGGCAATGACGGAGCTGCTAATTGTAACGCCAAAGGGGTAGAAGGAGGTAGCTTATCAGGAGCTTCCATGTTGATGATTAATCTATTTGTAAACCCCATATAATTGAAAATTCATAATTAGTTTCTAAAATGATTGGGTTTTTTTATAACAAGAATTTCACCCATCCAGAGCGTTCGGCGGGTGATCCATTTTTCTCAAGTAATTGTAGCGTCTTTGAGTGATGATATTTTCTTTCATTTACAACAATCGAATACATACAAAGTGATGAGCTAAATTAGAAGAAACAGTTACAACATTTTATGAAGATCAAATATTGTTCAAAGACGACCATAAGGTGAAATATAAATTCTCATAAATTGGCAGTTCATTATTTGACCGGGTTGGGTTTGATATTACATAGTATAAACATAGAAACTTCATTCATTTATAGTCATTTGTAGTTAATTTGTTGTAGCATTTTGAAGGCATTAGTTCACATAACTACATATTAATCAAGAAATACCTATACTCACCTATATGAAAACCAAACCTAATCTGAAACATCAACTAATAGACAAAGCATATAAACAGCCAACTAATATCCTCTTTTTAATGTTTGCAGCACATACTACATAGAATTGACACATTTATAAACATAATTATATTTCTTATGTCTGTGTGTCCACTTTCATTTCTAAAGTGGAAACTAAAATTACTATTACATACATCATGCACACATACGTCTTACAATATCCTTTGGCTACCACAACCAAGTCAACTGTGGCTTAAGACCAATTAACAAATTACAAAATACGGAGTGTAATAAATAGCAGTTTTTTACTAAAAAAATATAGCTAATCTCCTCAACTTAATCAGAAACCAATAAAATACTAAATACAACTAAATAGAGATGTTCATACAAATGATGGAAAGTCAACTAACCACTGCACAAAATCTCAACATTTGAAACCTGCAACTACATAAATATGAAACTGCACATAAACTATTATGTTTAAACTTTAAATGCATAGAAGTGACACATTTGCAAATAAACCTAACAACCTAGCCTCACTTGCAACAGGCCAAACTCTACAACCGGCGACCATGCAAATCAAGTGTGTAGGGGCGTGCAACATGCCAAACTATCTACACGGCCACTATACATAATCTATGCGTGAAGGAAATCTATGTAAATTGTTCACCATTAGCACAACAAAATTTGTGCTTATTGAATGACCATACGTAACCATTGCTGAGTTCAATAATTGTGCAGGTGGCATACATAATACAAATAATAGTCATTTGCTAATTTTTTTTTTTTTTTTTTTTTTACAATAAAAAATCGAGTCTTTTATATTAAACCGAAAGGTAACATACATGACCTAAGTCAACACGCAGGAAAGGCGGGCAACAAGTTGCGCCGCCAACCCTTTTTGAATAGCAAACCCTAGCCGTATAAAAACAACATTCTTCAATCTAGAGGTTGCACTATTCCCGCGCATGACTTTTTGGATCCGGTTCAACATGGCCACCGCCGCTGACTCAAGATGGCCAAATGTATCGAAGGCAAAAGGAACAAACACATGTTGGTTTTCAATGCACGCTTTCTCATGTTTGTTAACCTTTCCAGCCGCTGCCCTGGATGCCGCCTGACCCGCTGAGAAAGTGTTGGCCCTCAGACCCACAAGAGGGGAAACCCCTGTTAAATCGACACAAGCGTGTTTCCCGTTCTGCCACCCAAAAACAAGTATGTCGGCCGGCCGGAGAGTTGAACGCCCATCCAGGGGGTCAGACAGGAAGTTAACAGGAGCTTCCTTCCTGGCCGAAATCCCAGCCCGCCTGAAGATGTCAAACAAAACGTCCCGAACCACATCATGTCGATATTTAAACCCCGGGAGCTCTTTGCAATGGACGGCGTGCTCCCCGAACGAATCCAAACATGCCTTGTTGCAGACGGGGCATTTTTCATCCACAGGGAACAGGGGAACCATGAGGCGATACTTGAGAATGGCCCGGTATTCGACAGGTGACATGTGCTGCCCCAACCCGTCAATATGGAGAGCGTGGAGGAAGTTTTGTGCATGTGGTTGTCGGAGGCATTCCCAAACGGCCTTTTGCCTGACTGTCATCTCAAAAGTTGCTTCCATCTCGAGCGTGGTTTTACCAAAGAGGGCATTCGCCAAAACTTGTTGGGCTTTTGGTGGGGCGGTGTCCTTATTGGTGAAACCGCTCAGATCAAAGCCCGGTAAAATGTCATGAAGACCAGCCAGAGCATTCTCGTAGTCGGGGCTCATACCACAACCCCCGCACTCCCGTAGAATATGGTCTTGTAGAGTCCAAGTTTGGGCACGCGAAGCCACAAAGGCGTACGACGTCGCCTCTACCGCAGAATAAACCCCAAGACCCCCATGCCGGGTCGGCAAAGAGGCAAGTCGCCATTGCAGGTCCCCAAAGAAGGGACCCCCGCACACGACAATGTCCTCGACGGTCGTCCGCAAATCCTTATCGAAACCAACCGCAGCTGCCATCATATGAGTGGGGGGGGGGGGGGCAAGTTCTAAGGCCAAAGAGAAGCTTGGCGAGCCCCATGCACGAACGAAGCAGGAGGAGTTCGCATTGTTGGTCGTCAAGTGCAGGGAGGAGGCGCATAAGATCAGCAGCATTAGAGGCCCTCCTCGCAGCCAACCCCTGAATAAACTGGTCATCCCGACTAACAGCCCCCCCAAGGAGCTTCACCCCCTTGGTGGGTCTGCTAATGTCAGCAGGGAAGAGGCCCGGCCGAACTTTCTCACCATCGCAGGAAGGCCAAAAGAGTTCCGTCTTCCGAATATTAAGGGTTAATCCCAACGACGGCCCCCTCTCGTTGATAATCCCGAGGGCCTTAGCAACCTCCACAGTATCGCCAATAATCGTTCCATCGTCAAGATACCACCATAGAGCAGCAGATGACATTTGTCACGGATGTGAAGCACAAGTGGGTGAAGGACGAGGGCAAACAGGAGGGGCCCCAATGGGTCACCTTGCTGAACCCCAGTAGTGGCCCATATATGATCATCCCCCAGGTATAAGCGGGCAGGCTGCCCGTATAAGAAGTCAACCCAAGACGAAATAGGCAGGCTGCTAAATCTAAACCACAGGTTTATGTATGGTGTATAGTGGCCATATCAGTGCTTATTAAATGACCATTCGCAGTGGCCGAGAATATCACACTAGAAGAAAGGTTTTATCTAAACTTAAACCACAGGTTCATGTGATTATTGTTAAATCTCAAATGCATAGCACTATACATAATACAAATTAGAAATCACATGTATGCCTTGACCTGTTTTTATATTATTTTTTTTAAGGGAAAATTACTAAAATAATCAAATTTGACTTTGAAAATCAAATTTTAACCTCCTAAATTTAGTCATCACCAAAATGGCCTCCAAGCTTAAATTTAGCCTTCTCCACTCCAAGCCTACCAGGTTTGGACAGTTTGGACCCACCTCAAACCAATGAAAAAATTCTCTTGGTTGAGAAAATGACATATCATCATCTTCTTCAGTCTTCTGCATTTTTCACTCTCTCTCTCTCTCTTCACCTAAACCCAAAACCAACAAAGAAATCCGGCGACCTTTGAACTCAACATTCCGGCCAATATACTCAACGATAAATCACGTGCGACCCGTCTACGAACTTCTCTCGATCATACGAACACAATGAGACTAGCCTTAATCACTGACTCCATGCTTAATATATATATGAACACAAAGTAAAATTATCAAGAAACAAACTGAAAGTAAATAAACACTCTTTTTAAGAGAGAAAAAGTTTACTTAAAAATAATTTTATATTTCCTTTTAAAGTTTAACAGATGGATGTATATGTGTTTGATATTTGTTTATGTTTTAAAGTAATTGTGTGTTTATCCAATTAATTGAGTCGGCTACTTAGAAGCCTTGGTGGCTAAGGATTTATATCCTATAAATATTAGATAGCGTTTGTTAGTTTATTAATTCCAAGTTAGATAATATAGTATGTTCTTTTTCGTATATATATTCCGTAAGTTCCGTTCAATAGTTTATAAGTTCCGATCAATATTCCGGTTAAGACTTTGGCTTTCCCAGTTCAACAATAACTGGGTCAGAGACATTTCCGGTTCAAGTGGTGTTCTTCCGGTTGAAGAGACGTTTTCCGGTTGGAGTTCTTCATTTCCGGTTGAAGTGGATCTTTCGGTTCAAGTTTAAACTTCAGGTTGATGTGTTTTCCGCTTGAGGTTGGTTTTCCGGTTGAATACTTCCAGGTTGAAGTTGGTTCTTCCGGAACAGAGGTGTTAAACCGGAACAAAAATTGAGTCGGAAGATGTTCTTCTGTTTGAAGGTTGTTCTTCCGGACGAAACAGGTTCTTCGGACCATGAGATGTTAATACTCACAAAATTAAGTTAATTTGATAGGCAAACCTGTGACAGTTAATAAGGAAAATCTTTGATAGGCAAACAAGAATAAGAAGTCATGGCTGACTTTCTGTTTGCTTGTCCATCCGAACCAATGAGGTTCCGCCACATCATCACCATCACAATAATTATATACTTTCTCGTTGAATCACAACGGACACCAGAGGAAGCAAAACCAAACGCCTGCAACCTTTAGATGCACATTCCGGCCACGTTACTCAATCATTCTCAAATCTGAGACCATCATCGTGTTCCTCTCGTCCTCACGATTCCATTGAGGCTAGGTTTGACCACCAGGGCTCACCGACTCGAAAACCTGAAAAACCGAACAACGTAGTTAAATCTTTCAAACAACATCGTATGGCATAACAAGGTCATAAAGGCATCATGAAGGTCATAAAGAAGATAACAAAGTCATTAAACAATGTCGTTAAGCAGTGGCCAAAGATCCTTCTTTACGATCTAGATTCTGAAACAAGATCGTATGGACTCCACAAGATCGTATGGCACAACTGAAGATCGTATGCACCAAAACAAGATCGTTAAGGGCTCATAACAAGATCTTTTGTGGCACTTTTTCTCGAGTTTTTGCGTAACAGTTTGTAGCGACACTTTTCTGATCTTTTGTGGCACTTTTGAGGCTTTTACGGCATTCCCGGATGTCACTAAAAGTAGCGTCAAATCTTAAATTTTGTTATTATCGATCTGGTGTTATTCAAGTCCGGAGCATTTTCGGGTTTTCGAGTCGGTGGTTAAGGCTGGTCTCATTGTGTTCGTATGATCGAGAGAAGTTCGTAGACGGTTCGCACGTGGTTTATCATTGAGTATATTGCCCGACGGATGTGCTTATCGGAAGAGCGAGAGCCTGAAGTTCCTATATATGGAGCATTTATTGACAGAAATAGGGATGTTGCATTTTTACACTATGTGTAATCGCATGTGACATAATCAATAAATCTCTCAACTTCTACATTCATTTTACTTGTTCTTATTCACCGATCCATCTTCATTTAGTTCGATTACGAAAATTCGATCCGAGGAATTCTTGTTTCTTCAGTGGCGCCATCCGTTAGTGGACTATTTTCTGATAGTGCGATCTAGATGAAGTTACCGATGGAGAAAACCGGTGATCAGAAAAGGTGGAAGAGCTTGAGCGTGAAATTCGACAGGGATAATGGCGAACTTCGTACTGAATTCCAGCTGGATAGCTCAGTTCCTTCGTTTTTCGGTGGCAGGATCGAAGTTTGGGGATTCTACAACTCCGAGTTCCAAATTTTTTATTTCGGCGGCGCGATTAGATAAATCTGCTCGGTATGATGGAACGAGTAAGAGTAGTGCAGACGAGATAATTGAGGTTGAGGAATTTGATCGAGAATTCCTGTTGCGTAACCGAGAATTGTTACGATCATTGAAGAAGCAGCAGGCGTCAGGTAAAAAATAACTCGTTGCTATCGACGGAAAGCAGTTAATTGTGTACAAAAATGGTGAGGAATTTGAGAAAAAAGACTCTAAAGGTGTCGAGGGAGAATACGAGCGGCGTCGGGATGATGAAATGTATCATAATAGATTTACGGCCAAACAGCAATACTCGGAGAAAGGAAAAGGTCAAGGTATGATTTTAATAAAATTTTCTGATTTTAATTCTATGGTTAATCATATGATTTCGTATACCTAATGAGATGTTTACGTGCTCAAAGAAGTTAACATATTATGTTGATTGTTTATTTTATAAAGTAATTTTTGAAAAAAAAATATTTGTTTCATGTGATAATTTTTGTGAGAATTCGTTGGCAGATTTAATAATTACGTATAAACCGTGTCTATGACATCACAGTCTAAGTTTGTTAAGTGGATCGTTGATGCTAATTTTCCAAAAAAGTTAAAAAATGCCATCAGCAGTTAGTAAGTATGGGGGTTTAGCCGATCCGGATGATCATGTTTTTGAATTTTATACGGCGGCAAGGTTGGAAGGATGGGCAGAAGAAACGTGGTGCCATATGTTTGTACAAACATTCACAGGTTTGGCTAGGGTGTGGTTTGATGCACTACCGTCTGGTGGAATTAAGAGTTTTGAGGACTTGCGGATAGAGTTTTTGCGCCAATTCAACCAGCAAAAATGATGTATAAAGGATACCACGGAAGTGCATAACATCCGGCGGAAGGATAATGAGAATATTGAGGATTTTGTGTCACGTTTTAATAAACAAAGTATGAGGATTGTTGGAGCTGGGGATCAGCTAAGGATATCTGGTTTTTGTCATGGGGTGCGAAACTCTCGGTTAGTGGAGAAACTACATGAGAATTTACCAACATCTATGGAGTCGTTAATGGATCGGGTAAGAGCTCTCGTGAGCGGAAAGAATGCATGTAGTAATATGTGGAAGATGGAAAATCGGAAGTCCTAGGCAAAGACAGTTGGGGCAGGTCAAAATGTTAAAGGTAGTGGTCCAATGCGGGGTAACCAAAGAAATGGTACATGGAATGTCACACCCCAAAATTTTTAATTCAGCGGAAGTCTTACGTGGCGGTGATCAAAAGTCGGTAATCCATGAGTTTTAGTAACTAGTAACTTTAAAGAAAAGTTACACAAAACATTTCATTAGATGATGGATGCCATAGCCATCCATTTTTAGGTCCCTTACATTATAGTTACTAAAACATTACATAATAATAAAAAGAGATCCACACGACAACTTCGTCTCCGATACGCCAGATCCACACCACAAGCCAAGCCGTCACTTACCTGAAAATGCATTAAAAAGATTTGTCCACCAAAAGGTTGGTGAGTTCACCGATTTTTATGTCAAACCATTTTATTATTTTCATATTTGCACTTTTCCAGAGGGTGTGGTTTATTTTGAAACCACCAAATCATCTATTTTCTCATTCTTTCAATATGAGTGGTTTATTTTGAAACCACCAATTCATCTCATTTTCTCATTTCTCAATTAAGCGGTTTATTTTGAAACCACCCATTCATCTCATTATCTCATTCGAGGGTTTATTTTGAAACCACTCATTTCATCAATTTCAAGGATATATATATAAGTTTATTAGACAAAGCATGGTTCATGAACTAGCTAGGAACATGATGTATAATTAGCAACATAAGCTCTAAATCGATACGTAAACCACTATTCGAAAGTATTTTCCCACCATGTTTCACGATCAGGCTACCGATCAGTGGGCTAGGTTTGGTCATTCTTGATAGATCTATCAATACTTCTCTTGTCTGTTCCATAGTTAACAATTTAGACGGCCAAATTCTATTTCATTCACTTTTATTTCTGTGGCCATGCTCATCTTTTCATGAGCATCCGTGCCCTTACTTATGTCTAATCATACCCATACATTGGTTGTCAACTCATAATATCCATATTATTTCATTATATGCATTTTCAGCCACAAAACATTTATAAAATATTTCAGAAAAATGGGAGTAGTGAACTCACATTTGTTCCTTGTTGCGATATTGCTCCGAATCAAGAGATTTCAAGTATCTTGGTCCTAATTCCCATTAGGATCAGATTAGTTATGAGGTTATATTAACCAATGTGAATAATTTCTGAATTTTTAGGAAATTTGGGCAAAATGATGATTTTGCCCTTTTTCGGTCGATATTGTCAATATGGTGAAAGAAGTGAGGTTTTGCCCAAGAATTTTTATTCTAAGGCCCAGTAAGGGGCTGTTTGATAACCTCTTACCGGGTCCGGTAAGAGCTGACCACTGACCCGGTAAGTGGTCCGCTCGTTTGATGTTGTCTTACCCATGCTCTGACTCGGTCCGAGTCTCTGACCACTGTGACAACTCGGTCAATCCATATTCATTTAAACCCGACCCGAATTCGAAATTCTATTTCAGTTATTTTTATTTCCATTAAACCCGAAAACTTGAGCAAACCAAACATATATAGTACTTGTGGGAAATAATAAGCACGAGTAAATAAATGTAAGGTTTCCCGAAAAGTTTGAGGCTAAAATGCGAAATAAAGAAAATTTGATCTTTGACGCTAATTTCGGTGTTAACCGGAAATCTCGCAAATTATAAAAATATAATATTTGAAATCCTAAAGTTCAAATATAATGAAAAATGAATTTATATAATTTTTGGGGTTAAAAGTGTCAATTTATCAAAGTTCAGGGGCTAAAACTATAAAAATGAAACTTCAGGGGCTAAAAGTGTAAATCTGCCAAAATCACTCCTGGGCGGTACGCCCCAAATGTCTAACTTCTGGGCGGTACTCCCCAAAACGTCACTTTAGGGCGGTACGCCCCAAATGTCTAATTTCTGGGCGGTACGCCCCAGACTCGTTTAACCATCTGATTAGTGTCCATTTCGTCGATTAGTCATCTGAACTCGTGTCCTAACACCATTTCGTCCCTTCCAGTATATAAACCAACCTCTGGAACTCGAAATCAAACCTTAATTCCTAAAATCTCTCCCTTAAAAACCCTCATTTGTACCCGTATCTTCTCTGCTCAAATTCGGTTGATCCAGGAGCTCTCGAGGTCTAATTTTCTGCAGTCCTCCTCTATTTTGTACGTAGAACAAAAGCCCTCTATCAATTTCTGTTCATATCATTGTTTTAATCAAGTTCCAGATTTGCTTAAAAACTAGGGTTCTTGAGCTAGTTTGTTAAAATTAGAACAATCTGTTATGAATTAGGAGCTGTAATTTTGGGGATCTTCATACGAACACATAACTAAAGAAACCCCTAAGTTAATTTCATAATTGGAGAACATTTTTTTCGAGTAAAAACGGTATTATACGACGTTATAATGCCCAAATTTAACAAACGGTTATGAGCTGGGATTTCAAACTTTAGGGGATATCTTTATTAAATATCAAGATTAAAACCTTAAACTTTTATCATTTTTCGAGCACATTTGATATTATTCGTAAAATTGATAAATATAAATATTTGTTAAAAACAAATATATATATATATATATATATATATATAAGATCATGAATTACCATTTGATATTATATGATTATATATATATATATATATATACAATTTTATAAATATTATTATATATATATATATATTATAAATATATATATATATATATATATATTTATTACAAAAAAAACATAAATATATATATACTTAAATTTTATTTGTTTTAAAAGTATATATATATATATATATATATATATCAAAATCTATAAATATTCATAATTTATATTTTATGAATATCATTTTTATAAAACTATTTAGAACTCGCGCGGACCGGAAGGGTAAACGCCTGTACACTGGGTTTCCTGGCATAGGTAAGGATGTCGCATAAATCCCTCGTTGGACCTGGCAGACTTACCTGGGGATTCCTGGAGTGAGTGTTTACTTATAGGAAAACGCGTTTTCATATTATCACTAATCTTTGTTTTAATCAATACAAATATAGTCTTTGACATAATGATAAAACCTTACACTCTTCAAGAACCCTGTCCAATTAAAACTATATTCTTTGTATTTATTTAGCCTATTTATGTTAATAGGCTAATCTCAAGGTCTATCATTATCACTTTCAGCGTTAGCGTTCATCCTCAATCCGCTCATCATGTGAGTACTCATACCCCCTTTTATTACTGTGGGATATTATGCGATATAAACTCCTGTTATTATTAGAAGGGTGATTCCTTCAATCAAATGATGACTAGAGTAGTGAGTATTAATAACCACTTTCTCATTTTGGAGTACAACATGTATATCCTATATCTAAATCCTAAATCTTTATTTCTTATTCGAAATCACTGCGATTCTATGATATTATGTGTGTTCTTTATTATGTGTATCTATGTCTAATATCTAATGTGTGTTCTTTATTATGTGTATCTATGTGTGTTCTTTATCGTCCGCGGCATCGCGCGGGTCGGAATGCTTGTACACTTTGAATTCTTATTGTTCAAAAAATTTTGTTAGGTCATTATACTTTAAAAATTATCATTTACGTTACTCGTGTATGCATTTTAACACTTTATGTCTTTATTTTTAATGAGACACTAATGATCTTGTTAGATTTTCTTCATTGGTAGAGTCAAAAATGTCATTTTACTCTCAGGGACCAAAAGTGTTAAACCTAAAGTGTGTCTCTCTCTCTCTCATTGCCATCATCTCCAACCTCCACACATTCAGTCGAGGTTAAAAAGTGGGCATCTCTCTCACCACCATCATCTCCAACCACCACTACCGCCATGACTGCCACAATCACCACCAACATCAACTAACCTCTTCCAATTTCCGAAACTTCCTCTTCCCTATTGTTCCCCCATCACTTCTTGTATAACCTAATTTCTGTAAAATTAAAAAATCATTTGCTCTACTTTTACAGAAGTTATTCGATACCCTATCATGGAAAACCTCCTCGTCCATTGTCGTCTGTGTTCACCACCATTCGCCACCACATACAAAAGAAATCGTTAATAACTAATCCAAATACATTCACCATTAAGAAAAGTGTCAGATGGGTTTTGATAGTGAGTAGTTCTAAGAATAGGCGGTTATGGTTTTGATGAGGAGGATGTTGAATGGGTTAAATTTGATGGAGACATCAGTGTCAAAGGTGGAGAGAGAGTAGAATTGAATGACGACAAAGGTGAAGGGGAGGGGGTGGATTAGGATTCATGTAGCGACATAATGTGTTAAAACTTATTAATTGCTAAACCACAAGTACGTAAAGTGTTAAAGTTTAAGGGTAGAAAGGTCACTTAAACAATGTTTAACATAACGTTAATGTCCTGTTAAAAATAGAGACGTAAAGTAATAGAACAGATAGTTACGTAAATAACAATTTTAAAGTTTATTGACGTAACCTGGTTTTTTGTGGAAACCACAAAACATAAACTGCAATAGTGATTTCTTAGTTGTAAGCTTTGAGTACAACCATAGATGGCAGCATTGGCAACTTCCAATTCTCTTTCCATTGTTTCACAAATAAGAAAAGATTCGAATGAGAAAGCAAAAACCTTCTAAGACCAAAACCCTAAAATGGTTTCAGAGATGGAGGCAAAAGTGAAAATCAAAAGAGAGTAGGATTGCAAAAAGGTGAACAACAAAGATACGTGTCACATTAGTTATAATCTGTCAGCCTCTTTATACAAGTACGTAGTTAGGGTATGTGTCGTCATAAAGCCTTCACATGGAGCAAGCCCAACCATGTGGCAATCCAGTCAGCATGGGACCCAGACATGTGGCAATCCTGAATAACTCCGAACCAAACCGAAAAACCACCGGCGGCTCAGATCTAAAAAAGATCTTCTTGGTCGTGATAATGAGAAACCAAACTACACCGATCAAGAACACGTATGATAAAGCAAACAGAGTAAAAGTGTCCGCATCTACGTCCAACGGTGATAAGTGGTGTGTATATACACTTTATTGTTTATTAATTCCCTATTAAATGTACCGATATATTTACAAATTACACTACTTATATTATTATTATTGACATTTAGTCGGTTAGAAAGAAAATGAATTAGATGGTGTAATTAACCTCAACTCTAACTATGCTACCATCTAATTTGCACTCAAATATAATTATGTATGATTCAAAACTCAAAGAGTAAATTACTATTTGCATCCTTGAGGTTTGATCACTTTTGCCACCTGAGTACGATTTTCAAATTATTAACAAATCATTCCCTAGCGTTTGTATTTCGTTGCCATCTGAGTCCTTGAGACTAACGGAGGTTAGATTTCTCTGTTAAGTAGAAGGGTTTTTTAGTCAATTTCATGATCTTCTTTATTTAGAAATAGAAGGACTATTTATGTAATTACCTTTAAATAATTATAAATTAAACTTTAAAAAAAAGGTAAATAAATAAGGGTTTACAATATTCCCTTTTAACCATCACCATCGCCGCTTCACCTGAACGATGACCCCAACGACAATCACCATCGTCGGCCATTCAATCCGATAATCGTTCTTCGCTGGGGGGCGCTGACATGGATTCTAGAGGAGGCGATAGAGGTTTTGAGTTGTATTACGAGGACAGAGCTGGTTCCGGCTTACAACCGTTGTCGGCGATGATGTCAGAGCTTCTGATTGAATCCGGATTCAACAGATTACTCGAGCAGTGGTGGATGTCGACTGGTTTGGGGGTCAAACCACTGACCGACGGCGCGGCGGTGGATAGGTAACGGATTATTTTGTATTCACCAGTCATCTTTATCCACTGATTTGTGGGGCTAATTTTGTATTTACGGCAACGACAACATCGCAATTCAATTCATAAAAGGATTAGGAATTAGGGAAGACCTAGAGCTTGCATTGATACTTGCTATCAATTTTCACTTTTTTAATTTCAATTTCTTTTCCATTTATACGAAAGCCGGCTCCTTCATTTCTTTTGATTCTTTCAATTTGTTGATTGATTGTGATTCCCATACTCAAGTTGATCTTTCTTCTCCATTAATTTTTCTTTTTATGTTATAAATCTCCAAAAAATATGTAGTTTTTATCGAGATCGTGGAGTGTCGCCGCTCTTTAGCGTCGAGGCGGTGGATGAGCCGGCCGCCGCCACATTACTCTCTGGAAACATTGGAGGATCGGAGCTAACAGCATCGTCACCGCCTCCATGTGTTGCTGCTGTCGCAACTAAAAAACTGAGAGGAGAGCGGAGGCGGAAGAGGGAGATGGTCGGACCACGTCGCCGGAGACGCGAGGTTTGCAAGGTCGTCCGATGGTGACCAGGTTGTCACCCGCAATCGATCGGAGATGGGTGGTGGGAGGGGGGGGGGGGGGGTCCGGTCAACTGATAAGGTAAATGAGAGAGTTGTGGTGGTTGTTTTAATTATTTTACATTAATTACAAAATAGTACTTTTCTTTTAGCAAAGTTACAAAATAGTTCCTCAACTTTGTAGCTTACATAACTTGTCCCTAGTGTGTATAATGACTGATATGCCCTTAAAGTTAACAAAAAAATCTAACCCCGTTAGTCTTAAGGACTCAGATGGCAACGTAATGCAAACGTTAGGGAAGGATATGTTAATAATTTGAAAATCGTACTCAGGTGGCAAAAATGACCAAACCACAGGGATGCAAATAGTAATTTACTCAAACTCAAAAGTAAACAGTGGAGTTGTGAAATTTTTGGTGTACAAGTGGTTTTAGTAACGGATGTTCTATACACACCACCCCAAATTCTATCTACACCATTCAAAACGCGGCACATACTCATATATGCGGCATCTTGAATAAGACAAAAGTCTCTATACGCACCACCCCAAATTCTATCTACACCACTCAAGATGCGGCACATATTCATAAATGCGGCATTTTGAATAAGACAAAATCAAAATGCGGCATATAGTACAAAATGGGGCATCTTAGGCGACAGAAATAAAAAACCAACCAATTGAACATATAAACGAAGCAATCAAACATACAAACTCACAAATGGAAAATAAAAACAATCATAGACAACATTCTTAGCAATATAAAAAAACCATACAAACCACCATTAAGATTTTTCCTTCAGAACCAAAAAAATTGTTTCAATACATTTCAAAAGATGTCTGCAGGTTCATAACAGTACAACTGAAAATAAAATAACATAACCTACACCAACTAATCGTCATCTGGATAGTCTCGAGGAGCTGGAAAAGGAGGATCGTCCAGTCCGTCCCTCTGTAGACGCATGTACTCCGTCTGGACTAGCCAACCCTGAATATCGTCCTGTCGATCTAGACGACGTGACAGGGCGCGAAGGGCATGAGCTGTATCGCGGGAGCTCTGACGCAGCTGATGTAAAGCGAGGGTCACGGACCCAGGTAGCCTCATAGTCCTGAACATACGACGAACAGGTCCTCTCTCCGGTTGTAGCTGTGGTTGTACCGGCTCCTCTCCTCCCGCACCGGCGGCTGCATCGGCATGCTGTTCCCCTCCGTGCACCTCCCCATGGTCCTCATCGTCGTGTAACAGATTTGCCATGTCATCCATCTCATCATCATTTATACCTCCTGCCACCCCCTGCACCGGCGCTTGTTCCGGCACATATATCACCCCCTTCACGGTACTCAACCTGTAGTAATAGGCGCCACGATGCCCGAACTTGCCCAAGATTTTCATCCCGAACATCGCGTTCCGTCCGAGCCTCCTCGCTGGTAGCGGTGGGGACATCTGGTGTAAATGTCTATCTAACACCCCTAACCTGCGTGCAATGTACGTGACGAATGACCCACAGAAGATAGTGCTGCGCGTAAGAGTCTCCTCCTCCGTGTATATGCCGGACATAACCGCGAACTGACGAAGGGTCATCTCGTACTCACTCCCAAACATACAAAAAATAATTTGCACCGGATCATCCTCAGGGGGCTGCGATACCATCTGTGGCGGGCCTGTAGTACGTGAACTGTACTCGAATGTAGTAAGGAACTCCACTGTGAGCTCTCTGTACGACTCAAATAGTACACGCGTGCCTGCAACTAAAACGCCGCGTTTCCTCCTAAATGCCGCGTTTTGTTTTTTTGTTTTGTTTCAAAACGCCCCATTTAGTTATATATGCGGCATATTGAGCGGTGCAGATAGACAAACGCTGATGCGGATAGTAGGTCCCTTTAGTAATTAATTGCAAATAGACTAAAGAATATACATCCATTCTTTTATTTAGGTCTCTATCCATGGAGCTCATGAAATTGGTGAGAGCCACATCGCAGCAAATAAAAGAACGCACGTGGGAGCTAGGCTGCAACATTTGAGAGGAAAATGTCATGGGCGTAAATTACCACCCATGCTCTAATTTACGTCCCAAATCAAAAGTTACTTTTTTTTTTAATTTCACCGTAACATATGACGTATATCAGTGGCTAAATGAGTTTTTCAAAGGGGGACGTAAATTACGTCCCTGTGGTGTATATAAGACTCTCATGTAACGGTTTGTCCTTTTAATAAAAAAACAAAATAAGTTAATTGCTACAAGCAAGTAAGTAATTTGAACATAATCATCACTTACAAGTTACAATCAAATCAGGGGCTAAACTGACTCTTTTTAACAAATTCAGGATAGTTTTGTAACTATCTCCTAACTTTAAGCAAAAAAGGGTTGCGCCAACAACCGCAAATTGTCCGCTTTCCTCTCAATTCTGTTATAAATCATCTTCTCCTCCATTTGACCCATTGACTCGAAAAAATTAAAGAAAAAAAATGGAAGTGAAAATGGAGGTGGGTTCTGATGGTGTTGCTGTAATCACCATCTCCAATCCACCTGTGAATGCCTTTGCTGTCTCAAGTAAGCGGTTTTCGTTTAGTTTGTTCTTCTTTGTGGGTTTGATTTTGTCAATTCTTTGTTTTGTTTGTTTATGGGGTTTTTTTTTCTGTTTAGTTATTGGTTGGTTGAAGGAGAAGATCGGAGAGGCTATGAGTAGAGATGATGTAAAAGCCATCGTTTTGACAGGTAATTCATTGAACACGTTCATGTTATTAGTTGCAAATTTTGATGCCTACCAACTGTTTGATGTTTTGCTTCAGTGAGATTACAATTCCATACTAATAAAAAAACGTACCAAGCAAAATCTCACTCAAAATGTAGGGTCCAGAAACCTCCTTTCATTTTGGGGGAAATACAGAAAGCATACATGAAAAACAAGTATCTTACCATCATTTATTAAATATTAGAAGCAGATTATAAAGAAACATGAAGGGATCTAAAGACACACCTATGACTAAAGGCACGCTTTCGACTATATTCTAACCTATGTTGTTAAAAGTGCACATGGTGAGCGCCTAGATCTAGAAAAGGCGCAACCAGCAACATCTTCAAGCCAGGTTCCGGCCAAAAAACGTCTGGACAGGTCTGAAACAAATACCCTAGCTCTAAAAAAGCCTGGGATCAACTTAAAAATGTCTAAACAACCTAAATCATGTCTAAAACCCCTAGAAATGGTATTTCGTTGCTACATTAGAAAAAACCCTCGCTTTTTAAGTGCTTTGTGCTTAGGCCCTTTGCGTGTTGAGTGCGCCTTTGACAACTACGATTCTAACCTGGAAAGTAGCTAACCCCTACCCATACAACTAATGTAGCTAAGACTAAAGGTCTACCTAAGACTAAAGATAAACCTAGAAAGTAGCTATCACTTATACCTATAATTAAAGACAAACGAAGTGGAGTACAAGCCACGATATGAAGCCCTAAGTCTATACTCTCCCCTAAAATCCCTAACCTTTACCCAGTGTCTTTAGAATCATGTCCTCGGGGAGGTGTGATGGTAGAAGTGGAAAACTGGTTTTTCTATTTTTTTGTATGTTTCATGTTTGTTCGCATTCATACTTGCTACAAATTTATAACTTTCTGTTTGTGTTTTCTTTAACTTTCTTATGTGAAACATTAGTATCCACAAGCAACTGAAGTTGAAAAGCAACTCCTTCTCTGGTTCATAGTTTAGGAGCTAGGGAGGCTAAATATTTAGCTGAAATTATTTCGATTTGTTTTTTTACATGAATTGCGGTAGCAGGGTTTGAACCCATAACCTCTTGGTTGTGTGACACACCACTTGCCACCAGCCCTCACCCCCACCCCGAAGTTATTTTGGTACGTGGTTAATTTATTTGAACATTTCTCTCTCTGAACTTCTTAGAATAAGAACATTTTTAAAGGTGTCTAGACTCTAAGTTCCAATCTTATTATTTAAATCTAAGTAGTGCTATTCGATGTGCATCATTGGCCAGTAGATCACCTACACTTTTCGTGTTCTTAAAGCCTCGACTATAATTTGTTTTACAGTTATAAATATAATAGAGAAGTGACGCTTTGTTTTACCTTCATCAATGACAGAAGTAGATCCTAGTCTTTTTCTTCTAAAACGGAGTCTTGATGGAGTACTAGTTACTTTGTTGGCTTTAAGATAGCTTTTATAGCAATCATTGAAGAATGACGCCCGGGATGCCCCTTTTGTGATTAGAGGCTGCAAAATGGGCGGGTCAGGCTGTGTGTAACGGGTAAGGATGGGTAACTTTTTGTATGGGTTGATTTAGTTGATACACATTGGGACCCCACAACACTATTTGTCCAAAAACACATTTAAAAATAAATGAACGTTTCAAATCTGATTACTAAGATTATATTATATCAATAACAATATAGTTATATGAATAAAGTGGTTTAGAAGGCTTTATGCATTAAACATAAATCTCGATTGAATTTTGACCCAATTGACCCATTTTTAGCTGCTTCTTATTTTACAAGTTTGACCTGCTAAAAATAATACATAACCAGAATCCACCAATTTATAAAGAATTAGGTTGAGATTGCCACATATACTTGTCATGCATTGAAAATAAGTTTTCGTACCCCATTGTGGCACTTTATCAAGCCACTATGGCTATGTACTTTATTCATCACATGAGTTTTATTTATTTATTTATTTTCTTTTTTGGTGTGTGTGTAATTTGTCTACTAAAATCAGTTTCTCTTATTTTATGTAGGCAAGAATGGCAAGTTTTCAGGTGGATTTGATATTAACGTGTTCCAAAAAGTTCAACAAACGGGTACTGCTTTATTAATAGTATTAGGAGGTGTTTGGATGTGTGTTATATGCAACGGATTATTGGATTTTATTACTGTTTGATAAAGTAACTATCAAATCATCAGCTTTGGATGATTAGCTTCATACCAATTGGCAACTACAAAAACTGATTATTTAAGGGCGAACAGGGCAATTGAAGTAACTTAATTACCCTATATTAAACACATTTAATCTATTCTCGTTGTTATTATTATGAAAATTTATATTCTTGAAATTTTGGATGACTAATTATTAAAAAAGAAATTTATTGACAAATAACTTCTATACATTATGAATTTTTGTTATTCTTGATAGGAATAAAATTTCATATATTATATTTATATTTTAATTCAATAAAAGAAGATTTGTTGTCAGCTGGTCATTTTACCTATTAGTTACCATTATTACAACTTCAAGCAGCAAAAGCACATCCAAGCACTATCTCCTGCAGCTTGTTCTATAGCTGATGATTATCACATTCTGATTATTTAGAATCACATGATTAGTAGTCCATCTTATTGTTTAAATGTATATGTTGACTGGCAGGAAATTTATCTCTTCTACCCGATTTATCCATTGACCTTGTGGTCAACAGAATCGAAGGTTTCCGTTTTTCACATAACTTCTAATTAATAAACATTACCAAAGCATGGTTTTATTTTATACCTGGTTTTGTTCTTTTGTAAACCCAGATGCGAAGAAACCTATAGTTGTTGCAATAGAAGGACTTGCACTTGGTGCTGGATTAGAAGTTTCAATGGTTTGTAATTTTGGGCATATAAAAGGCCTCTTTTTTGCAAGTTTAAGTTTTATGAAAGTGTTTTCTGTTTGTTTTAAACAGGGTTGCCATGCGCGCATCGCAGCTCCAAAGGCACAACTTGGCTTGCCAGAATTGTCTCTTGGAATTATCCCAGGAGCTGGAGGTAATATAGTTAGTAATTTGTATACATGTAGCACTTTTAGATTCAAGTTAAATAAATGTTATTTTGTTTGATGAATAAGTATTTAATAAATAGTTGAAATTACTTTTTAAGGCACCCAGCGACTTCCGAGGCTTGTGGGATTGCCAAAGGCAATTGATATGATGTTGGTGAGTTCCTCTATCTCTCGACATGTGTAAACATGCCAAAGCTCTTATATATTCCTTCTTTAGTGCTTGGTTTTAAAAGGCCAGCCTGATGCATTTTCCTGAGCACGGGGCTTGAGGCAGTGCCTCATGTATGTACTTATGGGTCAATATTGGTCAAATTTAGGCCCCCTAGTAGGCTTATATGTAAAAGATTGATAAGTAACAGCTAAGAGACTGAGCGTAAATAAAGTTTATTTTGTTGTCCGTCGAGCAAAGACTCGCGTACATGTTGCACTCGCGTTGGCTTTTGGGAGCTAAACGCCTTGTCGCTCTTGTGATTTTAAATTATCTTATTGAAGAGGTTGGTACTTTTTTATTTAATTCTCTTGGAAGGCAAAATGGGCGAGTCGAATAGGTTGGGTAATTAGTCTAAATGAGTCATTTTTAATACGGATCAAAAAAAGGCTGTGCTACCTTTTTGTTACATTCAGGACAGACATTAAGCTTTACGCTTCTTTAGGAAACTAAATCATAATGACTAAATTGCTTAAAATGAAACCACAATGATTAGGTTGTTCATTAGATCGTTATGATTAAAGTTTTGATTTATTAACTATGTATGGGTGTGTTTTATCAAGTTATTGTTAATGCATACAACCTTATGAAGCGTTCTAATAATGGACCAAAGTTTTAGCTGATAACCTGATAACCTGACCCCTTTCAACCCAAACCCATCTCGACTGTTACTTGATCTCCCCATCTTGCCACCTCTTAACTCTAATCTTTAAATGGTACCCCTGCATCCCAACAGTATTGTCCACAAACAATAAAAGCACAATCTAAGATATAATGATGAGGATTGTGAATCTGATTACAGCAATTAGAACTTGTAATTGAAATTAAAACTAGAATGATAAAGGATCCAAAAGGATCTACAAAAGATAATTCATCACCAAAGGTGACCCAGGGATAAACCCTCTCTCAATGCCAAAGCAAAGAGCCCAAAACCTTAACCTATTTTCTTCCTTACCTCACTAAAGAACTATGCACCTTATATATAGAAATACAACTTACATATTAACCCCTCCTAGAATAGACTAATGACACTTAATACTATAAACTCGATCATGATATCTATCATATGTACTATTGAATTGATGCATATTTCAATTAGCAGAATGCCAAATGTTTCCCCTTCATCTTTAATATATTTAGGATACCAACTGACATGGAAAACCTGCAAGGTTATTGGTAAGGGTAATTAAGGGTTTAAATATAAAATTTAGTCAATTTTAACTATCCATTTTCAAATTGGACAACTATTATGGGACTCAATTAAATAGAAGTGCCGAACATAATTTTGGGACAATGGGAGAAAATATTTTAGCTCATAGAAGAAACTAATATCGAGTCAAAGGATAACTGATCAATTTTTTTTTAATTGCTTATTTTGTAGACATCTAAACCAATACTCTCTGAAGAAGGGAAAAAGCTAGGTCTAGTTGATGCAATTGTGCCTCCTCAAGAATTGCTAAAAGTTTCTAGACAATGGGCTTTAGATATCGTGGAAAAACGTAAACCATGGAACCGGTCCCTTCACAGCACAGAAAAAGTGGGTTCTTTGTTTGATGCACTTGAGATAATTAAGGCTGCGAGTCAACAAGTCAAACGGACAACACCTAATATGCCGCAGCATCAAGCATGCCTTGATGTTATTCAAGAAGGCATTGTGCATGGAGGGTACCACGGTGTTTTAAAGGTATGTTTTAGATGTAACTAGACAGGCAGGTCGGACGGGCCAGGTTGGGTTGTTTTGTAACACTTTTTGTCCAATTTTTAAGAATATGTGTGTGCAAGTATATTGTCTTCTTTCCATTATATGCACTTTCATACCTGTTTATATTCTAGATCCGCCCATAATGAGCATTTAAGATTTTTGAATAATTGTTATCAAATATTAGACTATTAGACTAGTTATGATATTATATTAGATTAGAGGGTACTAGAGTGCAATATTATTCTCTCTATATATAGAGACCCCGTGTAACCCTAATATTAACATCATCACAACACAATACAATACAGTGCAGTGCAGTGCAGTACAGTATGTGGTTTAACTTGGTATCAACTTCTCCTTTGGTAAGAAAGAATGTCATATTGTTACACAACCTAAAATTACATTAAATTGCTGTTTTTCAGGAGGGGAAAGTTTTCAATGAGCTTGTTGTTTCAAACACATCAAAAGGTCTTTGTCATGTATTCTTTTCACAACGTGCAACTTCAAAGGTAATATAGTCAAGCATGCTTCACTATTTTCTTTCTTTTTGAATAATTTTACATGGTCAGTTTAGTTTTCATCATTTGCAGGTGCCTAACATTACTGATATTGGGCTTAAACCCAGGCCCATCAAGAAAGTTGCCGTGATTGGTGGAGGTTTAATGGGTTCTGGAATAGCTACAACTCTTATACTTAGTAATATAAACGTTGTTCTTAAAGAAGTCAATTCTGAGTATCTTATAAAAGGGATAAAAATGATAGAAGGTAAAATCTCGATTTTTAGTTAGTTATAAACCGTATTGCTAATCTGCTTTTTCCTTATGGTGAAATAAGTTGTTTTGAGCAAGTACATTGAGATTGCTTTTCTGAAATTGATTACTCTTGGTGGATTCAAAAATACAAGTTTAACCTTAGGTAGAAATAAGTTGTTTTGTCTGCTTCTGCTTATAGGCATAAGCATAATTTGTATAAATAAGGCATCCTGAACATCCCGTTATTAATAATCTAGGAGGTTGTGTGCTTTAGAAACATGAGTGACATGCAACTCAAGTTTGACCCGTTGGAGATAAACGCAACCCAAATCGACCTATTAGTAAATAAAAAGGGTGAAAATTGCCATACGAAATGCTTGGTTCATGAAACAGATTGTATATTAGAATCTGATGATCTTACATGAAGGGGGGAGAACCCCTATTTATACTACACAAGCTACAAAATATCTATGTATAGTAAATGCCTATCTACCAACTACCTATAAGAAATATCTAGATAGAAAGATCTAGATATTTAGATATATACATACATATTATTTAACACTCCTCCTCAAGTTGGAGCATAGATGTTAATCATGCCCAACTTGTTGCAAATGAAATCAATATGGGTCTTCCGAAGGGGTTTGGTAAGAATGTCTGCAAGTTGAATCTGTGTTTTAATATGTATCGGTTGAATCGATGGAGGATCAACTTTTGTCCCTACTACTCGATCTTTGATTAAGTGACAGTCAACCTCAATATGCTTCGTCTTTTCATGAAATACTTGATTCTTGGTAATATGAATAGCTGATTCATTGTCACAATATAGTCGCATCAGATCATCAGAAATAACCCCAAGTTCTCTAAGGAGGCGGCGAACCCATATCATTTCAGACGTGACATCTGCCATGGCTCGCACTCTCATTCAGTGCTTGATCAAGATACCGTGTGTTGCTTTTTACTCTTCCAAGATACAAGATTTCCACCGACAAACACACAATAGCCAGTAGTGGATCGTCTTGAGATAGGACATCCTGCCCAATCTGCATCAGAGAATCCTGATATCCGTCCATCTCCCTCCTCTGTAAAGGCACCCACACGACAGTGACCCTAATCAAGAATACAAGATTCCAAGACCTGGTGAGTTCTTGAGATACCTCAAAACTCGAAGGGCAGCATTCCAGTGTCCAGTATATGGTGTGGCCATGAACTGACTCAAGACACTAACCGCGAATGAGATATCTGGACGAGTAACAGTCAAATAATTAAGTTTCCCGACCAATCGTCTGTATTGTTCTGGATCCTTCATCGGGCTCCCATCCTCTGGAAGAAGCTTCCCCGTAGGAAGCATTGGGCTATCAACCGGCTTACAACCTAGTAATCCACACTCAGTCAATATGTCAAGGACATACTTCCGTTATGAGAGAAGTATTCCTTGTGGAGAGCGCGACACTTCTATGCCAAGGAAGTATCGTAACCGTCCTAAGTCAGTAATCTGAAACCTGGATTGAAGAAACTGTTTGAGTTTGGTAATTCCGACCTCATCATCTCCTGTGATTATGATATCATCCACATAAACAACTAAAATAATCCTTCTGCCATGGAGATGTCTGAAGAAAACAGAAAGGTCGTATGCACTGTGAATCATCCCAAACTCGCCCATAACTTCAGAAAAACGCCCAAGCCATTATCTGGGACTCTGCTTGAGGCCATATAAAGATCGACGTAACCTGCATACTTTCGAGGCCTCCTCCTCAACAACAAATCCAGGTGGCTGCTCCATATAGACCTCCTCCTCAAGAACACTATGAAGAAAGGCGTTCTTGACATCAAGCTGGTGGAGCGGCCAATGATTAATGGCAGCAAGAGAGATGCAAATGCGAACAGATGGCATTTTGGCGACTGGGGAGAAAGTCTCATCCTAATCAATTCCATAAGCTTGAGAATACCCTTTAGCAACCAACCGGGCTTTCAGGCGATGTAGAGAGCCATCAGGGTTGAGTTTAACTGTGCATACCCAACGACAACCAATAACACGTTTTCCATGAGGAAGTGGCTCAAGATCCCATGTATGATTGGCTCGAAGTGCCCCTATCTCGTCTTCCATAGCCTTTCGCCATCCTGGGTGATTAAGAGCTGTCATCACATCCTTGGGAACCAGGTAAGAATCAATAACAGTGGTGTATGCACGAGATTCTGCTGAGAGATGAGCATAGGAAACATGATGTTGAATAGGGTAACGAGTGGAGCGTTGTCTAGTCTCTTTGCGAAAAGCTATGGGTATATCAGGATACGGTGCACCTGGTGGATCATAAGTGGATGTAGCCTGGATAGTATCTGGCAAGGGTGTAGGATCTGGCAAGGGTGTAACAGAAGTCGTAGGAAGCGGAACTGAGGACATACCAGAGTCATGGGCTGGTAGTGAATCATGTGTCTTTATTGTTGCATCCTTATGTCGTCGAGCATATGTGAAAAGAAGAGGCGGTGGTGCTGTTGGTAGGCCATCAGGAGCATGATCTGTACTATCGGAGACCAGGGGGACAGACGAACCAATAGATACAGGGATGGTGGGAATAGTGATAGACTCAGGTGTAACATGATCTGAATCATCAGGAAACATGTCTGGGACAGGAGGAGAAGACGCGGGATAGTAAGGACATGACTCATGAAAAGTGACATCGGCACTTGTAAAGTATCGATGAAGAGTAGGGCTGTAACACCGATATCCTTTCTGGACTCGTGAGTAACCGAGAAAGATGCAACGGATGGATCGAGGTTCAAGTTTACTAAACTTACACCAGGACGATGATCGTGGACATACGCAACACACCCAAAAATTTTAGGTGGGAGAGGGAAAGGAGTTCCTTTAGGAAACAAAACAGAAAACGGAGTTTGACCATTAAGGACAGAGGATGGCATACGGTTTATTAGGTAAGCAGCAGTTAGTACAACGTCCCCCCAAAACCGATGAGGGACATGAGAATGAAACATGATTGAGCGTGCAACATCCAACAAATGACGATTCTTGCGTTCAAGCAATGCCATTCTGTTAGAGGTGTGTACACGCATGAAGACTCATGAATAATACCATGTGTTTTTAGATAAGCAGAAAATTCAGTGGACAAATACTCTTTTGCATTATCACTGCGTAGTGTTTTAATGGATGTGTTAAATTGATTTTGAACATATGAATGGAACTCACGAAAAATGGAACTAACTTCACTACGAGACTTGAGTAAATAGACCCAGGTAGCACGAGAATAATCATCGATGAAAGAAACAAAATACGGGAAACCCAAAGGAGTTTTAGTAGAACAAGGACCCCATATATCAGAGCGTACTAGTTCAAATAGTGTACTGGCTCGACTAGACACTTTGGGAGGATAAGGGCGTCGAGTATGTTTACCGAGTTGACATGACTCGCAGTGAAAATAAGAGGGAACGGAAATATCAGGTCTCATTTTCCTTAGTGTTGCTGCAGATGGATGACCCAACCGACAATGAGCCTCACGAACACTAGAATCACATATGTTTGCCATGGGGCATGACAACATGGATAAACGATAAAGACCATTTGATTCAACACCAGTGCCAATTACCCGGTTTGTCCCTAGTTCCTGAAAGACACAATGAGTGGGATAAAATGTTACAGAACAATTATTTTGTTTTGTAATTTGGCTTACTGAACAAAGGCTATCAGGGAATTTAGGAACAAACAAAACATATGACATGTTTAGGTTTTTCGAATTGCTAATGGATCCAATTCCAAGAACCGGGCATGAGGATCCATCAGCAAGTCGAACGGGTGAGTGGGAAACATCATGAAGGCTAGAAAGAATACCTCGATTCCCAGTCATGTGATGTGTGGCTCCAGAATCAATCACCCACGATGAGTTGGGTTTAGAAGACGTACCTGAGTTTGCCGAGAAGGTTTGCGGAGAGTTAAGCAATTGTCGGAGCCTAACCAACTCCTCCGGGCTAAGTGAGTAAGCATGAGTAGTAGCAACCTCAACATTCTTTCCACTTGTCATTGCAAAATTAGCTTCTTAGATAATGAAAAAGAAGCAAACAAGTGTGAATAGTATCCCTGATGTGAACAGTGTAATCCGGGGCGATGAACAGTGAAATCCGGCGACGGGCAGTAAACATCAATTCCGGCGGTGAACAGTGTCCGACAGTGACCAGTATTTCCAGCGGTGAACAGTGTTTTCCGGCAGTGAACAGTCGATGATGAACAGTGTGTGCGGGGGATGAACAGGGACAGGGTTGTGTTTGTACCGGGAGCTAAACCTTTAGCTCTGATACCATGAAACAAATTGTATATTAGAATCTGATGATCTTACATGAAGGGGGGAGAACCCCTATTTATACTACACAAGCTACAAAATATCTATGTATAGTAAATGCCTATCTACCAACTACCTATAAGAAATATCTAGATAGAAAGATCTAGATATTTTGATATATACATACATATTATTTAACACTTCATTTAACAGTTTCTTTTTCGTTCAGAAATTTAACAATGTTATTTTTTTTGTAGCAAATATTCGAGGTGTGATCGCAAGAAAAAGGTTAGCACAGTCAGCAGCTGACAAAGCCTTGTCAATGATTAAAGGTGTAACAGATTACTTAGAATTCAAGGATGTGGATATGGTCATTGAGGTATGTTCTTTTAATGGATTTTCCACTATTATGGTCTTTACCTTGTAATAAATAACCAAGTAAACGAACAAATATTAGTCAGGAGTAAACATCTCTTTAGTTAAGGAAAATAAATAAACAAAAGAACTGGTATGAAACTAAAATATAAGTATTTAAGAAACTGTTGAAAACACCCGTTGTACTTTTGCTATATTTGCGATTAAGTCCTGGGTGTTTATTTTGGGTGATTAAACTTCTACACTTTACCAAAGACGGAAAGGCCCTTTTTATAAAGTTTAGGGATGCATCAAGCATGTTGTTCTTTTTTTTTATTTTAACTATAAACTCTAGTGTCCTTTATAGAGTTTTATAGTTCAGGAATCAATAGTCCAGGGACTTATGTTCGGATTCAGATGTAGTCCATAGTTTTTTCCAACAATTGCCCTAGGTAATTGTCAAAAAGTGTGTATCATTCCATTGACAGTCATCATATGTGACATTCGGATATTCCTAAAATGTTACTTTTCTTCTTATAATTTAGATTTTGAATCGTCATGTACGTTAAAACCTCGATAAATCAATACCCAATAATAATAACAATCCGGGACCAGAAAGTTATTCATTTATCAAAATTTGGCTGTTTGATTAGTTACTTAAATTAACAGGCGGCTATTGAAAACGTTCAATTAAAACAAGAAATATTTAGTGAGATTGAGGAAGCATGCCCTCCTCAATGTATTTTGGCAACCAACACATCTACCATTGATCTCAATTTAGTTGGAAGGAAACTAAGATCTCAAGATCGAGTTGTGGGTGCACATTTCTTCAGGTTAAGTGGCACGCATAACCCTGTATCTTATAAATTATAGTATTCCTTATACACTTTTTCATTGAAGTGAATGAAAGGAAATATGCAAGGATGACTTACTACAGTTCACAATTCTAAACACTATCTGTGGCAAAAATGGGTGGGGTCAAATGGTTAGGTAACGGGAAAGAGATGTGTATCGCGGGCGAAGGGAAATACATTGAGACTTTCGTAACACCAAATCGATATATGCAAACTAGTAGTTAGTTCCATTAACGATCTAGACTAATTATGTTCATCTAAGTGTTCCAGTTTAATTATTTTTTTAACTGTAGCTTTCGATATCATTTATTTAAATGTTATAAGAATGTTTGCACTTATTAATATTTACTTGATCTCTTTACCTTGCTCTACTATTACTTCCCTCTTTAAATGAACTAGCTACTGCAGGTAACATATGGATCATATTTAATAGACGGGTCATCTTGGGTAATAAATGTATGGGAATTCATGTTTTGTATGCAAGAGAACTCAAACGGATCTTGTGTAAAAAATTTATGTCATCGCCATGTAACCATGTAACCCTGTTCACATGATGAACTTTAATAACGAATTATACATTTATACTCCATGTTCTTTTCACGGTATGCACGTGAATTTTTTTTAAATGATTACAGTCCTGCTCATGTGATGCAACTTCTGGAGATTGGTAGAACAGAAAAAACTTCTGCTCAAGTGATTCTTGATCTCATGACAGTTGGAAAAATTATAAAAAAGGTTCCTGTTGTTGTGGGAAATTGTACGGGTTTTGCTGTTAATCGTACCTTCTTTCCATACAAACAAAGTGCACACATTCTGCTTCATTTAGGTGTGGACTTGTATAGAATTGACAAAGTCATCAGCAGCTTTGGTCTCCCAATGGGCCCATTTCAGTAAGTTTCTGCCCTGTAAAATTTTTAATTAGTTGAAACTTGAAGTGTTGTGTTTTCAAATGAGCCTAATCAAGCTTGATAGTAAAGCTCACGCTTTTTATTAAATGAGCTTCAATATAAGCTCGGGCTCATTTAAGCTCAGCTCGATTTGAGCTTCTAGCGAGTTGATCCCGAGTAGCTCACAAGCGGCTTGGCTTGTATATACACCTAAACGGGATGTAAGGAATAGTGTTTTAACGTGATTATTTTGCTTGAAGTTGTAATGATCACATGCTTGAACGCAAATTCAAACATCAACTGTAACCAGAACTGATGATTACTTTTATAGACAATCATTGTGTCAAATATTATAACAAAAATTATATTGTTTCAATAATAATATAATTGTTTTAATGAGATGATCAAGGAGGATTTAAGCATTAAAAGGACACCATATGTGACTTTAGACTCTTTTGACTCATATCTTTATCAAGCTAATATATCTGGTTTTTAACAAACGTATCCTGGATGACCCTATTGGGTCTCATTGGGAGTAGTTTGTCTATCTTTCGGGATAGAGGTAAGGTTTGTCATCAATGACTCTCCGCAGACCCTACTCTACGAGTGTGATTTTACTGGTTATGTTTGTTTGTTTATCCCGGATGACCCGTTCATAGGTAAACAGCTCAAATTTACTAATATTTTCCAATGGGAGTTTTTATTTATTTAATTCTGAACTTGTGATTGTAGACTTGATGACGTAACAGGATACAGTCTAGCAAATGCTGCAGCTAAAGAATTTGCTTCGGCTTTTCCTGATAGAACATTCACCTCTCCTTTAGTTAACCTTCTAGTTAAACATGGGCGAAATGGTAAATTGCTTATTGTATTTTCTTATTCTTTTATTTATATCATATATAAAACTCAGTCTTTTGTTTACTGATTATGTTACTTCAGGTAAAAACAATGGAAAAGGTTATTACATTTATGAAAAAGGTAGCATACTGAAACCCGATCCCATGGTGCTACCAATTATAGAGGAGTCTAGAAGGCTTGCTAATCTGATGCCAAGGGGGCAGGTAATATATTAATGTTGAACAAAATAAAAAAATAAAAAAAGGTTGGATGCTCTGTTTGGGTTGATTATTCGTTTATCTTGAGAAGACTATGATATATTGTGCTTTTAATTAATTTTTCTTTTTACAGCCTTTATCTGTAACTGATCAAGAAATAGTAGAAATGGTATTGTTTCCGGTGGTGAACGAGGCATGTCGTGTTCTAGAAGAACAAATTGTTGTTCGAGCATCAGATCTTGACATTGCATCGGTGCTTGGGATGAGCTTTCCATCATATCGGTATGTCCAACAATTCAAAGTAGATGTGGCAAAATGGGTGGGTCGGGTAACATGTTAAATTAGTTTCGGGTCAAAACAGGTAGTTTTGGTTCAGGTAAGTTGGTTTGGAACAACTCTAGACACTTTTTGCTCAAAAACTTTAAATTTTTGGTGCTAAATGTATCAATGTGGGAAAATAATTCCAACTACAACACAAAATGGGCGGGTCGGATAACATGCTAAAATTGGGTTTTTTTTAACGGGTCAAAGAATATCATAATTTAAAAGGGAGTACCACATTTTGTATGAAAACATTTTTAGACAAAAGTGTACCGGGTATAGATTATAATGAAATTGCATTTACGTTTCCACAATGCCCCTGGAGTTGGATGGGTATGGATCAGTGGCGGATCCAGGAAATAATATTAGGGGTAGCGGGGACTAACGGGGGTTCGGGGGCAGCGCCCCCGAAATTTTTTTTTAGGTAGTTAACGGGCTTTTAATCATATTTTTAAGGGGCTTTTGATCATATTTTTAAGTAAAAGCCATAAAATTTCTTCCAGGGGTCGCGAAAAATTCGTTTCAGGGGTCGTGAAAAACCGAAAACCTATAAAAAAAAAAATTTGCACGTCGGGGTAAAAGTTCAGGGGTAGCGGGCGCTACCCCTGGGCCCTTAGTGGGTCCGCCACTGGTATGGATTATAATGACTCTTTTTGCATTTACATGTCCACAATGAGATTTTTACCGAATATGTTTGTTTATTTCTGCAATGTCTTAAATCGCTTAGAATTACAAACTGTGGTATCACACTTAATTCTATATTTGCAATCTAACGTAAACCAAATGACATGTATTTTTTTTTCTGGTTGTAGTGGGGGCATCATCTTTTGGGCAGATTTGGTTGGAAGCAAACACATTTATAGAAGTTTAAAAAAATGGTCAAAAAAATATGGTAACTTTTATAAACCGTCAAGATTCTTGGAAGAACGTGCGATGGATGGTGTACCACTGGTGAGAAATCTTAATCCTCCCATAGTCCCATTGGAATTCAACCCGTTTACTTATGACCGGGTCGATTTGGGTTCTTTTCTACCTCAAACAAGTCGAATCAAATATTTAGCTAAAAGGAGAAAAACGGGTTAAAAGTCAAAAGTCACACAGTTATTTTCAGTGCATACGTAATCTTAAGTAATTTGCAAAAAAAAAAAATCAAAAAAATCAAGAGTTTTTCACATTGAACATGCTATTTTTTTTTCTAAATTAAAAATGGGCAAAAAAGAGTTTTGACCCATCACCTAACCCGTTTGACAAACTTAGCATCTGTCTCTTTCAACCCACACCAAAAAGACCATTTCAATTGAAATCTATTTTGACTCGGTAGTCAACTTGTTTAACACATTTAACATCTAAGGGTGCGTTTGGTTATGGAAAACATTTTCCAGTTTTTCATTTTCAGTTTTCTAGAAAATGAAATGGGTTTTCCATCTCTAGAAAACACATGGAAATTTTTGAAAACGCGTTCTAAACCAAAAGATGGTTTTCCATTTCTTGATTCCAATAAAAACTTCATAAAACTTCGAAGTGGAGGAGCTAGGTTCACGACGGAGGAGCTAGGGTTCACGATGGAGAAGATGGAGAAGCGGCGGAGTGTTTTTTTGGGGGAGAAACCCTACATTTGAACGCTTATGAAATTTGGAAAACGAAAACGGAAAATGAAAAACAAAAAAAAAGTGTTTTCCAATTTTAGTTTAAAAGTTAGAAAACACCATTTTCTGTTTTCCTGGAAAACTACAATTTGAACGCTTTTTCTGTTTTCCATGTTTTCTTAGAAAACAGAAATAGAAAACAAGGTGTGTTTTCCACAACCAAACGCACCTTAAATGTTTCAACCCACACCAAGACCCATTTCAACTCAATTATGTGTTGACCATTACTAACTCGCTTGTCATATTTAACATCTGTCTTTAATACCAAAAAGACCCATTTTAACTCTTATCAGTTTTGACCCATTACTCAACCCGTGTAACAAATCTAACACCCATCTGTTTCGGCCCACACCAAAAGACCTGTTTCAACCTAATCTGTTTTGGCCCATTACCCAATCCTTCTAACCAAATCATCCCACCACTCATTCTAGCAACGGTACTCTTTATATTTGTTTAACAGAAAACTAAAAAACAAGATTCATGTAAAATGGTTGATTTCCATGTATGTGACATATCAATCTTTGTTTTTGCAGAGTGCACCTATTTCAACTCCTATGACGAGTTCTAGGGCCCGCCTGTGAGCAACCGCATTATCAATCTAATAACAGAACACAAGTATATAGGCTTCATTTGAGTTTCGTAGTGTCGATTGTTGAATAAAATTGGTATTTTTTCTCAAAGATTTTAACATTTTTCGTTCTACTATGCGGGAGGACAACTAATACAATAATATATATATATATGGTTCATTGTAGACCCCGTAAAAATTGTAGACTTGTAGACCATTTATATTGTTCTATAAAACTCACTAAAAATTATAAAACTCATTGCTTTTGAATTTTGTTTTTTTTATTTCTATATTATATTTTTCCATGTGATAAGTTTTTTTAAAACCAAAAAGAAACCCTAGAAAGTTGTTGGATTCATTGAAATATAATTGTTTTATAAAACTCACTAAAAATTATAAAACTCATTGCTGAGTTTTAAAACTTACTGTTGTGTTTTAAACCCACTACAATTTTTAAAACTGATGTTCTAAGAACTCAATGAAAATTATAAAACTCACTACAAATTATAAAACTCACTATTAAGTTTAAAACTGTTGTTATAAAAGTTATTGTTTTTAAAACTCAGTGCAACTTTAAAAATAGTTGTTCTATAAAACTCACTGAAAATTGTAATTTAAAATTAAAAAAATTAAAATAAAGAAAACACTAAAAACGTTAGAAATCAACCATAAACTAAAATATAATTATAGAAATATGACATATAAAAGTAACAAAAAAAAATTTAAGATTAAAATGAATATATAGTGTACAATAACATTTTTAACAACAATTATATTTTTATATTCTAATGTCTTAAATAACTTTCTAGGTTTTCGTTTTGGTTTTTTAAAACTTAGATGTAGGATCGGTGTTAATTAGTATTTAACTTAACAAGAAACCCTCTACTTGTAAATATAACCCTGCAGAATTAAAGTTATATTTCACTTACTTAAGCAAGTCTTAGTTCTCTTGTGTAATGTAAGTGTTTGATTGCATAAGGATAGTAACAACGAGGTAAGAAATACTCGGCACTATATGCATTAACTCAAGTTTACACTATTACAAGTTGATCGAGAACTATGTGTAAAACTGAAAGCTAACTAAGCTATATATAGTGCTGATGAGATCAATGACAGCCATTGATCTCAAACGATTTAATCTAAACCGTTAAACAAAAGTCAAATACAAACTACCAAAAGAATAAACTTCGACGTATGGAATATCTTGCGTGTGATCAGCAACATACTATTTTGGGAGAGCGGCTTTGATAGATTTGGAAGCAACCGAGAAGTTTTTGCAGGATTGGACGACTGAAAAGACTTCTGAGGAAAAGTCCGGTTGAATTCATTATCTAGTGGATAATCGAGTTCACCCGGAATATTCGCTATAAGACAAAAAGGCTTCTTCCGGTTGAACTGCCAGTTTTCGGCTTGAACTGCCAGTTTTCGGCTTGAACTTGAGACTTCCGCTTGAACTTCAACTTCAGCCGGAATTGCTCAAAATTGGCTTTCAACCGGAAATCTTCAAAGCGATATTCCTTACAATCTCCCCCTAAGCTGATGCTGTCAAATTTATTTTCCATCTCGAAGCTGTTTCCAAAAATTGTCTTGTACCCAAAAGAGTCTTCTCCTTAACCTACTTGTCAATAGACTTGATACCTGCATTCACATCTTGAGAAAGCACACTCATGTTTTTCATTGTCACTTTTACATGCTTGAGATCTTCCCAATCTTGTTCATTCCACTGATCTTGAACATTGATTGCTTCATGAGTGGTGTATGTGCTATCTGCCCTGTGCACATAGAATAACCAGTGTTGCAGAAATCGCGATTAATCGGTGATTAATCAGCGATTAATCGCTTCGCGGTCCCCCACCGTCTACGATTAATGGTTTAACGGTCAGTTGGTCAATGACGGTCAACATCGGTCCTTGGCGGTCCTTAGTGGTCTTAGCGGCCTTGACGGTTAGCCAATTTTTAATAAAAAAAAACTTAAAAATTTCTCAAATATATTTTTCTAACGTTTATTAGAAGAGAATGTCAGAAGTCGAAAAAACCTAACATCGCAGCTCTACCTTTTCATAATCAAGCACCTCAGAAGGGAACTTTTTGATGAAGATTTCAAGTCCGAGGATGAGGTGGTAATGTTTGAAGATGAGTGCAAGTCGGATGGAGTTCAAATATTGGAATCACTCTAAGAATGTTATAAGAAGATGACAATTTCAGTATGAAAATGTGTTTGTTTTTTTAGATTAGTAAACGTATTCGACTTTAATACTGTAGTGTTTGACTTAAACAATTATATAAATACTAGTTTATTACTTTTTAAGGTTATTGACTTATTAACTAAACTAGGATATTGCCATGTTGGAATATGTACATGCTTATATATATATATATATATATATATATATATATATATATATATATATATATATAATTTAGGGTCTCCGATTAATCGCTGATTAATCACGATTAATCCGATTAATCGCTTAACACCAGTTGACTGTCGAGCTACCGCCAAGCGATTTCTGCGGCCTTGAGAATAACTTTTCTTCTTCTTCCCAAATAACAAACTTTATATGACTGACCGGCTCTTCTTTATCATCAGTGTCATCTTGAGATACAGAGGGCATTCCATGCTCGAGCACTTTAGTTTCTATGCTCATTTTCAGCAGATGCTCGGCTCTGGTTGGGCTCATAATTTCTCCCAGTTTGACATAAATATCAGTCAGTTAAAGGATGTCAAGCATTCTAGTGGCAAGATGAGCATTTACCACTCTGGAAGTGCCATTCGAAAATTGAAATTTAAAGTCAAAATTGTCTTCATTGGCTGTCCACCTAACAATTTTATTTTGTCTAGGTGGGCCTTTCTTCCTTGGCTTTTGCTCTTTCTTTCTCTTAGCATGCATCAGTCTCCTCTTTCTCTTCTTCTTTTCCTCATTTGAATTATCAGTTGATTCCTTTTCAATTGGGGCTTTACCCTTTGATGAGGGAGAAGAGGGACCAGGTTGGGCATCAGTTGGTGGTGTAGGAGCAATGGTGGTTGAAGGTTCTCTTATGGTAAGAGGTGGAAGGGATGTTTGAGGTGGTGGTCTACTAGTAGGAGGAGTTGGTGGGAAAATGTCTGAAAAGTCTATGGTAGGTGCAGATTTCTTCTTGAAGGGGATGATTGGAGTGGAATTATCAGTTCTGTATTTTGGGGTTTGAAAGTTTGGTGACAACTTTTTTGGATATTGAGGGTGGCTTGTAGGGTATGATGGCAAGTGACTGAAATGCTGATGGAACAGCTGTAGGTATAGGGTTTGGGTTAAAGATGAAAGAAGGTGGAGGTAGGACATCTACAACATCATCAAATTCTAGTTTAACATTTATGTTAATTGCCATACCTGAAGTGAATTATGAAGGTAGAGGCAACACCAGTTTTGGGTTTACAGCAACTTCATCTCCTCTGAACTCTTGAAAAAATGAATCAATTAGATTGCATAGCTCCCTAACCATCATCTGATTAACTTCATCCTCTGATTTCCAATTCCTGACAATCCGGACCCTCTTAACCTTTTTCAGCAGCATGTAATTCTCTCATTCTTCACCAACTTGGTGGGCATCTTGGAGGCAATGGCAATTAGTCTTTGCCTTTTTGCTTCAGTCATAGCATCCAGGTTGTAGTCCCTTAATCTCCAGTCAAATGACCTTTTCTTTGCTTCTTCAAGCAAACTTTCAACTACCCAATTTTGAGATAACAAATCCAACTCTTCTTGAAGCTCTTTTGCTAACCTCTCATCTTCAGCAGCCATTCTGGCATCTTCCACCATTTTGCTCACAACTTCTGATTCTGGAGTTTGAACAACCTGCTGAAAAGTTCTGACATTTGTAGGTTGAACTAGCTCTTCAGCTTGAATTTGCTCATCAGCTTGAACTTGCTCATTAGCTTGAACTTGCTCAGTACTCCTCATAGCTATCAGTGTTTCAGTTATATCCTCAGTCTCATCTCTCGGTTGATCTTCCGGTTGAACCACGGGGAATTGATTGGTTCCAAATATTGTCTGGTTAGGACCAAATACTAGATCAGGAGCATTTTCATCGATCATGATAACTTCAACCTGGGTTTCTGTAGGTCCGAAATCAAACCGACAACACGATATATGATCGCAAATGAGTGCGGAATCCTCAAATGCGATTGATCCAAGAAACAAGTAGAAGAAATAGATTCAATCTATGATTAAGATTGAATCTTGAATGAGAAACCTACTTGCTTGAAGCTGATCGTAATCACACAAACTAAAGAGAAATCGTAAACTTGAATATTGTGTATTGAAAAGCTTACCAAAATCATAAACACATGAGGCTTATATAGTGCCTCATGTAAGCCCTATTACAAAAATCGTAATCTATTAAAGAAGCCCACAAGGCCCAATAGTAAACTAAATTAAGCCCAATATCTAATAAGCCCAAAGCAATAAACTAGCCCATTAACTAATGTTCATGCCTCAATAAAATATGGCCCAACAGTTTCCTGTTGAACTACTGCTTCCGCTTCATGTGGAACTTCAGTTACCACCTGAGGTTGGGTGACTTCAGGTTCTTTATCAGTCAGTTCAAGCACTTCAGTTCCTTCACCTTCTCCTAACATGTTCTCATCTCCTCCTTCAGTAATGGTTCCCACTGCTGTAGTTTCAGTACTGTCTTCAAAGTTTTCAGCAGTTGCTTTGCTGGTAGAAGTAATGTTCTTCTCCGCTTGATCACAGGATCTTTCAGCCAGAAAAATGACATCCTTCAGCAGCCTAATGATTATGTTTATATGCTTGAGGAGAGCACCAACAATCAGCATTGAGGATTGAACCACTTTAGTGAGATTTGGGTCTTCAAATGGTGAGATAGCTATAAGTTGGCTACTCTTCACATTCACCCAACTTTCTTCGACTGAGACGGGTTGAACACCAACTTTCCTGCAGGCTGTGGCTCTTACTTTAGCCGGAATTCTCTCTGTTTCTTCAATTTCGATCATAGCAAGTGTTGAAGTCATCTTCTCCCCTAATTTGACAATATCAGCTTCATCTTCATTTCTATTTGGGTTTGAAGGACCTGCTTCAGCTTGAACATGAACAACCTTGACCAAAGAAGCAACAGTAGCATTCAGTGAATCAACCTGTGTTTGGAGAGATAGGTATAAAGTCGTCAATTCTGGTAGTGTAAAGTTGTCCTCAACTGGCTTTTTACCAGTATCCCTGGACGAAACCAGGTTATCAATCCTAGATTGATCAACCTTGTACCCATGGCTTCTTGGCACCCGAGATTCTCTTCAACTGTCTCAGCAACCCTTGGTTCCAATGAAGGACCCATGGGTGCTGATTCAAAGAAGATTGCCACAGATTGGGTCTTATTGATGTTACAGCTAGCACCAAGGTCCAGTGGGGACACATGAGCAGCAGCAGCCCTTTCTGTATGAATCTCTTCATCACTCCTGAGATTCACCTCCGGTGAAGAGTGGGGGCTCAATGTAATAGGGTCTAGATCCATCAGAATGTTCTCATGTAATGAGGTTGGTGAGTTGATAACATCCTCATTTGGATCAAGATTGAATACATTGTCACTCATGGGTGATAGGGGATGTAAGGGTGAGAACCTCTCGGATGGGGATTGTACATCCTTGTCTAATGACCCCCCCCCCCCCTCAAAAGAAGGTTCCTCCCTAAGAGATAATCTCAATTTGGTGAGCTTCCGCTTGGACTTTTTGCCTTTAGCGGGGCTTGAAGCTTCAGGTTAGTTGGTGGTATTAGGTGGAGGAGACCTAATGACCACATTTCTCTGTCTTTTGAAAATGACAGGAGGGGATTCAGATGAGGATGTGACAGTGGTGGTTGTTTTAGTAGTGGATTTCCTTTTTTTTGAATGATATGTTTTTATAGTAGAGGAAGTGGGGACATATGTGGGATCAGGAACTATTGGGCTTGTAGTCCTATCATCTTGAGTAGGTTGCTCATGTGCAGCAACAGTTTCCATTTGAACATCAGCCTGAGCAGGTTCATCAGGAAACTACCTTGGAATTGGCAGAGATGGTAAATATCCCTTCCAAGAAAAATTGTCTTGTTTAAGGCTAAATTAGAAAAAGGTTTCTCATTTAGGAGTTTGGGATGTAAAATTGAACCACCCAAAATGATTTGAGGGTATTTCTCCCTAAGAATGCAAGTTAAAAACCTGGGACAGACATAAACATACTCTGTTGTGGTGTTTGCCTTTAGGCCTTTAAAAATCAGTTTAGAAAAATTGAAATTTTGACCTCTGACTACTGCATAGAATGCCGAGGCTTGTTTAGCGGCAAGTTCATCAAAACCTCCTTTCTTGGGAGTTAAACAAACCAGAATTGTGTGGGCCAGAAACCTCCAATTGTATGGGAGTTCCCCTTCTTGATTGTCGTGCTTTCTAATGAACCTCCGTACCCAATGTCAGGTACTCCTTGGAGTCTACAAACACGTAACCATCTTCATCCCTTAACTTTAGCACTTTACTAATTTTTACCTCATCTATTTCCACTTCAGTGCCCTAAATAGTTGACACTATTGCCTCACCACCGTTGCTATCTTCAAGAATCCTAGCATGAGACCAGAATTCTTCCATGATTTCTTCAAAAATTACCGCTTCAACCGTCAGCGCATGATGAAGGTGGGACTTTTTTAAGACTTCAATCATGCCATTATAGATATCTGTCTTACTGGGTGCTTCAAGATACGCCACCAGATTGTGTTCCACAGGGAACTTCGAATCGGTGACAGGCTTCTTGCCACTTTTACTTGCTTTGGGAGCCATTGTTGATTTGGGTTTCGAGAGAGAAATTGACAGTTTGTGGAGGTTATGGAGAGGTTTGAGAGAAATTTGGGAGTGGGGTTTGTGAGAAATGGGGAAATGACGGTAATCTAGGCTTTTTACCTTTTTCGCCGGTAACGTGGATGAGAGAGGTTTTAACACAACCGTTCAGTAACTGATGTGACTTGTGCTTTTTGGGTTATACGATACAACACGTTAAAGCATGTCATTATCCAAAAGGATATTTACTGAAACCTCATATATTTAAATTTATTGTGTATTCGCTTAAAAAGATGTGCCTTCCGGGTAATTTAATGAAAAGTGAATGTTGACTTGTTGACCCGGAAGTTCAAGCGGAACCCATTTTCTCCTTTTTTTTAAAACCAAATTGCTTCCATTTGAACTTCGAAGCGGAAGATTTTTCCGCTTGGAAGAATTGTTTTTAAAAATATTTTCCACGTAGGATACAAAGCATTTTTCCGGTTGAAGTTCACCCGGAGATATTCAAAAGTTCTTTTCTCACATGTTGAACCGAAACTTGGACCGGAAAACCAAAAAACATGATTTTTTAAATTTGTGTTAATTTTTCATAGTTTAGCAGCAGTTACTAACCATGAACTGAAATGGTTTCTAATTAACACAAGAGATTTTCTTTTTCTTTTTCTTTTTCTTTTTGTATCATGAGACGAGCTCTTAGACACAAAATTTTCTTTTATTAAGATTGTGAAAAGTTTTGAGTTAATCAAAGTTCATCATCCCAATGGCTGTGATGAGGTAGAAGAATCTTGACTCATCAAAAGCTTTGGTGAACAAGTCAACCAATTGATGATCAGTGTGAACTTTGAACAATTTAATCAGATTCTTTTTTGCACAGTCTCTAATAAAGTGACACCTTAAATCAATGTGCTTTGTTTTGGAGTGCTTGACTGGATTGTTGACGATGGAGATGGCACTGTTAATGTCTGCAAAGATTGAAGTTTCCATGAAGGTGATCCCATAATCAAGCATCTGATTTTGGATCCAAAGAGCTTGACTGCAGCAGCTTGAGGCAATAATGTATTCAGGCTCAGCAGTTGATGTAGAAACACAAGTTTGCTTCTTGCACTGCCAGGAAACAAGTCTTTCACCCAAGAATTGACATCCGCCTGATGTTGAGTTCTTGTCTATGTCACATCCTCCATAGTCACTATCGGTGAATGCTTTAAAAGAGAAGTCAGAATTTTTGGGATACCATAAACCCAGTTTTGGTTGACCCTTCAGGTACTTGAAAATTCTCTTGACAGCTAACATGTGAGACTACTTTGGTGAGGACTGATATCTTGCACATAAGCAAACACTAAACATGATGCCAGGTCTACTTGTAGTGAGATACATCAGTGATCCTATCATCGCTCTGTACATGTGTACATCCACTAGCTTGCCACTTAAGTCATTGGTTAACTTGTGGGAAGTGGAGATATGCGTTTTAGCACTTGAACATGTCAGCATATCAAATCTCTTTAGCATATATTGGATATACTTTGACCGGTTCAGAAAAATCCCAGCTGCAGTTTGCTTCACTTGTAGTTCCAAGAAGAATTTTAATTCTCCAATGGAGCTCATTTCAAATTTCGACTACATCAAAGTTTCAAATTCCTTGCACAACACAGTATTAGATGAACCAAAAATAATATAATCTACATAAATTTGTACCATCAACATATCCTTACTAACATTTTTGACAAAAATTGTTTCATCAATAGCTCCTCTCATGTAGCAATTCTCTAGGAAGATAGTTTGAAAGAGTCTCATACCAGGTTCTAGGTGCTTGTTTGAGGCCGTACAGGGCTTTGATCAGCTTACATAACCTGTTTGGATGATGAGGGTCCTCAAAGCCAGGAGGTTGTTTGACATACACTTCTTGTTCTAGCAGGCCATACTAGAAGGCACTTTTGACATCCATCTGAAATACTTGGAAGTCTTTGAAGACAGCATAGGCTAGAAAGATTCTGATTGCTTCCAATCTAGCCACAGGTGCAAACACTTCATCATAATCAATGTCTTCTTCATGTACATAGCCTTGCACCACCAGTCTTGCTTTGTTCTTAATGACAATGCCCCTGTCATCCTTTTTGTTTCTGAACACCCACTTGGTGCCAATTGGTTCTGCTTCAGCAGGCAGGTCTACCAATTCTCAAACTTTCTGCTTGTTAATCTGAAATAACTCTTCTTACATTGCCTCTACCCAACTGTTATCTTTCAAGGCATCAGCTACCTTGGTGGGTACTTCTTTAGACAGAGATGCAGCATGCAAACAGTTGTTTGCATTAACAAATTTACTTCTTGTTAACACAGGTGCTGACATATCTCCAATAACATTATCCAATGGATGATTCTTGTTGATTCTTCTGTCTTGGAGCATAAGGAACTCATGGCTTCTTCCATTTGATGGTATGTTGAGGCTAGGAAGTATGTGTTCAAGCTCAACATCACCAAAGTGTGACACTGGATCTGAAACTTCAACTGCTTCATGAGAACTGGTTTCTGAATTGTGGGTCAGATGCTCAACACTAAGCTCATTATATGCAACATCATTTGAATTTTCAGGTTCATTTGACCTTGAATCAGTGTTCTCCACAGTTTCTAAAATTGAGTTTTCCGGTTGAACTAGAACCGGAGAAGCAGGTTCCGCTTGGACTTCAACCGGAAATGCTTTAGTATCGATTTGAACTATTTCAAATTGTTTCTTTCCATTGCCGGGCAAGATAGGTTTGATGCTCATTGAAGAGAAGAAGATTGACTTCTTGCTGGTTCCATCATAGCTACTCTTCCAATGTTCATCAGCTGACCTGTAAAGATTCTGTTCCTGCACTGAAGAACTCACAGGCTTCTCAACAGTGATGTTGAAAGCAGTGGTTAGTGCATCAATATCGAATAACCAGGTGGGTTGAGACTCAAAATTGTTGGGAGATTTTTCATTGAAAGACACGTTTATAGTTTCTTCAACAACTTTGGTTCTCTTGTTGTACACTCTGTATGCCTTAGACACACCAGAATATCCAACAAAATATCCTTCATCTGCCTTTTCTGCAAATTTAGGCAATAGCTCATTGGTTCTCAATATTGTAACATGACATCCAAATGGCTTAAAGAAATAAATGTTGGGCTTTCTTTTTCTCCAAAGCTCATATGGTGTCTTGTTCTCTCCTTTGACAATTAAAATCCTGTTTTTGGACATAACAGGCAGTGTTCACTGCTTCTGCCCAAAATATCATAGGGAGTTTAGAGTCTGCTAGCATTGACCTAGCAGCTTCAATTAGTGTCCTATTTCCCCTTTCAGCAACACCATTTTGTTGTGGAGTTCCATGAGCACTGAATTGTTTAACAGTTCCCTTCTCTTCACAAAATGAATTTAAAACATGATTTTTAAATTCAGTGCCATTGTCACATCTGATTGTTTTCACTTTGAGATTGGATTGATTTTCTAAATTATCACAAGAGTTTTCAACAATTCAGCAGTTTCATCTTTTGTTTTAAGAAAGAAAACCCAAGTGTACCTAGAAAAATCATCAATAATGACAAAACAATATGACATTTTTCCTAAACTCATTACTCTAGTTGGACCAAAAGATCCATGTACAACAGCTCTAGAGGTTGTGAAATAGAAGATTCAACTTTTGGCTTGAAGGAGGTTTTGTGTTGCTTGCCATTGAGACATGGCACACAGTGTCCAGAACATGTAAATTGCTTGTTAGGAAGACCCTTAACCAAGCCAAGATTGACAACTCTGTTCATGTTTTTGTAGTTTACATGTCCTAACCTCCTATGCCACAAATCAGATTCATCAATTGAGGTTTTGGATAAAAAGCAAGTAGTGCCACAGGAGGGTGCAACAACTGACATATCCAAAATCTATAGTCCATCTCTCCTGGGTGCTTTAAGAATGATTAGCTCATCTGGAATTTTCACACTAGGTTTGAGAACTATAGCCTCTCTCTCATTAAACATCAAATTCAATGTCTTGTCACACATCTGTGAGACACTGAGAAGATTGAAATTTAATGTATCAACAAAATTGACTCTATCAAAACTTACCAGTTCATTACTCACATCTCCTTGTACTGAGATATGGTCTTTTGTGCTTCCAAAGGCAACTTGTCCTCCATTGATTCTTTTTGTGTTTTCCAGTATGTGCTTATTCCCTGTCATATGGCAAGTGCATCCACTATCTACTATCCATAGGTTATGTTCGCCTTTATTCTGCACCTGCACATATCAGAATTAATCAGTTTCTATAGGGAACCCAAGCCTGAGTGGTCTTTGGTCTGCCATAAGCATCATTATACTTGTACTCCTTGAGTACTAGAGTATTCACAAATGGAACATCAGTAAGCAAATCATCATTATCAAGGTTCAAGCTCTCATAGGGAGTGCTTGTTTGACTGAATCTCTCACTTTTGCTGTTTTTCCTTTCAGCAATTTTTCTCTCACGGTATTCTCGGAATTTTCTTTGTTTATTGGTCACTTTATTTGGTATTTCACTAGATGAACAGTGAGCTTGATTGACCAATCTAGTTCTTTCAGGTGATTGTGGAAACCTTTGTGAAAAGTTTTCACCCTGAAGTGGAACACAGTAACTTCCACTTGAACTAGCAACAAGTTCCGGTTGGTTAGATTTTTTGCCTTTTGAAAAACTTTCCCTTGAGGTGGCATTTCCTCTTGAGGGATTTCTTCTACCTTGACTTTCAAAAAGTTCAAACCCCTCAACAAAATGTACTTTTGGTCTCTGCTTGGGAGCAGTAGCTGATCTGGGTTGTTTTCTGTTTTCTGGTTAAACTAGAGTTCGAGCAGAAAGTTGTTCTGGTTGAACTTCAGCCGGAAAACGATTTTGCTTTAAAATAGAAAAACTTCCGTTTTTTTCATTTCCAACCAATTTCCAGTTAGACTCAGATCCAAAATATTTCATTGTTTGGCTTTTCACAGGTGAGATTCTACCTGTGAGCTTCTTTTTGGTTTTTGAGCAAGTTTTGGTTTTGAAAGATGTTGGACTTTACTCAATGGATTGAACAAACACATGGCAGCTAGGTGCCCTTTTTCACCACAGAATACACACTCAAGACTTCTAGCTTCATAAAACTCATTTTTCCTGGGAGACTCATTTTTGGTTATTTGCTTGTAATTTAATTGATCAAGTCTTTGAGTTTGACTTCCCTTTGGTTGTTCATGTTGTTTTCCTACAACTATTGAATCCTTTGATTCATAGATAGTTGGGGGTGGCACAACAATTGATGGTTTCAAAATTTTTGATTGGTCAACTGATGCAGATGTGCTTGCATCAGTGACTTCAGGCTTCTTTGTTTCAACAGATTTTTCAATGCTTGACTGTGATAAAGTATCATCAACAGTGAGACTAATTTTGCATTCTGTTTCAAAGCTTTGATTGGTTCATTTGCATGTGAGTATTCAATTGGTGGCTCAACATTGTTGTAGCCAACACCAGTTTTACCATACATCCCTCCCATCCATAGTTTCTCAACCTTCTTATTTATAGTTTGAAACTTATCACAAGTGTACAAAGTATCTTTCAGTTTTATCTCAAGAACATCAACCTCAGCCTTAGCGTCTTTGGTTTCTTTCCTTGATTTTTTAAGTTTTGACAACAAATCATCCAGTTGTGTTTCAAGAATTGAGTTGGTTTGCTTTAACTGTTCAAATTCTTTGTTTAAATTGTCAATCTTAGCAATGTAAGATGACTCAGTTTTCTTAAAGCATTCCTTTAACTCATTTAAATTTGAAACTTCATCAATCAGGTCTATGTTGTGATTTCTGTACTTTGTCACTTGTTCAATGCAAGCAGAGCTGCATAAGTTTTCTAAAACTTTTTCAGGAATTGAATTTACCTGATCAGAAGGGGAATCTTGTTTGGCCATCAAGGCATGATTGATTGGTTCAAACTCAGTTAGGAAGTCTCCCCATTCGACACATTCAGTTTGGTTTGCCACAGCAGCAACCACATTCTGATGGTTTTGACTTCCAGCTGGTTTTGGTGGGGTGGGTTGTTGTCCTGAACTATGAGCAGAGTTGCTTAAATTGTTGTGGTTGTTTCCACCATGATTCTTCATCTGAGTTTGACCTTGATTCTGTCCTTCCCTTCTTGGTTGTGGGCACTCTCTTGCAAAGTGACCAAATTGGTGACAGTTGTAGCATTTCACTTCGCTTTTGTCTAAGCCAATGTGAGCACCTTTTGCTCCTTTGTAAGTTCTACCAGTTCTTTTGTAAAATCTTTGGGCTCTAACAGACACCATAAGTTGGATCAAAATATCCATTTCTTCTAAGTCATCAGCACCTATACATTCTAAGTCTTCACGAATAAAGCTTTGGTATGAGTCAGTTGTTACATAAGCATTGTGAGAGTTGTCAAACGAGTTTGAAAAGCTCTGTTGACACCTTGGTGTCTTAGGGAAACTGACTATAGGTGACTGGTAAGAAGATGAATGTGAAGATCTTTGGTTATGAAAATCAGTAGTTACTAGAGGAGTTGAAAACAGCTAAGTTTATTCAGAAGGTGAGTTTTTCTTAAGATTTAATTCCATTTCATAAGCACTGAGTATGCCATGAAGTTCACTAAGCCTCATCTTTTTCAAAATTTTACATTCTCTGATGCTTACAGTGTAAACTGTCCACACAGAAGGCAGGGAACGTAAAAACTTTCTGTTTACATAAACATGGTCTAGTTTTACATCTACTTTTTGCAATTCATCAAGTAAAGAAACAAATCTCAGGTACTGGTTAGTCATAGATTCACTAGATTTGTAAGTAAGTTCTCATATTTTTGTTTTAAAACATCTTTCTTGTTTTCATTAACTTCACTGGTTCTTTCATACATTTCACTCAAAGCATTCCACATGCTATGTGCAGTTTTGTAACCCTTAAACCCACTTAAAATGGAGTTGTGAAGTGCATCATGTAGAGTCCAATATGCTTTATAGTCAAATTCAAGAGCTGCATAGTCAGATTCAACATATTTTTCTAAAGGTTTTGGTATCTTGACTTCAGGGTCATCAGCTGATGGATTTGTGGGAGAATAATGACCTTCAGTCAAGGACTTCCATATACGGCGATCTAAGATCCTAACAAAACCTTCCATCCTGAGTTTCCAGGTACCAAAGTCATCAGGAGTGAACATTGGCGGTTTGTTAGCGCTACCGTTTGAAGGTCCCAAACTGAGTTCATTCATTTTGAAAAACTTTTGAAAGACAAAAACAACAAAGCTTGTAAAGTAAGCAAGTAGAGTATCAACTTTGAAGCACTAGTAGTCTTCAAAGTGGGAGCCAAAGCTCTTATACCACTTGTAGGATCGATGTTAATTAGTATATAACTTAACAAGAAACCCTCTACTTGTAAATATAACCCTGCGGAATTAAACTTATATTTCACTTTACTTAAGCAGGTCTTAGTTCTCTTATGTAATGTAAGTGTTCGATTGCATAAGGATAGTAACAACGAGGTAAGAAATACTCGGCACTATTTGCATTAACTCAAGTTTACACTATTACAAGTTAATCGAGAACTGTGTGTAAAACTGAAAGCTAACTAAGCTATATATAGTGCTGATGAGATCAATGATGGCGATCTCAAACGATTTAATCTAATCCGTTAAACAAATGTCAAATATAAACTACCAAAAGAATAAACTTCGACATATGGAATATCTTGCGTGTGATCAGCAACATACTACTTAGGGAGAGCGGCTTTGATAGATTTGGAAGCAACCGAGAAGCTTTTGCAGGATTGGACGACTGAAAAGACTTCTCGGGAAAAGTCCGGTTGAACTCATTATCTGGTGGATAATCGAGTTCACCCGGAATATTCGCTACAAGACAAATGGCGATTCTCTAGGTTATAGGCACCCCTAGGTGGAAATAAATCAAAAAAGCGCCTAGGGGATTTTTTTTTTAAATCTCAAAAACGACGTTGTTACGTATGTAACACGCTGTATATATGTGTTACGTATGTAACAACACCGTTTTTTGATATACTTCTTTTTACAAAAATCCCCTAAGCGTTTTTTTTTTTTTTTTCACCTGAGGTCGCCTATAACATAGAGAACCACCATAAAAAATGACTTTTGACCATGTTTTAGGAGTGCATTCATGGTTTATACAATTTATACAACTAAAAGTGGTTTTCATTTTGCCATAATTATATAGTTTTTAGGGTTATTGGCTTCAAATAATCCTAACTATCACTTGTTGGCCAATAACACCCTCAACTAACGAATTTCCCTTTGGCACTCCCAACTATCAACATATTTTCCCCCACCACTCCCTCCGTTAATTTTCTTTAACCATGTTTGTAAGGAATATTGCGCTTGGAAGATTTCCGGCTGAATGCCGATTTTGTTATGTTCCGGCTGAAGTTGAAGTTGAAGCGGAATTCTCACTTCAAGCGGAACTGGCAGTTCAAGCGGAAAGAAGCAGTTTTGTCCTTTAGTGAATATTCCGGGTGAACTCGATTATCCACCAGATAATGAGTTCAACCGGACTTTTCCTGAGATGTCTTTTCAGCAAGTCCAATCCTGCAAAAGCTTCTCGTATGCTTCTATATCTGATTCAAGCCGCTCTCCTAAAGTAGTATGTTGCTGCAAACACGCAAGATATTCCAAATGTCGATGTTTATTCTTCTGGTAGTTTGTATTTGACTTTACGTTTTACGGTCTAGATTAGATCGCATGAGATCAATGGCTGTCATTGATCTCATCTGCACTATATATAGCTTAGTTAGCTCATAGTTTACACATCATCTGTTCTTGAACAACTTGTAATAGTGTAGCTTTGAGTTAATGCAAATAGTGCCGAGTATTTGTTACTTCGTTGTTACTATCTTTCTGCAAATCAAGCTTTTACATTATACACAAGAACTAAATATCGCTTAAGTAAAGTGAAATATAACTTTAATTCCGCAGGGTTATATTTGCAAGTAAAGGGCTTTTGTTTTAGTTTAACTCTAACTAATAACGATCCTACAAGTGGTATCAGAGCTTTGGCTCTCACTTTGAAGACTTTCAGTGCTTCAAAGTTGATACTTTACTTGCTTACTTTACAAGCCTTGTTGTTTCTTCTTTCAAAAGGTTTTTAAAATGAGTGATTTTAGTCTAAGTTGTCCAAATGGTTCTTCCAACAAACCGCCAATGTTCACTCCAGATGACTTTGGTACCTGGAAACTCAGGATGGAAGGTTTTGTTAGGATTTTGGACCGCCGTATTTAGAAATCTTTTACCGAAGGCATATTGGACTCTACAGGCTACACTTCCTAACTCCATCTTAAGTGGGTTTAAAGGATATAAAACTGCATTTGACCTGTGGAATGCCTTAAGTGAAATGTATGAAGGAACCAGTGAAGTAAAAGAAAACAAGAAAGATGTTTTAAAACAGAAGTATGAAAACTTTACTTTCAAATCTGGTGAAACAATGACAAACCAGTATTTAAGATTTGTTTCTTTGCTTGATGAACTCCAAAAGATAGATGAAAAATTAGATCAGGTAGATGTAAACAGAAAGTTCCTACATTCCCTGCCTTCTGTGGACAGTTTACACAGTGAGCATCAGGGAATGCAAAAACTTGAAAAAGATGAGACTCAGTGAACTTCATGGCATACTCAGTGCCTATGAAATGGAACTAGATCTTAAACAAAACTCATCTTCTGAGTCAACTCAGCTGTTTTCATCTGCACTAGTAACTACTGATTTTAACAGTCAAAGGTCTTCAAATTCATCATCATATCAGTCACCTATTGTCAGTTTCCCTGAGACACCAAGGTGTCAAGAAAGTTTTTTAAACACGTTTGAAAACTCTCACAATGCTCATGTAGCAACTGACTCTTACCAAGGCTTCATACCTGAAGATCTTGAGTGTATAGGTGCTGATGATTTGGAGGAAATGGATATAATGACTCAACTTGCTATGGTGTCTGTCAGAGCTCAAAGGTTTTACAAAAGAACTAGTAGAACCTACAAGGGAGCAAAAGGTGCTCACATAGGCCTTGACAAAAGCAAAGTGAAGTGCTATAACTGTCACCAACTTGGTCACTTCGCAAGGGAGTGCTCTCAACCAAGAAGAGAAGGATAGAACCAGGGTCATGTCCAAGTGAAAAATCATAGAGGAAGCAGCAACAATTCTGGTAACAACTCAGGTCCTCACCCTACTCCACCAAAGCCAACCGGAAGTCAAAACCACCAGAATGTGGTTGCTGTTGTTGCCAATCAAACCTCATGTGTTGAATGGGGAGATTTCGTTGCTGAGTTTGAGCCTATCAACCATGCTTTGATGGCCAAACAAGACTCCATCTCAGATCAGGTAAACTCTATCCCTGAGAAAGTTTTAGAAAACCTATGCAGCCCTGCTTGCATAGAACAAGTGGCAAAGTACCGAAATCACAACACTGACTTGATTGATGAAGTTTCAAACCTAAATGAGTTAAATGAATGTTTTAAGAAAACTGAATCATCATACATTTCAAAAATTGAAAATTTAACCAAAGAGTATGAACAGTTAAAAAAACCAACTCAGTGCTTGAAACACAGCTTGATGACTTATTGTCAAAGCTTGAGAAATCAAGAAATGAAACCAAAGATGCTAAGGCTGAGGTTGATGTTCTTGAGATCAAGCTAAAAGATGCTTTGTTTACTTGTGACAAATTCCAAGCAGCAAATAGAAAGGCTGAGAAGCTGTGGATGGGAGGGATGTATGGTAAAGCAGGTGTTGGGTATAACAATGTTGAACCACCAATTGAATACTCACCTGTAATCAAAGCCAATTGAAGCTTTAAAATCAGAATGTAAAGTTAGTCTCATAGTTGATGACATCTCATCACAGTCAAGTTCTGAAAACACTGTTGAAACTAAGAAAACTGAAGTCACTGTTGCAAGTACCTCTGCATCAGCTGACCAATCAAACATTTTGAAACCATTAATTGTTGTTCCTCCACCAACTATTTATGAGCCTAAAGACTCAAAAGTTGGAGGGAAACAACCTGAGAAACCAAAGGGAAGTCAAACTCAAAGGTTTGGTCAACTCACTTTCAACCAATTAACCAAGCATGAGTCTCCTAGAATATTTGAAACAATAATGATTGAATGCATGTGCTGTGGTGAACAAGGTCACCTAGCTGCTGTATGTCAGTTTAATCCAATGGGTAAAGTGAAACCATTTTTAAAACCAAAACCTGTTTTGCAACCAAAAGCTAATTTCCAAAAGAAACTCACAGGAAAATTTTCACCTGTAAAGAGCCACACAATGAAGCATTTTGGATCTGAATCCAACAGGGTTTTAATTGGTAATGATAAAAATGGAAGTTTTTCTGTTTTAAGGCAAAATCGTTTTCTGGCTGAAGTTCAAGCGGAACATTTTTCCGCTCGAACTCAAGTTCAACCGGAAAACAAAATTCAACCCAGATCAGCTACTGCTCCAAAGCAGAGACCACATGTACACTTTGCTGATGGGTTTGAGCATTTTGAAGCTCAAGGAAGAAGAAATCCCTCTAGAGGAAAGACCACCTCTAAAGAAAACTTTTCAAGAAGCAAAAAGTCTAACCAATCTGATATTGTATTTGCTACTAGTTCAAGTGAAAGTTACTGTGTTCCACCTCAGGGGGAGTTCAAGCAAAAACAAACACTTTCCTCAAAGATTTTCTAAATCCCCTGAAAGAACTAAGTTGGTTAACCAAGGCAATGAAAAATCTAAGAAAATAACCAACAAGCAAAGAAAATTTAAGGAGTACAGGGAAAGAAAAATTGCTGAAAGGAAAAACACCAAAGGTGAAGGATTTAGTCAAACAAGTACTCAATATGAGAACTTCAGTTTTGACAATGATGATCTGCTTAATGAAGCTCCAGTTTTAAATACTTTAGTACTCAAGGAGTATAAGTATAATGATGCTTATGGCAGACCCAAGACCACTCAGGCTTGGGTCCCCTATAGAAATTAATCAATTCTGATGTGTGCAGGTGCAAAATAAAGGCCAAAATAGCCTATGGGTAGTTGACAATGGATGCTCTTGCCACATGACAGGGAATAAGAAAATTCTGGAAAATACAAAAAGAATCAATGGAGGACCAGTTGCTTTTGGAAGCACAAAAGGCCATATCACAGCACAAGGTGATGTGACAAATGGACTGGTAAAATTTGACAAAGTCAAGTTTGTTGATACAATGAATTTCAACTTGCTTAGTGTCTCATAAATATGTGACAAGAATTTGAATTTAATGTTTAATGAGAAAGAGGCTATAGTTATCAAACCTGGTGTTAAAATCCCTGATGAACTAATTATGCTTAAGGCACCCAGGAGAGATGGACTATACATTTTGGATATGTCAGTTGCTACACCCTTATGTGGCACTGCCTGTTTTGTATCCAAAGCCTCTGTTGATGAAAGTGATCTGTGGCATAGGAGGTTAGGTCATGTGAACTACAAGAACATGAACAGAATTGTAAATCTTGGCTTGGTTAAGGGTCTTCCTAACAAGCATTTTGCATGTTCTGAAAACTGTGTGCCATGTCTCAAGGGCAAGCAACACAGAACCTCTTTTAAGCCAAAAGTTGAGTCTTCTATTTCAAAACCTCTAGAGCTGTTGCACATGGATCTTTTTGGTCCAATTAGAGTGATGAGTTTAGGGAAAAGGTCATACTGTTTTGTAATAATTGATGATTTTTCTAGATACACTTGGGTTTTCTTTCTTAAAACAAAAGATGAAACTACTGAATTGTTGAAAACACTTGTGATAAATTTAGAAAATCAATCCAATCTTAAAGTCAAAACAATTAGGTGTGACAATGGCACAGAGTTCAAAAATCATGTTTTGAATACATTTTGTGAGGAAAAGGGAATTGTGAGACAATTCAGTGCTCCTAGAACTCCACAGCAAAACGGTGTTGCTGAAAGGAGAAATAGGACATTGATTGAAGCTGCTAGATCTATGTTAGCAGACTCCAAACTCCCTGTGATATTTTGGGCAGAAGCAGTGAACACTGCCTGTTATGTCCAAAACATGATTTTAATTGTCAAGGGCAAAAACAGGACACCTTATGAGCTTTGGAGAAAAAGAAAGCCAAACACTTACTTTTTTAAGCCATTTGGTTGTCCTGTTACAATATTAATAACCAATGAGTTATTGCCCAAATTTGCAAAAAAGGTAGATGAGGGGTATTTTGTTGGATACTCAGGTGTGTCAAAAGCATACAGAGTGTACAACAAGAGAACCAAAATTGTTGAGGAAACTATAAATGTATCTTTTAATGAAAAATCTACCAACAATTTTGAATCTCAACCCACTTGGTTATTTGATATTGACGCACTAACCACTGCTTTCAACATAACTTTTGATAAGCCCGTGAGATCTCTAGTGCAGGAACATAACTTATATAGGTCTACTAATGAACACTGGAAAAGCAACACTGCTGGAACTGAGAAGCAAAACGTCTTCTCTTCAATGAGCATCAAACCTATCTTGCCGGGCAATTGAAAGAAACAGACTGAAATAATTCAAATTGAAGAAGAAATAGTTCCGGTCGAAGTTCAAACGGAAATTTCTCAGGCTCAAGTTCAACCGGAAAAATTAATTTCAGAAACTGTTGAGAACAATGATTCCGGGTCAACTGAACCTGAAAATTCAAATGATGAATTCAGTTTTGAGCATCTGACCCACATTTCAGAGGATAGTTCTCATAATACAGTTGAAAGTTCAAATCCTGTATCACAAATTGGTGATATTGAGCTTGATCATAAACTTGCTCAGCTTAATATACCCTCAAATGGAAGAAGCCATGAGTTCCCTATGTTTCTTGACAGAAGAATCAACAGAGATCATCCAGTGAGGAATATTATTGGAGAAGTGTCAGCACCTGTGTTGACAAGAAGTAGATCTGCTAATGCAAATATTTGTTTGCATGCTGCATTTTTGTCTCAAGAAGTACCCAAGAAGGTAATAGATACCTTGGAAGACAACAGTTGGGTAGAGGCAATGCAGGAAGAGTTCTTTCAAATTAACAAGTAGAAAGTTTGGGAATTGGTAGATCTTCCTGAAGGAGCAGAACCAATTAGCACAAAGTGGGTATTCAGAAACAAGAAAGATGACAGGGGTATTGTTATTAAAAACAAAGCAAGACTGGTAGTGCAAGGCTATGTGCAAGAAGAATGCATTGATTATGATGAAGTGTTTGCACCAGTGGCTAGATTAGAAGCAATCAGAATCTTTCTAGCCTATGCTGCCTTCAAAGACTTCCAAGTATTTCAGATGGATGTCAAAAGTGCCTTCCTGTATGGCCTACTGGAACAAGAAGTATATGTCAACTAACCTCCTGGTTTTGAGGACCCTCACCATCCTAACAAGGTGTGTAAGTTAATCAAAGCTTTGTATGGTCTCAAACAAGCACCTAGAACCTGGTATGAAACTCTTTCTAACTATCTTCTAGAGAATGGCTACAGGAGAGGGGCAATTGATAAAACACTTTTTGTTAAAACTGTTGGTAAGGATATGTTGATGGTTCAAGTTTATGTAGATGATATTATTTTTGGTTCATCTAACACTGTTTTGTGCAAGGAGTTTGAAACTTTGATGTAGTCCAAGTTTGAAATGAGCTCTATGGGAGAACTAACATTCTTCTTAGGACTACAAGTAAAGCAAACTGCAGATGGAATCTTTCTGAACCAATCAAAGTACATTCAAGACATGTTGAAGAGATTTGATATGCAAGCTTGCTCAAGTGCAAAAACTCCTATATCCACTTCCCACAAGTTAACAAGTGACTTAAGTGGCAAGCCAGTGGATGTGCACATGTACAGGGCAATGATAGGCTCACTGATGTATCTCACTGCTAGTAGACCTGACATTATGTTCAGTGTTTGCTTATGTGCTAGATATCAGTCCTCACCAAAGAAGTCACATATGCTAGCTGTTAAGAGAATTTTCAAGTATCTGAAGGGCCAACCAAAACTGGGTTTGTGGTATCCCAAGAACTCTGACCTCTCTTTAAGAGCATTCACAGACAGTGATTATGGTGGTTGTGACATTGATAAGAAATCAACATCAGGTGGATGTCAATTTTTGGGTGAAAGACTTATCTCCTGGCAATGCAAGAAACAAACTTGTGTTTCCACTTCAACTGCAGAGGCTGAGTATATTACTGCCTCAAGTCGTTGTAGTCAAGTTCTTTGGATCCAAAATCAAATGCTTGACTATGGGATCAAATTCATGGAAACACCTATTCTTGCTGACAACAACAGTGCAATCTCCATCATCAACAATCCTGTAAAGCACTCTAAAACCAAACACATTGACATAAGGTATCATTTTATTAGAGATTGTGCAGAAAAGAATCTGATTAAATTATTCAAAGTTCATACTGATCATCAATTGGCAAATCTGTTTACAAAAGCTTTTGATGAGGCAAGATTTTTCTATCTCATCGCAACCATTGGGATGATGAATTTTGAATAAAAACTTTTCACAATTTTCATATAAAAGAGAGACATGTGCTTAAAAGCCCGTCTCTTGATACAAAAAGAAGAAGAAAAGGAAAATTTCTTGTGATAATTAGACATAATCTCAATTCATAGTCAGTAACCTCAGTTATACTATGGAAAATTATCACAAATTTTCAAAAATCATGTGTTTTGTTGTTCAGTTTCAAGTTCCGGTTCAACCTGTGAGAAAAACAATTCTGAAAATTACCGGGTGAACTTCAACCGGAACAATGCTTTGTAACTCACGTGGAAAATGTTTTTGAAACAATTCTTCCAAGCGGAAGACCGAACTTTTCTGGCCGAGTTGTGACGGCAGGAAGACTCTCCCGGGGCTTTTCCCTATTGGCATCAGCAGGCCGACCTTAGGGGTGAAGCTCTTAGGCGGAGCGGTCAACAACGATGGGGGGTTTATCCAAGGGTTAGCTTTGAGGACGGCCAGTACAGCTGCTGATCTTAGGCGCCTCCTCCCCAAACTTGGTGATCCCCAATGCGCCCTCCTGCTGCTCCGTTCGTGTATGGGTATCGCCAAACTTTCATTCGGCCTCAGAACCTGCCCTCCCCTTCATGTGGCTCAGGCAGCAGTGGCTTTTGACAACGACCTTCGCGCGGCTATTGAAGATATTGTCGTGTGTGGTGGGCCTTTCTTTGGGGACCTCCAATGGCGGGTTGCCTCCTTGCCCATCAAGCTGGGCGGGCTTGGGGTCTACTCGGCTGTCGAGGCCTCCTCCGACACTTTCGTGGCCTCGAGGGGCCAATCCTGGGAGCTCCAGGACCATATCCTTCGGGAGTGTGGGGTGTGCCCTATGGACTCGACGTACACGGGCGCGTTAGCTGGCCTCCGTGACTTTATTCCGGGCTTTGATCTTAGCGGTTTCTCTAAAAAGGACACCACCCCACCCAAAGCCCAACATGTTTTGGCGAATGTCCTTTTTAGTAAAGTCGTGGGTGAGATGGAAGTTGCCTTCGGGATGTCTGCCAGGGAAAAGGCGGTGTGGGAATGCCTTCGCCAACCACATGCTCAAGATTTTCTCATGGCTCTCCCCATTGATGGACTGGGGCAGCACATGTCGCCAGTCGAATATCGGGCAATTCTAAAATATCGGCTTATGATCCCCCTGTACCCGAATGATGAGAGGTGTCCAGTGTGCAGTTAGGCATGCTTGGACGCTTATGGGGAACACGCGGTCCATTGCAAAGAGCTACCCGGTTTCAAATACCGACATGACCTGGTCCGGGACGTCTTATTCGACATTTTCAGAAGAGCCGAGATATCTGCAAAGAAGGAAGCCCCGGTTAATTTCTTGTCGGACCCAGCGGACGGGCGTTCCTCCCTTCGGTCGGCGGATGTCCTAGTCTTTGGGTGGAAGCACGGGAAGCACGCCTGTGTCAACCTTACTGGGGTTTCCCCTCTCGTGGGGTTCAAGGGCTCTGGTTTTCGGGCTGGCCAGGCTGCCACGAATGCTGCTGCAGGGAAGGTGCGCAAACATGAGGAAGCGTGTCTAGCGAATTTACATGAGTTTGTGCCTTTCGCGTTTGATACCTTCGGTTACCTTGCCCCGGAAGATGTAGAAACTTTGAGCAGGGTCCAGAAGGTTATGCATGAGAATGTGGCGATTCCTAGTGGTTTGAATGTGGTTTTCACTCGATTAGGCTTTGCTATTCAGAAAGGGCTGGCGGCGCAGCTTGTTGGCCGCCTCCCTTGTACTTCATATTGAGTTGTAACCGGTATTTATGAGAACTAATGAGAAAATTACTTCGAGAAGTTAAAAATCATCCGCTTGAAGTTCAAACGGAAGAAATATGGCTTTTAAAATAAAGGAGAAATGGGTTCCGCTTGAACTTCCGGGTCAACAAAGTCGATGTCTCATTTAATTACCCGGAAGGCACAACTTTCCAAGCGGATACACACATTTAATTACCCATTAAGTTTTTAATTGTTTAAAATCCGAGGTTTCAGTAAATTTACTTTTGGATAAAGACATGCTTTACCCAGTTGTACCGTATAACCCATAAAGCACATGTCCCATCAGTTACTGAACCGTCTGTTTAAAACCTCTCTCCTCCACATCATCACCAAAAAAGGTAAAAGCTCTAATTTACCGTCACTTTCCCCATTTCTCTCGGACCTACTCAGAAATTACTCCCAAATTTCTCTCAAACTCTCTCCGTTTAACCTCCGATTAACCGTCAATCGTTCTCATATCCTGTATCAACAATGGCTCCAAAAGCGAAGGCAAGTGGCAAGAAGCCCGTCGCTGACTCCAAGTTTCCCGTAGAACACAACTTGGTGGCGTACCTAGAACCACCAAGCAAGACAGATATCTACAATGGCATGATAGACTTCCTCAAAAGATCTCATCTTCATCACGCGCTCACTGTTGAGGCGGAAATATTTGAAGAAGTTATGGAAGACTTTTGGTCTCATGCTACGGTTACTAAAGGCGACAATGGTAGTGAAAAGATTGTGTCAAATGTTCAGGGCACAGAAGTGGAAATAGATGAAGCCAAAGTGCGAAAGGTGTTGAAACTAAGGGATGACAGTGGATATGAAGTGGTCGATTCCAAGAAGTATCTATGACTGTTCAGAGATATTGGATACGGTGGTTCCCTGCAAAGCAAAACTATCAAGAACGGGCAATTACCATACAAATGGAGGTTCTTGGCTCATACAATTTTGGTATGCCTATCTCCAAAGAAGGGTGGATTTGACGAGCTTGCTAGTGAACATGCCTCTGCCTTCTATGCTGTGGTAAAGGGTGAAAACTTCAATTTTTCTAACCTAATTTTTCAAGCCCTAAAATCAAACATCAAATCTGAATATGTCTATGTGTATCCTAGGGTTTTTGACATATATTCTTAAAGAAGAATACCCCCAAATTGTTTGGGTTGGTACAATTTTGCAACCTAAACTTCTCAATGAGAAAACTTTTTCCAACTTAGCTTTAAACAAGACTGAATTTCTTGGAAGGGACACTGACTATCCCTTACCAATTCCAAGGCAGTATCCTGCTGAACCTGCTCCTGCTGAGGTTCAAACGGAAACTGTAGCAGCAACTGAGCCTCATGCTCAAGATGACAGAACCACAAACCCAATGGTCTCTGATCCCACATCTGTCCCGACTTCCTCTATTTTAAAAACTTTTCAATCCAAAAAGAGGAAAGCTTCCATAAAAATTACCACTGCCACTTCCTCAGCCGAATCACTTCCTGTCACTTTTAAAAGATAGAGAACTGTGGTCACTAGGTCTCCTCCACCTAGTACCACCAGCCAACCTGAAGCTTCTAACCCCGTTCAAGGGAAAAAGCCTAAACGGAAACTGGTAAAAGTGGGATTTTCTCTTAGGGATGAGTCATTAGAAGCAGATGTACCTTCCCCATCTGAACAATTTTCACCGCTGCAACCCCTATCACCTAGGAGTGACAGTGCTCTTAATCTTGGCCTAAATGAAGGTGTTATTAACTCACCTACCTCATTACATAAGAACACACTGATAGGCCAAGACACTGGAGCATTGAGCCCCCACTCCTCACCGGAGGTGAATCTCAGGAGTTTGGAAGAGATTCATGCAGAAAGGGCTGCTGCTGCCCAAGGATCCCCACTGGATCCCCACTGGATCTTGGTACCAGCAGTTACATCAATAAGACCCAATTTGCGGCAATCTTCTCTGAATCAGTACCCAGAAGTCCTTCATTGGAACCAAGGGTTGCTGAAACAGATGAAGAGAATCCCAGGTGTCAAGAAGCCATGGGTACCACTGCTGATCAATCTCGGATTGATAGCTTGGTTTTGTCCAGGGATACTGGTAAAAAGCCAGTTGAGGACAGCTTTACACTACCTGAATTGACGAAATTGTACCTGAATCTTCAAGCACAGGTTGATCACTTAAACTCATTTGTTGCTACTTTGGTCAAGGCTGCTCCAACTGAAGCTGAGGCAGGTCCTTCAAACCCTAACATAGAAGTTGTTGAAGCTGATACTGTCAAATTGGGGGAGAAGCTGACTTCTACACCTACAATCATTGAAATAGAAGAAACTGAAAGAATTCCGGCTGAAGTGAGAGCCACAACCTGCAAGAAAGTTGGTGTCAAACCCTTCACAGTTGAAGAGAGTTGGGTTAATATGAAGAGCAGTCAATTGATTGCAATCTCTCCATTTGAAGATCCCAACCTCACTGAACTAGTGCAATCTTCAATGCTAATTGCTGGTGCTCTCCCTGAGCACATCAACATGATCACAAGTCTGTTGAAAAATGTCATATTTCCGGCTGAAAGAGCCAGTGATCATATGGAGAGGAATACTGCCTCCACTAGCAAGGTAGCTGAAGAAGTTGAAGAAAGCACTGCAACTGTTGCAGTGGCCACTATATTTGAAGGTGTTGATGAAAATTTAATTTGTGAAGATGAAGGCACGGAAGTGTTGGAAATTGCTGATAAAGAACCTGAAGTCACCAAACCTCAAGTGGTGACTGAAGGCTCCAACATTGTCCAAGCGGAAGTTCGAGCGGAAGTTCAAGCTAAAGTTCGAGCGGAATTTCAAGCTGAAGTTCAAGCGGAAGCCTAACTGGTTGTTCAACCGGAAACCCAAACTGCAACCCAGATGGAAGCTTATGGCCCTGGCAATTCAATTTTTTGTATTGACGGGTCTAATCAGTTATCTGTGGATCATCCGGAAGAACAGGGAAGCAAAGAAGCTGAAGACATAGCTGCAACATTGATAGCTATGAGGATTACCGAACCTGTTCAAACTGAAACTCCTAGAACTATTCAACAGGTGGTTCAATCTCCTGAAACTGAAACTATGCTAAAGATGGTGGAAGATGCAAAAAGGGTAGCAGAAGATGAGAGGCTAGCCCAAGAACTTCAAGAGGAATTGGATCTGTATTCTCAGGTTGAAGTTGTTGAAAGGTTGTTGGAAGAAGCAAAGACTAGTTCCTTCAATTGGAGATTGAAGGACTATAATTTGGAAGAAATGACTGAGGTTGATAGGCAAAGACTGATCTCCATTTCCTCACAGATGCCTACCAAGCTAATAAGGAATGATGAAAACTACTTGTTGTTGAAAAAGATAAAGAGGGCCCTTGTGGTTAAGAAACTGAAAACAGAAGAAGAGATAGCTCAGTTGAAAGTCAGAGAACTTTGCAACTTGATTGATACAATATTTTATGAACTCAAAGGAGACATAGCTACAGTCAATCCAAAGCTTGTGATGCCTGCACCTTCAGAATTCATTTCAGGTACATCATCAAACTTAAATGTTAAACCTGAATTTTGCTGATGATGCAGATATGCCACCTCCACCTTCTTTTACATATGACCCAAGCCCCATATCTACAACAGCTTCATCACTTCCACAGTCATTTGCCCTCATTCCATACAAACCACCTTCAATTTCCAAGAAGGTAGCAACCAAACTTGCCAACTCAAGATGCAGGACTGACAATTTTACACCAATTGTCCCTCTTAAGAAGAAGCCCCCTCCTACCATGGATTTCTCTGACATTTTCCCACCTTCTCCACCTTCAAGCCCTACACCAGAAGCCATTAAACCACCAACTCAAACTTCCCTACCTCCACTCACCATTAAAGAACCTTCAACCACCATCACCAAACCTACTGAAGTTCAATCTGGCTCTTCTTCATCATCTGCCAAAGGCAAAAGACCTGTTGTGCAAGAATCAGCAAATGATTCTGATGAAGAAAGGATGATGAGAAAAAGGAAGATGATGCATGCCAAGAGCAAAAGAGATCAAAAGCAAAGAAGAAAAGCTCCACCCAGAAAGAATAAGATTGTGGGTTGGACAGTAGATGAAGCAACTATTGACTTCACTTTTAACTTGGCAAATGGCACAACTCGGGTGGTAAATGCTCACAAGGCCACTACATTTCTTTATGTGCTGCAAATGACTGACATCATTCTAAAGCTTAGAGAAATTCTAAGTCCCTCAAGAGCTGAGCACTTGTTAAGGCTTCACATAGAGCCAATGGTGCAAGACAGTGGAATGCTCTACAAGAGCAATTTAGATGATGATTCAGCAGAAGAGGAAGAAGAAGAAGAAGAAGAAGAAGAAGAAGAAGAGCCTGTCAGTGAGATAAGATTTGTCATTTGGGAAGAAGAAGAGAAGCCGTTCTATGTTTACAGAGTCGATGGCACCTTCACAGTTCATGAGTCTATTTCTGTTCAAGAAGAATGGAGCGAAATGGACTGTGAATCTTTCAAGTATGTGAAGGTGACCAAAACAAATTCTAAAGAGCTTTCTCAAAATCTGGATGCCAACATCAAAATCACGGACAAGTAGGTTGATGCGTAAATTTGTGTCTATAAGAAAATCAGGTCAAGTTTTAAATGGTAATACCAGTTGATCAACTACATACCAGGGCAGTGAACCCGTCGTATGCAATAAAGTATTGGTAAGAACCGGATATCAACCCGTGGACGCGTATGTAGACTTCCGATCTGGATCTTTGCTAATATTTAACCAATGAAAATGATTTTGAGAACTAACACTAAAAACTAAGCAGCAAAACTAAAACAGATATAAACAGCTAAAAACCGGATAACACGATGGAAAAATCAGTCGGAGAAAAGTATCACCTAGATAAGAATCCTCTAAACCCAATAAGACCCCTAGTTTGACTAATCAACACGATCACTATCGACTAACGGTGAAAACCAAAATGAAATAGGACTATAGACACATCCTAATCACTAAGGTAATCCTAAATGAAGCTCGGATAGAAAACTATGTAAAATTGCCCAATGGTCTAATCGCTTCAGTCAAAGCGAACTAAACGCACACGTAAAAGGGAACCACAAGAAAGGTCTCACTAAATGGCACCTAACACATGCAATGGTTCTGAAATGAATAGCCTAGGACCTAGAAAACTCTAAACACGAATAAGCGAGCTCGAATCTTATGGTCATAAGCACCCTAACTCACTAAACAATGCGTAGCTATTTCCTAGTACATGAAACGAATCGGTCAACTCTATCCCACATAGATGCACACAAAATCAGCCCCAAACCCATATCATATTATCATGTAGGAGGTCTCCGGATCATGTATTAATCAATAAACTTTAAAAAGTCAAACGATTAACAATAAGCTAATCAATAAAAGGTTGTAGTTATACAATCCATATCAATTAACTCACATAATATGATTAAAAAAAAGAAGCTAAACATGTGCACATGATCATCCAAGGCATTCAGATCAGAATTATAAAGCAAAATTACAAAATCATGTTAAAAAGTCAAATTAGAAAGTCAAACGGGTCTAGATTCATCTAAACTAGGTGATATAATGAAGGTTTAGCCAAGACTAATGATTAAAAACAATAAAAGTCGAATCTTGAAACTAACCATGACCAAGAACAAGATCCAAAAGACGAAAATGAAGACTAGAGATGAAATGGCAACCCGATCTAGCTCCAAATCTTCAATTTTTCTTCAAGAAAGCTTCAATCTTAATCCTTTAATCCTCCCTTAATCTTCAAGAACGTTTTTTAGGGTTTTCTACGAGTTTTGGGGGTCTTCTCTCGAAGAAATGTGGCTGCTCCCATTTTATATCGAAATTTTAGGTTAAAATGGCATCAAGTCGTAGGCTGGTAAAAACTGGTCGCCTCTGGAAGTAGATAAATAGCTTGCAGCTCAGATTTGAACATAAAATAGTTCTCGTCCTGGTGGCTTGTTGCCTGGCCTGCTAAACAGGAGGTCAGGGGTTCGATCCTAGCCTCCTCCGATTTTTCCTTTTATTTCACGCTTCCTGCTGGTGGGCCTACACTGGCAACTGGGCTGCCATGACTGGGCCGCTGGGCTTCTCCTGATGAGCTGGTGGACTGCGCAGAACTAGGCCTGGGCTGCTGTTATTATTTATTTTTTTTTCCTTTTTCTTTAAACTCCCGTAACTTTCTCATACGATCTCCGTTTCCACTTAAGTTTTTTCAGAATTCTTCTAAATTCATCACGGATCATCTAACCACCTAAAATTCACAACTAGAAACAATTAAGCACCTCAATTAAAAATCTAATATGCATAATTTTCTCAATTAGAAACAAAATTAAATGTGAAGTTTAAATATTTATCAAGCAATAACCAGCGATCCACAAAATCATCTAATATTTAAATATAAAGCACTTAAGCACCAATTCTCTTAAGTTTCAATTAAAATCATGATTAAATGTGGGAATTTATTTATTTATCTTATGCATTAGATGCTACGCATCAAATATCCCCACACTTAAACTTTGCTTGCCCTCAAGCAAAAATCTCATGCAACACTTCCACAAGCCAATCGAAAACGCAACGCCTCACCCAACCCAATGCAACTACTCAAGCCCACATGCATCCCCAAATCTCAAGATTTACACTTTTCAAAAGATTTATAATCTAACAAGCAATTATGATACTCATTTTAAAAACATGGAAATGCTTACTAGCTAGACACACATCAAGGTCCAATCAAACAAGCATCATACCCCCTCACAATGATCACTCAACTCGGTGAAATTTCGTGGATGGATGATTAAAAAGATCATCGATTTAAGTGGATCACTCAAGGCCAAACATGCACCCCATTATCATAGGCTTGTATCGAAATCGTAATTCCACCAAATAGCATAAAACCGAACATAAATCAAGAGGACTTTCACGGGTTGTAATGTTAGGCTAGGGTTTAGGGTATGGAATGGGAATGTGAAAGTGGCGAAGTGCTTAGAAATCCGGACTAGAAATAAAAGAACTAAACTATCAAACTTTTTACAAAACTAAACTAAAATCGGGTAATTTTGACCTGAATACATAAGCTAATCAAACTCTATTTTTTTTGCTTTTATCTTAGGTCCATGACCTCAAATAATGAGCTTGAATTTTCTGCAATTTTTTTTTCATTTTTTTTTTTTTGCAATCTCATATGAATTCCTAGAATGGAGATTGAGTACTAGGAGAATCACACTTAATCACTAATTTTTTTTTTTGGACTAAATATGACTTGATAAAACTAACAAAAATATATACACAAAATCCTAAACTAATCCGGATTCTTCACACAAGGGTTAAAGAACAAAATAAAGGCTAAACAAAAGGCACACGGGTCAAAAAGTGGGAAAAACAAACGAGAAGGGTAAAGGCTCAACGGGTTTTCTAAGGGATGATGTTTTAGGGTAGGAAAAATGATAAGATCAAAGAAAAAAGGCTAAATCAAAAGGGTAATCCTAATGCCTCTATCATTTCTATGCCCAATTTTAGTTCATGATCTCAACGCGTATAAACAACACAAGTTCTAAAACGAAAGCGCGTGATGGCATAACACTCAACCAAACGAAAGTGAGAACAATCATGTAATAAATAATGCAATTTAAGGCTCAAATATCTCACAAAAACGGATGGAAAGGGGCTATCGATATGATGCAAGCAATCTATCCCCCATCCGATAGTTTCACTAAGTAAAGCATCCCATTTATTGATTTTATTTGAAAAACACTTGCTTGGAAATTCTTTTTTAAGATACTCAAAGAAAAGGTTTTTGACTAGAGACAAGCATCGTATACATAGGCGAGCACAGTGTCACAAATTACATCAACGGGCCCACTTCCATATGCAGTAAGACGGGCAAAAATCTCAATTTCAACTAAAAACAGGGGGATATGATAAGAAAATTTGAAATTTTTTCACAATTTTAGCTATTTCAGTTCAATTGACCCCCATCCCCATACTTGATTCGTACATTGTCCCTAATGTACGATAAACAAACAAAATAAAGGGGGAAAGGGAACTGAAATACTCCCCTGATGACTGTCATGTGCCAGAACTGCCTCCAACATGACCAAAATCCTCAGAAATAAGAAACAGCTCTCCATGAATCAAGGCATATGGTGGTCCGATGATGAATCTAGCAAGAAAACACAACTCAAGTGAAAGTCATAAGCGGATCGGCTCTTGACATCGGGCAAGTTTGATAATTTTTAAAACGTTTTGAAAAGTGAACAATTAACCAAAAGCGAACGTTTGTTTGTCATTTATGAAGTGAACGATACGCTTTGACCAAAAGTCAACATGCCCGATAAACCCTGATACGGACCGTTGATTGTCATTTATGAAGTGACGGTCCGTATCCTCAAAATCAAAATTAAATCATGAAAGCACACTTGCGGACCGTGAGAATGGAGATTGAGTACCCACGGTCCACAAATTGTGCGTTACCTACAAACCCGCGAAGCATAGCCAAAATGATAAGTAATTACAATTTCCAACAGTGGCATGCTTCCAAAACCCTGCAAATCTTAAAAGAACGCGTAAAACGGAAAAATGAAAATAAAAATGCAACTAAATTAAACATGGCCAAAATCCTCAGAAATAAGAAACAACTCTCCATGAATCAAGGCATATGGTGGTCCGATGATGAATCTAGCAAGAAAACACAACTCAAGTGAAAGTCATAAGCGGATCGGCTCTTGACATCGGGCAAGTTTGATAATTTTTAAAAACGTTTTGAAAAGTGAACAATTAACCAAAAGCGAACGTTTGTTTGTCATTTATGAAGTGAACGATACGCTTTGACCAAAAGTCAACATGCCCGATAAACCCTGATACGGACCGTTGATTGTCATTTATGAAGTGACGGTCTGTATCCTCAAAATCAAAATTAAATCATGAAAGCACACTTGCGGACCGTGAGAATGGAGATTGAGTACCCACGGTCCACAAATTGTGCGTTACCTACAAACCCGCGAAGCATAGCCAAAATGATAAGTAATTGCAATTTCCAACAGTGGCATGCTTCCAAAACCTTGCAAATCTTAAAAGAACGCATAAAACGGAAAAATGAAAATAAAAATGCAACTAAATTAAACAAACTACCTAAAAGTCAAAGTTAACTACTAAAAAGTCAAACAATGCATGAAACAAGCAAACTAAATTAACCAAGTACTCAGGTTGCCTCCCGCAAGCGCTAAATTTATTAACGAGTCGTCAGCCGGACTCGAACCCACGGTTAAGTCAACCGGGGTCATGGATGTGACCTCCCTTGTTACCGAATATGCTCTCATCAGAACCATGCACTCGCCATTCATCAAATACGGGCTCAACTTCTTTATCTCTATCGCACAGATACATGGTGTACACGTCAGCCATCCACGGCCTATCACTCACTGAAGCCTTTTTCTTCACATCAGGCGGCTTTTTGTGCTTTACTTTAACACACTTCTTCTCCCCACACTTCTTCTTTATCGTGGTCTGCAAGGTTCTTAGAGTCTTTAGCCCAACCAGAGGTGGATCGGGGAGAGGATATGTGGCTCCAATAAATATGCTCTCAGCTAAGTTATCCACATGTGATGATTCTTCCTTAATTTCCATACCTGGCCCTCCATATAGCATGGCCTCCAACTCCTCGAGATCACTATCTGGATCAAAAGTATCAGCATTCTCAACCACGAGTGGCACAGCTAGCCAATCGTCTCCAAATTTCTCTAACATTTGATCATCAAATGCATCGTGTGAGTATAAATGAAGAGGGACTGGATCCGCCTGCAACGCATCTGAGTGTGGCTTATCGTGGCTGATCTCGAGATGAACTGGAGCTGGGACATGTGCGGTACTTGTTGGGCTTAGCCTCGACGGCACCTCGTCCATTAAGATCTCCTGCTCAAACTCATCATAACTCTCCTCAAAAACATGTTGGCTCTCAGAAACAGATTCTAAGAGCTCGTTCGCGGTTCTCTCTAAATTTTGGGCACGAGCTCCCAAATTGCTCAACTCTTTGGCAAGTAACGCTATATCTTTTTCGTTCTTCGTAAACCAAGCTTCATTTTGCTGCACCACTAGAGCGTTTTGTTGTAAGAGTTGAGCCATCATATCCTTTAACTTCTTCATGCTATTATCCTCGGTTGGGGCTTGTACGCTAACTCCAAAGTTGTATACTGGTGACGCTGAATAATTATAATAACCGATGGGAGGCCCTGCGGAATAATTGCAAAATCGTGCATGATGGGGCTCCCCACAAATATCACATCGCACACGATATCTCTCATAATTTTGCTCGAAGCACCACTCCATGAAATTTGTTGTATAGAACAGTCAAACAAAAAGAAAAAAAATCTATCCTAAAAGGCCAAAGTAAAAAAAAAACTAGACAAGAAAAAATAAACAAAGAAAACAAGAAGATAAACACACTAGATAAAAAAAAAATAAGCAAACAAATGGTTAAACTACCAGCTCGGATCTCTCTCGGAATCTAATGCGTCCCCAGTAACGGCGCCAAAAACTTGATGCGTAAATTTGTGTCTATAAGAAAATCAAGTCAAGTTTTAAATAGTAAATACCAATTGACCAAACTACAGACCAGGACAGTGAACCCGTCGTATGCAATAAAGTATTGGTAAAAACGGGATATCAATCCGTGGACGCGTATGTAGACTCCCGATCTGGATCTTTGCTAATATTTAACCGATGAAAATAATTTTGAGAACTAACACTAAAAACTAAGTAGCAAAACTAAAACAGGTATAAACAGCTAAAAACCGGATAACACGATGGAAAAATCAGTCGGAGAAAAGTATCACCTAGATAAGAATCCTCTAAACCCAATAAGACCCCTAGTTTGACTAATCAACACGATCACTATCGACTAACGGTGAAAACCAAAATGAAATAGGACTATAGACACATCCTAATCACTAAGGTAATCCTAAATGAAGCTCGGATAGAAAACTATGTAAAATTGCCCAATGGTCTAATCGCTTCGGTCAAAGTGAACTAAACGCACACGTAAAAGGAAACCACAAGAAAGGTCTCACTAAATGGCACCTAACACATGCAATGGTTCTGAAATGAATAGCCTAGGACCTAGAAAACTCTAAACACGAATAAGCGAGCTCGAATCTTATGGTCATAAGCACCCTAACTCACTAAACAATGTGTAGCTATTTCCTAGTACATGAAACGAATCGGCCAACTCTATCCCACATAGATGCACACAAAATCAGCCCCAAACCCATATCATATTATCATGTAGGAGGTCTCCGGATCATGCATTAATCAATAAACTTTAAAAAGTTAAACGATTAACAATAAGCTAATCAATAAACGGTTGTAGTTCTACAATCCATATCAATTAACTCACATAATATGATAAAAAAAAAAGAAGCTAAACATGTGCACATGATCATCCAAGGCATTCAGATCAGAATCATAAAGCAAAATTACATAATCATGTTAAAAAGTCAAATTAGAAAGTCAAACGGGTCTAGGTTCATCTAAACTAGGTGATATAATGAAGGTTTAGCCAAGTCTCATGATTAAAAACAATAAAAATCGAATCTTGAAACTAACCATGACCAAGAACAAGATCCAAAAGACGAAAATGAAGACTAGAGATGAAATGGCAACCCGATCTAGCTCCAAATCTTCAATTTTTCTTCAAGAAAGCTTCAATCTTGATCCTTTAATCCTCCCTTGATCTTCAAGAACGTTTTTTAGGGTTTTCTACGAGTTATGGGGGTCTTCTCTCGAAGAAATGCGGCTGCTCCCATTTTATATCGAAATTTTAGGTTAAAATGTCATCAGGTCGTAGGCTGGTAAAAACTGGTCGCCTCTGGAAGTAGATAAATAGCTTGCAGCTCAGATTTGAACATAAAATAGTTGTCGTCTTGGTGGCTTGTTGCCTGACCTGCTAAATAGGAGGTCAGGGGTTTGATCCTGGCCTCCTCCGATTTTTCCTTTTATTTCACGTTTCCTGCTGGTGGGCCTATACTGGCAACTGGGCTGCCACGACTGGGCCGCTGGGCTTCTCCTGGTGGGCTGGTGGACAGGGCAGAACTAGGCCTGGGCTGCTGTTATTATTTTTTTTCCCTTTTTCTTTAAACTCCCGTAACTTTCTCATACGATCTCCGTTTCCACTTCAGTTTTTTTTCAGAATTCTTCTAATTCATCACGGATCATCCAACCACCTAAAATTCACAAATAGAAACAATTAAGCACCTCAATTAAAAATCTAATTTGCATAATTTCTCAATTAGAAACAAAATTAAACGTGAAGTTTAAATATTTATCAAGCAATAACCAACGATCCACAAAATCATCTAATATTTAGATATAAAGCACTTAAGCACCAATTCTCTTAAGTTTCAATTAAAAACATGATTAAATGTGGGAATTTATTTATTTATTTATTGCATTAGATGCTACGCATCATAGGCTAAGAAGAAGAAAATTTTTTGATACAAGTCAATTTTTGAAGATAAACATTGGAATTTGACAGCATCAGCTTAGGGGGAGATTGTAAGGAATATTACGCTTGGAAGATTTCCGGCTGAATGCCAATTTTGTTATGTTCCGGCTGAAGTTGAAGTTGAATCGGAATTCTCACTTCAAGCGGAACTGGCAGTTCAAGCGGAAAAAAAAGCAGTTTTGTCCTTTAGCGAATATTCCGGGTGAACTCGATTATCCACCAGATAATGAGTTCAACCGGACTTTTCCTGAGATGTCTTTTTAGCAAGTCTAATCCTGCAAAAGCTTCTCGGATGCTTCTATACCTAATCTAAATCGCTCTCCTAAAGTAGTATGTTACTGCCAACACGCAAGATATTCCAAATGTCGATGTTTATTCTTTTGGTAGTTTGTATTTGACTTTACGTTTTACGATCTAGATTAGATCGCATGAGATCAATGGATGTCATTGATCTCATCTGCACTATATATAGCTTAGTTAGCTCATAGTTTACACATCATATGTTCTTAAACAACTTGTAATAGTGTAGCTTTGAGTTAATGCAAATAGTGTCGAGTATTTGTTACTTCGTTGTTACTATCTTTCTGCAAATCAAGCTTTTACATTATACACAAGAACTAAATATCGCTTAAGTAAAGTGAAATAAAACTTTAATTCTACAGGGTTATATTTGCAAGTAAAGGGCTTTTGTTTTAGTTTAACTCTAACTAATAACGATCCTACAATGTTAGTTATCTGTCTACGTGGCCCATAAGCCACGTAGACAACCACATAATCATTTTATGCCATGTAGGACAACCACGTAGGCGGATGACTAAAAAAGTTAAAGAAAATTAACGGAGGGAGTGGTGGAGGAAAATATGTTGATAGTTGGGAGTGCCAGAGGGAAAGTCATTAGTTGGGAGTGTTATTGGCCAAAAAGTGATAGTTAGAATTATTTGAAGCCAATAACCCTAGTTTTTATACCAGTGCATCGCACGGCTGGGGTTAAATCTAGTTAGTAAGGGACACGAAGTGAGTCAATGACTCTGTCTAACCTCTATATAATGGAATGTTCGAAATTGTGGCAAAATAATAAAACGTTACTAACACTAAATGAATAATGACCGGAAATAAAAATTAATAATTGACATAAAATAATATTGTTTTAATCCGGTGATGTGATCGCCGACACGAAGGAGGTGATATTTGAGATGAAGATATTTGATATGTTGCCAAATTTGCGATGGTTTTTCGCCGGAAAATTCGAAAAGAAGTTTACCGCCTGCAAAAGAGGCGAGATGATTTTATGCAAGAATGGATCGATAATTTTTTGATTAGATGGTTTGGGTAACGAATTGTTGAACTTGTATGAAACTATGATTCATCAAATCTATTTAAAAATTTTGGGATATAATTTTGGAGGGATATAAAATTTGAAATCAAATCATTTGACTTGCAAAAATTAAGTTGTCGATGGTAATGTCATCCGGCAAAAAACAATTCTCTTATAAGAATAGAAGATATATATATATATATATATATATATATATATATATATATATATATTACTAGTTTTTATACCTCGTTCATTGCACGGCTAGGATTTAAAAAAAATATATTGCACGACATTTGGTTTAAAAAAAGTAATAATGGTAATAGAGTAGAAAAACGGTAATTGAATTATGAAACATGTATGAAAGAAAAAACTGTTAAAGTAAAAAAGATAATAACATCTATAATTTATAAATTAAATTTAAAATCAAATCAATAAAAATATGTATTGTATTTTTAATCTGAATATGTATTGTAAATTAGAAATTATTCGGTAAATAAGTAATGGTTATATATATAATCATATATTTTCAATATATAAAAGTTAATCCAATAGTGTTAAGATTCTATTGAGTTATATATTAATTATTTATAATGCTATTTAACTAAGTTTTTCAGACCCGTGTGTTACACGGATTTGGGGTTAAAAAAGTTGTAGGCATAATTAATTTTTAATTAAACTGTAATTTAGTAATATTTAAGAGGCAATAAATAAATAGTTGGATATATAAATATATCCAAAACTTTTCTTCTAATAGAAAAAAGTATTTTTTTTTCAAATAGTTAATTAATTATGATGGTGATTACCTCTACAATAAATATCTTTTATTTACTGTCATGGAAATACAAATAATTGATTAATTAGGGTGGTGATTATCTTTACAATAAATATTTATTATTTATTGTAATGGAAATACAAAAACTAAAAATAAGATATGATGATTTAGGAGGAAAAATTTTTATGAGGTTGAATGTGAGAATGCCATGTGTCCTAAATCTTTGGGAGGGAAAATTATTATGAGGTTGAATGTGAGAATGTCATTTGTCCGAAATCTTTTCTTTTATATAATAGTATGACTAGTCTTTGATACTCGTGCATCGCACGACTGGATTTTAATAAAAAATAATAAACACAACAATAAATTACTATGGTAAATTTCATCGAATTATGAAAATTAAATACAAAAATTAAGTTTTAAAGTATGATAAAGTGTGTAATACGGGCTAGCTTTTAAGAAGTTGTATCACGCGGTGTGCCTTTTAAGAAGATCCAATAAAAAATTATATACGTACTTTGATGTTATTTGATAAGTACATCCCCTCAAAGGTTGAACATTTGCAAACAAAGCTCTCTCCATTTTATTTACCATCTTGGAGCATTCACAGTAGAGCCCCTATAAATATGTGAGTGAAAACCCTAAAATTTGGGGTTTGGTTGTTAGTGGTTATGAGTAAAGGAGAGAGAAAAAATTATTGTTCACCTCTATATTTGATTAAAAAAAAACTGGTGATTTTGTAAAATTTGATGTTTGATGTGAGTGAAAGAAAGAAAAATGGTAATGATAAGGTTATAAAAAGTATTATTTAATTATGATTGTGAGTGAAAGAGAGAAAAAATAATGATAAAAGTATAAATTATAGTGATGGAGATGGGAAATCTACTGTGAATGCTCATTCAAATAATTAATAAAAACTTATTATGTTTCTAAAACAAAAAAATGAGGAATCTAAGAAAAACTATAAACATAGAAAAATATAGAAATGCATTATGAAAAAGATGTTGCATGGCAATTACAAAATCAAAACATTAAAAATATTTGTATATAAAAATCACAAAATTTACATCCATGTATAAAAACTCATCAAATTGGAACTTACTCCAAATGGCTCATTCTCTCTGAACATGTGATCTTTATCGTAAGCTTACTTTCAAAATCTTTCAAGAAATTAAACATCACGTGCATAATCAACAATTAATTATCAGAACTTCATACGAAACATAGAATCAACACCACAAAAAATGCGACAAAATTAGGCCAAACCTTGCTCGTAATTCAGACTAAAATATGATGTGCCTCTTTCAATCTATCTCCAGTTACTAAATTTATCACTCGTTCACTTCCTGCAAGATCAACTAAATGCATATAGCCACGAAAAACACCTCCCGATGTCAGATCCCTCCCTTGCACATGTATAGTCAAACAACTGCATTCATTTATTCAAATTCAATTGATGATGGGATATAAATAAAGAGGTAACCAACCAACTTATATTTTGTGTAGGAAAACTCAAGTTTCAAAATTACTACTTGTGTGAGCGACTACTATGGTTAGGGATGTTAATCGGGTCAACTTGATCGGCTTTCAGGTTATTAGGGTCGGGTTAGTCGGGTTACTAGGGTCGGGTTAGTCAGGTTCAGAGATGACAAGTTGTACGAATTACAATTGTAAGGGTGTAATTTATTTGAAGATTAATGTTTGACTTTATAACCAAACCTTGGAAGAGAGGTATTTTTTTCTTACTTTTAAGAATCTAACCAGTTGCTTATGAACTTCAAGGTTGACATCAAATAAAACATCTATACAACAGGTGCTTGTGGTTTATCCATTTAGCCATTGATGGTTTATATAACATATATATTAATGAACCATGGAAAAAGTGAGTTAGTGGACTGCACAACTAATATGGTTTACAATAGCTGCTGGTGCATTATCCAGTGAGCCATTCTATTATAATTTAGCTTACACACAAAAAGAAATGGCAAAAGTTCCAAAATACGACACGATTACATAACAAACTTTTACTTACGAACGGAATTAAAACCATTTAAGATCTAAGAATTCATAATCACTTTGGATACATAATAACATTATACATAGAAGCCTAATTCAATTAAATAGACGAATAATTACAATCAGTTGCACCTAAATTATTGGACACTCAATACAAAAGCACAGTGATAAACATCAAATTATATATATTTTTAGACCAAATATCTCTCGCAAAACGGCAAAAATCTGATCTGCTAACTTCAAAACAAGTCTATTGTTTTCATTTTAGTTTTTCAGGTTTGAGAGGGCAAAAAATCACAAAAGGAACTAATTATGATAAAAAACAAAAGAAAAACATGAAGTTCCAAGATTTGCAAAGTTTAGCACGCCCTGTGCCTGACCAAGCACGCCCCGTGCCAGTTGCCCAAAGCTTCCTAGACACGTGTCTTATTAGCACGCCCGTGCCCCTACCTTAGCACGCCCCGTGGAACTGTCCATCTGACATGGCACGCCCCGTGCCAAACTAGGCACGGCCCATGCGATGTCAGAATTTCGATTCTCGAAGATCTCCCTAACACGGCACGCCCCGTGCCAAACTAAGAATGGGCCATGCTAAACTCCATGAGCTACCTATAAAAGTCGGTATCCTCCTCATTTTCAATTTGCTCAATTCTTTCCTCTCTTCCCCTTGTATTGAGTCATTTGGTATTTTCGAGTCTTGTAATCAAGTTTATAAGAAGTTTAAATTAAGTAAGAATTTGTAATCTTTTGTCTATGAAATCTTCTCTTTCTCTTAAGCAACTCATTAAAGCCATGTCTGGCTAAACTCTTATACTTACTTGGGAGATAACAAACCTTTGGCGGGTTGGTTAACAACCTTATAAGCTCGCTTAAGGTGTGTCTAATGACTTTATGAAAACCCTTTTTATTGAAAGTTTATTACTGATTTTCTGAACCAAACGTGCTCTACGTATCACAGACCATTTGGGGAGTCGAAATCCCAAAGGCCGGACTTGTGACACCCGGTCGGGGGATGATGTATGATCCTTCAAGGTGACTCGTGCCCCATGCTACATGATGCGTTCGAGATCCTTATGTCTATGTAAGAAAACTCGGTTGTCACGCAAGTGCGGGCTGAAAGTATTTGGTTAGGAATGGGGGTTGGTAATATTTTGTCACTTCATGGAAGCCGAGATGGTACGTGTTTGTGAACTTGACTTTGGTTACGCCGGACGTGCATGCACGAGAGCGGTGCACGGAAGAAACGAACCTTAGTCCCTTAAAAAGATAATTTTTATAATAAAATAATCCGGCACGTAGGGTTGTTTCCCTGCTGGTTCATGACGGCGTGTCGAGTACGGTAAGTCGGCCGATTTGAGGGACCCCGTAACTAAGTGGCATTACACCACTTTCTTTGTCCACTAGCAGCAGCTTCCCTCGGCATTCGTACTCCTCGCAGACGATTGGAAGTTGGATGGTGAATCAGCCTAAGATTCTGAAATGTGGTTGGTCCTCTGCTAGTGACAATCTTAAGCAAAAATATAAGTATCCGTTCAACTTTCCTCAACCATTGGTACGTCCTCCCAAGTAACATTAACTTCGATTTACATTTCTCTAAAATACCATCTTATTATTTTATTTTATTTTCTTTTCTTTTCTTTTTTTTAAATCTTTTCTTAAAACTAAAAGTTATACCTGGCTAGATAATAACAGTGGACTGAGTATCCAGAGCTCTCATTTTTCGTTGTGTCCTGATCGACCCCGATTCAACTTACCACTACTATACTACCCACGATGGGCATACTTGCCCGTGTAATATGGTGAAATAGTAGTTGTCAAATAAATTAGGTATTATAAATATAAAAGCTTAAAACTGCTAAAAAGGATCGAAAAAAAATATAGCCATATTTTTTACACCTCAGTACACACCACACAGTCAAGAACAAATTAAAGAAAATGATAAAGAGAGGACTCACCAATAGAAAACACCAAAAGTGAAGCACATACATCAGCAAAATACTAACTCAAGAAGACCTGCAACAATACACAAAGAAAATGATCAACTGCCCAAAAAGAAACTTATCAACATAAACCAACTATTTATCTCTTCATTTTCAAAACGAATGGACATACAAATACATCTAAAACACATATATCTTCTGTTACAATAGAAGAATCCGATATCAAAATCATCATACAACAAAATAAGATCTAAACATGTATAAAACATGTAAATTACGGGAATCGTCCCTGTGGTTTGTACGGATTTCACATTTCATCCCTGTTTCAAAAATTACAGTTATGGTCCTAAGGTTTTGCCAATTCGTAACGGGTTTAGTCCTTTTAATGGATGTCAGATAAAATTTTCTATTAAATGAGTATCAAATACCATTATACCCTCTCTTTAAAATAACAAATATAAATTAAATTAAAGTTGGGTAAAGTTCTAGTACAAACCAATATTATTGTAAGAACTTATGAACTAATATAAAAACCATTAAATTTCAATTGAATGAAGGTTATTTAGATAATTTTTATGCTTCTTCTTCTTTTTTCCTTCATGTCTATACACATGATGACAACTTAACGAACTAAAAAAACAAAAAACTAAACAAAAATCTTTTTTTTTTGTATGTCCGACTATGTTGGGCTATACTTTATGAGGCATGAACATTAGAGTGGGCTAACTTGGTTTGGGCTTAGGAGGTTTACGATCTGGGCTTGTTGGGCCGGTTATCCCTATTGGGTTTATGATTATGATTAGGGTTTTGTAATAGGTAATATATAAACCCAAGTAGTTTATGATTTCCCTAGTTGTTGGTTTACGATTTGTTCATTCTCTCGCATATTTCCGATCGTAATCATCAATCAAAGAAAGTTAGTTTGTTCATCATTCAAGATTTGATCTTTTTGTGTTGTGTTTCACTCATATCAAGTCTATTTCATCTACTTTCTCTTGAATCGATCTCGTACAAGGTTTCCGCACTTGTTCGAGATTAAGATATCGTGAACGGTTGTTGATCCCGGACCAACAATTGGTAACAGAGCTAAGAATCACTGATTCGAGGTTCTCACGGTATTGGATTCAAGCTTTTTCTGGAAAAGGTTCGATTTTTGAAGGTTTTGAAGCTGTTATTCGTGTTTGCTATCAGATCTGTTGCTGTTTCTGCGTTTCCGA
>JBCNJP010000010.1:82815398-82847348 GCA_039602395.1 Deinandra increscens subsp. villosa | reverse complement strand
CTAAATCAAAGAAAACCATAATGCTCCCTAACGACCTTACAAGTCACCTCTAGTTTATGGATGCGATCGTGCATCCGATTCATAGAGTCGGTGTCTAAATAATTAATTTCCTCCAAATGGTCCAATTGGCCCATCGTAAGATCAATCTTGACCATGAGCTCGGTCAACTCCTCGCGAATCTTGGCAAACTGGATATCACACTTGCAACATCTATCCATCCAAACTCCTTGGGTCCTTTTGAGTGGAGGTCCAACCTCATCCATGGGGGCTTTTCCTTTTTCTTCAGCAGTCAAATTTTTCTTTCCTCGGCGGGTATAGACCTTCATGGAGGTCCCATGATCGGCTCGGGTCGATCGTCAAACGAGAGCCATCCGTTGCTTGAATTGAGCCATTGGGAGTTTGCCGTTTCGGCAAAAGAGCTCGTATCAAGCACAGGCCATGTCTGAGGACCTTTGATAGCTTTGGTCGTCACTGCATCACCGGCCTCACTATCGGAGTCAGATAAGTACACAACTTCTGGGATAGACATCTCTGACACAAATATGTATTCAAATTAAGTTAGAAATATTTAACAATTCACACATTTCTATATAATCACAACATTACCATAATTCTCTTGGCTCGTGGATTGGCGTATCTTGTCGTCTTGCTTCTTTTTATAAAACTCATTTTTTTAGGTTATAGTCGAGAATTTTTATAAAAATCTCTAGTTCACTATAACCATAGGCTCTGATACCAACTTCTGTCACACCCCAAAATTTTTAATTCAGCGGAAGTCTTACGTGGCGGTGATCAAAAGTCGGTAACCCATGAGTTTTAGTAACTAGTAACTTTAAAGAAAAGTTACACAAAACATTTCATTAGATGATGGATGGCATAGCCATCCATTTTTAGGTCCCTTACATTATAGTTACTAAAACATTACATAATAATAAAAAGAGATCCACACGACAACTTCGTCTCCGATACACCAGATCCACACCACAAGTCAAGCCATCACTTACCTGAAAATGCATTAAAAAGATTTGTCAACCAAAAGGTTGGTGAGTTCACCGATTTTTATGTCAAACCATTTTCTTATTTTCATATTTGCACTTTTCCAGAGGGTGTGGTTTATTTTGAAACCACCAAATCATCTCTTTTCTCATTCTTTCAATATGAGTGGTTTATTTTGAAACCACCAATTCATCTCATTTTCTCATTTCTCAATTAAGCGGTTTATTTTGAAACCACCCATTCATCTCATTATCTCATTCGAGGGTTTATTTTGAAACCACTCATTTCATCAATTTCAAGGATATATATAAGTTTATTAGACAAAGCATGGTTCATGAACTAGCTAGGAACATGATGTATAATTAGCAACATAAGCTCTAAATCGATACGTAAACCACTATTCGAAAGTATTTTCCCACCATGTTTCACGATCAGGCTACCGATCAGTGGGCTAGGGTTGGTCATTCCCGATAGATCTATCAATACTTCTCTTGTCTATTCCATAGTTAACGATTTAGACGGCCAAATTCTATTTCATTCACTTTTATTTCTGTGGCCAGGCTCATCTTTTCATGAGCATCCGTGCCCTTACTTATGTCTAATCATACCCATACATTGGTTGTCAACTCATAATATCCATATTATTTCATTATATGCCTTTTCAGCCACAAAACATTTATAAAATATTTCAGAAAAAGGGGAGTAGTGAACTCACATTTGTTCCTTGTTGCGATATTGCTCCGAATCAAGAGATTTCAAGTATCTTGGTCCTAATTCCCATTAGGATCAGATTAGTTATGAGGTTATATTAACTAATGTGAATAATTTCTGAATTTTTAGGAAATTTGGGCAAAATGACGATTTTGCCCTTTTTCGGTCGATATTGTCAATATGGTGAAAGAAGTTAGGTTTTGCCCAAGAATTTTTATTCTAAGGCCCACTAAGGGGCTGTTTCATAACCTCTTACCGGGTCCGGTAAGAGCTGACCACTGACCCGGTAAGTGGTCCGCTCGTTTGATGTTGTCTTACCCATGCTCTGACTCGGTCCGAGTCTCTGACCACAACCTTCACCACCTCTTACCCCAGCTCTGTCTCAGTCCCAACATATTTTTGCTCTGACCGAGTCCAAGGCTAAGTACTCCCTCAAACAACCCCTAAGTATTATTAGACTTAACTAAAGTCATTATGAAATTTATAAAATTTTATTTTCTTATTTTCTTTAAAATACTCATTTTTATGACTTTTCGGCTTCGGTTTTTAACTTAGTTTTCTCCTATACTTTAGTTTTCACCTCCAAAATATTTTATATATTTTATAAGTGTTATTAATACATCCTAATTTATTTAGTCACTGATCTCCATCATTTTCCTATTTTATATCTTATTTTTACTAATTTTACATATTTTAATGCATAATTTTATCGTTTTTAGGGTTCGGGTGCCATTTTCACCTAAGTTCTTAATTATTCTCACTTATATTAGTTGTCTACTGTCAAAAATAGGGTCCTTAATTTATTTTATATTATTTCTCCAATTTATTCTATTTTTAAGCATTTTTAGCCATTTTTAAGCACATAATTCCAAATAAATTCCAAAAATTCTAGAATAATTTTCTAACTCATATCTACTGATCACTAACCTTTTACTACTGACCAAACTTGATTTTTCGGATTTTTGTCATATTTTTACATTTTCTACCTATTTAATGCATTAAATACACTAAAAGTTCAATTTACAACATACCCACTCATGGGGGTTTAATTACTCCAAGTTTTTAATGCAAGATTTTATACTTTTGACATAAATATTCTGACCTTAATTTATTTTTATAATTTGTATTTATATTATATAATGCTTTTATATTTTAGTTAATAATTTACAATATTACATAAGTAGTGTGTACCGCTCGTGTTTTCTCATGACCGACCATTATAGGCGGAATTACTGTGAGAAATAGTCACGGGGTTTTATCTTGGTGACAATCGTTACCGACCGTGTAGGCGTCATTGACGACCGTGAGGCGGATTTACTACAATTGTAGCACCAAATCTTGATTTTATTTAATCTTTTTATTCCAAGTTCAAGTATATATATAATTATTTACAATTTTCGGATTTTTATTTAAAATCCAAGGGTTTCATACCCTAATATTATGTATATACATATGATTAACATATTACTAACATCAAATACTAGCAAATCATAAACACATATGATTTCACATAAAATCATATAAAATCATGATTATTATCCATGCATGTGTCATCAAAGTTACTAGTTTTCTTTCAAGATCTTAAGGTTTTATATTAGATTATCCATTAAATCTTTCACAAGACTCATGTTTTAAGCTTGGATTTAACATGCATGTGGGTTTCTTGATGATCAAACCCTAATTTTAAACAACATACACACACAAACACATACACACACTCACGGCCGTGAGTGTGGGTGTGTGTTTTCCCATGTTTTCTTTTGTTTCTTGCTTGTTTATAACTTCTTTCACCATCTCAAGTTTAAACTTGATTTTGAAAGTGTTTTTCTTATAAAATCAAGTGTTAAGAAAGTGGGTTTTTGAGATGTTAGAGGGTTTAGATGAAGAAAACAAGGTAGTGATTCATACCTTGATTATTTGAACAAAAAGCCTCTAATCTTCTTTTTGAATCTCCAACTTGATTGTGTTCTTGAGATGATGAAGATATAAGGAATTTTTTTTGGTGTGTGTGTGTGTGGGGGGGGGGGGGGTCGGCCGAAATCAAGAGGGAGGGAGAGGGAGAGGTGGAGTGTGGTGGTGTATGTGTGTGTGTGTTAGGTTTTAAAGAGTGCAATGATGACCTAGGTGGGCTAGGTGTCATTTTCCCAAGCATTCTCATCATTGCATTTCTACACACATACACATACATATATACACGACATATACATGCATACATACCATTCTTTTATAAAATTTTACTAGTGTAGGTCACTTTCAGGAAAAAGTCTGGTTATTACGCGATTCGCGGTATATTTTTCAGACTCATTTTGCTACAAATTTTATATCAAAATTCATGGAATTCAATTACGCTCGGAACCGTATAATTATCTTTCAGTTTCGTCACACTTGGTCCGTGACCAAATGTAGTGACGTTTTTATTTACTCGGTTAGTTTTCATAATCGCGAAATTTTCTTTATTTAATCACTAACCGAGCGTAAAACCTTCTTTTAAGGTTCTAACTTATATCAAACTCAATATTTAAACAAAACGAAATATTTTATCTGTTTCGTTGGTCGGTCCATAGTGACAAGTCTTTATATATAATATTAAAGTAATTCACAAAGTCACAATTAATCCTAATTTATTATTCTTAATTCAAAAATTAAAGTGACTGATGTCACACGGAACAGCTGGAATAGAACGTCAGGTGGAAGGGATAGTCAATATGGTTATCAGCAGAGGGATGGTTTTTACAACAACGGTAGGAACGGAAAGTTTGTGGAATTGATAAAAACACCAAGTGAAATCCTGGCAACGGAGCAGGTGGACCTTCCGGTTCCATCAAGGCAGCGTCCAACTTCAAATAAAAATTTCGATAAATATTGTGCTTATCATAAAGACAAAGGTCACACTACAGACAGTTGTTTTGTTTTAAAGCGAGAGATTGATAAGGCTGTTAAATCAGGAAAGTTGGGACATTTGGTGAAACTTATTTAGGGTGGAAAACAGGATGATAAAACAATGCCAGTCATACATATGGTGCACATGTGGCAAGGTACTTTTATAGAAAGAAATGTTAGAGGAAAAGTGGAGGATCTGCCAAGGTGGATGTGTCAGGAAATAGTTTTTCCTCCAATAAGACAAGACGTTGCAACTGAAGAGCCAGTAGTGATAACAGCTCAAATTGGGGGGTTTGAGGTGCATAGAGTGTATATAGACTATGGAAGTGCGACAGAGATCATGTATGAGTCGTGTTTCAGGTAGTTTAATGCGGATGTGCGGGGTAGGATGGTTATGTCTAAGACTCCATTAATTGGGTTTGCAGGGGAAATGGTTAGGCCTATGGGAGAAATCACTTTGCCGATAAATTTGGGGCATGGTGGTTGTGTGAGAACTTTGGAGGTTAAATTTTTGGTGGTGAAAGCTGTGTCTGTTCATAATGTAATTTTGGGAAGGCCAGTATTGCGAAAGTTGGGAGCGGTTATATCGGTTGTTCATGGTATGGTTCAGTTTCTAACACCCAGGGGGTAGCTATGATAATTTCTTATGCATGTGTAAGAATAATGGAAGTGAGGGCTGAAAGAGATAGTACTCCAATAGTTTCTGTAGAGGACAAAAGGAAAGAAGAGGAAGTGATATTGTCTGAAAGATAGGTGATAAATGATGCTTTCCCGGATCAAAAAATACAGGTTGGAAGTGTTGTTCAGGGAGGTGTGCGTAAACAGTTGTTTGAACTTTTAAAAGAAAGTGTCAATGTTTTTGCATGGCAGCCTTCGGATATGACGGGGGTTCCAAGGGAGTTGTCATAACATTGTTTGAATGCATACCCAGATAGAAAGCCATATCATCAACACAAAAGGGGGATGGATGCTGAGAGGGCAGCAGTAGTAAAGGAGGAAGTTGATAAGTTGGTCGAAGCAGGAATTTTAAGGGAAGTACAATATCCAGCCTGGTTGGCTAATCCGGTATTGGTTAAAAAGCCAGATGGGTCGTGGAGAATGTGTATTGATTTTAAGGATTTAAATAATGCATGTCCTAAAGATTGTTATCCCCTTCCCGAGATTGATTCAAAAGTAGATGCGTTGGCAGGCTTTGGTTGGAAGTGCTTTCTGGACGCTTACAAAGGTTATCACCAAATTCAGATGGCAGTGGATGATGAAGACAAAACGGCCTTTATAACAAGGGAAGGGACGTATTGTTATATGAAAATGCCCTTTGGATTGAAGAATGCAGGGGCAACATATCAGCGCTTGATGGATAAAACTTTTCAGCCACAAGTCGGAAGGAATCTGGAGGCATATGTGGACGACATAGTTATTAAGAGTAGTGACCTTAAACATCCGGCCATGCAGTTTCCTTCGCTCTCTCTCTCATTTTTCGCTTAGAAATCCGTTCTGCTTGGCTATTCAGTATTTTAAGAGTTGTGGCCTTAAGCAAAATGTTGTTCACTACTCTTAGAAATCCGGCCATATGTGGACGACATAGTTATTAAGAGTAGTGGCCGGATGGTGATGGATAAACCGTTTCACATGTATTATTAAAATACCTTAAACAAATGAATCTGTATTATAGATATGAGGATAAAAACTTTCATGTGATTACTGTCAAATACGAAATACCTCTTAGAAATCACATGTATTATTGAAAAAGTGTATTTGATGTGATTACTATCAAATATGAAATACCTCAAAAAATATGAAGCAAAATGTTGTTCACAACTCATCATAAATGACAAAATACTGAATAGCCAAGCAGAACAGATACCGATTAAACTATACTACAAAATATAAGAAACTATAAAATGTCCACCCATAAGTAATTTGGTTTCATTGTCACGTAACCGGGGAACTGAACAATTGAAGCAAGGCATATCAAAAACAGAAGCTTAAACAAACCGTGGGACAAAATCACACATTCACAGTAGCAAACATGAAAACTATAAACCATGAACTCAACAATGGCTACATGCAGATATATCCCAATCTGTAGACCCGAATCCCAAAGTAATAAAACTGTATTCTCAAAGAACTAAATCAAAATTCAAAATTGATACACCATAAGTTAATGATTGAACTCAGCAATGGTTACGTACAAATAAACCCAAATTGAAGACCTAAATACCAAATAGAATAGCACTATCCTCAAAATTTCAAAACAGAATACATACATCAGCCACCATAGGTTAACAATCACGACATGCAAGAAGGAGAAACGTACCTTGCGTAATAATTCCTAAATCGATGTCCCAAATCCCAATCGTTGAAGCCTTCTGAATCGCTCAAAACCGAAGCATATCAAAATCGAAGCCCTAATCGTTAAAGCCTTTGGACAACATCGTCAAACTCATCCCCACATTCGAAAAGTGTTAGCCCTAGATTGTCGTCGATCCTCTCTTCTATCTATGTATCCACGTAATTTTCTAAGTAGAGTGAGAAAGAAATTGGAGAAGAGTATTGAAGTGGCAAAAGGAAATGCGATGTAAAGTTCTTATTGGGTGCTAAACTAAGTTGACGCATTTTAACTGGTCAAAATAAAATACAGTATTCCTTCTCACAGGATAGCAATTATTATTGTTATATATATAAATTTAAAAATATAGATAATTAGAATTAATTCCACATCATCATAAATTAAAAAAAAACAAAAAAAAATAACGCCACATCAGCATGGCAACCTATTGAATGGATAAAAAATCTAAGATTAAAACATCACATTAAACTTGAATGATTTAATCAAAACAAAAAAAAAGTATGAGGTATTTAATTGGAACAAACTTTAAACTTGGTTATATTTGAGTTTTCTCAAATAATAAACTCATAAAGTTGTCCATGTTTTGCACGTGGTCGGGTCCTGTTAAATGAGAAAAGTACGAAATTGCCCTCGAATTTATCATGTCATTAAAATAAACCACATAACTTTTCTATTATATGGACATGGCTCGACTAAGTTCGGATTTTATTTGTTAACATTTGAATGTTTGATCTCAAGTTCGGTTTGTAAATTTCAAGTTCGGTTCCTAAGTCATTTAGAGGCTCGGCTAATTTATTGTATAATGTTGGATAAATCTATTTTGATTAACTATGTTGTAGTTCCAAATATTTTCATTAATTATAAATTAAGAACTGGACGGCAGCGAGAAATAAGAGAGAGAGCGAAGGAAACTGCTTGGCCGAATGGTGAGAGGGGATGGCAAACAGTTCGTCGGCGATGGGATATCGGAAATAGACTCACCTACTCGTTCGTTATCACTGGGTTTCCTGAGTCTACGGCAGCTTCGGATTTGTGGGATGCTACGAAACATCTAGGGGATATTTTGGACAGTTTAATCCCCAGGAAAAGGCGGTTTTACAAGGAAGTTTTCGGGTTTATCCGTTTCCAGGATGTGCGGGATGTCACAGGTTTGGAATGCCGTTTATGTGAAAACCCAATTCGGGGTTAGAAGCTTAGGACTAATTTGTCTCAGATCCAAAGACCGGATGTCACGGTGGGTAAGCGTGTAGTGATTCCCTCCTCAAAACCTACTCTACAGTCGGAGATCATCGATAAGCCGGCGGCGGTCTCTCATGGAAAATCTTACAGAGACGCGGTGTCGGGGTCTTCAAGCCTACACCTGGAGGTTCTGGTATCGGTTGGCCTAGCCATGCCCAAATGGAAAACCATTAATATTCCTGAGGAAGGTGCTAAATATCCCTCATCCTTTTTTGGTCGTTCTCTGTTGGGGGAGGCTGTGAAAGGGGGCAAATGCTATGCAGCATAAAGCTTCTATGGAACGAAGGTGAAGGATCGGATTTTGATGTGGTTTATATGGGCGGCCTTCACATTCTACTGGTTTTTAATCAAAAGGCAGGGGCGGAGCTTTTTTCTCACCAAGATGACGCAATGGTGGAGTAAATATTTCACCTCGCTTACCCCTTGGACCGGACAAGCTTTTCCCTGTTTGCGCATCGTCGGTTTGAAGATCCTTAGGGTACCTCTTCACCTTCACGATGATATTACCTACGATTCCATTGTGGAAGGCTTTGGGCGCATAATTTGGCCTTCTCAAACCTCTTGGTTGTTGGAAGATGGTACCGAGGGCACTGTTTATATTTTGTTTGATTCATGGAAGTCTATTGATGAATCTGTCATTATTTATTGGAAAGGATCATCATACACCGTTATAGTTAAGGAAGATAAAGAGGGGTGGTACCCTAGCTTCGCTGAAGAAGAAAAAGTTCCACCTTAAACGAAGTCGTTGGACGTCGTACCGGAGGAGGACGAGGGTGATGAGTGGGAAGATGGGGAGTTTCGTGAGGATTAGGAAGACGAAGAGTTGGGCGATTGGGATGGCCTGGGAGGAAGCTCCCCCCTTGAAAACCGGTGGTTGAATCCCGATCCTCTACCCTCTGATGACGTGGCCCCGTTTTGTGTCAAGGAGATTGAGTCGAACTAGGGATGTTAAAAAATATCCGAGTCCGAACCCGTATCCGAATTTTCCAAAATTCCGTATCCGAATTATCCGAAAATTTTGGATATCCGAAATTTCGGATATCCGAAAATTCGGACTTGGACTTGGAAAATAGTTTATAAAATTTTCGGAAGTTTCGGATACCCTATATTCGAAAAAAATTTATAAATTAAATATATATTTTATTATAAGGAACATAGGAAATAAGGACTTGGTCTTTAGGAATTAGGGTTCTCGTCACTTCTCAATTCCACGCCTCCCTCGTCCCTCCAGTCACGCTTCTTCTCACTTCTCGGGTTCCACACTCCACAATCCGACGCAGGTATCCGTTGCATCTCCGGCGTAGGTCTCCGGCGACTCTCCGGCATAGGTCTCCGCCGCATCTCATCATCCAAATCAGGTACCATCCATCTCGGTCCAACATTGCTTCAAGATGATTTTGAATTTTTTATGACCAATCTGATGTGAATGATTCCAATTTATTACCTTCTCAGTTTTTCACTTTAACTTGCTAATTTCGTGACAAACTGATTGAAATATACAGTGTATATTCTTTAATCGAAAGTGTTCGTAGAATAATTTTTGTACCCGTCCCCTTTCTTTAACTGACGTCATGTTCTTTTGATGGTCAAGTAAGTAGATATTTGCAAAGATGTTTTCTAGTAGTGCTATAAGTACTACATATTTGCAAAGATGTCTAAGTTCTAATTTGTGATATAAATACTACATGTTTTCTAGTAGTGCTATAAATCGATTATGAGCATTGAGCAGTAAGTAACCTTTAGCCATCTCTTTCAAAATTTTGATTAGCTATATAGTTGAGGATTACATGTTAGAGTATGTTATATTGTTATTACATGTTGGATTTGTTCTTTTTGCAGCCTACTAGATCAATGGAAAAGCATAATACAAGCAACTCCGAGGAGTGTGAGATGGTATCGGAAAACGAGGTGGTGTCAAGGGCAAAGGAAAACAAGCAAAGACCTAAAAAGCTGCAAAACCCCCAAGTGGACAGCTTTTTGGTTCTCACCCTTCTGTAAGTGAAACTCCTACTGCAACACATGTGAGAAAAATGAAATCTCCTTGGTGGTCTTTTTTGTTGATTCTGATGTAGCAGATAGAGCAAAATGTAAGTATTGTGATAAAGATGTTGTGCAACCTCAAGTGGGACTAATCCTTAAAAAATCACATACTTTTGTGTAGTAAATACCCTCCGAACATGGATAAAAAACATAAACAATTGATCTTGAGTCAAAAACCCCTGTTAGTGATGATGGTTCTGTTGAACAATTAGGGGTTCCTAAGCTTCGAGAGTTTAACCAAGAAGCAATTAGGAAAGCGGTTGGTAAGAATGTTAATGGTTGATGAGTTAACTTTTTTTTTTTGTGGAGCGGGAGGGTTTTCGGGCTTTTTGTAAGGCTATAAATCCTCATTTTGTTGTACCTTCATGTGCGACTGTAACAAGAGATTGTTATAGCCTATTTTATTGAGGAAAGAAGGAAATTAGTTGATATCTTTAAGAAAATGTCATCAAGAATATGCTTAACCACGGACACTTGGACTTCGGGTCAAAACTTATCTTATATGTGTTTGACCGCATATTTCATTGATGATGATTGGGTTTTGCATAAAAGAATTATAAATTTTTGTCCTATCGTTGGTCATTCTGGGGTCCGTATTAGGAGAGTTGTTGAGAAGTGTTTAGTTGAGTGGGGTTTAAAGAATATTTTTACTGTGATCGTCCATAATGCTAGTTTCCAATGACCTTGCTATTCAACATTTGAAAAAGGTGTTTAATCATTGGGATTGTGGTGTCTTGAAAGGGGCTTTTCTACATATGTGATGTGCAACTCATATTTTGAATTTAGTTGTTAAAGATGGTCTTAGTTGTTTAGCTTTATCAATTAAGAAAATTCGTTGTTTGGTGAAATATGTGAGGTCTTCTCCCTCTAGGCTTTTAAAATTTAAAAGTTGTATTGAAGAAGAGAAAATAGAAAGCAAAAGTTTGGTTTGTATGGATGTTGAGACCCGGTGGAACTCCACTTATTTAATGCTAGAATCTGCTATTAAGTTTAAGAAAGCATTTAATAACTTATTGTTAAAGGATTCTTGTTTGGAGAAGGAGATTAAGAAATGTGTCTGAGGTTTGATTAATGAGGCTGATTGGAACAATGTCCATAGTTTGTTGCCTTTTCTGAAAAAAAATTATGATGCTACATTAAATTTTTCTGGTTCCCGTTATGTGATATGCAATGCATATGTGCAAGAGATACTTGGGATAGGCATGGTGATTGAAAGTTTCAACATCAATCCTGATAAATCGGTGAGGTCAATGTCGGTTAGTATGAAAGCAAAGTATCAGAAGTATTGGGGGGATTTTGCTAAGTTAAATCAGTTTTTATTCATTGTTGTGGTTCTCATCCCAAGATGAAAATGGCAATATATTAAGTGGATTGTGGACGAAAAGTATGTGGAGCCGAGTTTAAGTACTATTTTGGATTCTACTATGCGTAAATTTGTTTGATACATATCAAGAATCTATGCCTAAAAAAGATGAGAACTTTGAGATGCAATCATCTAATTCTAGTCAGGTTTGGGTGATGATCGGGAGGGAGTCGACATTGAACAACTTATGAGTAAACGGTTTGAGATGGCAATGGGAAATTCACAAACATCCTCGAGAAAAAGTGAATTAGATAAATATCTTGGAGAAGATCGAGAACCAGGGGACTCACGGTTTGACATATTACAATGGTGGAAAGTACAACAATGTCGGTATCCTATTCTTGCAAAGATGGATAAAGATATTCTTTCAATTCCCATTTCTACCATTGCATCCGAATCGGCTTTTAGCACCGGAGGTCGGGTGCTTGATTGTTTCCGAACTTCTTTAACCCCAAGAATGATTGAAGCCTTGGTTTGTGGACAAGATTGGTTGTGTGCTTCTAATAGCCCGATTATGGTTGACGACACCTTACTTGAAATTGAGAAAATGGAAGAAGGTATGTTACTAGTTATTGTTTTTTATTACCTTATATTCTTTGTTTATGTATATTTTTACAATGGAACAACTTTTGTGTGTATCTTACTATGTTATAGAGTTGAAGGAATTAACCTTGGAACAACCTACAATTCTTATTAATGGAACGGTTGATGAATCTTCCGACTATTGAGGTAAATAACTCTTTGCATTTTATTGAGGTATATAACTCATTTTTATTTAGAACTACATTTTACTTGTTTTATGTGTGTGGGTGGTGAAAAACTTGGAAGTTGAAATGAACGCTTAAGGGTGAATGTTGGACGAATGCGGTGAAGGAAGAAATCAAGATATTATATTTGGTTTTTTTTTGGTTAATTTGTTTTGTCTTTTTTTAGGTCGAACTTATGTATATTTGTATTTGAAGACTTGGACTATGTTTATTTGTTTTGTGGTTTTGTCATTTTTTTGGGTTAAATTATGGTTTTATAAACAAAACAGGATTTTTGGATATCCGTTATCACTATCCGAGTCCAGTCTGAAATTTCGGATATCCGAAATTTCGGATATCCAAAATTTCGTACTTGGACTTGGACAGCGAAAACTGATATCTTTGGATATCCGAATTTCCGGGTATCCGTTTTGAACACCCCTAAGTCTAACATGGCGCATGCGGACCCTACCGTGGACGATCCTTCTCATAATACATCGGCGGTTGGAGCCCACCTTGTAAGGAAAAATAGAGCTTGGAAGATTTCCGGCTGAAATGCCAATTTTACTAGTTCCGGCTGAAGTTGAAGTTGAAGCGGAATTCACACTTCAAGTGGAACAGGCAGTTCAAGCGGAAAGAAGCAGTTTTGTTGCTTAGCGAATATTCCGGGTGAACTCGATTATCCACCAGATAAAGAGTTCAACCTGACTTTTCCTGAGAAGTCTTTTCAGAAGTCCAATCCTGCAAAAGCTTCTCGTATGCTTCTAAATCAGATTCAAGCCGCTCTCCTAAAGTAGATTGTTGCTGCCAACACGCAAGTCATTCCGATTGTCGATGTTTATTCTTTTGGTAGTTTGTATTTGACTTTTATGTTTACGGTCTAGATTAGATCGCATGAGATCAATGGCTGTCATTGATCTCATCAGCACTATATATAGCATGTAATCTTTTAGTTTAAAAAACACGGTCATCACTTCTAATAGTGTAGCTTTGAGTTAATGCAAATAGTGCCGAATATTCGATATTTCGTTGTCTTTACTATTTTGCAAATCAAGCATTTACATTATACAAGAGCTTAATATCGCTTAAGTAAAGTGAAATATAACTTTAATTCCGCAGGGTTATATTTGCAAGTAAAGGGCTTAGTTTTAGTTTATTCATAACTAATAACGATCCTACAAGTGGTATCAGAGCTTTGGCTCTCACTTTGAAGACTTTCTGTGCTTCAAAGTCGATACTTTACTTGCTTACTTTACAAGCTTCGTTGTTTTATCTTTCTAAAGGTTTTTTAAAATGAGTGATTTCAGTTTAAGTTGCCCAAATGGCTCCTCCAACAAACCACCAATGTTCACTCCTGATGACTTTGGTACCTGGAAACTCAGGATGGAAGGTTTTGTTAGGATTTTGGACCGTCGTATTTGGAAATCTTTCACTGAAGGACCCTACTCACCAATGGTTTCATCTGCTGATGATGCAGAAGTTAAAATACCTAAGCCATTAGATAAATATGTTGAATCTGACTACTCTGCTCTTGAATTTGACCATAAGGCATACTGGACTCTACAGGCTGCACTTCCTAATTCCATTTTAAGTGGGTTTAAAGGATATAAAACTGCATTTGACCTGTGGAATGCCTTAAGTGAAATGTATGAAGGAACCAGTGAAGTAAAAGAAAACAAGAAAGATGTTTTAAAACAAAAGTATGAAAACTTTACTTTTAAATCTGGTGAAACAATGACAAACCAGTACTTGAGATTTGTCTCATTGCTTGATGAACTCCAAAAAGTGGATGTTAAACTAGAACAAGTAGATGTTAACAGAAAATTCATACGTTCCCTGCCTTCTGTGTGGACAGTTTACACAGTAAGCATCAGGGAATGCAAGAATTTGAAAAAGATGAGACTCAGTGAACTTCATGGCATACTCAGTGCTTATGAAATGGAACTAGATCTTAAACAAAGCTCATCTTCTGAATCAACTCAGTTGTTCTCATCTGCACTAGTAACCACTGATTTTAACAGTCAAAGGTCATCTAACTCATCATCATACTCCTCACCTATAGTCAGTTTCCCTGAGACACCAAGGTGTCAAGAGAACTTTTCAAACTCTTTTGAAAGTTCTCACAATGCTCATGTAGCAGCTGACTCTTATCAAGGTTTCATACCTGAAGATCTTGAATGCATAGGTGCTGATGATTTAGAAGAAATGGATATAATGACCCAACTTGCCATGGTTCTGTAAGAGCTCAAAGGTTTTACAAAAGGACAGGTAGAACCTACAAGGGAGCAAAAGGTGCTCACATAGGCCTTGACAAAAGCAAAGTCAAATGCTACAACTGTCACCAACTTGGTCACTTTGCAAGAGAATGCTCTCAACCAAGAAGAGAAGGACAGAATCATAACCATGCTCAAGGGAAAAATCATGGAGGAAGCAACTCAAACAACAACAATTCTGGAAACAACTCAGGTTCACACCCCACCCCACCAAAGCCAACCGGAAGTCAAAACCATCAGAACGTGGTAGCTGCTGTTGCAAATCAAACATCATGTGTTGAATGGGAAGATTTCGTTGCTGAATTTGAACCCATTAACTATGCTTTAATGGCCAAACAGGACTCCATCTCAGATCAGGTAAATTCTATCCCTGAGAAAGTCTTAGAGAATTTATGTAGTCCTGCCTGCATAGAACAAGTGGCAAAATATCGAAATCACAACACTGATTTGATTGATGAAGTTTCAAACTTAAATGAGTTAAAGGAATGTTTTAAGAAAACTGAATCATCATACATTTCAAAAATTGAGAACTTAACCAAAGAGTATGAACAGTTAAAACAAACCAACTCAGTGCTTGAAATACAGCTTGATGACTTGCTGTCAAAACTTGAAAAATCAAGAAATGAAACCAAAGATGCTAAGGCTGAGGTTGATGTTCTTGAGATCAAGCTGAAAGTTGCTTTGTTTACTTGTGATAAATTTCAAACAGCAAACAAAAAGGCTGAAAAACTGTGGATGGGAGGGATGTATGGTAAAGCAGGTGTTGGCTATAACTCTGTTGAGCCACCAATTGAATACTCACCTGCAATCAAACCAATTGAAGCTTTAAAATCAGAATGTAAAGTCAGTCTCACAGTTGATGACATCTCATCACAATCCAGTTCTGAAAACACTGTTGAGTCTAAGAAAATTGATGTCACTGCTGCTAGCACATCTGCTTCAGCTGACCAATTAAACATTTTGAAACCATCAATTGTTGTTCCTCCACCAACTGTTTATGAACCTAAGGATTCAAAAGTTGGAGGAAAGCAACCTGAGCAACCAAAGGGAAGTCAAACTCAAAGGTTTGGTCAACTGAACTTTAATCAAGTAACCAAAACTGAGTCTCCCAGGAAATTTGAAACCAAAATTGTTGAGTGCATGTCCTGTGGTGAACAAGGTCACCTAGCTGCTGTCTGTCAGTTTAACCCAATGAGTAAAGTTAAACCATTTCAAAAACCAAAACCTGTTTTGAAACGAAAGGCTGATTTTCAAAAGAAGCTCACAGGAAGAATCTCACCTGTGAAAAACCACACTTTGAAGCATTTTGGATCTGAATCCAACAGAGTTTTAGTTGGTAATGATAGAAATGGTAGTTTCACTATCTTAAGCAAAATCGTTTTCCGGTTGAAGTTCAAGCGGAACATATTTCCGCTCGAACTCATGTTCAACCGGAAAATAAATTTCAACCCAGGTCAGCTACTGCTCCAAAGCAGAGACCTCAAGTTCATTTTGCTAATGGGTTTGAGCATTTTGAAGCTCAAGGAAGAAGAAACCCCTCCAGAGGAAAAGTCACCTCTAGAGAAAAATTTTCAAGAAACAGCAAACCCAATCAATTTGAAACTGTATTTGCAAATGGTTCAAGTGGAAATCATTATGTTCCACTTCAGGGGGGAGTTTAAATCAAAGCAAACATTTTCCTCAAAGATATTCAAAATCACCTGAAAGAACTAAGTTGGTTAATCAAGAAAGTGAAAAACTCAAGAAACTAACCAACAAGCAAAGAAAGTTTAAAGAATATAGGGATAGAAAAATTGCTGCAAAAAGGAACACCAAAGATGAAAGGTCTAGTCAAACAAGTGCTCAGTATGAGAACTTCAGTTTGGACAATGATGATCTGCTAAATGAAGCTCCAGTAGTTAATACTCTAGTACTCAAAGAGTACAAGTATAATGATGCTTATGGCAGACCCAAGACCACTCAGGCTTGGGTCCCCCATAGAAATTAATCATTTCTGATATGTGCAGGTGCAAAATAAAGGCCAGAATAGCCTATGGGTAGTTGACAGTGGTTGCACTTGCCACATGACAGGGAATAAGCACATTCTGGAAAATACAAAAAGAATCAATGGAGGACCAGTTGCCTTTGGAAGCACAAAAGGCCATATCACAGCACAAGGTGATGTGACAAATGGACTGGTAAAATTTGACAGAGTCAATTTTGTTGATACATTGAATTTTAATTTGCTTAGTGTTTCACAAATGTGTGACAAGAAATTGAATTTAATGTTTAATGAGAGAGAGGAAATAGTTCTCAAACCCGGTGTTAAAATTCCTGATGAATTGATAATGCTTAAGGCACCTAGGAGAGATGGACTATACATTTTGGATATGTCAGTGGCTACACCTTCATGTGGCACTGCTTGCTTTGTATCCAAAGCCTCAGTTGATGAATCTGATCTTTGGCATAGGAGGTTAGGTCATGTGAACTACAAGAACATGAACATAATTGTAAATTTAGGCTTGGTTAAGGGTCTTCCTAACAAGCACTTTATTTGTTCTGAAAACTGTGTGCCATGTCTCAAGGGCAAGCAACACAGAACCTCTTTTAAGCCAAAAGTTGAATCTTCAATTTCAAAACCTCTAGAGCTTTTGCACATGGACTTATTTGGTCCAACTAGATTAATGAGTCTAGGAAAAAGGTCATACTGCTTTGTTATAATTGATGATTTTTCTAGATATACTTGGGTTTTCTTTCTCAAAACAAAAGATGAAACTGCTGAATTGTTGAAAACTCTTGTCATTAATTTAGAAAATCAATCCAATCTTAAAGTCAAAACAATCAGATGTGACAATGGCACAGAATTCAAAAATCATGTTCTGAATTCATTTTGTGAGGAAAAGGGAATTTTGAAGCAATTTAGTGCTCCTAGAACTCCACAGCAAAACGGTGTTGCTGAAAGGAGAAATAGGACATTGATTGAAGCTGCCAGGTCAATGTTGGCAGACTCTAAGCTCCCTGTGATATTTTGGGCTGAAGTAGTGAACACGGCTTGCTATGTCCAAAACAGGATCTTAATTGTCAAGGGAAAGAATAAAACACCTTATGAGCTTTGGAGAAAAAGGAAGCCAAACATTTATTTCTTTAAGCCATTTGGTTGTCCTGTCACTATTTTAATAACCAGTGAATCTTTGCCTAAGTTTGCTGAAAAGGCAGATGAAGGTTATTTTGTTGGCTACTCTGGTGTGTCAAAGGCATTTAGAGTATACAACAAGAGAACTAAAATTGTTGAGGAAACCATAAACGTATCTTTCAATGAAAAATTTGCCAACAATTTTAAGTCTCAGCCAAGCTGGTTATTTGATATTGATGCACTAACCACTACTTTCAACATAACTGTTGATAAGCCTGTGAGCTCTCTAGTGCAGGAACAAAACTTTAACAGGTCTGCTGATGAGCATTGGAAGAAAAATCAAATTGTTAATGAGAAGTCAATCTTCTTCTCTTCAATGAGTTCTCAACCTGTTTTCCCAAGAAATGACAAGAAACTGACTGAAATAATTCAAATTGAAGAAGAAATTGTTCCGCTTGAAGTTCAAGCTGAACATATTTCTCCGGTTCAAGTTCAACCGGAAAATCAAATTTCAGAAACTGAAGAGAATACTGAATCAGAGTCAAATGAAGCTGGAAACTCACATGATAACACATCAAATGAGCTCAATTTAGATCATTTGATCTACAATTCAGATACCAATTCTCTTGAATCAGTTGGAGTTTCAGATCCTATGTCACAATTTGAAAATGTTGAGCTTGATCACAGACTTCCTCAGCTCAACATACCCTCAAATGGAAGAAGCCATGAATTTCCTATGTTCATTGATAGAAGAATCAACAGAGATCATCCAGCGGGAAATATTATTGGAGAAGCTTCAGCTCCAGTGCTGACAAGAAGTAGATCTGCAAATGCAAATATCTGTTTGCATGCTGCATTTTTGTCTCAAGAAGTACCCAAGAAGGTAGCAGATGCCTTAGAAGACAACAGCTGGGTAGAGGCAATGCAAGAAGAACTATTTCAGATAAACAAGCAAAAGGTTTGGGAATTGGTAGATCTGCCTGATGGAGCAGAACCAATTGGAACAAAATGGGTGTTCAGAAACAAGAAAGATGACAGGGGAATTGTTATCAAGAATAAAGCAAGACTGGTTGTGCAAGGCTATGTACAGGAAGAAGGCATTGATTATGATGAAGTTTTTGCACCAGTAGCCAGGTTGGAAGCAATCAGAATCTTCCAAGCCTATGCTGCATTTAAAGACTTCCAAGTATATCAAATGGATGTGAAAAGTGCTTTTCTGTATGGCCTCCTGGAACAAGAAGTTTATGTCAATCAACCTCCTGGTTTTGAAGACCCTCACCATCCGAACAAGGTATGCAAGCTAATCAAAGCTTTGTATGGTCTCAAACAAGCCCCTAGAACCTGGTATGAAACTCTTTCTAATTACCTTCTAGTGAACGGCTACAAGAGAGGAGCAATTGACAAAACTCTTTTTGTTAAAACTGTTGGTAATGACATGCTAATGGTACAAATTTATGTTGATGATATTATTTTTGGTTCATCTAACACTTTGTTGTGCAAGGAGTTTGAAACTTTGATGCAGTCAAAATTTGAAATGAGCTCCATGGGAGAACTAACCTTCTTCCTAGGGCTTCAAGTAAAGCAAACTGTAGATGGAATCTTTCTGAATCAATCAAAGTACATCCAAGACATGCTGAAGAGATTCGACATGTTATCATGCTCAAGTGCCAAGACTCCAATCTCCACTTCCCACAAGTTAACTAATGACTTAAGTGGAAAGCCAGTGGATGTGCACATGTATAAAGCAATGATAGGCTCTCTGATGTATCTCACAGCTAGTAGACCTGACATCATGTTCAGTGTTTGCTTATGTGCTAGATATCAATCTTCTCCAAAAGAGTCACACATGCTCGCTGTTAAGAGAATTTTCAAGTACCTAAAGGGGCAACCCAAACTGGGTTTATGGTATCCCAAGAACTCTGACTTCTCTTTCAAAGCATACACAGACAGTGATTATGGAGGATGTGATATAGATAAGAAATCAACATCAGGAGGATGTCAATTTCTAGGAGAAAGGCTTGTCTCTTGGCAATGCAAGAAGCAAACATGTGTTTCTACTTCAACTGCAGAGGCTGAGTACATTGCTGCCTCAAGTTGTTGCAGCCAAGTCCTTTGGATCCAAAATCAGATGCTTGATTATGGAATCACATTCATGGAGACTCCTATTCTTGCAGACAACAACAGTGCCATTTCCATCATCAACAATCCAGTAAAGCACTCCAAGACCAAACACATTGACATAAGGTATCATTTTATTAGAGACTGTGCTGAAAAGAATTTAATCAAATTATTTAAAGTTCACACTGATCATCAACTGGCAGATTTGTTTACAAAAGCTTTCGATGTGGCAAGATTTTTCTACCTCATTACAGCCATTGGGATGATGAACTTTGAATAAAACTTTTCACAACTTTAATAAAAGAAAGAGATGTGCTCAAGAGTCCGTCTCTTGATACAAAAAGAAAAAGAAAAAAAGAGAATTTCTTGTGTTAATTGAAGATTATTTCAGTTCATAGTCAATAACTGCTGTCAATACTATGAAAAATCGACACAAATTTTCAAAATTTATGTGTTTTGGATTTTCCGGTTCAAGTTCAGGTTCAACCTGAAAGAACAACTTTTGAAATTCACCGGGTGAACTTCAACCGGAAAAATGCTTTAAATTTGACGTGGAAACTTGTTTTTGAAAACAATTCTTCCAAGCGGAAAACTTGTCCGCTTGAAGTTCAAACGGAAGAAATTTGGTTTTTAAAAATAAAGGAGAAAATGGGTTCCGCCTGAACTTCTGGGTCAACAAAGTCAAGGAATCATTTAATTACCCGGAATGCACAATTTTCTAAGCGGATATTCATTTATTTTACCCATTGAATTTTTAACTGTTCAATTCCGAGGTTTCAGTAAATTAATTTTTGGATAAGGGCATGCTTTAACCAGTTGTACTGTATAACCCCTAAAGCACCTGTCCCATCCGTCAATGAACCGTCGATTTACAACCTCTCTCCTCCACGTCATCTCCGAAAAGGTAAAAAGCCCTAATTTACCGTCATTTTCCCCATTTCTCGCAACACAACTCAGAAATTACTCCCAAAACCCTCTCAAACCATCTCCGATTAACTCCCACAAAACCGTCGACATCCTCGAATTCCGTCAACAATGGCTCCGAAGGGAAAGGCCAGTGGCAAGAAGCCAGTTGGTGACTCAAAATTTCCGGTAGAACACAACCTGATGGCATATCTTGAACCACCATCCAAGACTGATATCTACAATGGAATGATCGAGTTCATCAAAAGCTCTCACCTCCATCATGCGCTTACTGTCGAAGCCGAAATCTTTGAAGAAGTGATGGAAGACTTTTGGGTTCACGCTAGGGTTACTGACGAGGCTAGCGGAAGTGGTAAAATCGTGTCAACTGTCCAAGGGAAGGAAGTTGAAATTGATGAAGCAAAGGTTTGAAGGCTGTTGAAACTGAGGGATGAAGGTGGATACGGAGAGATAGATCAGAAAAGATATCTCCGCCTATTCAGAAACATTGGATATGGTGGCTCCCTGCACAGCAAAACTATCAAGAAGGGGCAGTTACCATACAAGTGGAGATTTCTCGCACATACACTTCTGGTGTGTCTATCTCCAAAGAAGGGAGGTTTTGATGAGCTCTCCGGTGAGCAAGCCTCTGCCTTCTACGCTGTGGTCAAGGGTGAGAACTTTAATTTTTCCAAACAAATTTTTCAAGCCCTAAAATCCAATGTTCATTCTGAATATGTTTACTTGTATCCCAGTTTTTTTACCTATATTCTCAAAGAAGAGTACCCCCATATAGTATGGCTTGGTACAATTTTGCACCAAAAACTTCTGAATGAGAAAACATTTTCAAACATTGCTTTAAACAAATCTCCATTTCTTGGAAGGGATACTGACCACCCCTTACCAATTCCAAGGCAGTTTCCTGATGAACCTGCTACAGTAAAGGTTCAACCGGAAATTGTAGGAGTGACTGAGCTCCCTGCTCAAGATGACAGAGCTGTAGACCTAACAGTTTCTGATCCCACATCTGTCCCAGCTTCCTCTTCACTAATAGTTTTTCAAACCAAAAAAAGGAAAGCTTCCACAAACACTTCCACTGCCACCTCCTCATCAAACTCACCTCCTGTCATTTTCAAGAGACAGAGAAAAGTGGTTACTAGGTCTCCTCCACCTAGCACCACCAACTAACCTGAAGCTTCAAACCCCGTTCAAGGCAAAAAGCCTAAACGGAAACTGGTAAATTTGGGATTCTCTCTTAGGGATGAACCTTCTGTTGAGGGGGAGTCATTAGAAGCAGATGTAGCTTCCCCATCTGAAAATCTTTCATCCCTCCTCACCGGAGGTGAATCTCAGTGGTTCTGAAGAGATTCATGCAGAAAGGGCTGCTGCTGCCCAAGTATCCCAACTGGAGCTTGGTGTCAGCAGTAACATCAATAAGACCCAATCTGCGGAAATCTTCTCTGAATTAGCACCCAGAAGTCCTTCATTGGAACCAAGGGTTGTTGAAACAACAGAAGAGAATCCCAGGTGCCAAGAAGCCATGGGTACCAATGCTGATCAATCTAGGATTGATAGTTTGGTTATTTCCAAGGATACTGGCAAAAAGCCAGTTGAGGATAGTCTTACACTACCTGAATTGACGAAACGGTACCTTTCTCTGCAAGCACAGGTTGAAGCTCTTAACTCAACTGTTGCCAAATTGGTTCAAGCTGATCCTACTCCAACTGAAGCAGGTCCTTCAAACCCTACCAGAGATGCTGAAGAAGTTCTTGCAACTGATGAAGCTGATACTGTCAAATTGGGGGAGAAGTTACTGTCAAAACCTATTATCACTGAAATCGAAGAGGTATAAAGGATACCGGCTAAAGTAAGAGCCACAGCTTGCCAAAAGATTGGTATAGAGCCTTTTTCTGTTGAAGAGAGTTGGGTGAATATGAAGTGCAGTCAACTGATTGCTATTTCTCCTTTTGAGGACCCCAACCTCACCGAGCTTGTTCAGTCGCCCATGCTAATTGCTGGTGCTCTCCCTGAGCACATCAACATGATCACAACACTTCTGACAGATGTTATTTTTCCGGCTGAAAGAGCCAGTGATCATATTGTAGGTAACATTACCTCCACCAGCAAGGCAGTAGCTGATATGGAAGAAAGTACTGCAACTGCAGCAGTTGGTACTATGACTGAAGGAGAAGGAGAGAGTTTGATTGGTGAAGATGAAGGAACTGAGGTACTGGAGATAACTGATAAAGAACCTGAAGTCACCCAACCTCAGGTGGTGACTGATGGTCAATTACTGGTTCAAGCGGATGTTCAAGCGGAACTTCAACCGGAAGTTCAACCGGTAGTTCCAGGTGAAGGAGATCTGAATGTTCAACCGGAACAACAAATTCCAACCCAGGTGGATGTTCAAGGTCCTAGCTCCTCAATATTTGGGACTGTTGAAACACCTGTGGTTCAACCGGAAGAGCAAAGAAATGAAGAAGCTGAGGATGTGGCTAGATCACTGATAGCCTTAAGGAGTTCAGAGACAGTTCTAACTGAGGAACCTGTTCAAGCTGATATAGCTAGAACCCTTCAACAGGTAACTCAAACTCCTGAAGCTGAGGCTATAGTGAAAATGGTTGAAGATGCCAGAAGGGTTGCTGAAGATGAGAGAATAGCTAGAGAGCTCCAAGAAGAATTTGATCTGTACATGCAAAACAATGTGTTTGAAAACCTTCTTGAAGAAGCAAAGACCAGGTCTTTCAACTGGAGGTTAAAGGATTATGATTTGGATACAATGTCTGAAGCTAATAGGCAGAGGTTAATTGCTATTGCCTCTCAATTGCCTACCAAGCTGGTAAAGAATGATGAAAATTACCATCTGTTGAAAAAGATTAAGAGGGCTCTTGTGATTAGAAATTTGAAGAAAGAGGAAGAGCTAGCTCAGATGCAGGTTAGAGAACTTTGCAGCTTGATTGACAAAGTATTTTATGAGCTAAAAGGAGAAATTGCTGCTGTCAATCCTAACCTGGTGATGCCTTCACCATCAGAGCTGGTCTCAGGTACAATAATTGCTAATGTTAAACCTGAAATTGATGATATTGCAGATATACCACCTCCACCTTCATTTATATACAATCCAAACCCAATGCCTACAACAGCTTCATCCATTCTACAGTCACTTCCCATCATACCTTACAAACCTCCACATATCCCCAAGAAGCTTGCTGCTAAACTTGACAATCCTAAGTTTAGATCAGACAACTTCACACCCATCACTCCCTTCAAGAAGAAGCCTCCACCAACTATGGACTTCTCTGACATCTTTCCACCTACTCCACCATCAAGCCCAACTCCTGAAACCAATGAACCACCTCCAAAAACCACCCTGCCTCCACTCACCATAAGAGAACCTTCTTCCACCACCATAAAACCTACTGAAACTCAACCAGGTCCCTCTTCATCCTCTGCCAAAGGCAAAAGGCCTATTGTGCAAGAATCCGCTGGTAATTCTGATGAAGAGACGGAAATTAAGAAGAGAAAGTTGATGCATTCCAGAAATAAAAGAAATAAAAAACAAATGAGAAGAGGCCCTCCCAGCAAAAGAAGAATTGCTAGTTGGACAGTGGATGAAGCCACACTTGATTTCACTTTCACCATGGTCAGCGGCATAACTCAGGTGGTAAATGCTCGCAAGGCAACTTCCCAACTCACCCTGCAGCAAATGACTGACATCATTCTAAAGCTCAGAGAAATCTTGAACCCTTCAAGAGCGGAGCACATGTTAAGGCTTTTAATTGAGCCTTCTGTGCTGGATTGTGGAATGCTCTATCGAAGCAATTTAGATGATGAATCAGCAGGAGAAGAAGAAGAGCCTACCAGTGAGATCAAATTTATCATTTGGGAAGAAGAGGAGAAGCTCTTCTATGTTCATAGAGCTGATGGCACCTTTACGATCCATGAGTCCATTTCTGTTCAAGAAGAATGGAACGAAATGGATTGGGATTCAATTAAACATGTAAAGGTGACCAAAACAAACACCAGAGAGCTTTCTCAAAATCTTGATGCCAGCATCGGATCTTCTGAAAAGTAGGTTGTGGACAAGAAAATTTTTGGGTACAAGTCAGTTTTGAAGATAAACATTGAAGACAATGAATAATTTGACAGCATCAGCTTAGGGGGAGATTGTAAGGAAAAATAGAGCTTGGAAGATTTCCGGCTGAAATGCCAATTTTACTAGTTCCGGCTGAAGTTGAAGTTGAAGCGGAATTCACACTTCAAGCGGAACAGGCAGTTCAAGCGGAAAGAAGCAGTTTTGTTACTTAGCGAATATTCCGGGTGAACTCGATTATCCACCAGATAAAGAGTTCAAACTGACTTTTCCTGAGAAGTCTTTTCAGAAGTCCAATCCTACAAAAGCTTTTCGTATGCTTCTAAATCAGATTCAAGCCGCTCTCCTAAAGTAGATTGTTGCTGCCAACACGCAAGTCATTCCGATTGTCGATGTTTATTCTTTTGGTAGTTTGTATTTGACTTTTATGTTTACGGTCTAGATTAGATCGCATGAGATCAATGGCTGTCATTGATCTCATCAGCACTATATATAGCATGTAATCTCTTAGTTTAAAAAACGCGGTCATCACTTGTAATAGTGTAGCTTTGAGTTAATGCAAATAGTGCCGAATATTCGATATTTCGTTGTCTTTACTATTTTGCAAATCAAGCATTTACATTATACAAGAGCTTAATATCGCTTAAGTAAAGTGAAATATAACTTTAATTCCGCAGGGTTATATTTGCAAGTAAAGGGCTTAGTTTTAGTTTATTCATAACTAATAACGATCCTACACACCTGGGTATTCCTCTAGTCAACGAAAGTAATGGGCCGTCTAGTGGGCTGTTGGGCCGACCTGGGGATTTTAATTCAGATCCTGGGCTTATTCTTCCGGATCTTAACGAAAGGGTGTCTGCTTCCACTTCATCCCTGCAAGAAAGGTCTATCTCGCTACCCTCAATATCTAGGGTATCGGCGAAACAGAAAAAGTACTTGCAGTGCTTGCTGCATGGAAGAGTTTAACGGGGAGGGGGCAAACTTATCTTTTTTAATGCTATTTCTAAAGGTCGATCAGGTCATGGTCACCATATTATTTCTGATGATCCCGTCAGTTTGCCGTTTAAGGAGACGTCGAACGCTGAGATTAGTCAGAATTCTCAAAACTCGATGGAGTCAACTTTGGGTTCGAAATCCTTGTTGCAGGAGGAGGTGTCAAACACAATCAAGGTGGGAGCTTGTGTAGGTATTAATTTTGACGGTTGCGGTGATCAGGTGGAAGGGGTGATCCAGGATAATTCTGCTTTTCTGTCATAATGTTGGACTTCCTTTGTCTAAATAGTTGGGGTTTGGGGGGGTCCTAAGGTCAATTGGATCAACCAACTTAGAAAGGAAAACAGAGTCTCTTTTCTTGGGTTACAAGAGACAAAAATTGTGGATGTCGATAGAATTCCGATTCGGGGTCTGTAGGGCTCTCAAGCTTGTGAATGAGACTTTGTTCCGGCTAATGGGCGGTCTGGGGGTCTCCTCTCCATTTGGAACCCGACGGTGTTATCTATTAACTCATCTCTTACACATCCTAATTTTCTTTTGCTTTCTGGTGTGTTGACCGGTTTGCAGGTGGAAATAAACATCCTTAACGTGTATGCCCCTCAATCTCTTCATGATAAACGGGCGCTCTGGAATGAGATTTTGGTGGCCAGAGAGTCTCGGGCCGGGTGGTGGCTGCTCATGGGGGACTTTAACGAAGTCCGGTGCTCGGATGATCGGTTATACTCTACTTTCAATGCTAGGGGCTGAGGCGTTCAACGATTTCATCGATAAAGCCGGTCTTTTTTAATATCAAATGGGTGGTTCCCGGTTCACGTTTTCTTACTGTAAAGGCGTCAATTTCAGCAAAATTGACCATTTTCTGGTCTGTGAGAATTTTTTCAACAACTGGCCAAATGCGTCTCTACTTGCGCTTCCTCGGTTATGGTCGGACCACAATCCCCTTGTTCTTAAAACTTCTCAACGGGATTTCGAGTCGACTCCCTTTCGCTTTTTCTCGTCTTGGCTCAGTCATTCGGATATTAGGAGTGTGGTTGAGTGAGCCATCGGTTGTGGGTTCGAGCGGGACAAACCGGAATTAATTCTCCTCAGGAAACTCAAAAGAATTAAAGAGGCTTTGAAAGTATGGAGTCGTGAAATTAGAAACAACGAGGTTCAACACAAAAAAAAATAATTCTGGATTGTAATCTTTGGGATTCCATGTCAGAACTTCGTCCTCTGTCTGATTCGGAGCTGCACGAGTGGTGTAAAGCTAAACATGATTTGCTCATTATTGAGGATAAGTTCAGAGCTGATTTAGCGCAGAAGGCTTGCCTTAAATGGGCTTCTCTTGGGGACGAGAACACTGCCTACTTCCACTGGATTGTGAATGCTCGTCACGCGGCAAATCGTATAAACAGGATCGTCATTGATAACAGTTGGGTTTCGGATTCGAATTTGGTGAAGCAGCAAGCCCGGTTGTTTTTGCAGGAGAAATTTTGTGCTTCGATTCGGTGTTCTGGTATTAATCGAATCTCCAAGGATGGATCCAACTCCTTTATTGTTCCTTTTTCATTGGAGGAAATACAAATTGCGGTGTGGGATTGCGGAGGGGAAAAGGCTCCGGGGCCGGACGGTTTCAAACTTGGCGCTCATGAATTTAAAGAAGAATTGGAGCAAAGTAATCATACTTTCAAGCATTGTCTTTCCTCTTGGAAGGCAAATCGTTTATCCATAGGTGGTAGGTTGGTGCTCATCAAGGGTGTGTTGGATTGTCTCCCAACATACTACCTTTCCATTTATCGGGGTTCTAAAAACGTCCTAGAGACTCTTGAACGGATCCGGTTTAATTTCCTTTGGGGTGACTCCGAGGTTAAGTCTAAGATCCATTGGGTATCCAGGAAGAAAATTATGAAACCCAAGTCTTTGGGTGGGATGGGAACTGTTTCGTTAGAAAAATCCAACAATTGTTTACTTGCTAAGTGCATGTGGTGATTCAATACGGAGCCCACCCGCCTTTGGAGGCGAACCATCAATAGTATACACGCTCGGCCTGGGGATCATCCCTAATACCGCTTCATCGCTCGGTAACTGGTATTTGGAAAGGTATTGCTAAGTCTACCGGTTTTTTCGTGGACCATGGGATTCCTCTCCACGAGCTGATTGTCAAAGTGGGAGATACTTGGAAATGGGCTGATTCAAATGATGGGGGTCTTCACTGTTAACTCTCTTAAGAAGTCTCTCAATTCGATTCATGATCAGGAGGAGTCCACGATGTTTAATTGGTGTAAGTTTGTTCCTGCCAAAGTTAATATAATGGTTTGGCGTGCTCTGTTAGGTTGGTTGCCGACGCGCGACGGGCTGGCGCGTCGGAATATCCCAATCCAGGGCGTGAACTGTATCCTGTGCGACAATGGACTGGAATCTACTGAGCATATTTTCACTGGATGATCGTTCTCTAATTGGGTCTGGACGGTTGTGGCTCAATGGTGCGGTATTCCCCGGTGGTGTTTTTTTCCATGAAAGACGTCGTGGCTCCTCACAACTCCGTCACCTCTCCGTTTTGGAAAGAGGCTGTGGTTCACACCGTCTTCTTAACCTCCTGCTGGTGCCTATGGCGTGAAAGGAACAAGACGATGTTTGACAACCGGTCTCCGTCCATCCACCGTGTTATTTCGGACATCATATATTGGAGTTTTGTTTGGTTTACTAATCTTTGTAAGCTCCGGTCTATTTCATGGAACGACTGGATTTCTTTTGCTTTGTAATGTTCCTGTTTGGCCTTCTCTAGCTCCTTGCAAGGATTGTGCCCTTTTAATATAATCGCCGTTCCAAAAAAAAATGTTGTAGTTCCAAACATTATTATTTATATATTAAAAGGCCAAGACCTGTCAGTCTCTCTACATACACTGTTCATATCAGATTTACTTTTCTGATTGGGCCGCTTGGGCGGTACTTCCGGTTTTTATTTTCTGTGTGCTAGACACACTCTTTCATGTCTCTTGAGATCTGAAGATTTATCTCTCTTTCTCTCTCTCCTGTGTTTAAAATACACATTTTACTCTCTCTTGAAATTTTGTTGAAGGTTTCTCTCTCTACTCAAACTTAGTCACTTGAAATCTTCCACTCTCCTCCAACATTTTACGTCGTTGAAAACCTACCTGCTTCGTCTTTGATGATGGTGACAACTTCCGGTCCCGGAGATCTTCTTTGTTGACGATATCTGATGGCATCGGTGCTGTACGATGATGCGGTAATGGGTTTCCGGTTTCTGTTGGTGGGCGGTGCGATGTGGCTTTGGGTGTTTGGGTGTTCACGGATGTTTCTGTTGGTGGATGTTTCAGCCGGGTATGCGCCGTCGTTAACATCGTCTTTGCTGGGGTTTCTATGATATGCCATCGGCGGTGTCGCCAACGCGGTCTCTCTTACGTTGCGCTTAGGTTTGTCGTCGTCGGTGTACTGGAGTCTATGTGTCGTGCTTTCGTCAGCTAGGTTTCTGGGCTTTGGTAGTTTGCATTCTCCGATATGTTACGGATTTGTTTTGACCGGCAATTGGTTTTTCCTAGGGTTTCTCCGGGATTATTTTTTCGGATGGTTACTTACTGATGACGTTTTCATTAACATTGCTTTTGGGTCATTGAAGAACACTGATCTCAGTTGGTTACATTGTTGTTCTTTATGTTTGTATTTGAGGCTATGATGATTTTCTAGGATAGTTCTGTTTCTGACAGCGACAGTTATGGTGAGCCGGAGGCGATAGATATCATCGCAGCCATCACCGAGACCCCTGCCAGTTATTTGATGAATAACTAAAATCTGAGCCTTACATGTTTTCTTCCCTAATGAATTTTTTGGTTCTTTATTCTTTTCTTGGAGTTTTTTAGTTAAGTAAATATTTTTTTTGTTTTAGCCGAATTATTTTGGTAAAAGGTTGGTGTTTTATTAGTGGTCTTTTACAGATCTCTTTGTTGGCTCAAATAGATAGGTTGTGATGATGACAAAACCCAATTCTCTTCCTTTTTTTCAGTGTTGATTAAGAGTGGCCAGGTGTAACAACAATCTGATCGGAGCCTTAAACGTACCGATATGATGAGTAAATGGGTTTTGAGCCTTTCGTTTATGGTTTTTTTCTTTTTTCGTTTTCTGTTTTTGTCTTTTTTTCTCCTCAAATGTTTCACATAAATCTTGATTTATAAGGATCTTAAAGAACTTTTTTCGTGTTGTTTGGTGTATGACTTCTAATTTTTACGACCGTGATGTAGTGTTCGAGTTTCTTCATCGTCTTTTATATTTTGGAGATCCTTTTAAAGACATATTTGTTGATGTACTCCTATTACTGGATGTTTTAAAGCATTAATTACCTATTAGTACAAAATCATGCAGTCTTATGCAGAACGCTTTGATACGATCCGACCCGATGATTGTTGAATGGGCCAACCCATGACTCAATGTGGAGCTTAAGCAACTGAAGACCCACGTACTTTTAGCATGATCTCCAACATTATCCCATGTTTTCCATTTTTATAGTGCAAGTTTTATGTTCACGTAGGATTAGTTAATCTTTTAGTATTTAAGGTTGTTTTAAGGAATAAAAATTATGCAGAGAAAATTGTTTCAAAAGTCTAGTTTTCTTCATCTTTGTTCTTGGAGCCTAACCCACTCAACGGGTCTAATTGGAAATTTGTAGGTTTTCTCCGTAAACCTATGAATTGGTGCTTTCATTGACGAATTCACCTCTACCATGGCCTCAACCTTTATGTTGTTGCTCGATGAATTGTGGGCTACTCTCGAGAAAAACCAACAACGCTCGCCTAGGTCTGCCTCCCCCTCCTCCACTTGTTGCCCGTCCGCCACTAATACCGCTGCCTTCATCACCTACCCCACCGCCATGCCACGTATCACCGCCAACAACGCTGCCTCCACTACAAAAACAACCACCTCTTTCACCACCGCTTCCGACGCCACAACAACCAACTCCTTCATTGACTCCACCTCTCTCACCAACACCAAAACCCGCCACAACCCATATACTCGGACCACCACTGTCATCTCCATCGCTCATGTTCCTGTCACCAAAACCTTCGCCCAAACCCAAACCTCTATTACTGTCGTCCGTCAAACCAAATTCTGTTCCACCTTCAACTACCATAATTGTCACAGATTTGTTTGACATTGCTATGAAAAAAAATCATTTGCAAGTCTGGGAAATATTTTTTTACAAATTATCGACAGCCTCCGGCCCTTTTTACTTTCACCATCACAATCACCTTGGCCTATGTATCATGTTGCAAATAATTGTGGCAAAACTATGATTATTAGTTCAAAATCGTTGAAACATAAGCGGCATGCATATGTCGCAAGGAAACGCGAGTGGCGTCCACCGTGGCGACAGCCCCGAATGCCATTGTACATCTCGAATGGCGACCACCGTGGGGAAACACTTCCGTCCTTGAGGACAAGGACGTTTTTCAGGGTGGGAGTGTTGATACGATCCGACCCGATGATTGTTGAATGGGCCAACCCATGACTCAATGTGGAGCTTAAGCAACTGAAGACCCACGTACTTTTAGCATGATCTCCAACATTATCCCATATTTTCCATTTTTATAGTGCAAGTTTTATGTTCACGTAGGATTATTTAATCTTTTAGTATTTAAGGTTGTTTTACGGAATAAAAATTATGCAGAGAAAATTGTTTCAAAATTCTAGTTTTCTTCATCTTTGTTCTTGGAGCCTAACCCACTCAACGGGTCTAATTGGGAGTTTGTAGGTTTTCTCCGTAAACCTATCACGCTTCAAATGGGTAATATAATGAAAAGAAGCAGCTCTAATATTTAAGATAATGCACCACAAAATTTTTGGATCTAATCTCATATAAAAAGGCAACTAAAGATACTGATCAATAGTAAGGCTGGACATGCAAATGGCTTAGCGGATACATTTCCGATGATAAAGACCTCAAGAGCAAGTGTCGTATAAAGAACAAAGCCGGAAGTGATGCAGTTGCGGAAGGGCAAGACGCAAGTGCATCCAACCAGCTTATGAAGATACGACTCTGGCAGTTCTATAAATAGCTCACTTATTCATCAGTAATAGGGGGGAATTCTGGAAAACCAATCACTGTGTGTTTTCCTCATTTGTACTCAAACATAGTGAT
>JBCNJP010000010.1:82798510-82814898 GCA_039602395.1 Deinandra increscens subsp. villosa | reverse complement strand
CCGATTCACAAGTGAATGTTACCGAACTACTCTAATTACCCAACCCATAGGTCATATGTTTCTCATTTTTGTAACATCCCAAATTTTTCATAATTTTAAAAATTTTCCCGTTAACGTCTAGTCAAGTAAAAATCTTTAGTAGTTAAAATAACCCCTTGTGTTAATAAAATTTATGTCATGTGAATTATGAGGTTTAATGGGTCAATATGTAGTTTAGTTAAAAATTAGCACAATATGAAACCATAGGGGCCAGAAGTGTAATTGCTTAAAACTTGAATTGAACAAAAAGGAAAGAAAGGGGAGGGAGGTCGTGAATCACGACCTGGAACCCAGCCCTCACCCTCTCCTCCTTCTTCTTCTTTGTTCCTCCAAATTTATGCATCTAGGAAGTATAGGGCTGCGATTTTATCAAATTGGGGTGGAATTGGGAGTGGCTTCTAGCTCCTAAACTCATACTTGAAGCAAGTAAGTAAAACCCCATTTTCTTGCATGTGTTAGGTTCGAAAATTAAGGGCCAAAATCTGCAAATTCTTGATATTATATGAATCTTATGATGTTAGAAACTTCATATGTTGCCTAAATCTCCATTTGATTATGAATTGGTGAAGTAGTCACCAAAATCCTATACTTGGACTTCCATGTTAAATGACCACATATGGTGTTTGAGAAATTGTGCCCATTGCTTGATTTGTGTATGAATTTAGTGTTATATGGTATATTGATATTGGGTTGGTGATGGATTTCACCAACAATATATAAAATGGCTACTTGAGGGTTCAATGGGTTGAGTTATATGTGTGTATAAATGTGTGCACACAAGGTGTTTGATAAAATGCCTAAAAGAGTCAAAAAGTGTGAAATGCACCAAATTTGCTAGTGTTGGTGTCGATTGATCATAGGAAACAATATGTTCACAAATTGAACCAATTTGATGTAAATATGATAGTTGGTTAACATGATAGAGGTATGCCTAAATTGATATTGTGGTGCTTATGAAATCATGAAGTTTGATGCATAATGTGATAGAATGCTTGATTGTCAATTATGTGTAGGAATGTATTGGTAGCAAAGAAATCATGTTATTGAAATGTGGTAAAACGCTACTAAGATTTAAGGTCCTAACATTGTTGGTGACCCATTGGGCAATCAAGGAGATCAAGGGAATAACTCCGGAATTGGTGGAAGCGGAGGATCAAGCTCTAAAGGTAACATTAATTATGTTACATGATGTAGATAAGTAAATGTGTTTTTGCTATTTGGAGTACTAAACTATGAAGTGTACAATGGGCGACGAATGGTTCTAGGAACCGTGAAGCTCAAAGCCAATAGGTTCTCCAATGATAACTTGACCATAGGAAAGATTCGGATGAATTGAATAACGTATGAAAGTTACAATGGCTAAAATGGGCTTGAAGAGCTTATGCCAAGTAACAAAAGAATGGAAATCTTAAATGGTTAGAGAACCATAGATTCCAAGGCTTAAATATGGTCAAGTGAGGCATTTGGGGTAAACCAAAGGCAATGACCCGTCTTAACGGGTCAAAAAATGGTACAAGGCTTATTTGGTCAATTACTATAATGATTTAGTGAACTAATGATAAGTACAGTGTAATTTATGTGAACTATGCACAAACTTGTAGTAACGGTAATGCATAAGGCTAAACTCATAACGGCTGTGTAGGACTAATTGATAGTTTTGCATATAATTAGCACATTGCCATATTGCCTACATTATGATCTTAGATGTGAATTTCATGTGTTGGGTGAATTCTGGATGACAACCCTTGATGGTTGTCACAAGAGATCCCTTAGTGGGTCAAATGGGTCGGATGAATCCCGTTCATGCAAATTGGGTTGGTGATCGACCAAGGTATGTTTAGATGACTAAAACTTGCATTTAGAGTCAATTTATAGGTGTTGGAACAATTAAAAGATGGTAAGAAACCAGTTGGGAGAATTCTGGTGCAAACAGGGGAAAGGGACCAAAATTTTGGCTAAGTATGGAATTGGCCAGAAATTGGCCAAATCCCTGGAAATGTAGTTCCAGGCGTATCGCCTGGAACTTCTAAAGTTGCAGGCGACACGCCTACAACTCTAAGCGTATCGCCTGGGAATGAGCAAGTTCTAGGCGATACGCCTAGAACCCATTTCGCGATTTTGATTGTTATTTTTCTGGTAACTGCAGTTTTGTTTGTGTTAAGCAATGTAAACTCACTATTGAAAGTGAGTGAATTGCAGGTAAGGCGAAAGCTTAATGGACGCTCATCAAGGCTTCAAGAACCGATTCACATGAAGAACCATTAATCGTATCATCACTTTTGAGTTATATAACATGTAAACAATGTTTAACCATATGGATGTCAACTTGAACGTTATTTTGTAAAGTTTAGTCACAATGGTGACATTTCATGAATGTGAAAGTGTATGTTTTTAAAAGAAAATTTCTGGGACCATATTTTTATAAAGGATTTGAGTAACGTTCACATCAAATTGAACATGGGTGTTACAATTTTCTAACTCCTCTTCTGTCATGGGTTTCACACCAACCAAAACACTATCTATGGGAGGTCCTGCTTCATGCATTTCTGATTCAGATCTATCTACCTAATCCTCCTCATAGATCATACCTATTATATCTCTAGGCACAGGTTGAGGAACACTATTCTTATTCTTTTCAGAAAAGCTAATTCCTATTCCTCCTTTATCCTTACCAAATCTAACATCAGTTATGCAGGTGGACAAAGCCTTACCAGCTTTAAGCATTCTTTTGTTTCTCATTTGATTCACATCTAATTTCACTTGCAACTCACTGTTCTGATGTTTAAGTTCATCTACCTGCTTTCTAAGCTCAGCTATTTCTAACTTAGCATTGTCATACAGGACAGACTTCTGAGTGGCAAGGGCTTGGTATTTCTCTATGTCTAGTTTCTGTGCTTTGACTTTCTCCTCACTCTTTTCCCATCTACCCTTAAACGAACTTCTAGAACATTGCATATCAAATAATTCTATCTCACTATTTTTCCAAAGTTGTCTAAGGCCAGGAATTAAACGAGCACAAGTGAGATTAGTACATACCTTTGTGTTGTCGACTTCGGCTGCAAATGCCTCCTTGTCTTCAACCAGGTTCTCCTCCTCATCTCCCGGCTTCTCTTCAGTGACCACAAATGCATGCTCCTCTTCATCATCATTCTCCATCTTAGCAATCATAGTACGAGTTAGACTGAGTTCCTTTACCTGCGAAGCCCAGTGATACTCCCCACAATCCTGCACAACCAAAGCCTTTGTCTCTGCCTTTCCCTTACCATCTCCAGCTTTCTTCTCTTCTGGTTTCTCCTTCTTTGGCTTGGTGCATTCCCTTGCAAAGTGCCCGTACTCATTACAGTTGAAGCATCGGAGCTTGCTCTTATCAAAACCCATTCTTATCTTATCCTGATCCTTCCAAACATTCCTTCCAGTTGTTGCCATAAACTTCTTGGCGCGGAAAACTGCCATTGCCATTTGCCAGGAAACATCAAGCATTTCCACGTCTTCAGGATTAATCTGGTTCAGCTCACCTGACAACATCTCAGCAGGCACCAAAGTTCCAGCCATAAGGGCATGATAACTGTTCATGAATCCCATTCCAAGTGCAAAGTTGGGATCATTTGTGGCATTTGCCTCATCAGGGTTGACCGCTCCACTAGAATTTGCTTGAGATCGAGCCACAAAAGCAGTTGACTTTGTGTTTGAACTTGAATCATTTGCAGATGAACTTCCAGCCTGTTTTGGGCCTACTTCTTCAGATAGGAGTGCCTGATTTAATTTTCCCGCCATGCTAAGTGAACTTAGATGATTCAACTCTCTTTGTTTATCATCAATCATCTTTGACTTCAGTTTGTTAATTAGCTCATCAACAGTCAACTCATCCAGCTTGTTGTTGGCTTTGATTATTGAAATGTTAGTGTTCCAGGACTTGGGCAAACTATTCAATAGTTTCAAATTTTTGTCCTCCAGTCCGGGTTCAACGTCGTAGCTTGACATTTCAGTAATTAAGGACACAAATCTTTGAACTTGAGCTTCAAATGACTCTCCTTGAATGTGATTGAACAAGTTGAACTTCTGCTTCAGCATCTGTTTGCGGCTTGCCTTGATATCGGGATTTCCTTCATATGCAACCACCAGTGCATCCCAAAGTTTCTTTGCAGTCTTGTACTTCTTAAACCCTTGTGCAATCTCCGGAGTCAATGCCATTGTCATGATAGCATATGCTCTCTCATCCTTGTTACATTTTTCCCAATCATCATCCGAGTATTCTGCTTCAGTTTTCACCACTCCAACCTTTCCTGCTTCAGTGTGAGTAGGAATGAATGGTCCATTGACAACTGATCTCCAAAGTCTCAGATCAACACTTTTCAAATGGTTCTGGAATCTGTATTTCCATTCAAGGAAGTTATCAGCAGATGTGAGTCTGGGAGGACGGGTAGTCGATCCAATCTCAAAGTCCAGTTTTGGGTACATGCTTGGTTCAAAATCCATGACGAAAGCTTAGGAAAAATTAAAAAATAGTCCAAAAGGGTTTCCGATCGTAAACACCCGTTTACGATAATAACAGGCTGCTGATCGTAAACACTATCGTAATCACCCTCGGATCGTGAACGCGATCGTAAACTCCTCCGGATCGTAATCGAAGTCGTAAACTCTCAAAGATCGCGTCTTGAAGTCGTAAACACAGTACAGAGTCGTAAACACGGTCGTAAACACTCAAAAATCCAATCTTGAAGTCGTAAACATCTTTCTTGCAGCTCGTAAACCCAGATTTGATGAAGAACACTGTGACGCCCACTCCCAGTCTTGGTTCCAGGAGGGGTCACGTGTCGGATTTACTCATGAACACATGGTACAACAGAGATAACTAAGCAGCGGAAATTAAAAACTTTTCATTTATATATATATAACAAGTTACAACAGTAAGGAAGATAACAACATAATCTATAACTAGATCTTATCTATAGCTATGCCAGTCTACTACCGAGTCATTCCTGATAGCTTGCCCATCTAATCTGCCCTTGCTAGAGCCCTTCCCTTGCTACTTTAAACATCACCGATACCTGACATACATGCTTTTTAAAGGTCAGCTTACGCTGGTGAGTTCTAAGTATTTAAAACTTTTACCTTTCCTTGAAAGGTTTACCTCAAACATTTGGGCCTAACGGCCTCTTCTTTAAGAACATTTATCAGGTATAAAACGTGACAGAGTTATACCAAAACATTTATTTATCCTTTATCAGGTATAAGACATAACAGAATTATACCAAAACATTTAATCATTTATCCTTTATCAGGTATAAGACATAACAGAATTATACCAAAACATTTAACCATTCATTCTACTAAGCATTGTCTATTGGAACCACGTTAGTTCCTCGGGCAACCGTCGCCACCCGAAACCTTTCATAGAGTAACCGTCGTTACCCCGGGGAACCGTCATTCCCCGCTTCTAGTTGCACAACCACCTTTTCCCTTTTCACTAGACAATATCTGCTTAGATTAAAACCTTTTTCACATTTTCAACCTTTTAAACCTTTTCATCTTTTTCAAAAGTCCATTTAAATAACTCTTGTATTTGGACTCATAACCGTTTCAACACCAGTCCATTACCCGTATATGGAAATAAGCGTTTCATAAATATAATGTTATGGGTCTTGCATAACAAGGCTAATAAGATCATATTTACCCGACACTTAGTCCTATACATAGGCTTAGACCAAACATTCACATTTTTCATTTCTCAAAGCTTTATATAAAAGTTTCATCCTTTATATTACCCGTTTATTATAACCTTCCCGAAAAAGTAATAACAGGTAATAATAACTTTAAAACAGTTATAAGTATTATAACTTTTCCACGTATGTGTATCAACACAAAACAAGTAAAGGCATCTCAAATACTTTTCAAGTAAACAGTTTGAATATATATCATTGCATGTATATCAGCCCGAAAACATTAAAACATTTAAAACATTTAAAAGTGGGCTCATAGAACTCACCTTATTCTCTTAAGCAGTTAATTCAGAGAAAACCTCCGCTATGCCTTCCAATTAAACCTAATCGCGTATTGTACGGCGTTAACGCAAGGTTTAATATAATAAACACTTTCTATGTTTATTTTAATACTTCATTATCTTAATAATATTGCGTTATTAAGTTCATTCCTTTTAAAAGGTCAAAATGACCAAAATGCCCTTTAGGCCATTATCCTTATCTTTTATTGATAATTATGAAGACACGCATTCCTATAAGTAAACGCTCACTCCGGGATCGCCCAGTGAGGGATGCCATTTCCCAGTTGGGATTTATGCGACACCCTCGCTTTTGCCAGAAACCCCAGTGTACAGGCGTCTACCCTTCCGGTCCGCGCGAACTTCTAAATATCCGATTAACTCGGTATTTGAAATACTTTATCATTTATCCACTTTAACTTTATATATACTTATTATATATATAAACATAGTTTCATGTCAAAAATCAAGTCTCCATACCCTTCGGATTATTTTATATTAAATAATCATATTCCAAAACCCTAATTTCCCGTTATTCTCATTTCTTTGATCAAAACTCATTTTTATTCAAAACCAACTTAGGGTATTATCTGTTATAACATTTTATAACATGCTTTAAAATTTCAAAGCTTAGTTCATTACCGTTTACTCGGGTTTGACAGAACAGTGTCTAGAAAACCCTAATTTCAACATTAAGCTCCTTACATATATTTTAACATATTTTAAATATGTTTTAATATATATTAAACATATTCTTTAATCCGATAATTACTTTATCATTATACATTAAATATATATATATATATATATATATATTTAATATTTAAATACAATATCCTTTTAATCAATTTTAATTAAATAAAACTGATTAGTAATAATATATATTTATTCGTCTTAAATATATATTTATATCATTTATCTCGTTCTATTATATAAACTTTAACTTAACAATAATATTTGTAATAATAACAAATATATAACGTGATTACCTTCTTGACGGGTCGTGAAACGAGTCCAAAATAACCGAATAATAAAGTTGTCCGTTCTTGACAAACGAATAGTCCTTCCCGACTATTTTCTCGCCACGAGCATTTCCCCGTTGTCGGTTTGTCGTTTGGACCTCGTTACGCCACCGAAACGTCGTCCGAAAGTGTAACGGGTTTTATTAACGTCAATAGTTTACGCCCCGTTTGCCGCCACTGTGGACCACCGTCAACGACCGTCGACCACCGCAATCATTCTCTGCCATCCCGGGTGTTCACCATTGTTGTCGTTGTCCACCCGTCGTTAACCGAGCGTCGCCGAAAATCATCCGAAAGATAGGACGGTTTAGCGGGTTTACCGGGTTTTAAACCCGTTTATTCTAAACCCATTATGGTTTATAAAAATTCCGAATACCTAAAATATTACCGGAGTTCAATACACATACTCATAAAATTTATTCTTTGGTTATAATATAAACCGGTGAATATTTATTTAGTTACGAGGTAGAAAATGCGTGTTCAAACGGTGTTGCAGTCACGGCCGTTTCACCGACCGATTACTTTGTCTCGACTAAAATACTTAATTATTATTATAAAAAATATTTATACCTTGCCGAGTTGATAAAAGTATCTCGAACGGTCAACCGGATTGATTTCGGTTATTATCGTGTAACAGCAACGGCTACCGATTCCACCGTTGTTTGTGCCGAACATCGCAAATATATTTTATAATGATTATAAATCGAGTATTTAACAATACCTGATATTTTACTTTCACCTCGGTGTTAATTTAGTGACGTTCGTGTCTTAATTACGGTTATTACAAACCGGGCCTAAATCACTATTTTGCATTTTCTCGCTTTGTCATATCTCAGATTTGAGATCCGTCTGTGCCCACGATCTTTATTTTCCGTTATCTATCATATTCTATAACTTCGTCTCCTGACGTTTCCTCGAATATCGTATCAAATATTCGTACGCGAATCGTGACGTTTCTCTATTATACGTATATATATTATATCACATATATTTCAGCTACTTAACAAATATAGCACACGTATATAATTTAAGTCATGGAATTTTGGGGTGTTACAAACACCGATCGTAAATTCCAAGAACACCCTAGAAACAGTCCTAAACACCAAGAACAGTAGCAAGCTTCCACTTTTTTCCAGCCAAACACTCGAATCTAATATCGTGGAACCTCGAATCAGATTATTCTTAGCTCTGATACTAATTGTTGGTCCCGAAACAACAATCGAACACGATATCGTAAACACAAACAGGTGCGGAAACCTTGTTTGTGTGTGATTCGAGAAGAAGATGATGAAAAAGACTTGAATTAAGATGAAGAACAAAGCAACACAATCAAATCTTGAATGGAGAAGAATCAATCTTCTATAAAACCGAGTATGCGATCGTGAATACAAAAGGGAACAGGGAAAATCGTAATCGCAAAAACTCCTTACAACCATAAACTAGTTGGGTATATATACTACCCTAGCAAAAGCCCTAATGTAGATCGTAAACCCATAAGAGACCGACCCATCAAGCCCGAATCGGAAACCCTACTAAGCCCAACACAATGCAAGCCCAAGTCTAATGTTCATGCCTCATAATGTATAGCCCAACACTTCTATATGAACCCATCCCAATGTATTTTTTACTTCAGGTTTTAATTTTTGTAATTTACTATGTATATCTTTTTTAGACAATAGAGGTATCATGACTTTATTGGAGGTCATATTAATATCTAAAGCTCTTTCTTGGACATTTAGTTCGAAAAACAAATTATGATTCCTAGGTCTTATTCCTAACTTTTGTAACGCATTTATTTAAAATCCTGAATAATTAGATAACGAAAAGTTCTCATGGTGTATCTGTTTTAATTTTTTCTTGTCTATTAAAATTTCTTGTTTATATTCGCCAAATTGTTCTTCTTGAAAATCCATTATATTATCACCTGAATTACTAGTAGTAGCAATATCAAATTTGTTCATCATCGGAAGAAGTATACTCGGTTTCGGTTAAAATAAATATACTTTCATCAGAGTCTATATCTTGAAAATCCATGACCGGTATGAAGTCTCCGTCATCTATCATTTTTTCTACGTCTTCATCTATTTCAAATATCTTAAAAATTTTATTAAATTTCTTAGGACATCTATTAGCATAATGTCCTTTTTCCTTACAGAAATAACATGTACATTCTTTTGGGCTAGGCTTTCTCTTAAACGTAGGTTTGAATGTCTTTTTATATCCTTTTCGTTTATAATATTTCATTTTCCTTCTTTTAAAATAGTTTTTTCTAAAATGAGTTCGTTTTTTTATATTTTCTTTTAATCTTTCCATAATAATATGAACTATCACAACCTATCATTAGAGGCATTTTTGGAGAGCTACAACATAAAGATATCTTTCTTTTTAGATCTTTACTCCTTTTAGCTAATACGGCATCTGCACACCATTCGCCAAGTTTATCTCTAACGTGTGTTATTCTTTTTCCTAAAGTATCTGTTGTTCCTGGGTTATATGTACTTATTAGCTTTTTCCCCCATGGGTCAGGAACTTTAGAGAAAAACAGAGGTAAATAACTACCAGTGTCTTGGACTTTATTATATATGTGGTAATAATAATCTTGAAAAACACAAATATACCTATCTATCATCACACATATCACATAATTGTAACCTTTGCAGGGCTGTTGAATATTTTTGTACTGTTGCGGGGTCTTATATTAAATTTCCTTCTCCGCAAAATTCTAATCTAAAGGCTTCTACAGCCCTTGTAATTATACTTGATAACTCAGTATCTGCTCCAAATATTGTTGCTTTTAGATCGGGGTGCATGTTTTGCCAAAATCTTAAAGCACTATTTAATAAGGTTCTTTCTAAAAATCCTTTTATTGTATCCATGTCCATCTTATTAACTGAAACTGCTATTCTAAATGCGGTTTCCCATTTATCTATAGCTTCTTCGGCATTATTTACACAATCTATATCCAGGTATATTCCAAATGGGTTAATTGGTTCATTTTTCATACTTTGGAAAGGTTTATAACTATCATTATTTTTTATCGTCGTCGTTAAAGCAGCATATCCCTATGTTGGTCTGTTGAATTCATTTCTTATTGGGACATTAGTACTTGTACTAGCATTCGGGATATCATTAACATTAAAGTTCTCTTCTTTTAAGTGGGGTTTTAAATTAATAAAATTTTCATTTATATCTATTTTTCCTATTTGGGTTACTAAATCATCTATTTGGGTTATTCTTGTGTTTGTTTCTTCGTGGCCTTCAAACTCGGATTCAGTACCAGAATACATTTTAATTATTTTTTTAACCATTTGGAATTTTCATATTGTGTATAAGCTGTATTAAAGGTTCATGTAATCTATTTTGATCTGAGTTTGTGTCTTCCTTACCCTTCTTATTCGAGTAATTGGTTTCTAACAATTCTATAATTTTATCTAACTCAAAGATTATTTTGTCTCCATAAAATATGATGGTCTTTTGTATTTCTTTTAAATCTTTATCTAATTTTAATGAATTATCATTTTCTTTTAGTTTAATGAAACTAATATTTTCCATTAAGAAGAATTATAATTCCAGTCAGTATCATCATATATAAAGTCAGAACTTGTCAATTCATATCGATCAAAACTAAAGTCTTCATCAGAAATATATTCTTCATCTAAGTCGGTAAATTCATTTTCAATAAAATCATATAATCTAAGCATCTTAATCTCATGCGTAATAATATTTAAGTTAAGAAACACCAAATTATCAAAGTTATAATCATTTAAAACATCTGAGCCGACAACCCCCACAAAGGAAATATGTGTGGCTCTGATACCATTTAAGGTAGCAGCGACCGAAGTGAGGTCTATCGTTTGTACTCATCGTCTAAAGTGAGCTGACACCCCCCACGAAGGAAATCTGTGTGGCTCTGATACCATTTAAGGTAGCAGCGGCCGAAATATTTTCGCGATTTAAAATCATTATGTCACACCCCGGTCAACGGTTTCGGGTGTGAGCGAGAATGGAATCATAGTCGAGGATACATGGAACAACTTCTAATAAATTAAAACTTCATAAAACATTACTTCATTTCATTGCAGCGGAAAAGATAGTGGAAACGATAATGTCTTACAATTTGAAAACATAAAGTCTTAAATTAATATTAAAAGCATAAATCGGTTTATTTGGATAGTCGGGACTATGACTCCTAAAGCAGGTCCGATAGCGTACATAAGCCCCCATTTGCATGTCTTCATGAGTTGCGTCAATTACCTAAGAAATCATGAGTTTAAAAGGTCAACATAAAGTTGCTGAGGTTCACAGGTTTAAGACTCACAGTTTAATCATTTAAAACAGTTTTTCAGTATACTTAAATATTACGTTGGTTTACCGTTGTGGTTGCATGATCTCACCTGAACCTTGATTTCAAATACTAACGGTTTACCCACCCAGCATCCATTGCCCAGAGATGTTAAACAGAGCAGAATAACTGACGTGTACCCCCAGACAATCCGGAGTCAGAACTGGAGCTACCAGTTAGGGTAGGGTTGTCAACCCAAATAGATCTATTCACTAGCTATCGTTTCGTACAGAACTAATTGAAATCAAATAATGGTGGGATACGGTTGTACAAACGTTTATAACGATAATGTACCAAGTTGGGCAAATCAGTAAGAGAACAAGTAGTCATACGGCTAACAGATAAACCATAATATTAAGTAAAAAGCATTTATCGGATTTCATGATTTCTCCCCCAAAATATAAAACAGTTAAAAGGAAAAACGGGCCGTGAAACTCACTGAATCAGCAGATAAGCGGTAAATAAGCAGTGAAGGGACGGTAGCACGTAACGTCCTAAATCATTAAATAAACATATGCATAAGGTCTTATGATCATTTGAGTAACAAAAGTCACCCAAGTGATACCGGTCAAGTCTTGACGTTTTAATCCGTTCGTATCTTTGAAAACCCGTTAACTTGTATTTATCAAACAAATACGTTCGGTGACGATTTATATTTATGTTAAGTAAATATAACCAAAGATTAATCATTTTTAACAATTCAACCAAATCTTGAATATTGAGTTTAAAATAATAATAATGTTTATTATTATTTTCACAAGTTCGTATGATTATTTTTAATTAAATAATTACATATTCGATTTGATAATCTTGCAAGTTATAATTATATTAAATATTTATGATTAACAATACTTTGGTGAATAAAGCATGGTTTATATCTTTCGCAAATAATTATTTGTTAAGAATAATTATTAAATGTTTGCTTTATTTTTGAAACATGAATCTTTAAGGAAAACATTCAAAGTTTTCTAACATTTAATTAGTTATTTTTCGAAAGCGTTTAATGTTTCATTTGCAGGAAATTTATATTTCTTTCATAAATATTTTCAAAACATTGTAACGACGCTTGGATCTATAAAATCGTCTTTCATAAAAACTTGATTTTATTTAAAGTCTCCAACAATGTAAGTCCATTTTTGGTTACTTTGATTTTATTGAAGTATTAAAAATCCATGTAAGCATTTAAAGTTAATAGCTTGTATTTGATTTATTTTTATAAAATCCTTTGATAAAAATATTTAGTTTTCACAAGTGACATTTTTATAGAATAATCCATTTATCTCTAAAGTTTTAGAAAGGTTAAAAGTTGTAATAAATCCAAGAATTTATGTCACATTAATTATTTGACATAAATATTATTCTTACCATTTTTAGTAACAAAATCTATATTTATTTCTTTTGTCTTGAACACATATTTAATGTGTTCATTTTCCAAATCAAGTAATATTCTTTTGTTTTAGTCATAGGTTACATATGTAACATTTGTTTAATTATTTCATCTTGTTTTAATATTGTTTTAACACAAGTGGGTCAACCTGCGCTTCGCTGCGGAGTTGACCTGTTTTTTGAGCTAAAGAGACTCTCGCTTCACCACAGTACCCACAAAATAGTGGAGAAGAAGTATTTGGGAAAAGGCAACATCAAGAACCCAGTTCATCCAAATGAAGCTGTATCATCCAAATGAGTTGAATTAGAAGTTAACCTGAAAAACTATCACAAAATCATCAGTGTTTTTTTTATACAGTCAGGGTAATATGAGCACAGACACGAAGGCAACACAACAAATATCTAACATTCAGAAGACACTAAGAGACAACAAACAAAGTAAAACCTGTAACCAAACTATAACCATAAAGCTCCAACAGGCTAAGCCACTTGTTAAAAAAACAGTCTAAGAGCAACACTATGAGCTCAGGAAAAGCATTCACGACACAGTAAAAATAGCAAGTGAAAATAACTGAGAATCGCAGACAGATTAATGAAGGACAGAAAGCTCACCACCGAAGGCAAATCCTGCGCAAACGAACAGCCCTAAGATGAATAAATACATGTGAGCACGGTGCTGGACGATACAATAACAGACAACATAAGCGCTTAGTAAAAAATATGCTGACCATAGGTTCTAAATAACATGGCTGAGGCAAGAAACACCTCTTTAAAATTTCATTTTTTTTTACATTCCCAGAAGTTTTTTATTCGTGGGGAAACGAATGAGGGTTCAATTCTCAAAAGCAAGAAAAGAAAAGACGTGTATGAAAACACCCCCCTAATAAAACACAGCAAAAAATCATAGGCTGCAAGTCCAAAGAAGGGGCTCCAAAACAGGAAATAAATACAAATAGTTGTGAACCAAACAGTTTGATGAGCCCTAAAAGGAAATAAATACAAACAGTTGCTAAACAAACAGTTCGATGAGCCCTATGATTTTAAAAGTGTATTTTAATACCAAGCTATCATACTGAAATCCCTGGATGAGTTGAAATTTGCATTTTAAAAGAGGTGAATTATGACCAAATATAACTTTTCAATATGTTGGAACTGAGTAGCATGATAGCCTATGGAAATAGAATTCTCACTAATTGATAAAAGAAGTAACTAACTTATTGCCACATTATAGTTGACTGCTGTAAGTAAGGGTTAGCTGCTGAACTTTGTTAAAAGTTAGAGAAACACCTGTTTATTTTATACATTTTTAGATTGTCATTAATTTAGGAAATTTGATATAAATTGATAGTTAAAACCTATCACAAAAGTGAAGGCAATATGACCTTTATGTATGGAAGTTATAATTTTGTGTTTTGGATAATTTTTCTGTTGTTACTGGTGGAGTGAGTTTGTTTACTTCTTTTAAAAAGCCAAACAGTTGAGACGGTTGACTTTTAGTGGCAGTCAAAGTGTTCATACTTTGTGACCTGAACATGTCAGGGAAAGCATTTAGAAACCAAGGGGAGTGAAAATAGCATAAGGCAAAACATACAACCCCCACTAAATTTTTTTTAAAAAGAGGCAAACAATGTAAACAACAGGAAACGCCATAGAAACCAAGTGCAGGCAAGAAATCATAGGCGAAAACACACAACCTTTTAACAAATTTTTTAAAAAGAGCAAGCCCCCCTACTATGACAGTATAGTGAGGTATAAAGTCTGCAGCCAAAATCACACACAACAACCACCTCTTTCAAGCCGTAGATATTAACTAACCATAATGAAGGTGGTTACCTGAAATCACACAGACCGGCAAAGAGAAATGGATTTCCACACCTGCAACTATGAACATAAAGACATATCAGAGGACCGAAAGTAATCAGGCATTTGGACAAACACCTAGAGTGCAAAAACTGTTTAGCCACAAAATTAAGCAATGGAAAAAGTCTCACACACAACATTCACACACGTAGCAGCAAACATGTAACGGAAACCAAAACACACCCAGGAACAGAGCTATAGAAATGGCAATTCGACAGGCCAAAAAACACAATCAACGATGAAGCTAAAAGAAAAGGGAGAAGAAAGGAACGAACCGTACGATAAACCCGATGAGAAGACAATGTGAGATATGAACCAAATAAGATCAAAAGTTTACACATAAGGATCCTCGTGAAGTCATATATCACTGTTTTCAAGTGGTATTTAGCAGATATATTACATTTAGTTCAAAATGAAAACCAATCAGTTTGCCGTTGTGGTTGTTTTTTACATATAGGGAAAAGGAAACCCTCACTGTTTAAGGAGATAAGAATTAGGAGAAGAAGGTAACCTTAGACGAAGCTCCATTTCCGGATAGTAGAAGTCATCAACCGTTAACGATCTATTACAGACCTGCATTAAGACCATTGTAAAGGAATTCAAACATTATTATGAGCAATCGCGTCATAGAAAAGGGGTAAAGAGTACAACAACATGAAAGCAATATCTAGCATGGTTAATCAAAGGAACCCATTTCAAATCTTCTTAATGTGATGTTCTTGACTTGAATTTCAACAAACCATACCTGGTGAATCTTTGAAGACCTCTGATAAAGAGAAGAGCATATACTATATCAGATATATAAAAAGATGCCCCCTAACCAAATCTATATCATGTTTGTGTTAATGTCTTTACCTTGCATTTGCATTTCTTTTTTGGTGAGATCAAAAACATGATTTCCTGATTTCAGATTGAAACCACACAATCCGTTTCTAAGATATCAAAAGTCCACAGTGAAAGAGAGCAGATCTAGATCTGGTTTCTTTTATCGTTGGGGGTTAAACAAAACCTAAGCAAGAAAAAACAAAGAAAAACAGAAATTAGGATTAACCTTAAACCAAAAAAAACGAATAAAATTAAGATACAATCTGCGATGAACTCACCAACCAAAACCCTAACCCATCTTCATCGGCCCCATCCCCGAAATTGAACCAACAACAAACAGCACAAAATTCCATCGTCACCTACATGGGTAACCATCACATACACAAACTACCGCCACGTTACCGATTTCCAAATCAGGAAGTTATTGGAGACGAATTTCGAAATCCTTTAGAGGAAGCCAAATATAGGAGGCATAGAATAGCGACGAAAAAAATAGATCGGAGACAGAAGAAAGAAAAGTTACCGGTGTAGCGGCGAGGGTTGCTGTGCTCCCTGGCCGGTGATCGAAATCTTAGAGAGAGAGAAAAGAAAAAGATCGTGGAGCTGAGAGAGATAAAGAGATTGATTGTGTTTTTGGTGAAGAACCACATCCCCACAAACATCAGCCACACATTCTAGCAGATAAGATATCAAAAGTCCACACGCATCACAAACTTGTAACCGGTGCTTGCTCACTTGTAAACTGTGCTTTAAGGTTGTAAGTTATGCACTATGAGTTGTAACCGAAGTTGTCTTATGTTATTATAGGGTAATGTAACATATATAAACATAAGTAACAATCAACTAACACATTGGTGTTAGGACTTTATAAATGTAAATAAACAATCAACTAACACATTGGTGTTAGGACATTTAA
>JBCNJP010000010.1:82768010-82798010 GCA_039602395.1 Deinandra increscens subsp. villosa | reverse complement strand
GCGATATATTTCCTCATTGACCACTAGCACGAGATGCCCGCACCGCTACCAGCGAAGACGCTAGACAAGGCTACCATGATAGCATGAAGATCATCAAAAGGTTTGGTGTTGGTGCGAACGCTTATTACTGGATGGTGCGGAATGGTGTTATCTGGGTACCGGAGGATGCTGGTGGGGCTCCGGCACAAGCGCAGGGGGCCAGGGGGTGCACGCCGGGGATGTGGCGCACGAGGAGGTGGACGTGCGTCATAGGTATAAGGCAGTCAGGATGCCTCGGGCTTTGAGGGAGACTTTAGACCGAGTGGTTGAGATTCAAACCTGGCAGAGCCAGATGTTGTTGGGGATTGCAGCACGTTTCGACTACCATGACCATCCTCCATTTCCTCATCCACCGGGTGGTGAGGACGACGTTGAGGACGAGGCGGCGGATGATGATGATGACATGGATGGTGATGAGGATGCGGCGGACGATTAGCGAGGTCTCATTTAGTTTTTATTTGCTTAGATGATCATGTATATAAAACTATCTTTTTATTTTGTGACTTTAATTATGATGATGCATGTATGAAATATTTTGTGTTGTTTAACTGTGATGATTGCATTTTTTTTTCCTATGGTTTTATTGTTTTGTATTAGATGGTTTTATTGTTTTGTATTAGATGGTTTTATTGTTTTGTATTAGATGGTTATTCGTCGTTTATAAAAACAAATAAAACGATTTACGATAAAATGTTAGGCGAAATAAATAAATGAAACATTCCCAATCTAAATTATAATTTTGTTAACCAGTTTTTTCCCTAATAAAATAACATTTCAACACCATCAACCACATAATATATAGATATGCCTTACAACATTTTTTTTAAATATTAATACAAACAAAAGCGTTACATAGGGAGCCGTGGGAGCCGTTTCATAAACTCTTTTAACATATTTCGTTCCATTTTGAACTTCTTGCCGCCGTAGTCGTCCAACTCACTCCGCAGAACGTACATTTACTAAAATCATCAAACCCGTATCAAAATCATTATTATTCTTGTGCTTAAAGTAATACCACATGTTGGTCGTATCTTGAAACCCGAGATCCTGCATTATTAAATCCATGTAAGAAAACATAAACCTACAAACGTGTATGTAGTCAACATGAACACATACATCGCCCTCGTATCTCTTCGCATGTGAAGATGTAAAATGGCCGCCGAAATATAATTTTAGCGTGAGGTACTCGGGATGTTGTAAGTACATATCTTCTACGACCAATCCGTCCTCGTACACATTTGACAAACGAATCGAATACAACTTAGGGTTGCTACTCATATTTATTTATTTTTTTTGTGTGGAACAAACAATTTTTTTATAAAAGTTGTTTGGGAGGTAGAAATGTGATGAGTATGATATATTTAGGGTATATTTATAAGTAGAAATGGATAATTTCACCCACCTACCTCTATATGGTGCGCGTATATGGACATACACGGTGTATAAGCATTACCATCCACCACCTATCCGTGAAATTTCGAGGTTTTTTGTCGCACCCCCAAAATACCATTAACGGGGTTTATACCGTTAAGGGGCGCGACTAGACCAGGATCCACAACCATAGTTACAAATACTAAACGAATCAGGGTTAGTCCAAACACAAGTTATAAATCAGAGTCTTAAATTACATACGCAGCGGAAAAGTCAATTGTCTTTAGCACTAACCACGTGCTTTACATAAATGTTGTTTTAAATCCCCAAAATAGTTCAATTAAATAAAGGTCTTCGTGTGCCATGCCAACCTCCAGCGGATACTCCTCAGCGATCTGCAAAAGTTTAAACCACGCAAGTGTCAACCTAACGGTTGGTGAGTTCACAGTGGGCTTGTCATGCATTGGCCCGGTCTCGTAATCATAATTCATGTCAAGTATACTTACAACATAATTATTTGTGAAAAACAATGCTCGTAATTATTTCTTTGTTTATAAATGAAGTTTCCGTGACCACGTCATCGGGTATGTACTAGTTCCGTAAAGTTAAAGGACTCAACCGATATCGCGGGTAGCTAATCCGTTGTTCCATGCTCTAAGGAAGTTTGTACCAAAGCTGACTTATTTTGTGGGGGCCGAGCCATCCCGTACAGTGCGGACCAAGTCATCGCGGTTTCTGCCTCCCCCGTGTCCTCTCGGGACCACGGTCAAATAGGCTGATATTGTACCTCCGTGCACTCCCCGTGCCACGGGGCGGAGTTTGTCAAACTCCAGTAGATCTACCCAACATCCCCTCGCTTTATAATTAATGGCACAATTAAGTTGAGGACTTTTAAGTTATAAGGCATCCTTAGAAAACATGTGATATCATATGGTTTAGACTTTAACCTACACTAGCCATATTAAAATGTTTTCAGTTTTGTTTCAAAAGCAGTTTGATCAGGATTCACAAGTGTTCCCATAAAACACTTCAGTTCATCAAGTGGGTGCCGAGCATCCCGAGTTCTCAAGTTTATCAGTGAGGTGCCTAGCACTCTCGAGTTTGTCAGCATTGTTTTTCGTTAAGTTATTCTGGGTGGCCCAACGGACTCACGGTAAGCGGGTTAGTGACACTCACCTTTGGTTGCACTGCTACACTTCGAGTAATCCGAATATTGTTGTTTAACGAAGACCTATGAACACGTTTAGGTCTTAAGTATTAGTTTCGTGTCTAACCTTTACTTAACGTCACTATGGCCCATAACATAGCACGTTGCAACTATGACTCGACATACCGACACACGACACCAATGGTTGATCATAAACAAGGGTTCATATGAATCAGATATCAGACACGTTTCATCATGGCATAATCATGTAAGTCATGGCATAACACTTAAGCAAATTTCACAAGTTTGGTTATTAGGTCAGGTCTTAGTTTCGCTAGCATAGTTTCGCTAGGCAGTTTCGCTAGGTGCACGGGCAGCACTTTCGCTAGGCAATGCCCGGTAACACAGTTTCGCTAAGCTAGTTTCGCCCGAAACTGCTGACGCAGTTTCGCTAGCCTAGTTTCGCAGGGAAACTGGTTTGAACTTTCGTTCAGGTATTTCGCTCGATAGTTTCGCTTGAGCAGGTCTGGTCAGGTTACCCGGCGACACTATAGTTTCGCTGGTCAGTGTCGCTGGAAGGAGATGCAATTTCGCTACTTAGTTTCGCCCAGAGAACAACAGTTTCGCTGGTCGCGAAAAACATACGGATTTGCCTAAAAATCAACCTAACAGCTTCTGATCATACATGCAATTCATTATCTAGCATCCCTAGGCATTTACCAACATAAATCAAGCAGCTTTAACACGTTTAACATGCATTTTGATCATCAAATCTCTAAAATAGGTTCAAAACCCTAAAATGACCTATTTTGCACAAATCTCTAACATGGATGGATTTCACACGTAAAGTTATCAACTTTATTACAGATCTAGCATCCTAAAGCATATATACAGAAGATCAAGCAATATCATGAAGGTTTGAGCATGCTTTAAGAAGAAAACATATAGAAAACACATAAAGCATAGTTTTTGGGACTCACGGTTGATTCTAGAATCGATAGATGAGATGAGATGATGGTCTAGAGGCTGAGATCTTGGTCTTTTGATGGTATTCTCGGCTGACCAGGTTCCAGAGAAGTGTATGTGTGTGTTGGTTGTGAAATGAGGCAAATGAGGCTACTAGGGTTCATTAAGTTTATTTATATCAGAGGCTAGTTTCGCTGGCAGTTTCGCTGGCTGGCGAAACTGGCTCTGATCTCGGGTACATTGATCAGTCTAGCCAGCTACCGGGCGAATCTGTAGTTTCGCTCGGTAGTTTCGCTGACTACCAAATCTAGGCAATTTTCACATAATCAAGTATTTTCAATTAATCATGCTATTCACAATAATAAGTCATGTATTTAAATCACATTGCACATAAGGACAATCAATGATGAACACATAACACGTATGGACGGTTCGGTGATCAACCAAAAGGTCGTGGACGTATTCGGCCTAGTTATGCATTAGCTACTTATAATGTAACTAACGGGTTTGTCTAACGGAAGTTAACCTTGAAATTCTCGGGTGTCACATCATTCCCCTGAAATTGGAATTTTCGTCCCGAAAATTATTCTTGTGTCGTAGCGTTCGCAGCATCAGCTGTCGTCGTTGCTATCGTCGCTGGGGAAAGAAAGCAAAAAGTTTTAGGGTTGTCACATCCTCCTCCCGTTAAGGAATTTTGGTCCCCAAAATTAAATTATACCTTGAGTTTCCGTGGACGTTTGCTCGAACAGGTGAGGATACTTTTTCTTCATCCGATCCTCACGTTCCCAAGTATATTCAGGTCCACGTCTTGAGTTCCATCGCACCTTGACGATCGGAATCTTGCTACGTTTGAGGGCTTTCTCCTCGCGTCCCATGATTTCTACCGGTTGCTCAATAAATCTCAGATGTTCGTCAATTTCCAATTCCTCCAGAGGAATTATTTCGATGTCTTCAGCCAGACATTTCTTTAGATTGGAAACGTGAAACACGTTGTGAACTCCATCGAGTTCAGCAGGGAGTTGCAATCGATAGGCCACCGGGCCTACTTCCCCAATTATTTCAAACGGACCGATGTAGCGAGGATTTAACTTCCCACGCTTCCCGAAACGTATCACTCCCTTCCAGGGAGATACCTTCAATAACACTTTGTCACCCACCTCAAACTTTAGAGGTTTCCGGCGTTTGTCGGCATAACTCTTTTGTCGATCACGCGCTGCAGCCAGCCGTTGTCTGATTTGAATGATTCGTTCGGTCATATCGTGGATAACTTCCGGTCCAGTGAGTCCTTTCTCACCCGTTTCGGCCCAACACACGGGCGATCTACATTTTCGGCCATAAAGTGCTTCAAAAGGGGCTGCACGGATGCTTGAATGATAGCTATTGTTGTAAGAGAACTCCACCAATGGAAGGTGAGTCTCCCAATCTTTTCCAAAGTCAAGAACACAAGCTCGGAGCATATCTTCCAAGGTTTGAATGGTTCGCTCCGATTGACCATCTGTTTGTGGGTGATAGGCTGTACTCATGTCTAATCGGGTTCCCAATGCTTCCTGCATTGATTGCCATAACCGGGAAGTGAATCGAGGGTCTCGATCAGAAATGATAGTCTTAGGCACACCGTGAAGCTTCACAATTTTGTCGATGTACAGCTTTGTCAGTTTATCCATATTATCACTTTCCTTCATCGGAATGAAATGTGCGGATTTGGTTAATCGATCGATGATAACCCAAATCGCATCCGGTTGATTTGATCGATGAGGTAATCCCGTTACAAAATCCATGGAGATGTCCTCCCATTTCCATTCTGGGATCTTTGGTTGTTGTAGTAAACCAGAAGGCTTTTGGTATTCAATCTTGACCCTTGAACATGTTAAACACTTAGCCACATATCGAGCAATGTCGGCTTTCATATTCGGCCACCAATAAAGATTTTTCAAGTCCTGATACATTTTATCCGATCCAGGATGCACCGAGTATCTTGATTTGTGAGCCTCGTCCATCACGAGCTCACGGAGATTTCCAAACATTGGAACCCAGATTCTGTCATTATAATATGTGAGTCCATCAGACTTAACTTCAGAATGGTCATCTATACCACGCAGTGCTTCAGCTGCGAAGTTTTCGGCTTTCAAAGCTTCTCGTTGGCAGTCACGGATTCGATCCGGTAATCCTGAATGTATTGTAAGTTGAAGCGCTCGTACCCGACGAGGCTTTTCGTATTCTTTTCTGCTCAGGGCATCGGCCACGACGTTGGCTTTTCCAGGATGATACTTGATTGCCAAATCATAATCGTTCAGTAATTCAACCCACCTTCTTTGCCGCATGTTGAGATCTTTCTGATCAAAGATGTGTTGTAAACTTTTATGATCAGTGAATATTGTGCACTTTGTTCCATATAGGTAGTGTCTCCAAATCTTAAGTGCATGGACAACGGCTCCCATTTCCAAATCATGCGTGGTATAATTCTTTTCAGTATCCTTTAGTTGCCTGGACCCATAGGCAATCACCTTGTCCCGTTGCATCAACACACAACCAAGTCCTTGGATTGATGCATCGCAATAAACCACAAAATCGTCAACTCCATCGGGTAACGCAAGAATTGGAGCCGAACATAACATATCTTTGAGCGTTTGGAACGCGCGCTCTTCCTTCTCACCCCATCTGTATTGCACTCCTTTGTGCGTTAAGGCCGTTAAGGGTTGAGCCAGTTGAGAGAAACCCTTAATAAACCTTCGATAATATCCGGCAAGCCCTAAAAATTGTCGGATTTCTGTTGGCGCTCTTGGGGTAGACCAGTTCTTAATTGCTTCCACTTTGGCTGGATCTACATGAATTCCTTCCTTATTAACAATGTGTCCAAGAAACTGGACTTCGCGGATCCAGAAGTCGCACTTCGAAAACTTAGCATAAAGCTGTTCCTTGCGGAGCAATTCCAGTATAAGTCACAGATGCTCCTCGTGTTCTTCCTTTGACTTGGAGTAGATCAAAATATCGTCGATGAAGACTATTACAAACTTGTCGAGGTACGGCTTGCATACTCGATTCATCAGGTCCATAAATACGGCAGGTGCATTGGTTAGCCCAAACGGCATAACCAGGAACTCGTAGTGACCATACCGAGTTCTGAAAGCAGTCTTAGGAACATCCTCTTCACGAACACGAAGTTGGTGATAACCAGACCGTAGATCGATCTTTGAAAAGTAGCTTGAACCCTGTAGTTGGTCGAAGAGATCGTCGATTCGAGGAAGTGGATACCGATTCTTGATCGTCGCACCCCCAAAATACCACTAACGGGGTTTATACCGTTAAGGGGCGCGACTAGACCAGGATCCACAACCATAGTTACAAATACTAAACGAATCAGGGTTAGTCCAAACACAAGTTATAAATCAAAGTCTTAAATTACATACGCAGCGGAAAAGTCAATTGTCTTTAGCACTAACCACGTGCTTTACATAAATGTTGTTTTAAATCCCCAAAATAGTTCAATTAAAATAAAGGTCTTCGTGTGCCATGCCAACCTCCAGCGGATACTCCTCAGCGATCTGCAAAAGTTTAAACCACGCAAGTGTCAACCTAACGGTTGGTGAGTTCACAGTGGGCTTGTCATGCATTGGCCCGGTCTCGTAATCATAATTCATGTCAAGTATACTTACAACATAATTATTTGTGAAAAACAATGCTCGTAATTATTTCTTTGTTTATAAATGAAGTTTCCGTGACCACGTCATCGGGTATGTACTAGTTCCGTAAAGTTAAAGGACTCAACCGATATCGCGGGTAGCTAATCCGTTGTTCCATGCTCTAAGGAAGTTTGTACCAAAGCTGACTTATTTTGTGGGGGCCGAGCCATCCCGTACAGTGCGGACCAAGTCATCGCGGTTTCTGCCTCCCCCGTGTCCTCTCGGGACCACGGTCAAATAGGCTGATATTGTACCTCCGTGCACTCCCCGTGCCACGGGGCGGAGTTTGTCAAACTCCAGTAGATCTACCCAACATCCCCTCGCTTTATAATTAATGGCACAATTAAGTTGAGGACTTTTAAGTTATAAGGCATCCTTAGAAAACATGTGATATCATATGGTTTAGACTTTAACCTACACTAGCCATATTAAAATGTTTTCAGTTTTGTTTCAAAAGCAGTTTGATCAGGATTCACAAGTGTTCCCATAAAACACTTCAGTTCATCAAGTGGGTGCCGAGCATCCCGAGTTCTCAAGTTTATCAGTGAGGTGCCTAGCACTCTCGAGTTTGTCAGCATTGTTTTTCGTTAAGTTATTCTGGGTGGCCCAACGGACTCACGGTAAGCGGGTTAGTGACACTCACCTTTGGTTGCACTGCTACACTTCGAGTAATCCGAATATTGTTGTTTAACGAAGACCTATGAACACGTTTAGGTCTTAAGTATTAGTTTCGTGTCTAACCTTTACTTAACGTCACTATGGCCCATAACATAGCACGTTGCAACTATGACTCGACATACCGACACACGACACCAATGGTTGATCATAAACAAGGGTTCATATGAATCAGATATCAGACACGTTTCATCATGGCATAATCATGTAAGTCATGGCATAACACTTAAGCAAATTTCACAAGTTTGGTTATTAGGTCAGGTCTTAGTTTCGCTAGCATAGTTTCGCTAGGCAGTTTCGCTAGGTGCACGGGCAGCACTTTCGCTAGGCAATGCCCGGTAACACAGTTTCGCTAAGCTAGTTTCGCCCGAAACTGCTGACGCAGTTTCGCTAGCCTAGTTTCGCAGGGAAACTGGTTTGAACTTTCGTTCAGGTATTTCGCTCGATAGTTTCGCTTGAGCAGGTCTGGTCAGGTTACCCGGCGACACTATAGTTTCGCTGGTCAGTGTCGCTGGAAGGAGATGCAATTTCGCTACTTAGTTTCGCCCAGAGAACAACAGTTTCGCTGGTCGCGAAAAACATACGGATTTGCCTAAAAATCAACCTAACAGCTTCTGATCATACATGCAATTCATTATCTAGCATCCCTAGGCATTTACCAACATAAATCAAGCAGCTTTAACACGTTTAACATGCATTTTGATCATCAAATCTCTAAAATAGGTTCAAAACCCTAAAATGACCTATTTTGCACAAATCTCTAACATGGATGGATTTCACACGTAAAGTTATCAACTTTATTACAGATCTAGCATCCTAAAGCATATATACAGAAGATCAAGCAATATCATGAAGGTTTGAGCATGCTTTAAGAAGAAAACATATAGAAAACACATAAAGCATAGTTTTTGGGACTCACGGTTGATTCTAGAATCGATAGATGAGATGAGATGATGGTCTAGAGGCTGAGATCTTGGTCTTTTGATGGTATTCTCGGCTGACCAGGTTCCAGAGAAGTGTATGTGTGTGTTGGTTGTGAAATGAGGCAAATGAGGCTACTAGGGTTCATTAAGTTTATTTATATCAGAGGCTAGTTTCGCTGGCAGTTTCGCTGGCTGGCGAAACTGGCTCTGATCTCGGGTACATTGATCAGTCTAGCCAGCTACCGGGCGAATCTGTAGTTTCGCTCGGTAGTTTCGCTGACTACCAAATCTAGGCAATTTTCACATAATCAAGTATTTTCAATTAATCATGCTATTCACAATAATAAGTCATGTATTTAAATCACATTGCACATAAGGACAATCAATGATGAACACATAACACGTATGGACGGTTCGGTGATCAACCAAAAGGTCGTGGACGTATTCGGCCTAGTTATGCATTAGCTACTTATAATGTAACTAACGGGTTTGTCTAACGGAAGTTAACCTTGAAATTCTCGGGTGTCACATCATTCCCCTGAAATTGGAATTTTCGTCCCGAAAATTATTCTTGTGTCGTAGCGTTCGCAGCATCAGCTGTCGTCGTTGCTATCGTCGCTGGGGAAAGAAAGCAAAAAGTTTTAGGGTTGTCACATCCTCCTCCCGTTAAGGAATTTTGGTCCCCAAAATTAAATTATACCTTGAGTTTCCGTGGACGTTTGCTCGAACAGGTGAGGATACTTTTTCTTCATCCGATCCTCACGTTCCCAAGTATATTCAGGTCCACGTCTTGAGTTCCATCGCACCTTGACGATCGGAATCTTGCTACGTTTGAGGGCTTTCTCCTCGCGTCCCATGATTTCTACCGGTTGCTCAATAAATCTCAGATGTTCGTCAATTTCCAATTCCTCCAGAGGAATTATTTCGATGTCTTCAGCCAGACATTTCTTTAGATTGGAAACGTGAAACACGTTGTGAACTCCATCGAGTTCAGCAGGGAGTTGCAATCGATAGGCCACCGGGCCTACTTCCCCAATTATTTCAAACGGACCGATGTAGCGAGGATTTAACTTCCCACGCTTCCCGAAGCGTATCACTCCCTTCCAGGGAGATACCTTCAATAACACTTTGTCACCCACCTCAAACTTTAGAGGTTTCCGGCGTTTGTCGGCATAACTCTTTTGTCGATCACGCGCTGCAGCCAGCCGTTGTCTGATTTGAATGATTCGTTCGGTCATATCGTGGATAACTTCCGGTCCAGTGAGTCCTTTCTCACCCGTTTCGGCCCAACACACGGGCGATCTACATTTTCGGCCATAAAGTGCTTCAAAAGGGGCTGCACGGATGCTTGAATGATAGCTATTGTTGTAAGAGAACTCCACCAATGGAAGGTGAGTCTCCCAATCTTTTCCAAAGTCAAGAACACAAGCTCGGAGCATATCTTCCAAGGTTTGAATGGTTCGCTCCGATTGACCATCTGTTTGTGGGTGATAGGCTGTACTCATGTCTAATCGGGTTCCCAATGCTTCCTGCATTGATTGCCATAACCGGGAAGTGAATCGAGGGTCTCGATCAGAAATGATAGTCTTAGGCACACCGTGAAGCTTCACAATTTTGTCGATGTACAGCTTTGTCAGTTTATCCATATTATCACTTTCCTTCATCGGAATGAAATGTGCGGATTTGGTTAATCGATCGATGATAACCCAAATCGCATCCGGTTGATTTGATCGATGAGGTAATCCCGTTACAAAATCCATGGAGATGTCCTCCCATTTCCATTCTGGGATCTTTGGTTGTTGTAGTAAACCAGAAGGCTTTTGGTATTCAATCTTGACCCTTGAACATGTTAAACACTTAGCCACATATCGAGCAATGTCGGCTTTCATATTCGGCCACCAATAAAGATTTTTCAAGTCCTGATACATTTTATCCGATCCAGGATGCACCGAGTATCTTGATTTGTGAGCCTCGTCCATCACGAGCTCACGGAGATTTCCAAACATTGGAACCCAGATTCTGTCATTATAATATGTGAGTCCATCAGACTTAACTTCAGAATGGTCATCTATACCACGCAGTGCTTCAGCTGCGAAGTTTTCGGCTTTCAAAGCTTCTCGTTGGCAGTCACGGATTCGATCCGGTAATCCTGAATGTATTGTAAGTTGAAGCGCTCGTACCCGACGAGGCTTTTCGTATTCTTTTCTGCTCAGGGCATCGGCCACGACGTTGGCTTTTCCAGGATGATACTTGATTGCCAAATCATAATCGTTCAGTAATTCAACCCACCTTCTTTGCCGCATGTTGAGATCTTTCTGATCAAAGATGTGTTGTAAACTTTTATGATCAGTGAATATTGTGCACTTTGTTCCATATAGGTAGTGTCTCCAAATCTTAAGTGCATGGACAACGGCTCCCATTTCCAAATCATGCGTGGTATAATTCTTTTCAGTATCCTTTAGTTGCCTGGACCCATAGGCAATCACCTTGTCCCGTTGCATCAACACACAACCAAGTCCTTGGATTGATGCATCGCAATAAACCACAAAATCGTCAACTCCATCGGGTAACGCAAGAATTGGAGCCGAACATAACATATCTTTGAGCGTTTGGAACGCGCGCTCTTCCTTCTCACCCCATCTGTATTGCACTCCTTTGTGCGTTAAGGCCGTTAAGGGTTGAGCCAGTTGAGAGAAACCCTTAATAAACCTTCGATAATATCCGGCAAGCCCTAAAAATTGTCGGATTTCTGTTGGCGCTCTTGGGGTAGACCAGTTCTTAATTGCTTCCACTTTGGCTGGATCTACATGAATTCCTTCCTTATTAACAATGTGTCCAAGAAACTGGACTTCGCGGATCCAGAAGTCGCACTTCGAAAACTTAGCATAAAGCTGTTCCTTGCGGAGCAATTCCAGTATAAGTCGCAGATGCTCCTCGTGTTCTTCCTTTGACTTGGAGTAGATCAAAATATCGTCGATGAAGACTATTACAAACTTGTCGAGGTACGGCTTGCATACTCGATTCATCAGGTCCATAAATACGGCAGGTGCATTGGTTAGCCCAAACGGCATAACCAGGAACTCGTAGTGACCATACCGAGTTCTGAAAGCAGTCTTAGGAACATCCTCTTCACGAACACGAAGTTGGTGATAACCAGACCGTAGATCGATCTTTGAAAAGTAGCTTGAACCCTGTAGTTGGTCGAAGAGATCGTCGATTCGAGGAAGTGGATACCGATTCTTGATCGTCGCACCCCCAAAATACCACTAACGGGGTTTATACCGTTAAGGGGCGCGACTAGACCAGGATCCACAACCATAGTTACAAATACTAAACGAATCAGGGTTAGTCCAAACACAAGTTGAATGCAGGGGCGCAGCATTTAAGGGGCGGGGGGGGGGGGGGGACGCCGGCCCCCCGAAATTTTTTTTGCGATGTAGGGGGTATATAATTTTCGTGTAGAAAATTTTGATATACTCCGGTTTCGACCCCCCATTTTAGTTGTGAAATTTTTTTATATACTTTGCCCATCTAGTCAAACTAAAATTTATCCATTACATTTTACATAAGACCATCTACTCAAACTAAAACCCAACCCACCTAATAATCACTTAGCCCATTAAAAAACTAAAAAAAAAATATATATACCACCGTATGAATGTATGATCGACGATTCACGATCGTGCTCCCCTGCCTGGCGCTGACCTTCTATCTCCTCCGTCCTCCAATCCAGGAAAATAGGAACAAATCAGGAATCCTCCACGTCCAAAACCTCCGCTCCGCGGGGACACCAGCCACCGACGACCGCCAGCCGCCCAGCCCCAGTTTAGGTGTTCAGCCCTCAACCGGTTCAGGTTCAGCCACGATTTCTTGTTTCTTGTTTAGCTGTTTCTTGTTTGATTGTTTCTTGTGTGATTGTTTCTTTGGTGTAAATGTGTACTAGTGTTATGGAATTAGAAACAAAACCCAGTACGGCAGTACCCACGATTCTTGTTTGATTGTTTGTTGTTTGATTTTTTTTTTTAAATTGGTGTTATGGACTTATGGTGTCGGACATATTTGAAAAGAAAGATTGAAGAACACATAGATAACTTCATTTTTTAAAAGAAAGAATGTAGAAGTAGAACAACAAGTAGAAGGAATTGATGGTAAGGAACAACAAGAGAGTAAACGTCAAAAAGGTTCGACAAGCGAACCGGTTATTCCTTCTAGTTGCAATGAAAAAGTTCCTGAAATTCCACAAGCTAATATTAATGAAGTGGATGTTAATAGCCTAGAAAGAGATCCTGCTAAACGACTTGAAATGTGGAAATATCCGGTTAATGTACGTGAGCAAGTAAGGCTAGCATATATATCATTAGGAGTGTATCAACCTAAGCTTCAAGAGTATAAGCCTAGAGGTCCAAAGAATAATCTTCGTCGATTTAAATATGCTTGGTTTGAATTGTTCCCTATTAGGTTAGAGTATTCTCCAACAAAACACAAGGCTTATTGTTTTCTATGTTATTTGTATAAGGATAAACCAAATGAGCAAAGTGGTCATAGTGCATTTAGTTCCGAAGGATTTGAAAATTAGAAAAAGGTTAATGATGGGGATAAGTGTCCTTTGTTGAAGCACTTTAAATCTAAAACACACAAAAAGGCATTTGTGTTTGCTACTAATTTAGTGAATCAAGAAGCACACATTGAGAATTTCATAGAAAAACAAAGTGAAGATCAAATAAGGAAAAATCGTTTAAGTTTGAAAGGTACAATTGATGTAGTTCGTTGGTTAACATACCAAGCTTGTGCTTTACAAGGACATGATGAATCTTCCAATTCAAAGAATCAAGGTAACTTTCTTGAATTGCTAAAACTATTAGCTTTTTATATTGATGATCTTGCAAATGTTATTTTGGCAAATGCTACTTATAATTCCAAGTATACATCTTCTGATATCCAACAAGAAGTTCTTAGTATTATGGCAAATAAAGTGAGAAGGTTTATACAGGAAGAAGTGGGGGATTCATGGTTTTGTATCATGGTTGATGAGTCACGGGATGAATCCAAAAAAGAGCAAATGGCCATAGTCTTGAGATTTGTTGATGCGAAAGGGGTGATACGGGAAAGATTCTTGGATATAGTTCATGTCCCAGATACTGTTGCGGCGACTTTAAAGGATAGTTTGTGGAATAGACTTTCAAATCAAAACTTTGATACTGGAAAAATTCATGGTCAAGGTTATGATGGTGCTAGCAATATGAGTGGGGAATGGAATGGATTACAGGCACTCGTTCGGCAGGATAACCCTTATGCATATTACGTTCATTGCTTTGCTCACAGGTTACTTGCTTTTTATTATTGTTCGTTCTTTTTTAGGTTTGACTAACAATACTCAATTACTTATATCATATTATATTTTTTTATCACAGGTTACAACTTGCCTTGGTTTGTGTCTCAAAGGAAGTTGATCCGGTACATGAGTTCTTTGCAAACTTAACTTTTGTAATATATGTGGTTTGTGCTTCTAGTAATCGTCACAATGAGTTACAAAAGGCGAAGGCAATTGAGATTAAAGAATTACTGGAGTTGGGTGAAATCAAATCGGAAAAGGGAAAAAACCAGCTCAGGACATTAAAACGGGCCGGGGATATACGTTGGGGTTCCCATTATAATTCCATTTGTAGTTTGGTTAAAATGTTTGATGTCATCCGGACTATTCTCAAGGAAATAATGGACGACACTACTTGTAATACCCGTCCTCAACGTGGAGATGCTAATATAGCTTATACTCACTTGAAGTCATTTGAGTTTGTATTTGTTCTTCACATGATGAAAGAGGTGATGCTAAAGACTGATGCACTTTGTCAAGGATTACAAAAGAAATCCCAAGACATCCTTAATGCAATGGATTTAGTTTCAGCCACAAAGGTTAGTCTAAATAATCTTAGAAATGATGGATGGGATTCTTTAGTTGAGAAAGTTATTTCTTTTTGTCAAACATATGACATAGAGTAGCCTGATATGTGTGCTCCATATAAATCTACCCGGTATCGGCCTCGTAAAAAAGATCTTCATGTTACATTTGAACATTTTTACCGAGTAGATTTGTTTATGGAGAAATTGGATAAGCAAATACATGAGTTAGATTACAGATTTAGTGAGCAATCAATAGAGTTGTTATCTCTTGGTGTGACTTTATGTTCAAAAGAGATTAATATTGATCACATTGTTCTTTTTGTTGAGAAATATTATCCTACGGACTTTACTGAGCAGGAGAGAAATCAATTAAGATGTCAATTGAATACTTTTCAAGTTGAAATGATAAATAATGTCAAGCTAAGTAAGATAGAAACTCTTTCTGATCTCTGCCAAACTCTTGTAGAAACTGGGAAAAATAACATGTACCATTTAGTTGAAAGAGTGTGTCGGCCACTCTTGACACTTCCGATTTCGACTACAACAACAGAGAGGGGATTTTCGGCAATGAAGATATTCAAGAACCACCTACGTAATAAGATGCCAGATGATAATCTAGCAAACAGTATGGTGATTAACATAGAAAAAGAGATTGCTAACATGTTTGATGCGGATTCCATAATTGAAGAATTCAAGGATCTTAAAGGTCAAAGGGCTGAACTCTAATTTCTTCAGTGAATCGAACCAGGTACCAACCGTTTGTCTCCTTTTAATGTTTAGTTGTCTTTGACAAATGTTTAGTTTTTTTTTTACTTTTTAGTAATTGAAACTTCTTTTTTACAATAGTAGTATTTTATTTTGGACCCGACCCGAACACATTACCCAAAAATTGGCGTTAGAAAAAAAAATTTAGATCCCAACCCCCCACTTGATATTTTCAAGTTTCGTCACTGGTTAAATGCTGATATGAATCCCTAGAAATGAGACATTTGGATAACACTTTAGTTCTTTATTAAGATGAAAGAAAATTATATTTTTAAAACAATAGTTTTTTTTTTCCTATATTATGATTTTCGTCCCTACATACAAAAAAATACGAAGACTTAAAGACGTCCAACATTTTATAAAATTCGTTAGGAACCATTCCCACTTATATACTCACTAGTATTCTTAGTTATGAAAGTAATAAAATGACTAAAATATCCTTTATCTGACGAACAATCCATTTGGTTCGATGAAATCAAGTCTTACAGGAACTATTGGTGTGTGGATGATGGGTTTGGTCACCGCCACCTACAGATCCGTTCGCCACCACAAACAACCATATGAACACCCACAACCATTTATTCTTAATTTTTAATATAAGGGCATTTAAGTCCTTTATCTCTTCCTTAACATTCGTACAATACAATCGTACATCGTACTTTCATATTCGTATTGGTGATCGTAGGACCAATTATTCGGATATAAATAAGAACTTTGGTTAGGTAAAAGCACCTGCCTCCTTGTGGCTTAATTGGTTTCATGTGCAATTTGAGATCAAAACATCACAAGTTCGAGGCTTGGTATGATGATGATATAGATGATGATATTAAGGTATTATAAAATACCTTTTTGGTTGATAATTATGGTATCAACTTTTACCTTATAAATTTATATTTTTTATTTTAAAAATAATGGTTTTAAAGCTTTTTGTTGTTTGAATATCTAATTTGAGAGAGGTTCAAATGATAAGTTTAATTTGAATAAGAAGGATAAGAAGGATTCTCAGCCATTGGATCTTGATCTAATAAAAAAGGAAAGCAGGGGTATTTTAGTCTAAGTCATCTTTGTTGACTTTTTACCCATTTCCCCTATTTTTTTTAAACATTCATAACTTTCACATAAGACATTATTTTTAAAAAAAAATTACACCATAAAAACGAGCATTTTTTTTATCTTTAAAACGCGTATAGTGTTGCTATATAAAAAATTAAAAAAAAAATTACTCTTTCAAATTTGACACAATGTTCAGATCATTGTGTCATTGTGTCAAAATGTTCAGATCATTGTGTCATTGTGTCATCGTGTCAAAAGTATATATAGTGTTGTATATATAAAATAAATTACTCTTTCGGTTTTTGACACCATATGACATAATGATGTGAACATTTTGATACAATATGACACAATGATCTGAACATTTTTGACACAATGATCTGAACATTTTGACACAATGACAAAATGACACAATGACACAATAATCTAAACATTTTGATACAATCGAAAGAGTAAAAAAAATTAATTTTTTATATAGCAACACTATACGCCTTTTAAAGATAAAAACACTCGTTTTTATGGTGTAATTTAAAAAAAAATAATGTCGTATCTAAAAGTTATGAAGATTTAAAAAATTGGGGGAATTTGATGAAAAGTCAAAAATGCCCTTCCATCTATTATTTTCTTTAAGTTTCCTCTCTAGTTTTACATAGAAAAATTTTGGGCCATAGATCTTCATTTAATTGAAAATCTAAGGGTTATGATTCCTTCTCATCCTTCTTATCCAAACTAAACTTCTCACAATAACCTCACCCTATTTAATTTTACGTATAAATTGTCTAATAACTTAATAAGTTAGTCATTAACGATTGGTTGATAATTATGATATCAACTTTTAACTTATAAATTTATATTTTTTATTTTAAAAATAATGGTTTTAAAGCTTTTTGTTGTTTGAATATCTAATTTTACGTATAAATTGTCTAATAACTTAATAAGTTAGTCATTAACGATATGCTTGTTAAGGGCTAACTTATTTGACAATTGTGATGGAACGAGGTGTGATCAACCGTGCGTTATAGTGGTTTGCATGTTGTATAAAAGTTACAGTAACATAGTGTTACAAATATAGGTTTAGGTATATATAACCTCCAACACATTAGTTTGTATATAACCATTACTGAGACTTCATACCTTAAAATTACATTAGAACGATTCACCACATGCATTTGATAAAATTCAAAATTAACCCTGTAAGTGACAATATTTATATTAGACTCATTTATGAATCTATAACCCTCAAACCAATAAACTATAACAAAATAATTTAAAGCGATAGAAATAGGCAGAGCTAGACTAGAAATAAAGGGCGTGCAAGTAAAAATGTAAGAACGTCGACCTGAGATGGATTAGGATTTCTCAGAATCCCTTGTAGCCATATTCATTCATTCGGGTCTTTAGCTAGATATGTTGTACAATTACTACTAATCACATAATTATCTTGTTAGCGGTGTTGAATTATCTTCATGGTTGTATTTAATTAGAGTTTCTACTGGTCGAAGTTGCGACTGGTTGTATTGGTGGTGGCGTGATTGAGTTAAATAACGTAATGTCAAAGCACTTAAATGACATTCTTAACCCTAAACAGTGGCGAACCCAGGAAAAACTTTTATGGGGGTCGGAAATTTTTGAATGCCAACTATTTATCGTTAAATACTAACTTTTTTCTAACCAGATCGAGTTGGGTCGGGTCATGTCGGGTCGGGTCGCACAATATATTCTTTTATATTGACATTTACTTAACTACTATTGCTTAGTTAGCCAAGTATATTAATCAAATAATCATTATTTTGTTTGTGCAAACTTCATTAAAAATTCAAGTTTTTATAATTTAACTTCTTTTCTTGTATTTATGTCTTCAAAGCGTATTATGTATTCAAAAGAACAAGAACTTAATGAATCCAGATTTAATAATTTATAACGTGAAGACTCTAGAAATCAAACTCGTAACATAAACAAACAAACCAACCCCCACATTATTAATAACCACGAACACAAATCATCAAACCATTACCCTATATATACAAATAACAACATATAGTACCACCTCCCCAAGCTCATTGTACAAACACTTATTGCACAAACCCTGTTCATCAACAGTGGTCATGGCACTTTTGTAAATTGTTGTGAACATTGAGGCTATAATTATACCATATATACAAACACCAACTGATTGTACAATCCTTTAAACCTGTTGTACAATCTGATATTGCGTATCACGTTCATCAAATAAAGCAGGGAATTGGATATGTGGGGCCATTCACACACCATCTTCACGTGCTAAACCCTAGATGAATATGTAGCTTCTAAAACCATTTGTACAACCCCATTATGTCGATGAGCAGGTGAGGAAAGGAAGCAGGTGAGCAACCTCTTCAATGTCACATTTTCTAGATTATGCCTCAAGATCTTCTCTCAGGCCTCCTGTGCCTCCATCGATTGAAGATGTAGAGACCCTTCTTCAGATTCTGGAAGCCCTAAATCATTAATGTGATTGCTTGCTTCTCTGGTACATCGCCGTTTTCAAGCTCCGATTGTCCCTATTCTCTCATGTTCGGACACAGACACGATTTCAGTGGTGGTGGTGGCTTTTCTCCCATTCTCAGTTGTGTTACGGCGAGCCAGTAGTGGTGGTTGTGGTTCTATGGTTGGCGGTGACACCTCCGAAACCTCCGGTACTCCATTCCCTCTATTTCTTTTCGCTTGAGTCTTTGTTTGTGTTCTTTGGGCCATATAAGTTTTGGATATACAGGCGGTGGGTTTTCTCCCCTTCTCAGTCGTGTTCTGGCGAGGCAGCAGCGGTGGCGGCGGCACCGTGTTCCGGCGAGGCAGCAACGACAGTTGTGGTTCTAAGTTTTGTGGCATCGATGTTTTCGTTTACCCCTGCTTCTTCTAGGTTTCCATTATAATTTTTGATTTAGGGTTGTCAAATTTGGGGTAGGAAAGTTGTTGTCTGGGAAGCATGCTTCCAAGAAAATCGAACGGGTTTGTGGAGCCTAATCAACTTCTTTTGCCGGGAAACAGGTATATTGAGATCGATTCATAGTGACAAACATTAGAACTTCATAAAGTTTTGAAGGGAGCAGAGTTTATGAGTGTTATGCAACAGTAGATCTTACTTTGGGACTTTAATTCAGTTGCTTGCATGATTAAACATTGGATATAAATGGTGTTGATTTTGACAAAAAGAGGCTTTACATTGGCTTCTAGATCTTGATTGGGCATGCATGGTTTGTACTAATCGCTAATTAACGGGTCAATATGCAGTTTTGGGTTATGAATTGTGATCACGGATTCATTAAAGGGGACTTGCTTTAAGCAAACGCACATAGTGATTCATCAATTGCCAGAATGGGGACTTGCTTTATATTCTGATGTACAAACTGATGAATCATAGCCTGCATTTGCATAAATTGTAGGTTTATTATATCATGATGCGAAATGATGGTGATAAATGAATCTAACATGCATTTGCTTTATGATGTTGTAGGTTTATATGCTAAGTGGTAGCTATTAATATTCGTTTGGTATGTTGAATTTGCCATCGTAGTTCGCTATGCAAATTGTAAGTCTGTTACGTCTCTTTGAATTTTATACATTAATATGGGTTTTATTTTTTAATTTGATATAGTTAATATCATAAATAACATCTCAGGACTTTATTTTAGAAGTTCTAATAGTGTATATGATTAATTTTCAATAATATTGGAGTTAATTTACAGGTTTAGGCATGCTTATGCACACACATGAGGGTTGTACAACTGCTAAAGTTTGTTGACTTCAACAATAATTATTGAAGTCGATTGGTTTTAGGGTTGTGTTATATAACCAACGTTTGTGGTTTAAGATTTTGTTGGCCTCACAGAGATAGTGTTAGTTTCATGTTACCTGCTATTTGTTCTTATATTATAAGTTATATTTGTATGTTCTTTTGTTATATATTTGATGATGAAGGCTTAAATATAGGTACGCATAATAATTTTAAATGGACTGCGGGCGAGGCTCATGCGGCCGAGAACGACAGGAGGATGATGAGAAGGTAATGGTCTTCTTTCTTTGAGAGGATTATAATATACTTATGCAAGCAATGGTATTTTACCATTTAAGTACAATGAGGTTTGACCAAATGTAGTAGCAGTCATCATTAGTTATTATTTGTGTATGACATGTTTATATACTATATGGTGTGTTGTGTATATTCGAGTATTAGTTGTAGGAGAACCACATAGTTTAGTGAAAAAACTATTAAAGACCAATAAAAAATATCTTACCATTATTCTTTCAAGTTGAGATTTGCTTATTGATTTAGTTGTGAATTCCTGACTAATGCAAATATTTAAACGGCAGGCCGACTAGGAATTTCTCAAATCAAGAAAGAAGTGGAAAGAGTACAAATCGAAGTCAGAATCATACGGTAATTGACAAGAAGGTATGTTTACCGCTTAAAACTAATTATATATTGACGTTAATATATACCTTGACAAGGCTTATTGCCGTTAAAACATGGAGATGCAATTCAGACACTTTTTGATGAAATTTTGTTTTGTCAGGCTCGCCATTGCAGGAAACAAATGACAAAATCAATTAGGGGCAGCTCAAATAAAAGCATCAGCAACACCAAAAGCAATTGAGGTCAGGGACTTGCACAAATAGATGAGATTTTCATGCTTATAAAGTATAAATATGAGGTTTATAAAATAATAAACTAATACATTCTATTCTTATGGTTTGTTTATGATGTAGGCTGTGTTTTTAGTTAAGTAATGATGTTTTATGACGTTCGCAAATGAGTCATTCTGTATACACTAGAAGAGGCCTTGGCCATATTTTTTTATAGCATATACAACATAAAGGATTTATGAACTCTTTGAATTGTTTGGCTAACTGACTTTCTATAACAGCTCGACTCCGCGGCAACGCGCGGATCGACCCACTTGTTATATATATAGTCTAATATTTCTTACTAAAATATATTTAAAAAAATCCATCAATTAGAAAATAAAAATCAATAATTTAATAAATAAAATTTGAATCATTCGAGAATTTATGCAGTACACATCACCATCCGTTAAATGAAACCAAAATTGTGAAGATATCATTGAGAACTGTGAAGATTAATATTTAATTTAGAATTTGAATGGAGTAATAACAAAACGACGAATAACTTTTTTTTTCTTTTCTCTTTCTTCTCCATATCTCTTCCTCCATTGAAGCTTAAACCTGCAACTCCAAACACAAAACCAAAACAAGTATAGTAATACAAACATGATTCTTCACATTAACATTTCAACATCTTTTATAGGGTTCGGTGATAAAATTTCTTGGGGGTCGGTCAAAATAAAACCATATATATAACAATAAAAAGAAAAAATTCATGGGTGTCGGATGAACCCCATCCCCAAGCCTTAGATCCGCCCCTGACCCTAAACGCTAAAGCATAAAAAACACTCAACATTCTATTTTGATTGCAATCCATTTTTATTACAATATATAACAAAGCAATGGCTAATAATTAGGTATCTTTAATTATAATATTTTTATAGTGTTTTAACAATGTTATACAACGTTGTTTGTGTGTGTTTAATTATTATTGGGTTGGAGGGCCGGTGGTTGTATGTCCCGATGCATGAGCTTTTATTTTTCTGGCTACTTATTTATCTTTCTCTACATCACCGCTCTATCATCTTTCTCAATCCATGACTTCTCTCTGTAATTTTCTCTCTCTCTCTCTCACACTAAATATATTCGACAACCGTTAACATTTCAGGCCACCTTTAATTATTGCACGATTACTTTTTTTTTTGTGCCCAAACACAAATTTTTGTAATAGTTTTCTCATTTAAATTTTACTTTAATTGATGGCTTATTTTGAATGTCAGATTAAAAGAACGAAGACGCTCCAATTATATCAAACGGATCATATGATTTGAAACAACATGGGTTTGCAACATAACACCACTCATAATTCCTCAAAATGGTTGTTAAAAACAACATGGGTTTGCAACATAACACTACTCATAATTCCTCAACATGACTGCTAGATATGTTTGAATTGAAGTGATTATAAATTCATTTCTAAAGATACATTCTAATGGTTTATTTGATCCCGTCAAAAAACATCTAGAAATAAAAAAATTAAAGAAAAAAAGGAAATAATAAAATGAAAAAAAAGAAAAAAATTGTTGTAGGAACCTTTTGCCTCCTTTTTATGTGTTGGACAACTTTTAATTTTGAAGGGTCTAATTTGACAACTTTTGAAAAATGTTTAAGAACTCCATTACTCGAATCCGGGTTTTGATTGTGGAAACTTTTCATAAAGTAGAAAAAAAATAATTAAGCAAACAAAGAGAAGAAAGGAAAAAAAAGGTGCTAATCGAAGGGATTAAATCTAAGTTTCAAAAACTAGAATACACATTTAAAAGAATATAAAACCAAGAAACCAATAAAAATGTTAATGAAAATAAGATAAATGATTGAAGTAAGAATTGACCACTCAACTACAATCATCTTTATTTAAGTTTTTGTTGTTAATAATATTTAAGACCAAATAAAAATAAAAGTAAAATAAATAAAAATAAAAAATAATGTTTGAAGTAAGGAGGTAAAATGAGGTGGAAGAGGTTTGAACTCGGAGGCTGAAAAATGCACAATCACATCTGAACATTGGAAGGGGGCAATGTTTTAAAAACCGGTTTTTAAGTTGAACCGGAAAATTTTTCGCGACCGGTTCGAGCGGTCTGACCAATCAGACCGGCCGGTTCAACCGGTTAGGGATTTTTAATATATACTTTTATAAAAATGCTAATAAACTTGTAGACTCCAACAAAAATAGTTAAAATACAAATTTAATCCACTCAAAAATAATACCAAAATGTATTCCACAAGAAAATATAAGTTTTAAAGTTCACAAATAATATAAAATAACAATAAAGTATACACATATAATAAAAATAATTCAAAAAATAAAAAATAAAAAAATCGGTTGAACCAGACCAATTTAACCGGGAAAAACCGGCCTGTTCGAATCTCATAAATAACCGTGAAAAAACCGGACATAAAAAAACCGGAGACCCCCAAAAAATCAGATCAACCCGGTTCTAACCGATTTTTAAAACACTGTAGAGCGGAGTATTTAGTGGCACTTACTACCCAAAGTTTAATTTATAGTTTTAGGGGTTTTGTGTTATTATGTTTGTCAAATACATATTGTATAGACTTCCAAACTTATATTTTTTTAGTTAGTATAGTTACACTAAGATAATGTATATTAATTAACAAGAGAAACTGACCCAACTGTGCGTTGCGGCGAGTTAGTTGTTGTTGGTTGTGAAATGTTTAAACAGTGGTGTGTTAGATGTAGTTATATATATATATATATATATATATATATATATATAGAGAGAGAGAGAGAGAGAGAGAGGGGGAGAGAGAGAGGAAGGATAAAATGAAAACCTCTTTGAGTTTGGAAAACCGTGAAAACCAAGCTAAAAAATTCGTTTTTTTCTGATTTTTTTTATTGGGACTCTCTAAGTTACAAAAACCCCCCTTTATGCAAAAAAAAGTAAAAAAAAAGTAAAAAAAAAACACCTAGTAGTTTTTATTTAAAAAAATATATTATAACCGATGTTACATATGTAACAGGGTAATGGGTACATATGTAACATCGGTTATAAAAAAAATTAAAAAAAATTTGCTAGGCGTTTTTTTTTTTACTTTTTTTTTTGCATAAAGGGGTTTTTTTTAACTTAGAGAGTCACCATAAAAAAATCGGAACAGAAAACAAATTTTTTAGCTTGGTTTTCACGGTTTTCCAAACTCGGAGAGTTTTTCATTATATCCCTCCCCTATATATATATATTACATCTACTACCTGGATGGTACATTGTCAGGTTTTATTACATCAAATTACATTATCAAGCCATGAAACTCTACTATCTGACAGTTTCATGGATTGATAGAGCATGCTGATAGGCTTTTAATATAGTGTTGTAGCCTTTACAAAGCACTTACAAAAGTGGTGCTTCCATAGTATTTATGTTAAGCAGGAACTTCAACCAAAAGATTACTAAACCTATGCCTGCTGCTGTCATGTGAGCTTGCTATTCTGACTTCTGTTTCATCTTCTTTGATACTGTGACTTGATCACCTGCAGTTTTAATTTAAATGTGTGAGTTTTTCTTTTATTTTTGCGGCCAATATACAGCAGCTGAAAGAGACTTAAATGTATTTTGTTGTAAGCATGTACACATGATTAAGTAGTTATCAAATGACATTTTGATTTCTTGTAAGGTAAACACAGTTGCAATAGATGTATAATTTTGAACATTGTTTAGATGTTTTCCTTTTAGTATGTGTACATGGTGAATCAATGTTGTGCTTACCGGATGGTTTGCTGGCTGGTGTCTGTGGCTCTAGGGGTGGCAGGAGGTAGATTTGATGTTCTGGCTAGCTCTTGATAGTAAATGTAGCTATGTGTTCAATGATAGCTGATGTGTTTGGTCTAAGTTTGATGATGTATTTTTTGGTTGGGCCTAAAAGTGAAGGCATTGGTTCATGTATGATTTTCGGGTTATTGTAACCATGTTGTGTGACCAGATCTGCACAGCTGATTCCAAAGGATGCACTCATTGTTTCATTGAATATAATTACTGGTAGTGTTGCGGTTTCATCCATGAGAAGTTCGTGTACACAGTAACTGCTTGTTGTTAAGTAGAAGGAAATTTTTAGTTCAATGGTAGGTATCTTAGTTTCATAGTACTGCTATTTATACATTTAAAACTTGGAAAGCAAGAGGAAAACTTACTGATATGTTGCCTGGTGGATGACATGACCTTCTGGGCAGCTTAAAATTGGTTCTTTCTCTGAATTTTCTTCGTCATCTGACACCTCTTCCACTAAAGTTCTCTCACATTGACCATAAGTGCATTTTGGTAAAAACCATCGACGGTAAGCTTCAAATTCTTTCATTGTTGCCTAGCATATGTAGAGCTTGAACTGTCTTGATACATTTAGTGTAAGTATGTATTTATTTGTATTTAATTCACTATAAAATATGAATTTAAGTTTTTTTTACCTTGTATTCATTGTATGTTTTCAATGTTAGATCGGCAAGTGTCAGTTCTGTGTCTGTATTGGACTCCAACAGCTGGAAGCTTTGTTGACCTGCAGGGCGCACCTTTATGTTCCTGAAGCTGTATAATATGAAGAGATGCTTAGAGTGTTGCATTTTCTATTCTAATTTATAGGCAGTTAGTAGCAATTATGTTTACCTATTAATCATTTCTTAGATGTTTGGCAGTTGTGGGTTGATGTATGTTGTTATATAGGTGGATTCCAGTTGCACTTTTTTCTTAATGATGTGTTACATTATGTAAAAACTTATCGACTATTGAAGGTTGAGTTAGAAAATTTTACCTAGATGTTTTATCACTTTAACACTTGCAGCTGCAAGTATCTGACCATCATGTGAAAGTGCGTGAGCGGTAGATCGTCTACTCGGTCGTATCGAAATCAATGTAAAACATGAATGAGACAATATGTAAATATAAAAGACTTTGTATTAGAGCACTGAGAACCACATAGTACACACACTTATGATCTGAACAAGAAGTTCCATGAGTTCATAAACACAACCAAGACAAACTATTTATACTAGACAAGAAACCGATCAGCCGAACCTCAGGTTCGGACCAGGTTCGTCTGGGTCCGAACTCTGAGTTCGCCTCAGGTTCGGCTCACACTAAACTTGTACCATCTTGTCTTGTATTTGATACTTCACATGACGATCAAGAACCATGTATCTACAAACTCCCCCTTGACATGTGTAGAAACAACTTCCACTTAAAACTTGTATCTTGTATCTTCAATCAAACTTTTCCTCTTCTTTGACGATTAGTCTGATCTCGAATACTTGATATTGCCTCATGTGTAAACTCTTTATCAACAGCTTCAGAAGACTTGAAGTTGTGATGTTCTCTTTCCACTTAGAAACCTGCCGACATAAATAATCTTGACACAAAATGTCTCTTCGAGACTCCAAGATATCATGATTTTGAAATTTGATTTCGTATTCCGTGTTGATCAATCGAAAAAAAATAAGAAATAATTTTTTTTTTTGATTTTTCAAAACTTTATATCAAAACACACCTAAAATCTTTTTGATATTTTCTAATATAGAAAAAATAAATGCAATACAGAATCAGACACTATTTTTGTCTTTTGTGAAAAAGATCACAACTTGGGATCATATGGGTCAAACATGCTAAACTACATTTCAATTTCGATTATTGTGGCACATAAGCCATGTCGATTGCAGATATAATTTGTCTAACTTTAAACTCAGGCATAATCATACTCATAACATCTGGATATATTAAAATATTGATTAGATTTGCATTGACCAGTGTACCCCACACTATCAGACATACTCAGATATGCTCTAGCTTATCACATTTTTGTGATTTCACTTGTGATTTATCACATAGTGATTGATTTCATGATATAGTCAATTGTGTTCCATGCAAAAAGAAATAAGAACGTTAAATTGTCTACCTTAAGGTCGATCTTTCGATATGCAGATAAGGCTTCGGATTTAACAAAATAAGAAAATAAAACAAGTTGAAATTATATAACCCAACAACAATCAGGAGGTACTCCCATACACACAGAGAAAGTCCGATGAGTTATACGAAACACCAAAGAAAATAAAACAGAACGTCAAACGAACAACAATCAAGTCGATCTTTCGATACGCAAAGAAAGTCCGATTGTTTGACAAAATAAAGAAAATCAAACAAGTTTAAATCTTTGCAAAATGAACACATGTATACACAGTGACTTCTCATTTTATTTTTTCACATATCCTTTTCTTGATATATCTTGAGATACGCATCAAGATGTTGACCACTAGGTCAAGCATCAGATTTAGTGTATATCACATTCGTATACTTTCTGATTTGCCGAGCCTATCTTACACATCGATCAAATGGTCTTATGACTTTTTCATCTATTTTATCCATGATTCAGACGATGTAAGCCATTGTACCATCATTTCCCAATCATGTTGGATACAATTTCTCGGTTTTCAATGTTTTTGGATTTTTACAATTTTCAATGTTTTTGTCTTTTTCAAATTTCTCCCCCTAAAAATGACGAACTCTATTTTTAGATTTTCATTTTTAACTTTTGAAAAACAACACACTATTTTTGTATTTTTGCAAAAACAAACTCCCCCTCAAAATGAGACGGAGCTAAAAATAAGAAAAATTGATCAACCAACACGACTACTAGCAGTTTAATATTTTTGAAAACAAAACGATATGAAAATTCAATTGAAATTATCATAGATATATCACAATCAGCAACTTTCAATCACTGAAAGATCTTCCTGAAATACCTGCTGACACCAAATAAAACATTAGTTGCTCTGGGATTGACCCGATTCAACAGCGTCGGGTCACCCGGTGTCTTCCACATAATCATAATTGGCCTTGGAAACAACCTTTGGTTTCCATAACTTTAACAATTTTGATTTTTGATCAGAACCAGAATCAGTTTCAACTAGCGTACTTGATTTAGACCAAGACGACTTACGAGTTGATTTGACCTTTGGATACCATGGTTCATCAAAAATATGACCATTGTTATCCACATATTTAGCATTGTTATGGATATATGCAGTAGTTGGACACTCAGCAGCAAGATGTCCAGGTTGACGACATGCATAACAAAGTCGTTCTCGAAATTTAAACACATTTGAAAAATTCTTTGAATTTTGAAAACCAGAAGAATGTTTAGAATCAAAGTTATCAAAGAAATCATCAGAAGAATCAAACCTAGGAGATGGACTCCTTGAAGATGATGACCTTCCAGAATAATAAGATTTTTTCTTCAGAGGAGGTGATTTCTTTGAAACATTAACCTTTGAAATCTGTTGAACTTTTACTGGCTTCTTTGCTTAACATGGTACTTCCTTGACCTGAAAACCCAAACCTTTGTGTTTATAACCAGGTGTCTTTGATGAACTCGAAGAAGAACCAGAAGCTTCTCTCCCCTTAGCTTCTCTAGTAAATTTTGCTTTGATGTCTTTTAGTTTGTTCTTTTCAACCAAAATTTTTTCTTCTTCAGTTCCAGAAGAAGTACTCTAAGCAACCTTATCAAAAACCTGTTCATTTTCTAAGAAAATAGACTTTGAATTAAACTTTTGAGCTTCTCCCAATGGCTTTTGCTTTTTCTCAGACTTTGATTTCTTCTTCTTTGATGGAGTAGCAAACTTCGAGTAATCATGCAATTCATCTTTAGGATCAAGTGAAGCAGATGTAAATTCAGATAAATCCACTGGTTGAGGAACCATGCGGATATCATTTTTCTCAGAACTATCCTCACTCCGATCCTTTTTGTATAAAAAAACAGCAATGTTGGCGACAATTCCTCAAGCCAAGATTGGATGAAATTTAAAAAAAAAAAATTACAATTCTTCACTTGCCTTTTTAACTTTAAAATTTCCAACTTCGATTCAGAAAATTTATGTTTAGCATAAAACACTTCTTTTTGAGACTTGATGAACTTTGCATTAAGATCATCATACTCATATGTTTGTAACTTCCGGATCTCACATTCAGCAAACAATTCCTCAAGCATACTTTCTCTTTTCTTCTTGAAAATCTCAACGTCTTTTGTCAAGACTTCATTCTTATCGCGAAAAAGAACATTTTAATCTTGAAGTGTAGAGATCTTAGATTGAAGTTTTTCAATTGTAGCAGCCGATTCAACCACAAGAGCATTAACTTTTTCATACTTTTGTTGAACCGGACAACTCTTTTCAAACAAATTCTCAAAATCTTGTGCTGCATCTAAAGCTTCAGCCTTGGCTTTTCCACATTCTTCAACCAATTGACTCCTTTCTTTCAAAACATCCTCATGAACATGAACTAATTCATAATATTTCTTTTGAAATTCTTCCAACTCCATTTTTAATATCACCACTTCTTCAGACAATAATTCAGAATCCTTTTCAAGAGTTGCATTCTTCTTACCCAATCTTACACACTCAAGACATTGTGAATTCTTAACCTTTTGACTTTCAACCATCTTAACTTGAATTTCATCAATCAAAGATGTTTGGGAACTTGAGTCAGAATCAGTTAAGACAAGATCATCAACATGACGAGCTGTTAAAGCAACAGTAAATGAAGCATGTTTCATTTTTGCTTCAGAATCTGCATTCCAGGCAAATTCATCTGGATGCCAAAACAATTCTGTCAGTTTTTCGTCAAAAGAAACAGATTTTTTCTCAAACTTGTGAGCTTGATTTGGTGAATGAATAACCAAATGAGCATGTTGACCAGACTTCAATTTATTTTCGGTTGAACTTGGACATTCTCGTGCAAAATGTCCATATACAGAACACTTATAACATTTAACCTTTGACTTATCCAATCCAATTTTCCCATCCTGATTCAATCTCTTCTTGCCAGTTCTATTG
>JBCNJP010000010.1:82743856-82767510 GCA_039602395.1 Deinandra increscens subsp. villosa | reverse complement strand
CATAACAATATTAGTCATAAGCTAAAACTAAGTATACATTGCCTAGAAAAAAAAATCCATAACTCACAATCATTTGTGTTTGGTCTGGCAATTTAATTGCGGAATTTGTAGTATCAGAATAAATTGAGAAAGTCAGATAAAATATAAAATAATAAGATGAGAAAACTGTGGCCAAGAAGACTGAAGACTGGAACCTGGGTAAACGCGATGTGCTAGCATAAAAGTGTCTTGATCTAATGGTTGTGATTAATTTTTTTTACATTTTATCTTTTTTCTCTTTCACATATGACGGGATTTGCAACACATTAATAATTTGCCCGATTTAATTACCAATGTTTAATATTTTGTTATTATGTTATGGCTGGGGAGGTAAACATAGATTAATGGTTGTGATTAATTTTTTTTACATTTTATCTTTTTTCTCTTTCTCATATGACGGGATTTGCAACAATTTAATAATTTGCCTGATTTAATTACCAATGTTTAATATTTTGTTATTATGTTATGGCTGAGGAGGTAAACATAGATTAGTGGTTATATTTGGGCTGAACTGACATAGATCGGTGGGCCTAGAAGTGCTATGCAGGTTTAATTACAAAAACGAAGTCGTAGAGGCTCGAACCCGCGACTTGGGTTAAGAAAGTGAAGACATTTGCCAGCTGAGCTAAATCACATTTGTGGAATTTTATCAACTTTAATTCATTTAACTTGAAAATGTTTTTTGGTTTCTTCCAGAAGAAAGTTGGTTGTGCAGGTTTATTTTAGAAAAACAGAAGGAGGCGCCTAGGCTGGAACTTGCAACCTATGATAAGGAAATGAAGGCATCCGTCAACTATGCTAAGTCACATTTGGTAACTTTTATCAACCTTAATTTATTTAACATGAAAAAGTTTTTTTTGTTTCTTCTAGAAGAAATTTGGATGTGCAAGTTTATTTAAGAAAAATACGGAGACGCCTAGGCTCGAACTCGTGACCTATGATAAGAAAACGAAAGCACACGTCAGCTGAAAGTTGATTATTATGTTAATATAAAATAGTAATAATATTTTCACTATTACTAGTAACATCAAATGACTAAGAAACACCAAATTGTCCAATGATTATGTAAGTTTGTAACACCAAATATTTCAATCACTATGTAATATGTAAGTATGTAATTAACACAAATTAGTAACTGTAAATAATTTCATCGATAAGTAAGTAGTTTTGAAATAATTTTATAATGTTTAATTAATCATTTTAATTAACTGGTAATTTTTTATATAAATATTCAAGTCTCTACTAGTTTTGAAATAGAAGTTGAGTTTTTATATACTTGAATCCAGGGTCGGTCCTGAGGATTTAGGACCCTGTTTGAGCTAAATAAATGAGCCCTATTCAAAAATAAAATTACAAATAAAAAAGTTCTAAATACGACAATATATAAGTTATAGTAATATACATAAGAAAACTATAGTTTTAAATTCGCATTTTAAGTATTTAACCGACAAATCGTGCAGATCTCTTAGCATTTTTAATAGCAAATTGAATGATGAAGTATTCATAGTTTATAATATATATAAAGTTCTTTTTTTAGATATGAGCCCCATAATTGCCCCATAAAATTATGGGCATGTTTTGTCGCACATCTCGCACATACTCACCCTTGCTTGAATCTAATCTACTAAATAAAAATTCGAATTCGATTTGAATTTTGAATTCAAATCAAATCGCATATCGAGTTTAACATAAATTCCGATTTAAATTCAAATCGATTTATTCAAATCTATCTCGAATTGTAATCAAATTTGAATCTAACATCAAAATTTTAAAATTCGAGTAACTCTGATTCGATAAACTCGAGTGACTCGCAATCCGATTATTAAGCACCCCTCCATGGAGTTAAAAACAACGTTCTCTTATACTCTACTAGTATTTTATACCCGTGCAGCGCACGGCTGGGGTTTAATAATTTTATTGGGATAAAAAGAATATTATAATAACAATCATAAAACTATTGCATTATATGAATGAAAAATGTTTGAAAAATTACAAATTGGAAAATACGACATTTAGGGTCTGGTTTATAATTATTCCATCTTCATCTAAAATGCTAACTTTCAAGCCAGACTTACTCTTCAATCTTGATAAGGCAACGAATAATTGTCCAACGAATAATTGTCCAAGGCTAAAACATGAATTCTTCAGATACAAACCAACATTTGATAATGATTGTCCTTGAATTTTATTAATTGTCATACCAAAGCATATGGATATTGGAAATTGTCTTCTTTAGAACTTAAACGGTATGCTTTTATCTGAAGGCGACATTGAAATCCTTGGAAGAAATGTACGAAAATCAATATTGCTTCTTGATATTACCTCTGCCTTTATCACATGCTGGAGTTTAAAAAATACAAAAATAAAAACATAAACATCAAAATTAAAGATGAATCTAGCTGCATCCAGTTTGAATGCATAAATGACCTATAGTTTTTTCTTCTTTCATTCGGATCGAGTTTTGATCAAGAGAAAGCGTGATTATAGATTATAACTTTTAACCCCAATAGGATATAAAAGCATAATGACCTATACTTTTAACCTCAATTGTTTAATACCGGTCGGATTGGCAGGCCCACAAAGTTGTATTCTACAACGGGTGTTTTAACAGTCTTTCCTCTTCTATGATTAAATTTGCAAGCTTTTCCATACCTGCAGCCCGCAGATGATGTGTGATACTGCAATAATCACAATTCCGCTTTGTAATAAGGTGCAAGAGCATAAAGAAACCAATTATATTGACTTGGGAGTTAAGATCATTATGATTAGTTATAGTGTAGTGTGTATACAATCAAGAGGGTGAAGATCATAGATTATCCAAATAACTTACGCATATAACTAAATCAAGCGTTATCATCAGATATAAATGTATACGACAATGTTATTTTGTGAAGATCAAACCAAATAAAAGTTGTATAACAATGCACCTAAATCATAGATTATCCAAATAACTTTCCGTCTGCTGAAACCATTTGATGAATTAGCTTAAGACCCTGCTGATCTTATACAAAAAGCATCCAAATATCATAACATAACACTAAAGAACATAAATAAAAAGAATAAGCAAAACCCAAATAGGAGAAACTTAAAGCCTAAACACAAAGAGGCAAACAGACACATAACACACCCTAAAAAAGAATTACATAAACAACTTATATTTTAAACACCAACAGAAAATCAAATCATACCAATTATCACAACTAAAGTTACGGTGACCATAATGTGGAAAAAAAGTTACCTCATCACAAATATTGCTTGACTAAAGTTTCAACATCATCATAACCAACAAATCACACAAAGAAAGGCTGCTTCATCATAAATTTGGCTTGACTCATGTTTAAATTTCATGATCATAATTAAGAGGCCAGACGAAATTAGATATTATAATCAAGAAATCAGATGGAATTAGAGCAGCAATAAACCAATAAAACATAATAAAACCTAAAAAATTAACATGCATAAGAAATCAACATTAAAGGAAGAATTAAGCTCCGTCTGTCAATAAAAGTAACAAACAATGTCATGATTTGTTTGTGAAATCAGAGGCATAAACGGAACACATATGGAGCAAATGAACCATGCAATTTAGATATATCCATATAGTCTATACTTGATTAAGTTTCTAAAACCTCATAATTTATCGAATTCTCTCTTTTGAAGAACACCAAAAAGCATCAAGTTATCTCGTCTGAACACAAAAACCTAAATATGTAGCCACACTAACACCTACCTTATAAATGTTCTCAAATGTAAATACATCTACACTGATAACACTTGAAGAAGATGGATAACATTCATATATTAATTAGTCCATTGGTTCAATAATCTAGCTGTAGCACAATCACATGCTTCTAATGCCAAACGATTTGCTAATGAGTTGGATTTGCATCCTCCTGTACTTAACCAACCCATGTCAATTTAATCTAGTTGTAGCACAATCACATGCTTCTAATGCCAAACGGTTTCCTTTAATTGTCAAACCTACGTAGTGATCATCTGTTTTATGAAAAGCCCTAAAAATTCATTGAGGGAAGAAAACCAAAACAAAGCAATCCAAAATAAAAAACACTAAAAATCGAGATGAGAAGAGAAATAATCAGGGAGCGGTGATGTTTTCAGAGAAATACCTGTGAAGACGCCGTATAAGGTGCCATTGATCCAACTGATTCGCGGAGATGAGAAGAGAGGGAGGGAGCGACGGAAGTTTTCCTCGTTCGAGATTTAGGGTTTGAATGTGAGGTTATGAGTGACATAGGTGCAAACTTTGGAAAGAAACCGTGGGTTATTGTCGGGTTTTTGAAACCGGATCCAAAAGATCCGCGTGATTCTTTAAAGCAACACCAGTTAGTTTTTAGATTTGCCCTTAATGGGTGAATTCTTAAACATTGCGGTAACTCCATGGGGGGCTGTGGTGATGCCACCTCAGCTGAGAAACTTTTCGTTTATTATAATAGATAGATTTAACATTTTTTTTTCAATATAGTCCATTCAATCCAATTTTAAATTCTGGAGGTGAAACATGAATTCCTTTAACAACCAATTAAAAAGGATACTCATTTCCCAAAAGCATCATTCAAACCAATTATTTAAAAGTTTCCTTTAGTGTATGATTGGGTGAATTGACATCACCACATGTGTTTATAACCCCTTTTTTTTGTCTAGTAATTGACATATCCTAATCTCACATATTAATATTAGTGGACATGGATATCAAAAGGGGCTTAAACAACCCCCACTCTTTTGGCACAATATATGACTTGCTAAATAGATAAAAACATGTTAATGATATTGTGGGGTGATTCACATGACATGTGTCACTATGCTATTACTAATAAGGTTTACATAAAGCCTTTTACACAAATACAAGTACTCCAATCCATTATGGTAGTTGAGGCATGCAATTGTTTTATTTTTTGTAATCTTTTACTTTTTGAACGGCCCCTTTTGTTTTATTTTTTGTTATCTTTTATTTTTTGAATGGCCTTTTTTGTTTTATTATTACATGTAAATGTAAATAAGCTTATAATTATTTTTTCTAATAATGAGGTAATGATATGTGTTCTAAACATTTAATAGTTCACATTATTTTAAGTTTTTAACCGTTGGTCCAAGAAATTTTCTTGGGCTATTTAGTGGCCTTTTGAAGGAAGTTAAATGAGAAAAATGGGTTGATTTTGCAAATTGGCCCAATTATTATAACTAATAGGATCATGATAGTTGGAGAAGCCGTTTGTTCTTAACTTCTCTCATTCACAACCTATCATTTCTAAAATAATTATATATATTACAATTAGTAAATGCTATGTTGTGAGTATATTTTATAATTCATAATTCACTAGACGGTGACCCGCTTGATTTTGTAATCTAAGCGATAGGAATTGTCATTCAGAGACTAATGTCGTTGTTGCATTGTCATTACATTTTTGTGGCTGTTTTCACAGGAGTTTCTATGTGTAGAAAGAATGTTTCTACTTTCTATTTTGAACATTTTGCTAACCATCAATCAGTGCATTTTCTTGTAGAAAAGGTTGTTTTCCACTGCAACAGTATGAAAGTGATTTGACTACAACAATTTTGTACATAAACAAATTTATGTTACAACAAAAAAGGTGCCATATATATAAGCATGATGACCATTCCCAATACATTCATCTATTGTGATGATCTATAATCTATTAGCCAACACCTGCAACTAACAAATGCAATAGGAAAAAAGTTTGTGGACTTGAAGGTATGGACATGTATAGACTTAGGCAGCTCTAGTAAAAGTGTAAAACAAAACACATAAAACTCATAACAACAATATGCGAATAAACATAATAAAGTACATGTGAGAATCTTTTATTAACAAAAATCCTAAAACAACCATTGCAATGAATAACGATAAATATACTTACCTGTCATAGGAGATGTTGGTTTAGGCAAAGTATCATTTGGTCTGGTGCAAAAAAACACGGCATGAATCGATAAAAAAAAAGTCAAAATATAAGTACAAACAATTATAATTGCATCCACCCTAACTAATGCTACCAAAACCCACACAATCAACCCGTATCATCCAAATCCAAATGGTACTAAAAGAAATGGATGCTCCATTTTTATATAACACTTTAAGAGTAAATAGTGAATTTAATTTCTATCTTTGAGGTCAGTTAAAAAACAGAGGTGAGCATGACCTTAGACACTGTTTTGCACTTTGAATCCGAGTCTTTGACATAGATCCAACGAATTGTTGTCAAAAAGGTTATCTAGGAGACCTAATTCTTAGCAACGACTTATTAATCAACAAAGACACATGCTAAAAACGTACCTGCCTACTAATAGACCGATGTGGAAGAATTATTTTTCTACTGCTGCCACCTCCATAGCATCCGCTTAACAACTTCCAACTTAATCTCTTTATTTGTCAAACAACAACCATATCCATTGCTGGTTTTACCAAAACCATAAACCTTCTTCTTTTTTTTACAAATCATTTTGAGAAAGATCTTAGAATTTCATCACCTATTCATCAGTCTAATCAATAACATGATTGATGGATGTATAAAAATACAAGGAAAAGAAATACAAAACAAATCAAACAAACTAACCTTTAAACATGTCTTTATGCAATACAACAACCGTAATAGTACTTACCAACATATCATCATTAATAAGCAACACAAATATATGACATTATAATACAAAAAAGATGACATTACCATACGTAATTACACAACAACAAAAAAAAACACCGAAAGTAATAGACTACTAAATTAGTGCTCAATTATTACCATCTTCCACCTCTATTATCTCAATACCTTCATTTGGATATCATCAAGAAACACAAATGAAAATACCTACAAAAGATTGGTATTGATAAAATATACTATTTTGTTCTTCAAATCAGCAAATCAGTAGCATATATGATAATATGTTAACATCTGTCGGTTTACAAAAGGTAGATCTAAACCCATATATCTATACACATACCAAAATCAACATGTAAAAGATACAATACCACAAAAGTTAAAAATTAGAATTTAAAAAAAAATTAACTTTAGTTTTTTTGTTGGAGATTAACAAAAGTAAGTAGTGATTTAATTTTGTTTATAACTATTTGTCATACTGTTTGCTAATTGTATCTATTAATCCTGTTTGCTAATTGTGTTTATCAAAAGATTGAAAGTAATGAACTAAACCACTATTCACATAAATTCATAACTAACAAACATGCTCATAATCACTTGTGTAATCAAAATGTTTGTATGAAGCAGACTATAGAATAGAAAATGAAAATAGATATACCTCTTTGTCATCAGTGACCTTGAGGACCAATTTACCATCAGAATGTCTGTATTTCATCACATATCGCAGTCTGTCATAAAAAAAGTTGCACTGAATTACGGTTAGACAAAGCCTACAGTTTCACGCATCAGATCTGATTACAAAGGATCAAATTAAAATAAAAATAGAAGAAAAGTGTACACTGGGGGCTAGCGCGGAACAATTGAAAGTATTTTTCTTTCGAAAAAATCGTCCCATGATACAATTACACCATTGTTCCGATCAGGATAGACTAACTGACGGAACAACCTAGAATCCCAAGCAACCGTGGACGACCAGCGGGGATTAAAGCAGTCCCTGTTTTGAGTGATTTTAGCCATTAAAATATGGAAGTGATGTTGGTAATGACTTCCCTAAAGGGGATTTCTCTTGGGGGTTATTGTTGTTGGTAGACATCAGAACCCCTAATTTTTACAATCGCTGAGATTTTCAGGGCAGTGGTTAGGCCAAAACCCTAATTTTCAGACAATTTGAACATCAAGAAATTCAACTATGCAATGCCATAAACATTCAAAATCTCAAATAGATTTAGACCTTGGATAACATAATTCACCAAAAACTGATTACTAACCGAAACCGAGGAACAGAGATACAAATTGAAGTAGCGAATTAAAAGCACAGACAATGAATACAGGTTAGTGACAACGCTTCTTCTTCTACCTCACCTCTGTGACGACCACGAAACGCGGTAATGGTGAACGACAGTTCTTTTGGACGTGGGTGACTAACAGAGATCACCGGAGGTTGATGGTTTGAAGGAGTTGATAGTCATTTAATTTGATGATAAAGATGATTTGAAAACTCGGTGTAAAAAAACTATTTGCGAGCAGAAACACAGGTGGCCACCATACACAGGGTGATGCGATTGAAGCCAAAATTGATAAAACCAACAAGAAAATAGATGCTATAATGGAAGCAGGTGGATGTTACTCTGTCAGCAACCATTTCTGTACAGAACCTAGAGCTACTGGTCGTGTAGTCTTCCACTCAACATGCATTCTCCTTGCTAACAGAACCACAGCCACAACACTGCCAGAAAGGAACATTCCTAAACTTTGCTTCATATGAAATGCTTGATGCTCGCACCAAACCAAAATACCCATTCATGACAGGTACAAATTCACACATATTTACAATAATTTACAGTGACAAGAAACAAAACACTAACACAAAGAAACAAAATACAGACTACATAGGTCGTGTAACAGAGATCCACTAGGTTACAGTGAAAATCACATTGCTGGACAAAAGGTACTCCCATAAAAAAACAATAATTATCATTTTTTTACATTACCCTTTATGATTCTTAACAACCAAAGAATTGGATTTCTTAATATCATAAGCAGTGCGTACGAGATTGTTTTGGCACTATGGCAATCCATAGCAACATCATTTACCAAAAATAACATTGTGTAGATACATGGTTCCTGATCGTCATGTGAAGTATCAAATACAAGACAAGATGATACAAGTTTAGTGTGAGCCGAATCTGAGGCGAACTCAGAGTTCGGACCCAAACGAACCTGGTCCGAACCTGAGGTTCGGCTGATCGGGTGTTGGTCTAGTATAAATAGTTTGTCTTGTGTTGTTTTCAGTAGCTCTTGAAACTTCTTGTTCAGATCATAAGTGTGTGTACTATGTGGTTCTTAATGGTCTAATACAAAGTCTTTTGTATTTACATATTGTCTCATTCACGTTTTACATTGATTTCGATACGACCGAGTAGACGATCCACCGCTCACGCACTTTCAAGTGGTATCAGAGCATTCGGTTCAATCTACTGGTCGGAAATCTCTGTGTTTTTCATTGATTTGAGTTAAAATTTGGAGTTTTGCGAAAATGTCACATTTTTTAGTTTGTTTGATCATCTCGAGTGTGATTTTCGTGAAAAATCTTGTCCTAGATTGTTCCTATCGAGTTTACGTGAATTCCAGTCAAAAATTTCATTCAAAAACACTGAAAATCACAAAAAATGAGTCGTCAATGATTCTGTTTGTTTGAGGTTCGGGTAACTCTGAATTAACCGCTCCGAACTCGAGGTTCGGATAAAGTTCGGCTAATTTTTCTAGTTTCGGATACTTTTCGGAAGTAGTTCGGATAAGGTTCGGCTTGTGTCTAGGTTCATCCATCCTAAGTTGAGGTTCGGCAAAAGTTCGGCTGATTTCAGTTTGGCTAAGGTTCGGAAGAGGTTCGGATTGAGTTTGGAACAGGTTCGGATGAACAGTAACCAGGATTTATAAAATGTCTGATTTTCAAGCGTTTGCAGCTATTCAGAATTCGGTTCAAGCTACGATGCAAACTATGATGAACTATGATAATGAAATCGGAACAAGTAGAAAGTTCCCAAATTGCTCAAATTGGAAGATTATCATAGTTGGGTTAAACGATTTGAAGCATACGTTGACACAAATGATATTGATATGTGGTTGTCGTTCACTGATCAATATGTCTATCCTAAGGATGAAACCAGGGAGCCAATTCTTCAAAGGAAGCTTTCACCTGAACAAAAGAAAGCGTCTCAAGCTGAGAAGAAGGCATATGGTACTTTAACAATGGCATTGCCTAAAGAATTGTTACATCAATTCTCGGGTAACTATACATCGAAGAGTTTGTGGGATGCATTAGGAGACCAATATAAGAAAAGTCGACAAAAAGTTTTGAAGAAGGAATTTGATAGTTTCAAGCATTATCAAAATGAATCGATCCCAAATCTGATTGCAAGATTAGCTCATTTAATGAGTGAAATGTGTTTGGTAAGTCTTACAAAAGAAGAAGCTGAAAGAAAAGATTTTGGAGGCTCTACCTGAGAAATGGGAGAATTATGTGATGATGATCACTCATGATAAAGAGTATCCAGGATTGTCATTTAATGATCTGGTTCAAAGAATTCAAGCAAGGGATATGGAGTTAATGGTAAACAATTCACTTCCTACAAAAATTCAAAATCCTGCTCTATATCATGGAGAAAATGATTCAACCATGAATGTTGAAAAATCTAATATTCTTAGTTCCGCACCTCCTACAGCATTCATTGCAGGTAAATCTGAAACTCCTAGTTATTCTGTTGGTTGTATTATTTCAATTCCTAGTTCTTCACCTCAGAATGCTTTGTCTGCTCAAACTACCGATGATTATAATGCATTTATGTCTACATTGGTATCTTCATATTTTGGTGTTATTACTGGTTCGGTAAGTAACACAGAATTGACCAATGAAGATTATGATCAAATCGATTATGATCATTTGGAAGAAATGGATTTGAACTGGCAATATGCTATGTTGGTTCGAAGAACGAAGAAACTTTTTAATAGAACTGGCAAGAAGAGATTGAATCAGGATGGGAAAATTGGATTGGATAAGTCAAAGGTTAAATGTTATAAGTGTTCTGCATATGGACATTTTGCACGAGAATGTCCACGTTCAACCGAAAATAAATTGAAGTCTGGTCAACATGCTCATTTGGTTATTCATTCACCAAATCAAGCTCACAAGATTGAGAAAAAATCTGTTTCTTTTGACGAAAAACTGACAGAAATGTTTTGGCATCCAGATGAATTTGCCTGGAATGCAGATTCTGAAGCAAAAATGAAACATGCTCCATTTACTGTTGCTTTAACAGCTCGTCACGTGGATGATCATGTCTTAACTGATTCTGACTCAAGTTCCCAAACATCTTTGATTGATGAAATTCAAGTTAAGATGGTTGAAAGTCAAAAGGTTAAGAATTCACAATGTCTTGAGTGTATAAGATTGGGTAAGAAGAATGCAACTCTTGAAAAGGATTCTGAATTATTGTCTGAAGAAGTGGTGATATTAAAAAAGGAGTTGGAAGAATTTCAAAAGAAATATTATGAATTAGTTCATGTTCATGAGGATGTTTTGAAAGAAAAGAATCAATTGGCTGAAGAATGTGAAAAAGCCAAGGCTGAAGCTTTATATGCAGCACAAGAATCTAAGATCCATACACTTCAAGATTAAAATGTTCTTTTTCGTGATAAGAATGAAGTCTTGACAAAAGACGTTGAGATTTTCAAGAAGAAAAGAGAAAGTATGCTTGAGGAATTGTTTGCTGAATGTGAGATCCGGAAGTTACAAACATATGAGTATGATGATCTCAATGCAAAGTTCATCAAGTCTCAAAAAGAAGTGTTTTATGCTAAACATAAATTTTCTGAATTGAAGTTGGAAATTAAAAGTATGAAAAAGTTAATGCTCTTGTGGTTGAATCGGCTGCTACAATTGAAAAACTTCAATCTAAGATCTCTACACTTCAAGATTAAAATGTTCTTTTTCGTGATAAGAATGAAGTCTTGACAAAAGACGTTGAGATTTTCAAGAAGAAAAGAGAAAGTATGCTTGAGGAATTGTTTGCTGAATGTGAGATCCGGAAGTTACAAACATATGAGTATGATGATCTCAATGCAAAGTTCATCAAGTCTCAAAAAGAAGTGTTTTATGCTAAACATAAATTTTCTGAATTGAAGTTGGAAATTTTGAAGTTAAAAAGGCAAGTGAAGAATTGTAATTTGTCGCCAACATTGCTGTTTTTTTTATACAAAAAGGACCGGAGTGAGGATAGTTCTAAGAAGAATGATATCCACATGGTTCCTCAACCAGTGGATTTATCTGAATTTACATCTGCTTCACTTGATCCTAAAGATGAATTGCATGATTTTTCGAAGTTTGCTACTCTATCAAAGAAGAAGAAATCAAAGTCTGAGAAAAAGCAAAAGCCATTGGGAGAAGCTCCATAGTTTAATTCAAAGTCTATTTTCTTAGAAAATGAACAGGTTTTTGATAAGGTTGCTTCGAGTACTTCTTCTGGAACTGAAGAAGAAAAAATTTTGGTTGAAAAGAACAAACTAAAAGACATCAAAGCAAAATTCACTAGAGAAGCTAAGGGGAGAGAAGCTTCTGGTTCTTCTTCAAGTTCATCAAAGACACCTGGTTATAAACACAAAGGTTTGGGTTTTCAGGTCAAGGAAGTACCATGTTAAGCAAAGAAGCCAGCAAAAGTTCAACAGATTTCAAAGGTTAAAGTTTCAAAGGTTAAAGTTTCAAAGATATCACCTCCTCTGAAGAAAAAATCTTATTATTCTGGAAGGTCATCATCTTCAAGGAGTCCATCTCCTAGGTTTGATTCTTCTGATGATTTCTTTGACAACTTTGATTCTAAACATTCTTCAGATTTTCAAAATTCAAAGAATTTTTCAAATGTGTTTAAATTTCGAGAACGACTTTGTTATGCATGTCGTCAACCTGGACATCTTGCTGCTGAGTGTCCGACGACTGCATATATCCATAACAATGCTAAATATGTGGATAACAATGGTCATATTTTTGATGAACAATGGTATCCAAAGGTCAAATCAACTCGTAAGTCGTCTTGGTCTAAATCAAGTACGCTAGTTGAAACAGATTCTGGTTCGGATCAAAAATCAAAATTGTTAAAGTTATGGAAACCAAAGGTTGTTTCCAAGGCCAATTCTTATTATGTGGAAGACACCGGGTGACCCGACGCTGTTGAATCGGGTCAATCCCAGAGCAACTAATGTTTTATTTCGTGTCAGCAGGTATTTCAGGAAGACCTTTCAATGATTGAAAATTGCTGATTGTGATATATCTATGATAATTTCAATTGAATTTTCATATCATTTTGTTTTCAAAAATACTAAACTGCTAGTATTCGTGTTGGTTGATCAATTTTTCTTATTTTTAGCTCCGTCTCATTTTGAGGGGGAGTTTGTTTTTGCAAAAATACAAAAATAGTGTGTTGTTTTTCAAAAGTTAAAAATGAAAATCTAAAAATAGAGTTTGTCATTTTTAGGGGGAGAAATTTGAAAAAGACAAAAACATTGAAAAATGTAAAAATCCAAAAACATTGAAAACCGAGAAATTGTATCCAACATGATTGGGAAATGATGGTACAATGGCTTACATCGTCTGACTCATGGATAAAATAGATGAAAAAGTCATAAGACCATTTGATCGATGTGTAAGATAGGCTCGGCAAATCAGAAAGTATACGAATGTGATATACACTAAATCTGATGCTTGACCTAGTGGACAACATCTTGATGCGTATCTCAAGATATATGATATGTGAAAAAATAAAATGAGAAGTCACTGTGTATACATGTGTTCATTTTGTAAAGATTTAAACTTGTTTGATTTTCTTTATTTTGTCAAACGATCAAACTTTCTTTGCGTATCGAAAGATCGACTTGATTGTTGTTCGTTTGACGTTCTGTTTTATATTCTTTGGTGTTTCGTATAACTCATCGGACTTTCTCTACGTGTACGGGAGTACCTCCTGATTGTTGTTGGGTTATACAATTTCAACTTGTTTTATTTTCTTATTTTGTTAAATCCGAAGCGTTATCTGCGTATCGAAATATCGGCCTTAAGGTAGACAATTTAACGTTCTTATTTCTTTTTGCATGGAACACAATTGACTATATCATGAAATCAATCACTATGTGATAAATCACAAGTGAAATCACAAAAATGTGATAAGCTAAAGCATATCTAAGGCGACCTAGATCAGTATAAATACGGGACCAATTCCTTCGAATCAACTCGCCAATTTCGATCTAAACACCTCAAAAAACCCTCTCTTCGAACCCGAACCTTCTTCTGAGAAATTCGAACAAACGGTGAAGTATTTGGAGGCCATCTCCTGCAGTCCTACATTTCGAGGTATGCTCTACAAAATCCCCATGTCAATTTCAGTTAATATCATGCCTAAGATCGATTTCTAAAACTATGCTTAAATTAGGGTTCTTAATGTTATTTTGCTCAAATCGGGTGATCGGGTGGGAGTTAGGCTCTGAATTTTTGTAGGTACTCTTAAAATGATGTTATATAAGAAAGCCCTAAGTTTATTTCACAATTGGAAAAGGTTTGGTTAAGGTTTTGTAAACGGGTCAAAAATTAGGGTTTTCATGTCGTTGTTCTACCCAAATCAAGTAAACGGTTTTGAATTAAGCTTTGCCATTTTAAAGGATATTATAAAATGTTATAATGGATAATGCCCTAAGACGGTTTTGAATAAAAATGAGTTTTGCTATAGAAACAAGAAAAATGGGAAATTAGGGTTTCGGAGTATGGATATTTAATATAAAATAATCCGGAGGGTATAGGGACTTGAATTTTAGTATGGTAACATATTTATATATATAATAAGTATATATGAAGTTAAAATGGATAAATAATGAAGTATTGAAAATACCGAGTTAATCGGATATTTTGAAGTTCGTGCGGACCGGAAGGGTAAACACCTGTACACTAGGGTTTCTGGCATAGCGAGGGTGTCGCATAAATCCCAACTGGGAAATGGCATACCTCCCTAGGCGATCTCGGAGTGAGCGTTTACTTATAGGAATGCGCGTCTTCATATTATCATTAAAAGAAAAGGATAATTGCCTATAAGGACATTTTGGTCATTTTGACCTATTAAAAGGATAATCTTAATAAATATATAATATTAAGATAATAAGAGATGGAAATAAACATAGGGAGTGTTTATTATATAAAACCTTGCGTTAACGCCATACGATACGCAAATTAGGTTAAATCGGGAATCGTTGCGGAAGTTCCGTTCGAGTAACGAGTTAAAGACATAAGGTGAGTTCTATGAGCCCACTCTTTAAATGTTTTAAATGTTTTAAATGTTTTCGGGCTGATATACATACAAATGTTATGAAAATATATTCAAATGTTTTATAACTGAGATATTGCCTGTTTTAACTGTTAGAATTGTTAAAAGGTTTTTAATTAATATATACGTGAAAGGTTATGAAAATGATTATTGATGAAATGCTTTACAATATTAAACTGTTAAATGACTGTTGATTTGAAATATACCTAAAAAGGTTATAATAGTGTTTACGGATAAAATATCCTAAACTGTTAAACTGTTGAGTTACTTTAGGAATGATATATAGGGGAAATGTTAAGGAAATGTGTTAAAGTGCTTTTTACATGTTTTGTGCCGATACACCTATGTGAAATGTGTTAAGGCCTATAACTGTTATAAATGATGATTACCTGTTATAAACTGTTTACGGGAAAGTTATAATAAAAGGGTAATGTAAAGAATGGAACTTTTTATATAAAGTTTGAAATAGAAAATGTGAATGTTTGGTCTAAACTTATGTATGTGAATAAGTGTCGGATAAATACGATCTTATTAGCCTTGTTGTGATTGTAAGATGTAATCTATATTGGGATGATTCTATATCATATCCGTTTGTATTTAAGGTGTGGTGGATACGCTGCGGTACTTCCTATATATAAACACCCGTAATACAATAGGAAATGTTATAGAATCAGTCCAGTATAGGTTTCAGTGACGTTTAACCTATGCAGTTAATACGGTAAAAATTCGGAATACGGTCGAGGACCGATATACGATATATCGGTTATCTCGGTAAAATATCGGTGGGATATCGGTCATTTTAATATATAGTTATATACATTTTAACATATATATATATATATATAATATTGTTGGAAAAGTGTGTGTGTGAATGAGATGTTAATCTTAAAAGGTTACACCATATCCCACATTGGTGGGTAGACAAAACAAAGTATGGTTTAAATGTGCAATCATCCAAGAAAGATTTAAATCTTGTGCTATGTTTTACTCCGGCTACTACCCTCGCGCGGGGGGGGGGGGGGTGCAGAAATTGGGAGTTTGGCTTGAAAAATCAAACTCATGCCCGCGCGACCTGCGGACACGAATGCAACTCAAAAACACGGGTTCGTGCGAGACCCGTTTTTGGTGTTATTTTTTTACTGCAAACCGTTTTTTTTTTGTTTTGGTGTTAATTTTTATAAAAAAACCAGCCCACCGTATTTTACCCATAATATCACCGAATTTTCAGAAAAAATACGGCGATATATCGGCAAATACGGCCGATTTTATCGGTACCGTATTTTTGGACCGTATTTTTCACCGTTTTTTGGCCGAGGTCCGATATCCGATATCCCACCGATATCCCGGTGGGATATCGGCCGTATTAACTGCCCAACGTTTAACAAGACCCATAACATTATATTTATAAAATGCTTATTTCCATATACGGATGATGGACTGGTGTTGAAAAGGTTATGAGTCCAAATACAAATGTTATTTAAATGGGCTTTTAAAAAGGGTTGAAAAGGTTGAAAAGATTAAAAATGTTGAAAAGGTTGAAAAGGTTTTAATCTAAGCAGATATTGTCTAGTGAAAAGGGAAAGGTGGTTGTACAATCAGAAGCGGGGAATGACGGTTCCCCGGGGTAACGACGGTTACTCTATGAAAGGTTTCGGGTGGCGACGGTTGCCCGAGGAGCTAACGTGTTTCCAATAGACAATGCTTAGTAGAATGAATGGTTAAATGTTTTGGTATAATTCTGTTATGTCTTATACCTGATAAAGGATAAATGATTAAATGTTTTGGTATAACTCTGTTATGTTTTATACCTGATAAATGTTTATAAAGAAGGGGATGTTAGGCACAAATGTTTGAGGTAAATCTTTCAAGGAAAGGTAAATGTTTTATATAATTAGAACTCACCAGCGTAAGCTGACCTTTAAAAGCATGTATGTCAGGTATCGGTGATGTTTAAAGTAGCAAAGGAAGGGCTCTAGCAAGGGAAGGGCTCTAGCAAGGGCAGATTAGATGGGCAAGCTATCAGGAAAGACTCGGTAGTAGACTGGCATAGCTATAGATAAGATCTAGTTATTAGATTATGTTGTTATCTTCCTTACTGTTGTACTTGGCAAATATATAAATGAAAACTTTTTAATTTCCGCTGCTTAGTTATCTCTGTTGTACCATGTGTTCATGAGTAAATCCGACACGTGACCCCTCCTGGAGCCAAGACTGGGAGTGGGCGTCACAAGTTCGTATCAGAGCCTTGGTTTAAGAGATTTAGATACTAGCACGGTATCTAGACTTAAACTAGGACTCTTGGTAAACAAAGTAATGTAAGATAGGGAATATAAATGCCAGTCAGGATAGTCATGCCCATAGGAAAAATGTTGCACGAGGAACATAGGAGGTAGGACTTAAGGTATGCAAGTGCGGAGAATACCCGATTGTAATTAGCTACTGCAATTTTGTATTTTACCCAAATAAACATATCATAGGTTCTAACTGTTATGTGGCCTAGTGCGGGGTAGGTTAATTGACAGTGAGATACGTGGTCAATAACTTGTAAAGAATGCCTAGAGAAAGGTAGTTTTTAAAGGACCGGTTTTAAAATTTCCGGTAAAGAATAAAAGGAATAGTACGAACACCGGGGATGACTGTGATGAGAGTAACTGGGTTTTGAACGCATCATAATTATATAAGTGCACGTATATAATTATCATGAATTCAAAATTTGGAGACTTCACGTCACATGAGTTCTAAAGTGTCAGACTATTTTGATCGTAAGATCAGAAGATTAGAAATCATAGTCATGATAGGAATGCAAATAGGACATCCGATACGAAATCTGATGTCAGTAAAAGCGAGTACCTTCAGCAAAGAAATGAAAGCCGTTATGTTAGAAATAGTGGCAGAAGCATTGAAGGTTACGTTGCTATCGATTGTTAGTCAATTTCCGGAAGCTTTGATGAGGAGAATGTTCAATAAAGCAACCGCTAGTGGAGCTAGTCCCGAGGAAGCTTCTGGTAGAAATAGATTCTCGATGAAAGGCAAACGGAAACAGTACGAGGATAAAGAAGGTCTTGAAGACAATGACGGTAGATTCCACAAGAAGGCTAAGGGAGCTCCTGAACAAAGAAGGCCGATATGCCAGATGTGCGAGAAACGTCATCATAGGAGTTGCATTGGAGGACTCGGGAACCGTTGAAGATGAAAAGAGATGTAGACAAACCTAAATGTCGCCTTAAAGCAAGGAAAATGTAGATGTGATAGACGCTGTCACAAAGAAATGAGAATTGCTATGGCGAGAACAGTAGAAACAACGTTCCAAGCTACGTTGCTACCTTCAAGAAAACCATCACTAAAGGTGATTGGTCGGAAGGCTCAAAGCAAAAGCTAGCAGTTTAGGATGGCTCAAAGAGAGATGACGAAGGTTACCACAAGCTGGATCGAGAATCCACAAGCTTAGGAGTATGGAGATCCAGAGTAGGCCAAGAAGAACTTACGGATGTTGTTTCTTCAAATGGCAGGATGAAAGCACGCGACGATTGGATGAGCTACACGAAGAAGAATTCCAACATAAGAGAGGAAAAACATTGTCAAGGAATCCCGTAGTCAAGCTACCTTAGAACGCTTAAGATTACGTATTCCTTAGGAAAAATGCAAAGACGTCAAGATAAATGACCTCAAGACGAATGTTGATACGCAGATGAGCCTGACAATTCGAAACTAGCAGTAATTGCAAACTTAGAAGTCAGAATTCGATATGTCACACAGTGTATTACACCGATGCGAATAAATGATCTGTATTTGACAAATGTTCTTCTTAAGATCAATGTCAAAGCTAGAGATAGCGATAGATAAATTTAGACGTTGAATGAATTGACTCGCGAGATGCTACGCGCAAACTGTCTATAACCAGAAGAAGGCTCGACTTCATATGCAGGGATCATGATGACTTAGCAGTAAAGATTACAAAACGTGGAAGTACATGGGTCAGGAGGTAAGTCCTACTCAATGTATGCCATTGACTCAGAGGCAAAACCAAGAAGCCGAAGAACGTACCAGTGAATCCAATGAGCAACTCGTCATATCAAGAAATAGGGTTCCATAATCAACTCGATGCTGAAAGCAACGTCAGGAGTAACATCAGAAGCAACGCCAGAAGCAGCAACACCAAAAGCAACGTCAAGAGCAATGCTAGAAGCAATAACGCCAGCAGCAACAACATTAGTAGCAACAACGCCAGAAGTAGAAACACCGTACCAGTTATCTCCAACAAAAGCTAGAAGATTTCTTTAGACCAAATATATCGCTTTAGGATATTCCAACAATTTCAAGAAGAAAGAACGGAAGCCAAGGATATGCATAGACTGCAAGAAGATAATGAAGCTGTCGGTGAAAAACAGATATCCTTTGTCAAAGATCAGCAAATCCTCCAAACTAGCTATAAGGAGCAAGACGAATCCCCAAAGATGGTCTGAGATCAGATTAGCACCAGCTAAAGGAGTAAGAATGAAACTGTAAGAGAACGGCTTTTCGGAAGTAAAATAATCATTACAAGTGATTAGTAGTGTTGATTGGAATGACGAACGCTCATTCAATCCCAGAAATCTCGTAACTGCGCATACTGACAAATGACGTTCTAAAAGTTCTAAAGGATGGTGAAGAATACATGAAGCATTGGAAGGAAGTACTGAGGATCAGGAAAAGAGAGAGGCTATGCTAATACATCTGAAGCCGCTAAGACTTTCCAAGGATGTAACACCATTAGGTTGACTAAGAAGATGTCAAGTCCTTTTGGAATCAGTAGCAAGCATGAAATGAAGTAATAACTTGGGCATCGATACGATCATTACCGATTAGGCCTAATGGAAAAGGGAAATTGCAGCAAAAGTGTTTACACTCAAGAGATGCAAACAACAAACGAGGTTGTACGTAGAATGTACAAATTAGTTATTTAAGTAAGTAATAGATAGTCATGAATTATACTGATTTTGTTGTGGTTAGAATAGTAATATCGTCTTGCATCCGACTAGTAACAGTACACCTCTAGTTGTATCATGGGTGTGGTGGATACGCCGCTGGTACATCCTATATATATACACCTGAGGTACAACCAGAAGTGGCACTAGGATTAGTCTCATGCTGGTGGATATAACGGGCCACTGTGGAAAACGAATAAGTAGCATTCATGAATACATATCACTTACTAACGAGTGACTGAGGGATTGTTGATATCCAGGAGTAAAGTTCAAATCTTGTGGCATGCAGATAAATATTTAACGTACGTAGAAGGTTAAAGCAGAATGACAGAAGCTTCGCGATAAATTTCAAACTTCATGAAATTCGAAGCAAATTCCGGTGGGATTCATAATCAGACTACCCTATATGTAGCTAAAAAGTTATGACACCACCTAAATAGTATGTGATTGATAAAAAAGAGTTCCTTTATTTGGAGAAACGTATTCTTCCAAATCGTTAGCTAGACTGTTTGTTAAGAATTCGTTCCTAAGAGTACTAGCATCAGTTATAGAAATGCGGTTCACATTCTAAATGTGAACATGATTTTGTGAATAGAATAGTTAAAGTATTACCTTATAGGTAATAGAGTTAAATGATAGATGGTCATAGAAAGTTTGTTACGATGTTAAAATCATAGCCTAGGAGCCAAGTGGTTCATATGATATAGATGCATTAAATGCATAGAAAGGTTTACGGATTGATCCAGGAAAGAAAGGTGAAAAGGTAATGATCTCATTGTAAGTTAAATCACAGTTTGAGCAGGTTTCGAGGACGAAACCTTATTTAAGGGGGGGGGGGGGGGTAGAGTTGTAACACCCCAAAATTTCATAACCCAAATTATATACGTGTGCTATACGTGTTAAGTAGCTAAAACGTATATTGATATAGTTATGGGTTGATAAATGGGTAAATGGAAATGGATTTCAATGCTATACGTGTTTATACATATGATATATGTTTTAGATAGCTAAACGTGATGAAACATATGAAAAATGCATCTTTACCAATTAACAGGTAATAAATTGATAAAGGGCAAGATTTATATGAATGATACACGTATTGATTGATAAAATGAGATAAATACATGTTTTATAAGACGAATAATTGATATATGTGATATCAAAGTGAAATATGTGTTTAGAAGTCAATATGATAGAAATAAACGATAGTCGGAAAGAAATACGTGCACACGATTGTATTATGTGTAAGTATATACATACATATATATACTAATGGCTTAAATGCATGTGAAATATTCAATTGATGAATATATATGTAGGAATACATGTTAGAATAGTTAAACATGTGAAAAATAAATAAGAACGTATTCTTACGGTGAAATAATGGTTAAAAATGAAGAAATACATAGCGTATACGAGTATTATACGTATCTATATGTATTTATACGTATTTATATGAACCCAAGGCTTAGGAGTTATTATAAATATCTCCAAAGGTGATTTGGAGCATGAAATGATAAGTAGAAGGGCTTAAATGTAAAATGATAAATATATATATTTAAATGTACGAAAGTATATAAACCTTATCAAAGGTATCCCGAGCCCTAAAGACATTAGAATTATGTCCCATAATGTTTTGATACATAAAATAATAGAAGAATAAAAGCTAGAGGGGCTAAAAGCGCAAATAATGAAAGATATATATATATATATATATATATATATATATATATACGTATGTATACGTATATCATCGAGCATGTCCCGAGCCTTAGAAACTTTTATAAATATACCCTAAAATGTTTTAAAGCATAAAATAATAATTTGGTAGAAGTCTGGGGGCCAAAATGTAAATACAAAGTATGAGGACCAAAACTGTCATTTGCCTAAAGTTGCCAGGCGTGTCGCGACCTCCCCTTGTCCAACCCTCGCGATACGCGAGCCGTGCCAGTCACGTTTTAGCCTTGGCTCGATCTTGCAGCCGAAGTTACTCCTTCCACGCGTCGAATTCGATCGATTTATCACCCCTAAACGTGTCTACACCCTGGGGCGACCTAGATCAGTATATATACGGGACCAATTCCTTCGAATCAACTCGCCAATTTCGATCTAAACACCTCAAAAAACCCTCTCTTCGAACCCGAACCTTCTTCTAAGAAATTCGAGCAAACGGTGAAGTATTTGGAGGCCATCTCCTTCAGTCCTACATTTCTGAGGTATACTCTACAAAAGCCCCATGTCAATTTCAGTTAATATCATGCCTAAGATCGATTTCTAAAACTATGCTTAAATTAGGGTTCTTAATGTTATTTTGCTCAAATCGGGTGATCGGGTGGGAGTTAGGCTCTGAATTTTTGTAGGTACTCTTAAAATGATGTTATATAAGAAAGCCCTAAGTTTATTTCACAATTGGAAAATGTTTGGTTAAGATTTTGTAAATGGGTCAAAAATTAGGGTTTTCATGTCGTTGTTCTGCCCAAATCAAGTAAACGGTTTTGAATTAAGCTTTGCCATTTTAAAGAATATTAAAAAAATGTTATACTGGATAATGCCCTAAGACGGTTTTGAATAAAAATGAGTTTTGCTATAGAAACAAGAAAAATGGGAAATTAGGGTTTCGAAATATGGATTATTTAATATAAAATAATCCGGAAGGTATAAGGACTTGAATTTTAGTATGGTAACTATATTTATATATATAATAAGTATATATGAAGTTAAAATGGATAAATAATGAAGTATTGAAAATACCTGTAGGTTGTTTGGTAGAAACTGAAGCATTAAGTGCTAAATTATTAACAAGAGATTCTGAATCAGTTAAGAATAAGAGATTCTGAATCAGTTAAGTGCTGTTTGGTTTGATCTCTGAATGAAATATATTTGTTTGGTCAGAATCCTAAATAATTAGTAGTTATTAAGAAAAAAAATACAAACCATCCATAGAAAATCCAAATTACACATAAATCCTTACAAATCCAAAAAAGCATAATAATCCAAATACAAATTAATTGTTTGACATTAGTTGAGTCCATCTCGTCACGTAAAATAGCCATATCCTCAATGCTTTGTGAACCCCATTCCATGTCGTGAACCGATTGAGTATGATTTTCCTCGTCTTGTGAATTTGCAAACAAAGTATCCTCGTCACATTCCATATGTTTATTATTAATATTCCATTTCCTTATAAGTCTTACTGATTACAAAACAAGCAATCACTATGTCTCTTTGTATTTTGAATGGAAAAAGGGCCATTTGTTTTAGGATAGGAATCTTGCCTTCAAAACACCATATGCGCGCTCAATAACATTTCGGAGTTGTGCGTGAGCATGGTTGAAATTTTCTTCCTTTGTCAATGCACGTTGTCGTCGAAATGAGCTAACCAGTATCTTGTATTACGGTAAGGAGCCATAAACCCACAAGTGTTGGTGTATGCAGCGTCGCAAAGGTAATATTTACCTGTAAACGTTAGTATCAGATTACACAAAAAAAAAAATAGATAATCAATTACATCAAAGTTAGGGGATTTTTGTTTAAATACCTGGTGGGGGGAAAAGGAGTCAGAAGTCGGATTAAAGGCAACTTCTTTCAAAACTCGTGAATCATGTGCTATGCCCTCCCATCCAGCCCATACGAAGGTGAATATCATATCAAAATTACAGATTCCC
>JBCNJP010000010.1:82693890-82743356 GCA_039602395.1 Deinandra increscens subsp. villosa | reverse complement strand
AAGGGATTTTTCGATCGAAAAGGTGTACCCTGATCGAAAAGTGAGCTTTTCGATCGAAAAAGGGGTACCCGGTCGAAAAAGGGTGTCCGATCGGAAAAATATACCCGATCAAAAATTGTAATTTTCGATCGAAAAGGGTATCTGATCGAAAAGTGAGCTTTTCGATCGAAAAGCCGACTTTTCGATCGGATCGAAAAGTCGGTCGAAAAACCATATGGCCCGATCGAAAAGCCGTATGGTCCGATCGAAAAGTATGTCGAAAAGCCACATGGCCCGATCGAAAAGTCGATCGAAAAGGGCCACATGGTCCGATCGAAAAGTAGGGATCCAAGCCACATATTTCGATCGGAAAGTAAGCTTTTCGATCGAAGAGCAGGGTCTAAGCCACATGATTCGATCGAAAAGCCAATAAAAAGGCCGGTAGAAAAGCCGGTAGGAAAGCCGGTAGGAAAGCCGGTAGTAAAGCCGGTAGTAAAGCCGGTAGGAAAGCCGGTAGTAAAGCCGGTAGTAAAGCCGGTAGTAAAGCCGGTAGGAAAGCCGGTAGTAAAGCCGGTAGAAAAGCCGGTAGTAAAGCCGGTAGTAAAGCCGGTAGAAAAGCCGTATGGCCCGATCGAAAAGCCGATCGAGAAAGGCCATATGGTCCGATCGAAAAGCAGGGAACCAAGCCACATCTTTCGATCGGAAAGTAAGTCGTCTGGTCGAAAAGTAGGCTTTTCGATCAAGAATTTTTATCTTGATCGAAAAGACAATAATCCCTCGAAATCAGTTAGGGTTTTTATCATGGTTTGTTGATTTTCTCAAAACCGAAGTTAGATTCGAAACGTTATAATTTTCGGATTTAGTTTAGAACTCGATTTTGATGATTAGATAAATTAGGGTTTTCGAATTTTAGTACATAATCGAAAACCGATTCTGATTTCGCGATTTAGGGTCTTAACGAATTCAGAAAAACATGATTCGATTGAGCAACATAAGCTCTGATACCACATGTTGATCGAATCCTGAATCGTTAATATAATAAACAGTAATAAACAGATAATAATAATAAAGATTACCTGTAAGCATCTGGTTGAGATCAGCAGTAGTTAGGTTGTCCATCCTGTGAGTAGCCTTGGTTCCCCTTTAGGGTGTATAGCTAATGATGGGAGAAAGAGTTCGTGAAGGGTCACGAACTAGAGAGAGAGCCGAGAGAGAAGAGAGAGAGGTCGAGATTTTCTATGTGGTGATTAACCCTTTAATTTCTCCCTAAGGGCCCTATATATACACCCAAGGGGAAACCCTAGTCTATCTAATAAGGGCAATTACGTCCATCAAATAATGCCAGATAGGGTTAAATAGGTAAGTGATTATTTAAGATAAATGATTAAAGGACATAATAAGATTTATATATATATATATATATATATATATATATCCATATATATATATATATACATATCCGATAAATATATATATAAATAATGTCTAACACATATAGGTTAATTAGTCGGTTAAACCGGTTTAAGAATAACCAATCGGTTATTGGTCAACAAAAAAAAGATTTTGAAGAAAACACGGTTGGATTAAATTCGGTTTGTGGAAATCAAACCGATTAACTAGTAAAAACCAGTCTAATAATCGGTATTTTATATAAAATTATGTAAATTTTTTTAACAGCAAATGCATTAAACACCAAAAGGCTTTCCTAGCAAGGAGCTAAGAGAGCCTAGGATACAAAGAACAACACCAAAGAGAAGAAAATTACATCATACAAAACTACTTCAATCTATAACTTTAAATTACTTCAATTATCAAACCATATATTTTGCACCAGCTCTTCACCTCTTTGATAACCTTGCTAACCACGACCCTATCACGAAACACAACTTCATTCATTTCCTTCAACACACACCAACATGTGGTGAGTATGACGGCATGAACCACTTCCTTTTTATTTACCCCAATACCTTCATCCATAAAAACCCGAAGAAGATCATCCATGGAAAAGGGGAAGATCGTAGGAATGCCGCACCAAAGTGCCACTCATTGCCAAATAAGCATAGCAAAACGGCATCCCGTGAAAATATGGGAAACCGACTCCAGGGCATCATTACAGAGCTTACACAGATCAAAAGTTACATACGAATTTTATTTAAGGAGTGAGTTAGCGGTGGCGATGCGGTTTCTTTAGGCCCTCCAAACAAAAATGTTGACCTTGGCAGGGACAAGCTTGTTCCAATGTAAAATAAAAGCAGATCTATTTTCCCACTTCCTAGAGACAATATTTCGAACAACTCTAGAGGAAAACCCATCTGAGTTTTCTCCCATCCAACACCAACGGCCTTGAACCTCCAACATCCTCGTCTCCATGTTAAAACTGTACCTCGCAATCCGATTGTTGACAGTAATTATCTACTTCCACACCCTAGCCACTTCTCTTTTGAATGGAAAAAAGTGTGTCCTTCCTCTAACATAATGAATTCCGTTAATAACCCGGGCCCATAAACGAGCCTCTTCCACCTCGAGATGCCATAACCACTTGCATAAGAGACTGGAATTAACATCTTCCATCTTCACGAGACCTAAACCTCCATCAGATTTATATTTGCATAAATCTTCTTTCTTGATTCAATGGACTTTTCGTCTATCCTCCGTTCCTCCCTTAAGAAAATTGAATCTTCTCTTTTCCAACACATTGACAACCTTCTTAAGTAGGAAGGTTGTTCAAAATGTTTTTAACAAGAACGAGCCCGCCTCAAAAGATAGAATCTTAGCCTTCCACTTCGAGAGTCTCCTTTGAAAGGTATCCACCAAAGATTGCCAACTCCACCTCCGCTTCATCTTAGCACCCACCATCATGCCCAGATACGAGAAGGGGAAGATGCCATCAGTACACTTCTGAAGAGCCTCTTAAGCATAGATTTCTTCTCGATTCACATTAACCCCATAGAGAGTGGACTTTGAGTAGTTGAACCTTAGCCCTAAAACAAAGTAAAAACATCGGAGAGTATGGACCAAGTTAGCCACATTAGCATCGTTCCAATTACCCACTATCACAGGATCATCAGCGTAGAATAAACGTGTTAACGACGATCCCCCATTAGAGGTTTGGATCCCCTCAAAATGGCCGTGGAGCTAGTTTTAACATCATTCAATTGAGAGCTTCCATCACCACAACGAATATATAAGGGGACAAATAATCACCTTGTCTCACCCCCTGAAGCATTTAAACTCCTTAGGGGGCAACCCATTGATTATGACCGAAGACCAAGCCAAAGACAATATTCCCCGGACCCAAACATACCATTTTCTCGGGAACCTCATTTGAACAGGCACCGAAATGATGAAATCCCAATCAATAGTATCATAAGCCTTCATAAATCAATTTTGGAAAACATTCCCAGCCTCTTAGAAAACTTAAGCCATGAAAGGGTTTCATTTAAAATCATTGGGACCTCCACAATATTTCGTCCAGCAACAAAACCCATCCAAGTTTCAGAAATGATGGTAGATAATACCTCTTTCATCCTAGGGGCCAGGACCTTCAAAATAACCTTCAAAATGCACCTGGGTTAATTAAAATTGACTTTTATAATCGGTTCATAATAAGTTATCCACTTTAAAACCTTTGAGCAGTCCCTACGTACGATATTTATCATTTCATAACCAGTTTATACTTTATCAAATTAAAAATCTTTGGTTTTTTTTTTATTGAACCAAGTCGATTTGGATAATCCTTTTTTGCACCTCTACTTCTTTCCTTGGTAAAATAAATAAATCCAAAACGATGTTATGCTACTTCAAGGGTAGCACTTTTTTTATTTCTAAAAAGCAAATTTAGATCACTGACGGAGATATAACACCACCCACCCAATTATATTTAATCCCCGTCTTCAAGGGTAGCACTTTATATCCATCACTTCTTTTCAACTATCTTTTTAATAATTAAAATTATTGATATAAAATAATTACAAAGTATAATAATATTAAAAACTCACTTATTTATCTTAACGAGATGGATGACCCCCCTCCCCCCCCCCCCTCGCGCGTTGCCGCGGGGTTGAATTTGTAGACTAAGTTATAGTGAACATGTTAAGTGACAATTGAATGTGAACATGACAAAGACAACAGTAGTAGTAGAGTGATGTAAGTTTAAGTTATTTGTTACAGCCCAAGCAAAATATATAGAACAAAAGTGAAGAGTTTTGGGCTATTTCTTACAAACTACTACCAAAACATGCAGCTAACGATTACTTGCAACCTTTATCATTCTGCATTAGATATGGAAAGAGCTTTGATGCTGAAATCATATCAGATACGAATCTGCTGGTCAATCTCAATGCCATGTTGTATTACAAAAGATTTCCAGTTGCTTATGGTGTACGTGCAGTTTTTAAATGTTTGGTTAGTGATAGGTAGAGATTGCCATAACCAAACACTTTCAATCATATACATTCTGATCTGAACCAAAACAAATTCTCAAAAAAGATGCATACTAACAACAGATTTGAGACATAAGCTAAAGCGTCCAAAGACCATCTCAAAACTATCATAGAATAGTTGTATGCACTACTACAAAAATGGCCTTTCTTGACGCTTTTTGCGCGTCAAGAAAGGGCCCAGATGACGCACAAAAAAGCGTCAAGGAAGGCAGGGTCAAGAAGCCTCTTGACGCGCAAAATGCGCGTCATCCCATTTATGACGCGCAAACGATGACGCGCAAAAAAGCGTCATAAATTTGTGTCATAAAATAAGCTTTAAGGAAGGCCCCGTCATAAATCTTCTTATGACACGCATTTTTGCGCGTCATGAATTTAAAAAAAAATAACAAAAATTATTTTTGTAGATTCACTTATTTCCACATTAATGAAAATTAACCTCATAATCAAAATAAAATACACTATAGCAAAACAACACATTTCATATATATGACAAACATTACAAAGTTAACAAGTTTTTTGGAGTTTACAAAGTTAAAAAGTTGTTAACTCCTAATTTATATTAGCAAGGAATTACAAGAAAAAAGACTCAGGACTTAGGGAGTTTGTTGCAGTTGGCAGGAGCCCATCCTCTCTGTTGCTTCTCATTATCATATAAGATGATTTTGTCATGAAATGATATGTCTGCAAACGCCAAATAAAGAAAGAAACTTTATAATCACTTCTCACATACTCGTGTGCAGCTTCTGCAAGCTAAAACAAACAAAGAAAATACATGTTGATGAAGTTGCTAAGTCTTGGTTTTGTTTTGCTGATTCTGATTTTAGCAAAACACTTGCTAGGAGATCATATAAAAGATAAACAAGTTACGTGCCATGCTGATTCATAAGAATGACTTGATTTATTTGGTGCTGAGCTTCTAATAAATCTACTAATGTAGCTCATAGGCATAGCAGAAAGCTTACAAGCCAAATAAACAAGATGACAAAGAAAACATGTTACGTGTATCAGTAAAAATTATGTAGATTAGCATGCCGGTCTTTAACTTCTTGTGAACTAAAAGATGATCAATTGGTTTGTGAGTCGACCCAACCCTACTGGTGTTAAGTTTTGACACACAGAAAGCGTATAAAGCATACCTGTTTTGACCAATTTATCAAACCCACCACCTGTTCTTGTTGAGCGTATAAAGCATACCAGTTATCAACCAACTGCCAAAGCTACAGATAACACACATTCTTTAATCCCAGTAAACCTATCTTCCTGCACAAAAAACAAACATACAGCTTCAATTTCCCTCATAACTAACTAAATACACATAAAAGCAGCATGCTAAAGTCTTCAGACTGCTGCTGTTTTGCTAAAGTCTTATACTGAGGATTTTAGAGGGACCAAGAACAACTTTTGCTACCTGTTATGCTGCTGTTTTGCTGCTGTCCTGCTGCTGTTTTGCTGCTGCTTTGCTGCTGTTTTGCTGCTGGCTTGCTGCTGTTTGCCACCATAGAGTTAAACACTCTTGACTATGTTTGAATCATATGAAGAAAACAAAAACATGCAAGAACCTGTATAAACTACAGAGGCTAACCGGACAGAAGTTACTTAAGCTGATAGTATTGGTTTATATCCATAAGTTACTTTTGTTTTTGTTTAATAATTAGTTTGATATAATTATAAATTAAGTTTTTCCTTGCATCAGGGTGTAATCCTCTTCATCATCTTACCACCACTGATCTGTATATATGACAATTTACCACCACAAAATTAAAAGACAGTGATTGATCCGTATATATGAAAATGATACTGAATCTCAATTAGAAGATACCAGAAAAACAATATTTATCACCAAAAAATGGCCATGCCTTGACCATTACATACGTACACACCACATGTGCACACTATAAGTTGAGGAGCTAACTTACAAATGTCAGGAAACCGCTAGAAGCAAATAAACAGATTCTATAAACCAGTAACATTTGGATTAACAGATTCTGCCTCTAATTTTATGATCATTTGGGGGCTAAATTGTGAGTTTCATGAGCTATAACAGAACTGGCTACACCTCTAATTTTAATGACACAAGGCAGAAAGAAGTAAAGTTACTTGAGCGGTTGGAGCCCACATATAAAAGGAGACAACTTCATTTGAGAAAATAGCACTAAGAGGGCCCGCATAAGAGAAAATGTCATCAATAACACCAGGTAGCTGTAAACCAGTAGCACTAATGCATTGTCCATTGGCTGCCAAAAAGTAGCAGAAGTGTAAACTACAAAATATCATACTGTTATTTAGCCCCGTTTTAAGCACTACAAGCAACATAAAATGGCATAAGTAAAATCTTTCATGTGGTACACCCAAAACATAAGGTACTAAGTTCATGCATATATGCTTACAGTCAAATAAAGCAACAGCCAGTTGGCTTTTGAGAATACTTCTAAGATCCATGAAGTTGGACTGAAGTGTGATTGGATCTTTTGGGCTTGCAAGGATTGGATTATATGGGTCATGCATCATTGGATACGGGTTAAGGGTTTTGAAGACTCAAGCCTGATATGTTGGATTCTGCAGACGAAAGATACGAGAATTGGAGTTTGGGATTGCATTTTGTATATTAGACTGGTTATTAGAGTTCAGAATAGATGTATAGGGTCATAAGAATTATAGTGTTACAAGTAAGGCTAGAATGATCCAAGTAACCAACACACTTCATAATCTAGATTACATGTGCACAAATCAAAATACTACCATAGAAGAACCAAATTCATAAAGACATAACATGGTTTTTGTGGCTGTGGATTGGAATGTGCAAAAGGAAACACATAGACATAACATGGATGTGAAATGGTTACTAAATTTCTTAAGCCTAACTAGTAAAGCGGCCAGGCATCAGCAGCCATTAACAATTAGGTAATGAATCTACAAAGCAAGCAAATCACAAACCTTCACTGAGAATTGTCTGTTGATAGATGCCAATAAATCAAACAAGCATAGGGCGTCTAAAGCAACAATAGCATTTGGTCAAAACAAGCAAAAATCATAAACCAGTCATTGAATTGAAGTTCCTGAAAGAAAAAACGTTAAATAAGATTAGGTCAAAACAAGCAAAACCCCAGCCTTGTTAAACCCTAAATCAACGAAAACACTGGGGCAACTTAAAGCTCTTCACAACTACCACATAATCGAGCTCCACACCATATCAAAATCAAAGGATGTCACCCTAAAATATCAGCTATAGTGGTGATTCGAGTCATATTAAAAGCAAAATCAGAATAAAAAGGTAAAATGAAGATAAATTAGGTCAGAATGAACTGATTTGGGAGGCGTTTGATATCAGGGAAGAGGAGCGTACCATTAAACAACGAACATAAATCAGAATAGAACCTCGATTAACACCGGTTCTGTTCGCTTCGTAATCAAACGCATTGACAGGCTTCATAATCAAACCACCATCGTTGGGGAGGATATTCGTACACCTTTGATTAACACCGGTCGAAGCACGAGAGGTGGAGATAGACGGAGATAGGTTAAGATCGATGAATCTTGTGAGGGGATGAGAGATGGAGCTGCGTGTGGAGATGAAGATGGAGCCGCGTGTGAATTAGGGCAAAGAGAAAAGGGAATATGACAAAAGAGAATTATAAGCGCCAATCGAAATTTTAATAAATTTTAATAAGCGGGAATATATTTTATTTGGGGAAAATGAAAACATAAAGTGACGGAACAGGGATGACGCGCATTTTTAAAAACTGTACTCCGTGTTTTTTTCTTTTTTTTATGACAGTTTTTAATGACGCGCACGAATGCGCGTCATCGTTCGCGCGTCATTAAAGGTCATATTTCTAGTAGTGATGAGGTAAAACTTTGAACAGTCTTAAAAACAGCAGAGAATTTCTGAAGGCCAGGCTGCAATAACAATCATGTTATGATTCTTAAGGAAAGACATCAACTAATAACCATAAAATGTAAGTATTTATCATAGGCAAGTATCAACAGCTAATAACAACTATCAGGCTAGAAAGAATACATGTGCTTCAAGCAATAATAAACCTACAACATTGTTATATATTTTCATCAGCATTTTAATAGAAATGGAGATATTAATTAATACTCGAAAGTTAGTTGTATCTTATGTGTTATGAGGCTTAGAAGTGGCTTAGAGTGGATTACCTTGTGTATTTCATGTTCTTTTTAGTGATGAGGTTATGTGTTTCAGCCTCATTCTGTTCATAAGTGACATCAAGCTCCATTCCCTTGTAGAAATTAGCTTGTTTTGCAAGATCTGCTGGGAGACGCTGTAAAGAAATATGGCTATGAAAGTTTATATATAGTTTTATGTAGGGGTGATGCATCTTGAACACGAGCCTCTATTTCAGTTGCATTGTCATTTTGATTCTCTTCATAATCAGTTTCATTGTCACTGTCTGATATTGTTCCTTGAAGTGCCCGAATGAGATTTGCAGAAGGAGGCACACCATGTATGTTGCAGCCACTTGGAGAGAACACATGTAAGTGAATAGTTGTGTCATTCTCATAGGTGAATATCAGGTGATAGGCAAATCTAAGTGGTATTTTAATCCACAATGTTTTTCCATCCATCACATATGTATAGCTCGCCCCTGATCTTTCTTATTTTTACGTCCCATTGCTGATCTTCTGTGAATACAATTGTGATTCGATGTGATGGTGCTTTGTTGTTGTAGAGTTTGCTACAGAAGTCAGTTGGTAGTCGCTAGTTCATGGAGTTTAATGCAAAGTAGAACATAAGTGTTAAAGAAGTTATAAACATTAACATGTGTAAATTAACTATACTTTTAAACAACTTACCAAGAGTTTTGATGTGGTGTTGAACAGTATTTTCCAAAATGAAGTAGACATTGTTGAGCTAATAAAAGCTGAGATGTAAGTTGATGTCCTATGAAAGAATATTTAAAGACATTTGACTCTAAGTATACCTCTTATTTGTAAATTTTGTATTGTGTTTTTGTGAAACTTTTCTGAACAAAATCATAAGTTGTGTAACAGCAATAAGATAGGGTAGATAGTATTTGTGAAAATAGAAAATTAACACTCCAAAATGTATAGATTCTTAGAATAAGAAGCAGACATCTACATAAAGTTAAGCATTCAGATGCTTTATCTAGAAACATGCATTATAAGAAATTAAAATTGAAGAAAGATTGAGAATGAATAGAGAATCTGGTGCATGCAGTTAAAGTTAAATCTTTGGTTAGGTTAAAGAAGATCGATGGAAGTGAAATCGTTTCAGTATTCTTGCATATGAACATCGGTAGGTAATAACTGCTTATGCGATCGCTAAAAACCCTACAACAGAATATGTAATGATACGTTTTGAAATCGAGATGTGTTTTCACGCAGAAGAACCTCTTTGTATCATATATCATACGTTGAGAAAGAATGAGAGCAAGGAAACGGTACCTAAGTGCAATCGTCGGCGTAGAAGATGAAACTGAGAGGTCGTTGTGAACTAAGCGCCAGTGGTTTTGTTTGTGTGTTGGGTTTCGCCTTTTATTTTTTGATTAGTTTAGGTGTAGAGATGGGCCGAACGTATTGGGCTTACGTATTTGTTTATTATTTTTTTAAGGTTTCTCATTTATTTATTTATTTTAGTTTGTTCTAGTGGTTTAATTTTAATAAAATGAACTTGAAGTTGCTACGGACATTTCATGTGTTTGTGAAGGTGTTTATATATTTTTACGAAAGTATATGTATGCTATTGATTAGATCCAGATTAAATAAGTTTTTGGAAATCTTTATGTGATACACTGTTGAGTAGCAATGTATTTTTTTTCCATTGTACAATTAAATGAGTTACATAATGTATTAAATGCGTTGTATAATGTAAAAGATGTGATAGGGAAAGAAAGGCCTGTGATTTCTTGAGCGCATGTGATTTCTCGACGGTATCTGAAGCATTTATAAGTAATAAGCTATTCACATTACCAAAACATTTACATGTAGTGATTTGCATCACGAAAACATTTACAATAGTTCATGTCTGTTGCAGCAGTGGTAGGTTAGTTATATGAAGCCTAATTCATAGGAATGAACATATGCTGGTTTAAAATGTACAGATATGGTTATCTATTACTACTTGTGAATGTAACAAAAGATTGGTAGCTTTGCTGCTATTTAGATCACCATGTGCCTTCTTCCATTGATGTACCAAAAGTTGTGATTTCATTGTAGCAAAAGAGTAGTAGTATTCTTCTTACTTAGATAAATACTTGCTTCATTCCATTAATGTACCAAAAATGTTAAGATTTCAAGTGCTTCATCCCACTGCTGAACCAAAAAGTATGAGGCGTCTTCTTCATTATGTGGTGTGTTTTATTTTCTTGCTGGCTTGAGTCTCTGTCTCTGAAATAGTACATGTAAGCTGCTATTAAAAAAAATTCTGATATTGTAATTTTTTTTTTATTTTTTTGTTTGTTTTTTAGAGTTTGGTTTACCTTTTGCTTGGTCCCTGACTCTTATGTTTGTCTTTGCAGGAGTTTTTAGGGCTGCAGTCAGAAGTCGTTGCTCCATGATTTCTTTTCCAGTGGTCTTTATCTCTATTACGCTCTGAATTGCAAGAGTGGTGTTTTCTCGAAGGCGAATGGTAAAACTCATTAATTTTCCAATGAACGGCAGCAGCACATCTGGTAGTTTCTTTGAGTTGTCATAGCCTTTTTCAACTACTAATGTCTTACAACTCATGCCAAGTATTTTCTGTAACTCATCATTGTAAATGACTACTGCTATAGTTCCACTGTCATCCATTATAATTGTGTTTACACAGTACCTGTTATCATTATGCAAGTGATTAGTATTGTATTATTTGCAAGGTATTATGCTTAAGTGCACGTATAGATTGGTGATCAAATTGATGATCTTGTGGACATATCAGCCTTCCTTTTTCTTTGTACAGTTGAGATGTGCATTCTGGCTCTGTACATTTTGATGTGAACCATCCTCTTTATTCTTCAAATTCTTTTATCCTTCCCTAGAATGTGAATCTCTTGTTCTGTAGATTTCAGAGAATGTAGCATTAACTTGTCATGTTTTGTTTTAGTTATTATTAGTCTATGTAAAAGTATACCTTATATTCAGATGGGCTTTTCATCTTGAGCTCTGCATTTGAAACCACTGGTTCAGTGTTTGATAAAGCAAGCTGCATTCCAGGGTTTGATTTCTTGTTTGTTTGTAGATGTCTAAGCCTACAATTGAAAGTTATTATCAATATTCCATCTTTCTTTAGTGTTAACTATTATATGCATATAGAATCATATGTTTTTTACTTTGCTGTTATTTCTTGTAGATTTTCAATTGGAGGGTTGACTTGGAGAGTTGTTGTGTCAGTTGACTCTAGCTAGTAAGTGTATGTATAAAATAGAATGCATAACAGTTAAAATGAGTCAAGCATGTAATATAATTGTACGATCAGATAAACACTACCAATATTATTATAGAATGTTACCAAGATGTTTAGTGACTTTTGCACATGTCATTGCTAAGACTTTTCCAATCACATTTTCTGTGTTGAATGCAAAAGCAACCCTCTCCCATAAAGTGAGCATAATAGTGTAGCCTGTCACACCCCCAAAAATCCCACGCGCGATAACGCGCCGCAGGGAGCGTGACAAACCAGAATCGCCGTCCATTAGTTACACCAAACGACCAGTAATTAATAAAAGTTGTATATTTCATTAAAATATAAATTCAGAGTGTTACAATTGCGGAAGCGTAAATACAACTAAATTATTTATGTAAAAACATCGTCACCTAAGGTGACGTGGCTTATTCAAAGACACAAAAAGGGTTTCAAAGTCTCATGCATGCATACTCGTGATACTCGAACATCTGCAACCTGAGAAATAACATGCTAAAAAGTGTCAACACAAAGGTTGGTGAGTTCACAGGTTTATCAGTTCAAAAACAATTCCAGTTAATGTTAATTGATTGTTCAACAACAGTCCTAGTTCAGTGTAAATCAACTGTTCCTCGACAGTTCGAGTTTAAGTTCAAGGTTGACTGTTCAACAACAGTTCGAGTTCATGTTCAAGTTCAGTTAATAAAATCCAGATAATATATCAATAGCTAGCTAGGCTATTTTCAAGAAATCAGTGCACGTTTGACTAGATAAACTAGCTATCCAGTTACTGAAGCTCGACAGGTTCAATTGTGCCTCGTTAAGACTAAGAAGTATATAACACCCGTTCGATATCCGATCGAGTCAGCGCGAATGACCCGGGTGGGGCTTGTCAGGCCCAGTAGATCTACCAAATAAGTTCCCGATGATGTCACATTGACAGTAACTCTAAAAGTGAGGACTTTATCATAAGTGTGCCACTATCATTCAGGTGATATAATTATCTAACAGTTCAAGTGTTTGCATGTTAATCTCCCCCAACAGGATTAAAATAAGTAAAATGGGGCCGTGAAACTCACCTTAGGTTGCACAGCAAAAGTTTCCAGATAAAGAATTAAGCAAGTAGCAAGAACGAGTCTTGTGAACATAATCAATCACCTAACGAGCATAAATGTATGAGTGTGTGTTCAAGCAAAACGGCTAAGTCTAACATAATGATAAAAAACGATAGATCGTGAAGTCCGGAATATGTCGAGGATGACACGTGTGCCAAATCCGAGCGATTATCGAAATAACGAGAGAAAATACAATATATAATAATATTATATATCTTTTTCTAGGTTCAAAGATTTCAAAAATAATATATATATATATATATATATATATATATATATATACTAGGGGTATACCCGCGCGTTGCGGCGGCGGCAGTTTATAGGGCGTTATTCATTATTTATTCGCTTGTTATGACAGCGCGACAATTAACCAACGTGATTTTTTTTGTTAGTTTATTAATCCTCTCTTGATAATAGTATTGTGTGTTTATTATTATTAGCTTACAGTGGTTCGTTGCTTACATTGGTTCAGAAGCGGTAAGAAGCGTCAGTGACAGTGACTAAGAAGTGAATATGGGCAAGGCAATAATAACCTCGGTTTTGCTTTGGGAGATGTCATCTTTGAAATGCCACGTGAAAAAATGTGTAACCGATAGAAACCGGTTGTAACACTTTACCGGCTTTTTTGCAACCAGTCGCTGAAAAACCGGTTTTCTAGCCAGAGATGGGTAATCAATGTGTAACACTGGTTCGGTTAGTGATCGAAACCGGTTTCACCCTACACCGGTCTTTTTAATAACCGATTCTTTTATTTTGGTCTAACCGGTTGGGCAACTGGTTTTTTTAACCTCTAACTACAAACATGGATTAAAAGTTTAAATTCATATGAACAAACAAGTTTATAACTGTATGAACAAGCAGGTCATTATGCATCTATAGAGAACATCACAATGTTTTACAAACTAAATATAAATTATCTTAAAAGACTTATGTAAATGCTCATCTAATATATATACAAACAAGCAGTCATAGTTGGTTTTGCAGGACAACTGAGCATAATGTTTTTTTCCGCATTCATAAACAAGGAACCTCAAAATGCAATTAGTTTTGCCTATTGTTTCTTCAACAAAATGAACAACTCTTGACTAATTCAACAATGACATGAAAATTGCTAATTCATACGTAGATCACAATAAAGATAATCCAAACCGGAATGATGTAATCACTCACACCCATAGTAACATTCAATCTACTCACCGGTTAGGTTAAATAACGGGTCAAAACTAAGTTTTTCAATCTATACACACGTGTTTTTTTAGCATAATACATATTGATGGAATCATCACATGTGCTCCTTACAATAAATGAAGATCTCATTATTTGCCAAATATAAGCAGGCATCTCTCCATAAATGTTGCAGTTCTCAATACACTGTACACCAGAAGAAAAAAAACATCAAATTGTATGGTAGCTATTGCACAATCCATAATTAGATGTGGCAAAGTGCAAAGTTCAGTAACATACCATATAAGAGGTTATTGGTATGGGTGGTGTATGTTAGATTGACCAACAACATTTTTTTGTCCAGAGTTTATGTATAATCATTGTAACATATGATATTAGAAACGTATGTAATTTCACGAATAATCTAATTCTTCACTAAAATGATTTAGGTTTTAGTATTTAAATACAATATGGGTAGCTTTAACCCATTTGACCCATTTGATATGTTTTCTTTGAAACCACTTTTCTCATTGATTAAACTTAAACTCAATCTCAAATTAGCGGAGATATGAAACCATACCCATTTCCTTACAATAAAAACCTAAAAGAGCAATAAATTATATCAAATCGTAATCAACAGGCTTTAAACACAATTTAAATGGCTTGTTTGACCTGTTTTATAACCAATGATATAATAATAAAACAGATTTCTATTAGATAAAATCTTACAATAGTGTAAGACAAATCTGCAAAGTTGCAGATGCATACGCCATACACACATAAATACATTTTAAAACAGTAGTGGTTAGTGTAAAATTTAGAGACTTTAGGTACCATAAGTCCATATTACAAATTAAATCACTTTAAAAGATAAACCAAAGTAACCCGTTGGAATCATGTGTCCGCTATTGTGAGTACGTCCATATCTATCACTTAAAAAACTAAGCGATCGGTCCGCACCATGTGTCCGGACTACATGTCCACGTTACATATAATCACCTAGAAAACTGAGCCATAAGAAAGTTAAAATAACTATTCTACAGATGTAATAAACTATTTAATTATAGAACTCTTATCCTTTACCAAACTATGTAGATCAAGGATCAGAATTGTTTACAAAATTAAGATTAATGCTAGAAAACATACCCCAAGTCACAACACACTCCTCGCTGGTGGTGCTATCCGGATTAACCCGACATTCGTTACCTAACCAAAATGATTATCAAATCAGATTATGTCGATCAAGCAAAAAAAGCTTTCAGTTGTTCATGATGTGATTTCTGCAAGATTTAAGATATGAAGAAGATAAGATCAAAGTTAAAGTAGCAAAATACCTGAAGATTGTTTTGACCTTTAAGAGTCAAATGAGCTCCTTTTGTACTTCAAAATTGACATCTATTAAATAGTTCATCTATTATTCAAATATTATTCAAATAAATGAGTATTATTAACCCTGTAACAAAACAAATAGGATATAAATAATTTGAAGATAATAAATTACTTGACGTGTGTCCAGTTGAGATATGAGATGTAATATGTTTGACTTTCTAACCAAACCATGAAAAACAAGTCAATTATTTACGTTAGGAGTCAAAATGAGTTGCTTTTGAACTACAAAATTGACATCAAATAATTTATCTATTATTCAAATAAATGATTATTAGTAACCATTGTAGTAAAATTGTTAGGAAAGAAATAACTTGAACATAAACTATGTGCATCAAGTTGAGATATAAGAAGTAACAACATTGACTTTCTAAAGTCAAAACTGCACGAATTACCTAGAATGCAAGAGCAGGCCTTCCAGGTTCCTGTAGCCTTCCTATTAGGTGAATTAGCCAACGTATTGTTCATTAAACCCGGTGAATCAACCTGTATGCAAACAGTGAAATGAAGTTTGAAGCTCTAAAACACATAGAAGGACACATAATCGAGAAAATGAATATAATAACCACTGACCTATCCTTCCGCTTCAGGTACAGGTTCTTCGATTCTGCATTATCACATGCCCATTTGTCATTTCCCTGAAGGATTGCACACTCAAATTTTTTCTGTACCTGAAGCGGACACATAATCAAAGCAATTCACTAAGCATATAATTTGTTCCTATAAGATAAGATGCATATCACCCAACTGTTTCAGTGACAGTAAATCAAAAACAAAGGTATTCAAACCCACATGATCTTACTTGGTAACATAGAAATAATAATAACCCTTTTTCGAGATCAAAATGAAATATTAACCCTTTTTTCCGAACAGCAATGCATAGACACTGCTTACGTCATAATTTCCATAGTGCAAGGTTTGAACAACAAAATCATCTCATTTTGATCGTGAAGAACAAAAACCAGAGATCAAAATCGGGTTTATGATCCAACTCAAATGTAACAAAAATAAAAATTTGTACTTTGTAAATTCAGGAAGACTTATAGAGCCCCCCCCCCCCCCCCCCAATGAAACATCAGACATTTATAATAACTTTGTAAATTCTAACTCAAATGAAATAATAATAATGAGCACAAACACAGCTGAAAGTAAGGTCCGACCTGAGCCCATTTTTTAACAAAATGTTTGACCAAACCTTCTTGATAACCCAATGTTATGAAAGTTTGTCCTAACGCTAGCGCTTCTATGTGTACGTTCCTTGCTTGGGTGTGCTTTAACTTTAAGTAAAAACATTCAAAACACCATTATTCAGATTTTAAATTGTTCCTGCAAATACAAACACAGTTTTCACATAAGAATAAAAACTGGTTTAAAAATAACTATATGGAAGCACCAGAAGAATGTATCATTTTGCCAATATTGAACATAATAAAAATGATAATATAAATACCAACCATGGTAAGTATTCTGGAAAATTCATCGTTTTCTTGATATCCAGAACCTGAAAATGACAATATAACCATTTAATCTAAAAAACCTAAAAATGACCCAATAAACCAAGAAGTTAACCTCCAAAGTGAATACGTTGACTAAAATCATTAAAATTAAGTCTGAACAAACAATGAAATCAGTTGTAGGGGACAAAACAGCAGCAACATCATACACAACCAGACTAAAATGAAGTGAATAACTCTCATACAATACACAATTACAATCAAACATGTTACACTTATGTAGCAGCAGCAACATCATACACATCTTGTAACATTCAAAAGGAAATTTAAATGAAAAACGTAATACAGAGCTGGACCGATAGTATTAGTAATACCTGCACTCCAGTAACTCATCCATGGAGCATGACCAGTGCCATTATTGGGCCACAACTTTATCGCTATTCATCAAACAAAGAATATCAATACAATTATTCATTAACTAAATCCTAGATCATGGATCAAGAAACACTTATTCATAAATGACCAAGAGGCATTGTACCTGCAAAAGCATAACACCATTTATGTCATATCTACTGAGAACTGGTTCTGCTCCCACGGCTAATTTATGGAAATAATAGAAACAACTTAAGTAAATAAAAAGACAAAACATTTATATATAGCCAACATATACAAGTTGGTGTTTGTGATTCGGGAGAGAGAAGACGTGGATCTGAAAAGCAAACAAAAGGCAACAACCATCGAGACAAAATGCAAATTTATGCAGAAATTAGAACGAAGGCAAAAAGAAAAGCTTACCTGATTCGTTAATGGTGGCGATTTTAACGTTAGATCGAGATTCTGTGGAGACGATATGGATCGAGATACGTTAATGGATGTTTGGATTTAGGGTTCGGTTTCAGTTACGATGAAATTCCGGAGCTGTGTAACACGTTGCCGACGCTGGATTTAGGGTTCGGTTTCGTCAGATCCAAGAGTTTAACGGACGAAGATCTCGAAGAACTTAAAGGGTGTTTGGATTTAGGGTTCGGTTATGAGGAAGAAGAGGAAACAGGAAGGTTAATGGATTGAACTCAAAATCAAACGCAGTGTATTATAGGTGATTTGAAATCGGAAGTTGGTACCCGTGATTTTGAATTTTAATTGACCGCCCAAATTAAAGCTGTCTACAAAAGCAAAAAGTTAATGTGTGTTTCCAATGCCTGCAAGTCTGCAACCCTGAATCAACAGTGAAAGTGAAGAAGAAAAGAAACAGGGAGAAAAGATGGTTGTACTTGTACATCTGCACTATCGTTGGATTAGAATATGAAAAGGAGAAAAGAGGTAACTGGATAGTAAAGATGACCTAACTTTCAGTTAGATTAAGAGATTAAGAGATTTCATATTTACAACATTGCCACTCAAAAGAGATGCATTATAAGATAGTAAAGATATATATATATATATATAATATATATATATATATATTTAAACCAAACGTGCAATTGACGTTAATAACGGGTTTGTGAAAACAAGAAACATATAAAAGTTCACATAAAGTATCATTTGTTTCATTAAACCGACGACACATGATTATTTATATTAGTCTATGCAAATATATCTATTTTACCATTTTACATAGAACCATGATTTTTTTTAGTTAATCTATATAAAATATGAAAACTATATTTTAGTTTAAAACGACAAAGTTTACGGGTTAATAGTCCAAAACATAGTTTTACAGGTTTAGACATTCCTAGAAACTCAGTTAATCAAGTTTTAGTTTGAACAAATCCCTTGAATCATCAAATAAAAATATATAGAAAATTTTAGAGGTTATACGGGTCGAACCCGCGACCTTATGTTTCATGCGCACACAAGATACCACTCGGCCAACAATGCTTTTTGTTTAGAACCCGGAAATGAAATCTTTTATCCAGTAAGGGACGGCCAGAATTAGGTTTAAAGGAAAAGAAGTAAAAGAAAACGAAGAGAGAGGGTTTAGAACCCGTGACCTCGAGTACAGGAGGCGAATGGTCTACCCACTGGACTACCCGGGACTTTGTGTTATAACCCGGAATTGAAAACATATAACTAATAACAGTTACGAGTCTTCTTCTTCCTCTAGAACTCCGGTGGCCGGAGTTTTATACCGGTCACCGGAAAAACGCGAAAGCTGATACGGACCAAGAAAAAAATGCGATTTACAGAGATGAATGATTACCTCAATTTGGAACGAGCGTTTGATGCGTTTTTTTGTTGTCGAAACTAAACCCGAACAATCTCGAACTCTCGAACGAGTCACACGAACGGGACTAAAACTCAACACCAACAACTGTGAATATCGAACAGGGGCCTGATGGTGCTTGGCGGTGGTCCTCGGTGGTCAGCAGGTGGCGACAGGGTGGTAGCACCCAGCCGGATTTCTTTGCAGTGGGTTTTACTCGCGATGGTTCACCGAAGAGAAACAAACACGATGGTTCCAGAGAGTGACAGGGGCGAAGAAGATTGTGAATGGTGTTCAATGATCGAATTAAGGCTGATGAAACGAGGAGGTGAGCTCAATCGATGTCCTTTAATCGCAAATTGATTGCTCGATGTCGGTTACCATAGTTAAACCACCACCGGTTACGTTGAGGGTCCAAATCACTTCTTGGTAATGGCAGGTTCAGTCCCTCACTGATTTACAAAGAGAGTTTTCAAATTATGGTTATGACAATGCTAGTCCCCCAAGGTTTTGTTGTTTTAAAGAGGTTTCGGGAATGACCAAACTAGTCCCTCAAATTAAAAGATGTTAACAAGCTCTAATGGGACTTAACGGAGATAACTTAAATGACGACTAAACGTGCGTATGTCAAGGCTTATTTAACGTGTGATGTTTATAATTTATAAACCTTTTTACGTTCACTTAAAATCACGAATACTAATTATAAATATATTTTAAGTTCACATAAAATCATAGATTTCAATCCACTCTTATACGTTTAAACTCGCATAAAATCATAAAAGTTTACTGTATACCTACGTGACATGATGTCACATAAAATCACGAATAAATTACGTGAATATATATATATATATATATATATATATATATATATATACTTATCACATAAAATCATCGCTTTAATTGTCACATAGAATGACAAAACGTTCACACGAAATTACAACATATGATTTACATAAAATCATAGAATACAAACGTCTAGACTTTAAGTTCATGCTCGTATAATGATGGTTATATAAAACCTGATTTGCTAAGGTCAACACAGTCAACACATAAATGTTCACACAACATTTATTACAGTTTAAGTTCAGTTAAATCAGAAAAAGACTTGAAAAGACGGATTGTCACAGTATCCCCTTGTTGAAGAATTTTCGTCCTCGAAAATTGCGTAACGTGGTAAAAGTTAATGAGCTAGACACAAGAAAAAAAGAAAAGAAAAAAAAATTCTCAGTCGTCACATCATCCCCTTGTTGAAAGAATTTCGTCCCGAAATTTAAATTGGTGACGTATCGAAATAATCCAGGGTTCTTACCGAAAGGGAGTCAAGAATGTTATGATAAAAAAAAAATGCTTGCCCGGTGTTGAGAAGATGTTAAAATTTTAGTGGATTTCAAAAGAATTTCGAATCGAAAGTATAGAAAGTGATTTCCTATCAAATGTTCTCCAATGAGAAGAGTCTAACAACAGTATTATGGGGATCGCGTTGAGTGGCAAGGCCGAACAGAGTAACATGATACATAAGTAACAGAAATCAAAATTTCATTATGAAGAAGAACCGTAACATGTCCGAGTAACCTCCAACTATCGTACTCAACACTGGGAGTGAGATTTCCATTTCGTGTCTGCTTTCAGTTAAGGTGTTCACATTTCATGCAATAGCGGTCAAAATAGCATACGAGTCTCTACGAAGGTTTCTTTTAAAGGTTTATATGGTCAAAGCGTACTAGCATGCAATCTATCATGAAGGTTTTATCATACAACGCATACAATTGTCCTAAAATCTGATATACTATCATACAATACCAGCATGGCATATCTCGAGCATATAAGTTCATAGACTAACCAAGACAACCCATACGATGCAAAGTTGACGGGGCAACTTCACACAGTCTTGTCATTCCCACCGAGGTAGGAGACTTAGGACCTTGTATGGCGTATGGTTTTCATACTTAATCAAGTTAATATGTTCATAACATGTCATTTTATGGTACCTATCACATTTCATACACATAACTAATCATGCAATTTTTACGCAACTTATGTTTAAACCAGCACTTCAATGATTAATCAATTTAGGTACCCTAAACATAGGATTAGATTCTCAAATCTTAGCATGCATAAACATGTATGTTTTATAAACATTTTTCATGAAATGATTAGAAGCAAACATATTATTTATCATCGTTAAAAAGGTTCAACAGTTGCTCACATACTAAAATATAACTGGTAACACGCTGATTTTGTGACAAAAGGACCGAGGTCTACAGAGAAATCCAATCAAGAGCCCACTGCCATTTTACAGGTAACACGTAGCAATATGTTTTAGAGACGAATTACTTAGTTCTGTTACAAATTATTCAAGAAATCACATAGACAATCAGGTTCAAATTCAAGTTAGAGTTCAGTATCATACAACATATCATCATGCACTATACCTTGTTAATGAATCCAAACAATTAGAGGGAAGATCCAACAAAATAAAAGTCTAACTATGATGTACCGAATATTGAAAAGTGATCTGCAGGATTACGCATGGCATCAAGCATGAGAATAACAAATAGAGGAAAAGCGCTAACGGCTTAATTTGTGAATTCGAGTAAGTGATGGGATAACAAGATTATGATAGTCGCAACTACACATCTCAAGAATGACATGTGAGTTTAAACCAGGACTAGTGAAGATACCAGCAAGGAGGATGCAAATAACGTAATGGATAGTATAGAATTCAGAGAGAAATATATAGCGTGCGTGACAAGATTTTGCAAGGAATTCGCGTAAATAGATATCGAAATGAACGTGTCAAGGGTTATACAATCCGATAGAGTAAACGTCTCGTTAGAAAAATCTTCATTGTTTAAGCTCACTGGCATGCTCAATCTATTTGATGTCCTTGCGCTTCATGCGTCATGATTCTTTTCTTGTCAAAACATTGGTTCAAATGGTTTTCAAAAGTAAGATAAAGCACGAAGGTGTTATAAAAGGGTGTCCACGAAACAAAAACATCAGAATGTTCAAAAGCGGCTTTGGCTTGGGTTGCCTGTATATATATGCATTTTTTTTCCAGGGTTTAGTACAAGTTTACCGCGGGTCAAAAGATCAAATTGAGTGTTCCTTAGAAAAGGATCAGGGCCATTACCTCTGTGAATGGGAAGTCGACCCAAAATCAGTGTCCCTTAAACGACATTCGATCTACTTCTTATACATGCTTCTAAACGTTGGAGTTGATCATTCGATCAGGCGGTTTTTCATTCATAAGGGGAAAATCTTAGGTTTTAAAACGGTGATGATCATCTGAGTCAGAACTCACATCTGATTCGTAGCAGAAAGTTCGCTTTAGGGGAGTTTTTCTTCTAGACTCGGGCAATTAAAAGCATGAAGTTTGATTATTTTGGGTATGTCTCTTTTGGTAGGAATACGTAAGGGATATCTGTAATCTCGGAGAAAGTAGCATTAAGCAGTTTTGTCGAGGACATAGTCTGGCTAGATGGATTTTCTCAAGATTAGGCTCTTGTGTATGACTCTAAAGTTAATCCTTGGTCCGGTACTGGTACCACATTCAACGTGCCACCAATGTTTATATATAGGGTGTACCGCAGCTAGCCCACCACACTACTAGCACCTTGAAGGCGTACCAGCTACCCACCATTACTAGATATTAGTCAAACCACATTGGATATTTTTGCCGGAAATAGAGTACGTCACGTTTCTCCCATACGCTTGAATGTAAAGGGGGCGAGAGATTAAAACCTTACTACGTTATGCGAACAAAAGGTGTAAGTAGATGCGTAAGGTCTGTTATTCTAGTGAAGGTTGTCGAGAGGTTGGCACACGCAGCGCGAATATCATAAAGCTTCAGGTTTCAAGATGACCAAAATTTAAATAGGCGACAAGGTTTAGGTTCAAGCTGGGGGTTGATCAATGAAAGTTTTCTGAAAAGGACGTTGAGGATCCATGTACCAGAAATTTGTCGATAGTTGTTATGATAGGAGCGTTAATAAATACACAAAATGCATGGATAACTTGATGTACTCTAAGCGTAAAAAGGTAAAATACAAGGTTGATGGTACGATTAACTATAGATAACAAGAAGTTCATGCTCGATGGGTATAAATAGGGCTTCCATAAAAAGCTTGGTATTGTTACTGCGATTGAAGCACAATGTAGTCTCATCATCAATGGTGTTAACTAGTTGAAAAGCTAACCAAAAGTGTAACCTTTTCCGGTTTAAAGCTTGAAAGTTCATCCAAGACATAAAGAATTACAAAACACGAGAATCGAAAATTGTCGGTTGCTAAATCATGAAAGGTTGAATTATGCAAACAAAAATCGATAGTTCAGGCTCAGGAGATCAATCGGAATAGTCCTTACGTTAAAACTGGAAGTCATTAGTTTGAAAGTCAGGAAGGATTCTCACTAACATTAGCCCCATTAGAGATAAATATGCTTGCGGTGTGGTAGGCAGTTTGTACAACCGTGTCGATGTTGCTAGCAACAAGTATTGGTTCGCACAAGAAAATCAGAGAGTATGATTCTTCGAAGGGTAAATTCACAAGAGCTTTCAGCCAACAAATACGCTCCAGTGCTCACGGTATATGATTTATCCAATTCGTTCTTCTAAAGTTGTCTAGGTATCCGTCCGGTGAATGCATGTCCAAGTTATCTCATGATCGTAAAGTTCCAGGGATTGATATGGTCGGTAAGATCGTAAAAATAGAATTATGATTCAGGATGAGTTCAAACCAGTCAAGGGTTTCGTCGAGAGTGTTCTTAGTTAAGGAAGACTGGTCATTGAAATACACGAGTGTGACGGTGTCCTACGAGGACCAACTATTCCTAATATCCTTCAAAAGGGTTCACGTATGGATTAGAATCCAATAGTAAAGGGGCAAAGTCAGGTGCGGTAGCGTTTTCAAAGATAGATGACTTCGATCATTCGGTTGAGTTCAACATGTTTAACATTCAATACCACGAGGAGGAAATAAAATTCTCAGGAATTTGGCCCCAATATGACCATTGGCTTGCCTAGTAGGATTCTCCAGGATTTCCATATACTGCAAATTACATTTACGTGTGCACCCGTAACTGTGATTTACTTTATATGGTCACCCTAGTTCCTCTTACTTCAGCTACCATGTATGGTGTGGTCACTAACCCATGGTTATCTTGACCGAAATTTGTTAATGAGACAAGTTTTCGAGAATAGAATGCTCACTCAGATTGGAATGACTCACCGGAAGCGAGTCAGCCAGAAATTTAGCTCAAAAGGATCTGAGTAGGGTTTATCACAATGACCCTAGCTTCGCTCGAAGTTAGAGAACAATTATCACACATACTGGCATGATCGCAATCCGATACACAAAGTGGGAATTTCAGTCGACCCGCATCAGGTTTCATCGGGGTTGATAGAATTGTACTCAAGTTGTATATTTCAACGCACAACGCGGTAAAATCGAGAAGGGAAAGATCTTAAGATATCAGGGCAAATGCGAAAACGATCAGGGTAACAGAGGCGGATACAAGTGCCCCATAGGCAACCACTTAAATCCATACACTGCTGCCTCTTGTGAAGCTAAATGTTCGCGCCACTAGCACATCATGATAACATATCTTGAATAGGTGAGTGTAGAGGTATATGTAAGGCAGGTAATCACTGTAGGTCCGAAAATCTCCCAAACACACGATATACTAATCAAACACGAGTGCGGAATCCTCGTGAATGATCGATTCAAGAAAATAGTAGAAGAATAGACTAGATCTTTAAGAAAGATGAAGTCTTGAATGGAAATCAGCTACTATGAAGCTTGAAGAAGAGCTGATCGGAATCACACACACAAGGGGAAATCGTAAATAGGTTCTCCAAAGCTTAGTTAATCATAAACACACATGGGTTTATATAGGTACCCAATGGGTTTACTATTGGGCCCCTTGTGGATCATAAACCCAATAGTAAACCCAAACCCAATCATAAACTAGCCTAAATACAATAGCAAACTAGCCTATAATTCTAATTAAACCCTCCCAGCCCAGCCCAACATATTTAATATTACAAGCCTCATAATCTAGCCTCTACAATCTTCCCCTAGGCTTGTGATATTAAATGTCTTCGATCTTTGAAAATTCTTCTTCTTGACTGGCTTGCATAGATGTTGATGAAGATTCTTTCCGCAGAAATCTTCAATGGGTTTCATGATGGGCACATGGGACTTCCTCTTGATCAGCATCAGCTCGAACTTCTTGAATTGAACAAGCAATGAAATGGAGGACTCTCATTGACTTGCTTCTTTTGAAAGCACTGGTTCTTGCTGAATCTTCGGTAACTGTCTTGAATCTCCAAAACAATTAGAGGGTTGAAATTTTGAAAACCCCTAACTTTGAAGAATTTGATTGTTGATCTTCAAACTTCATGATCTCTGACTGCTCTCTGTATCATTTTCTTCAACGATTGACTTGAAATCTTCAGCTTCCCCTAAGCTTGTGAACATATTCTTTGAAGCTCTTTTGAAAAACTTGTAAAGACACCAACAACTTCCCCTGAACAGTTGCTTATTCAGATGGAAGTCTTGTCCAGCTGGTTCTTTAACTTGAGCAGTAACAACATCTTTCTATCATCAACCTGTCTGACACACAAATGAAAAAATATACTCCACCAGACATTTGATGATCGGTCTTTGGGTTAGGAGGTAATTATCATCTGTTCAGTTGATTCAAATTAACATAATTTTAACCAAAAACCCTAATATAGATTACAGGTTTTCTATAAAACTTTCCCTGAACCCAAGACCTCTAAAGACTTCCCCTTAGCTGATTACTTCCCCTCAGCTAAGGACTTCCCCTGAGATAATACATATTATCCTCGAGTTCCCTTCGGATACTATGTATTATGGAAGTCTTTTCGGATAATAAGTATCATCCTCGAGTTCCCTTCGGATAATACTTATTATCCCCTCTCCTTCCCCTAAAAATTTGTCAAGATCTGACGGAGGAAGTCTTTTCCATTAGATAATAAGTATCATCCTCGAGTTCCCTTCGGATAATACTTATTATCCCATACTCCTTCCCCTAAAAATTTGGCAAGATCTGTCGGGGGCATATTGTCATGCATTAAAACCCATGGAAACGACATTTTGACTTCTCAAATCAACCTGGCCAAGACGAAAACACACTAAAAAGAACTTAACGACTCACACACGAAAGATAAAAACTAAACAAATACTTACCAAACCAAACATGAGAAAGTTTACAAGGGATCAAACCGTATGAATCTGACTGAGGAACCCTTTTCAGCTTCAGTTACTTGACTAGTCCAGGTGATTGCCGGTATGTTTGTCCGCTTTAAACTCAAACCCGTTTAATCCCAACCGAATGCGTCATGCTTAATATAGTACATTATTACCGTCATGTTTAATTGTCCCCACACCCAAGCGTACACAGCAAAACCTACCCAACCTCAGAGTTTATTGAGGATTCACAAACCCCCAACTTGAGGAACCATGCAACACCGTTATGACTACCACTCATTTCATTAACCATCAGTTGGTGATCAGGTCGGCCGCTAAGCACGCAAAGAAGACCAACTGAGTGATTATTTATTCTCTTTTCTTTTTCATTTTTTTTTTATTTTTTTTCATTTTCATTTTCTTTTGCTCTGTGGTGTTGTCAAGATAGCATAAACATGGCGTGTGAGAGAGTGAATACTAGGTATAATTACCACTCTCAACCCGTTTTTGTCGGGACTCAGTCTTTTAAACCATGCAACCTAGGATGGGAAGCTAAACATATATATCTTTTAAGTTCACTGCACTTTCATTGGAGGTCATAAGTTTAGGTCGAGCCTACCGAGCATATCACCGTGGAGCTTGCCTTTCACTTCCGCCTTACGCGTGTCAGCCATCTCCAACCCGGTCATTCATTTTACTTCCCCTAAACTTCTCAAAAACATGACACAAACAATTAAACACAAACAATAAAAAATTGAAAAGCACACTATTTTTGAGGGGTCAACTTTTTCTTCATCTTTACATTTCTTCCCCTTGCTTTTTGATTTTTAATGCTACAATTTTGTGAACATTATTTTTTCAATTTTTTTTTTATTTATTTTTTTTTTCTTTTTTTTTAAACAATAAAGATAAAACACACAAACACACTTAAAAGAACAAAACACAAAATTTTGAAGATATCTGGCCAAGCTAACTTTCAAAGTATTGATTTGAAAAATTTTAGAAAATTGGGTTTCATGACATGCACACTTCATTGCATTTGAAGTCAAACACTTAATCAATCAAGTGAAAATTTTAAAAAGATTTGACCCAAAACACCCTTTGCTGCCTCATCATTCAAACAACCAAGTTAAGAACAGCACCTTTCATGCTGAATTTTACCTTTTACCTCTCAAAGAGACATACCTTACAGTGCATAGATATCTTGACATGACATGAAGATACGTCTCCTAAAATGTGCCTGGAACAATCACTTATCAACAAACAGATTAGTAATAAAAATGTTAGTGATAATCCTCCTTGACTGTTCCTGCACAGAGTGAGAGATTAGTTAGCTAATAGTACCCAGGCCATTGTTTTTCTGGGTACTCCTGAGGAATCAATGAATGAAATTTCTTTTAAAAACATTCCTTTTGAAAGATCAGGAAGTTGGGATGATTCGGTTATAGCTGCCTTGACTTTTGGCTTCCAAATTCAAGGTGATTTAACATTTGTTTTAGTCATTTTTGGAGTTATGACCTTAGGTATTTCAACCTTCTTCATTTTAGATTCACTTTTCAAAACAATTTTTGTTTTAGTCACCTTTTGAGTTGTGACTTTAGGTATTTCAACCTTCTGCATTTTAGAAATATTTTTCAAAACAGTTTTAGTTACCTTGGGAGGGGTAACTTTGAGTTTTTCAAGTTTTGATTGCTTTGAAAATGGTTTCATCACCTTTTTCTGAAAATTTTGGTAACTTGGAAAGCTGTTGTTTTGATTTAAAGATTTTCTTTCAGCTTTGGCAGCGCCCCAATGTTGATCAGAGGGTTTAACCTTAGGAGTAACAGTCTTCATTGCCTTAGGTTTCTGCACCATCATCGGCTTAGACTTTACAGACTCCTGAGATGAAACCCTTTGACTTTTTGGAAAGTAGGGTTCATAGGGGCGATAAAGACAGTTTCTAGCAATATGACCAGCGATGCCACAATTAAAGCAAGTCTGCTTCTTTAGATAGAAGTCAGACGTGTACCCATTTGTCTTTGGTGGCTGATATGGAGCTGGTTTGCTCTGTGTCTGCTTCTTTGGTCCATTTGCTGATCCAAGATTGACTCTTGGCTGGTTCCTCGAAGCCTGTGTCGAACCTGTCTTAACCGTCTTTGTGCTTCCTTGATTCGTTGACGTTGAAGCACCATTCTTGCAATTACAACAACAACTGCATGATCCAACTGAAGAAATGGGAGTCCCAACTACTCCCTTTAGTTTTTCATTCTTCACTCCAGCTGTTGGCTTCATACTCGGATGCTTAATGGTGATCTTTGGCTTCTCATCTTTAGCTTCACTGATCACTCCATCAGTTAGTCCCTTGAACTTGGAGGAGAAGGATGGTAAGTCATACCCAACATCTGGTTCTTGGTCAAACATAGATCCAGATGTCATAAAGATCTTCCCCTCAGGCCGTGTTGTCAAGATCACCTTTTCCCTTTTGACTTCGTCAACAACTTTCAAGCATGGGGTTTCAATTTTAGGGTATGGTTTCAACTCTATCCCAGCTTCATCAGACTTAGAGTTGTGACACCTGTCATATCTCTGACACTCAGCATCATTGTCTGATATATCTTTTACTCTCCCTTCACCATAAGTCATGTTTGCTTCATTATCAATTTCCTCTTGAGTCAATGGTGTAGTTCCAACCAAGACACTATCAATAGGCGGAGCAGCTTCTTTATAATCTGACTTGGTTCGTTCAACTTGATCCTCACTAAGAAGTATTCCTATAATGTCTCTGGGAACTGGTGGAGGAATAATGCTGTTTGCAGCCAAGGCCTTATCAGTCTTTTCTGATCCAAATCCAGGTGTGTGTTTCCCAACTTGACCAGTCACAACAGCATGTGACAATTCCTTTCCAGCATCAAGCATTCTTTTGCTTCTCATTTGATTCATATCAAGTTTTACTTGCAACTCATTGTTTTTATGCTTAAGTTCATCTATCTGCTTACTAAGCTCAGCTATTTCTAACTTAGCGTTGTCATACAGATAAGCGTTCTCAGTTGCTAGTTTCTGATATTTCACTATGTCTAGTTTCTGAGCTTTTACCTTATCCTCATTCTTTTGCCATCTACCCTTAAAAGAACTCCTTTCGCATTTTACCTCAAACAGTTCTGACTGAAAATTTTTACAGATTTGCCTAAGTCCAGGAATTATACGAGCACAAGTAGGATTGGGGCATATCTCAGCATCTTCGTCCTCAAGTATATTCTTTTCTTCAACCACTAAACTCATTTTGCAGCTTCTGAAAATCTTGAAAAATCTGCAAAAACGGCAAAATCGGCAAAAGTACTATTCAAAGAATAGTGTCACTATTCAAAGAATAGTGTCAAAAACTTAAAACTGAAAAACGGAGGCCTTCGGAGTGGAATTTGGGGGTCAAAACGGGCTCCCCTGGACGTTAGTCGGGGGTAATTCTGGGGCTTGTTGTTACGAACGTCGTGTAAAAATTTGAGCTTCTAACTCCAAACGAGTCAAAAGTTACGCCCGTTTCCGTGAAAGTGAGAAAAAGTGACTTTTTGCCGCAAAAACCTGTTTCCGATCGTAAACACCGTTTCCGATCGTAAACACCTGTTTACGATCAAAGCCAAATCGTAAACACTTAACCGCCTCAAATAATCGTAAACTCCGATTACGATTTCCGATTACGACCCCGGATCGTAAACACCTGTTTCCGATTAGGAAAAATCGTAAACACCCTTTACGACTTTGCAAAGTCGTAAACACAAGTACACCAAAATGTACAATCGTAAACAACTTCTTCAGGATCGTAAACAAGCAATCTTCAAGCAATATCCAGAAATTTCAGTCGTAAACCCTCAAAACTCCAAGAACATAGCAGTAGCGATGATCGGAAACACCAAAAACTTCAAATCTTCAACAAAAACTTCAAAACCAACCCAGAAAACACTTGAATCTATATCGTGAGAGCCTCGAATCTAAGATTCTTGGCTCTGATACCAATTGTAGGTCCGAAAATCTCCCAAACACACGATATACTAATCAAACACGAGTGTGGAATCCTCGTGAATGATCGATTCAAGAAAATAGTAGAAGAATAGACTAGATCTTTAAGAAAGATGAAGTCTTGAATGGAAATCAGCTAATATGAAGCTTGAAGAAGAGCTGATCGGAATCACACACACAAGGGGAAATCGTAAATAGGTTCTCCAAAGCTTAGTTAATCATAAACACACATGGGTTTATATAGGTACCCAATGGGTTTACTATTGGGCCCCTTGTGGATCATAAACCCAATAGTAAACCCAAACCCAATCATAAACTAGCCTAAATACAATAGCAAACTAGCCTATAATTCTAATTAAACCCTCCCAGCCCAGCCCAACATATTTAATATTACAAGCCTCATAATCTAGCCTCTACAATCACGAGTACCTCCCATGCTAGGTTAAAGATCTAAGGATAGGAAGATGTATTACACCACTTTCCCTATGCAACATACGTCCATAATATGAGTACTACGCACAGTTGTTCAATTCGGAATATTCCCGAGTAGCAATCAGCTCGTCAAAAGTATAAACGTGATCCTTCGATCTGATTCGACGTCTTGTTGTACATGAATGTTAACCAAGAGGTACACAACTTAGAGAGGTTAAGAAAAATGACTCAAGACTAACCGGCTCCTCGCCGTGAGTATAAGGGGATTTGATGATGTAAACAACAAATCGTAAACCAAGTGCGTGTAGGAGTGAGTATCACGATGCATGAGAAAAATGTTTAAGTGCAACTAATGCAAAACAGTTACAGTCTAAGACGAATCTTAGTTCGCTGCAACCAATGGCTCTGATACCAATCTGTCACACCCCCAAAAATCCCACGCGCGATAACGCGCCGCAGGGTGCGTGACAAACCAGAATCGCCGTCCATTAGTTACACCAAACGACCAGTAATTAATAAAAGTTGTATATTTCATTAAAATATAAATTCAGAGTGTTACAATTGCGGAAGCGTAAATACAATTAAATTATTTATGTAAAAACATCGTCACCTAAGGTGACGTGGCTTGTTCAAAGACACAAAAAGGGTTTCAAAGTCTCATGCATGCATACTCGTGATACTCGAACATCTGCAACCTGAGAAATAACATGCTAAAAAGTGTCAACACAAAGGTTGGTGAGTTCACAGGTTTATCAGTTCAAAAACAATTCCAGTTAATGTAAATTGATTGTTCAACAACAGTCCTAGTTCAGTGTAAATCAACTGTTCCTCGACAGTTCGAGTTTAAGTTCAAGGTTGACTGTTCAACAACAGTTCGAGTTCATGTTCAAGTTCAGTTAATAAAATCCAGATAATATATCAATAGCTAGCTAGGCTATTTTCAAGAAATCAGTGCACGTTTGACTAGATAAACTAGCTATCCAGTTACTGAAGCTCGACAGGTTCAATTGTGCCTCGTTAAGACTAAGAAGTATATAACACCCGTTCGATATCCGATCAAGTCAGTGCGAATGACCCGGGTGGGGCTTGTCAGGCCCAGTAGATCTACCAAATAAGTTCCCGCTGATGTCACATTGACAGTAACTCTAAAAGTGAGGACTTTATCATAAGTGTGCCACTATCATTCAGGTGATATAATTATCTAACAGTTCAAGTTTTTGCATGTTAATCTCCCCCAACAGGATTAAAATAAGTAAAATGGGGCCGTGAAACTCACCTTAGGTTGCACAGCAAAAGTTTCCAGATAAACAATTAAGCAAGTAGCAAGAACGAGTCTTGTGAACACAATCAATCACCTAACGAGCATAAATGTATGAGTGTGTGTTCAAGCAAAATGGCTAAGTCTAACATAACGATAAAAAACGATAGATCGTGAAGTCCGGAATATGTCGAGGATGACACGTGTGCCAAATCCGAGCGATTATCGAAATAACGAGAGAAAATACAATATATAATAATATTATATATCTTTTTCTAGGTTCAAAGATTTCAAAAATAAATAAATATATATATATATATATATATATAATATATATATATATATATATATATATATATATATATTTAAACCAAACGTGCAATTGACGTTAATAACGGGTTTGTGAAAACAAGAAACATATAAAAGTTCACATAAAGTATCATTTGTTTCATTAAACCGACGACACATGATTATTTATATTAGTCTATGCAAATATATCTATTTTACCATTTTACATAGAACCATGATTTTTTTTAGTTAATCTATATAAAATATGAAAACTATATTTTAGTTTAAAACGACAAAGTTTACGGGTTAATAGTCCAAAACATAGTTTTACAGGTTTAGACATTCCTAGAAACTCAGTTAATCAAGTTTTAGTTTGAACAAATCCCTTGAATCATCAAATAAAAATATATAGAAAATTTTAGAGGTTATACGGGTCGAACCCGCGACCTTATGTTTCATGCGCACACAAGATACCACTCGGCCAACAATGCTTTTTGTTTAGAACCCGGAAATGAAATCTTTTATCCAGTAAGGGACGGCCAGAATTAGGTTTAAAGGAAAAGAAGTAAAAGAAAACGAAGAGAGAGGGTTTAGAACCCGTGACCTCGAGTACAGGAGGCGAATGGTCTACCCACTGGACTACCCGGGACTTTGTGTTATAACCCGGAATTGAAAACATATAACTAATAACAGTTACGAGTCTTCTTCTTCCTCTAGAACTCCGGTGGCCGGAGTTTTATACCGGTCACCGGAAAAACGCGAAAGCTGATACGGACCAAGAAAAAAATGCGATTTACAGAGATGAATGATTACCTCAATTTGGAACGAGCGTTTGATGCGTTTTTTTGTTGTCGAAACTAAACCCGAACAATCTCGAACTCTCGAACGAGTCACACGAACGGGACTAAAACTCAACACCAACAACTGTGAATATCGAACAGGGGCCTGATGGTGCTTGGCGGTGGTCCTCGGTGGTCAGCAGGTGGCGACAGGGTGGTAGCACCCAGCCGGATTTCTTTGCAGTGGGTTTTACTCGCGATGGTTCACCGAAGAGAAACAAACACGATGGTTCCAGAGAGTGACAGGGGCGAAGAAGATTGTGAATGGTGTTCAATGATCGAATTAAGGCTGATGAAACGAGGAGGTGAGCTCAATCGATGTCCTTTAATCGCAAATTGATTGCTCGATGTCGGTTACCATAGTTAAACCACCACCGGTTACGTTGAGGGTCCAAATCACTTCTTGGTAATGGCAGGTTCAGTCCCTCACTGATTTACAAAGAGAGTTTTCAAATTATGGTTATGACAATGCTAGTCCCGCAAGGTTTTGTTGTTTTAAAGAGGTTTCGGGAATGACCAAACTAGTCCCTCAAATTAAAAGATGTTAACAAGCTCTAATGGGACTTAACGGAGATAACTTAAATGACGACTAAACGTGCGTATGTCAAGGCTTATTTAACGTGTGATGTTTATAATTTATAAACCTTTTTACGTTCACTTAAAATCACGAATACTAATTATAAATATATTTTAAGTTCACATAAAATCATAGATTTCAATCCACTCTTATACGTTTAAACTCGCATAAAATCATAAAAGTTTACTGTATACCTACGTGACATGATGTCACATAAAATCATGAATAAATTACGTGAATATATATATATATATATATATATATATATATATATATATATACTTATCACATAAAATCATCGCTTTAATTGTCACATAGAATGACAAAACGTTCACACGAAATTACAACATATGATTTACATAAAATCATAGAATACAAACGTCTAGACTTTAAGTGCATGCTCGTATAATGATGGTTATATAAAACCTGATTTGCTAAGGTCAACACAGTCAACACATAAATGTTCACACAACATTTATTACAGTTTAAGTTCAGTTAAATCAGAAAAAGACTTGAAAAGACGGATTGTCACATAGCCTCTGCTTATTACATGGAAAGTGTTATTTCTTTGAATTTTATTATGGAGAATAGTAATCAGATCAGGGTTATCAAATTTAAGACATTACTCTTGGTCTAGTAACTTGATTTTCATAAGGTTGAAATCTTTTTGTTTGTATACATTTGATGCGGTCTTAATGAGTCCCAGGTAATTTGTTCATTAATTTTTAGAAGTTCAGTATAGGTGTGCTATGTATAGTTGTAGTGTACTGTCCTGTTACTAACCTGTAAGAACCTTATTATATGATTTTCTCGGTTTTCCAGCATGCCATAAGTTGTAAACTGTAGTAAAACCTTGGGATTGGTCTTTCTGCAATTGGGTGAAATTTTGTTCTTTTTGCAATTAGAATTGATGCCTCATGGTCGGCCAGTCTTCCTGAAGATCTCGCTGTGGTGCAAATGTGACCATCTATTTTGTAGCATGAGTCTTCTTTGAATGAGGAGTAAATGTGAGTGTCCTTGATTTCACATTTACCTTCAATTACATCACCCTGCCAGAAAAGTTCATGAAACAATCATGACATGATACGTACAGTAAATTTCTATGAGAAAGTTATCAGCGACAGTCAAAGTGTGTACCTTTTGGTCTATCAATAGCATGTACCTATGCTTAGGTGCTTGTTTTCCAAGGTATTGTGTGAACTTTTTAAGGACCCGCACCTCAAATGGAAACGGTTCATCTTCTGCAATGATATTAGCCAGCCCTCTTGATGTCATGTTTTGTGTCTATTTATTTTTGTTGTTGAAGCAATGGTTGTATATGCAAATGGGTTTACTTATGACAGTTAGTATGAATAACAAAGAATATGTATTTTTATGTAATATCATTACTGATACATAGAAATTTTGATGTTACAATGTATGTGTGTATACAGTATACTGTACAGTTATTCTGTGTATATGTAAAAGATATTTAAGTAAAAACTATTCATATGAGTTTTGATCACTGCTAAAATTGTTTTGAACGAAGTTTCTGTTTATTTGTTGTTCTACATCTTTTAGAAAGTCTGTGTATACAATGTTTTGAGTTGTATCTGGTGGTTCGTGTTCATTTGGCACTATTAATAATATTAGTCCCTGTGGAGTGGTTTCTTTAGATAATGCTACATATAACTGGCATTGGCTAAAGACACTATTTGGCAAATAAATTCCTATTTTGTTCAAAGACTGGCCCTGACTTTTATTAATAGTCATTGCGTAACAAAGTCTTACAGGGAACTGTTTTCTTTTGAAAGCAAAAGGTAGTTCTTTATCATTATGTATAAGTGTAATTCTTGGTATATAAACACGTTTACCTATTGATGTTCCAGTAATTATATGAGCCTCAATGACTATGTAACTATTAATCTTGTTCCATTACATAGACCTAAAGTGTAATTTATGTTGCGTAAAAGAATAATCGGACTGCCTTTTTTAGTTCCAATGAGTGTGGTGGTAAATCATTGAAATGTAAACTATTTAAGTATTCTATAGGGTATAGTAACTCAGTGTCATTTTGGGCAGAACTATGTGGGATAACAGTGTCATGGCTTAGATAAGTAGTTACTTCTCCATTAGCTAACTATAAGATGGCATTGTTTATGTCATTGACTGTTTCATTTCGTGGAGTAGCAATTACTTTTGTTGACAAAGTCTCTGCAAATGGATTTCCTAAAGTATTTGTGTCATAAATGAATGATATAAGTTCTGATAATGCACTTTCGCTATATGGAATGAGATATACTGCAGGAATAACTATTAATTTAAACCAGTCACACCATCTCCAACATTTAAGAGCCATGCTGAAAATTGTGAGATCTTTGTCCTAGTTGTTGCACTGACACCTACATGTAAGCGCATATTTTCAGTTAATTTGAACATTTTGAATTGTAGCCAGAGTGGTGATCGTGTCAATGACATATCCAGGATTTGACATTTCGTCACTTTTTGTTTAATTGGCATTTTTTTCTAAAGTCACCTCCTAGTACAATAGATTTGCCACCGAATGGAGTATGTGGTTTATCCAAAATGTCTTTCAATGTCCTATCTAGTGATTCAAGACAGTAACGTTCACTCATTCATGCCTCATCCCATATGATAAGTGTTGTCTCAATGAGAAGTCTTGAAAGGTTTGTTTTCTTTGTGATGTTACATGTAGATTGATCTGTAAGGTCAATAGGAATTCTAAATCGAGAGTGAGCTGTCTTGCCATTTGGTAATAGTAATGATGTTATTCCAGATGCAGCAACAACAAGCACAACATCTCCTTTAGAATGAACATGTGCTATTATTGTTTTCCACAGAAATGTTTTTCCAGTTCCACCGTGTCCGTAAACAAATGCAAGCACTTGATGTTTACATTCTAGGTTATCTATGACATAGTCATAGACTAACCTCTGTTGTACATTCACTGCGGAAACATAGCATCATGTTGTCGTTTACGAGCAGCTCGGTCATAGTTTTTTTCTTCCATCAAAAGCTTGTTGTTTAACATATCGATTAAATTTTGTGATGGAAGAGGAAACTATAATCTGACAGTGATGATGATGGAGAAAGTGTACAAATAACTCTGTAAGTCACTGGGATTGATGAAGCCATGAGTGTATGTTATGTCATCAGACATTTTTTCCCAGTACTTTCGCCAAACGTCCTGTGGATTATTAATGTCATAGTATAGCAACATATGAGTAAAGAGAGACCTTAATTCTATTGAACTTGCTGTAAAAGATGCCTCTTCAAATGTGTTCAGCCATTCCTTGTCATCGCCTAAAAATCCAAGGTTGTCGCAAGCTTCACGATAAGTGTTAAATGTACGTCCATGTACTTTTCTTATATCTGCAAAACTTCAGCAACCTTTTTGATGAGCCAATAACATCCGTAGGTAAAATGTCTCACCACATGTTGGATGAATGTATCTTAGTCGTCCAATAGTACATATCTTATCGTAAGATCTACGTATCCAAAACTTTCCGGATGTGTCCCAACAATATTCTGATAGATATTATACATAACGTAAGTGTCGGACAGTGTTGTCAATACAATTATTATGAAACCATTCTGTCAATGTAGTTTTCATTGAATATGGGTTTGAGACAATGTCATCAAGGCTGCCATCGTCTCTAAATACTAATGGCTGTAAATTTTCTAGGTGCACTGTAACACCCATGTTCGATTTGATGCCAAACCTAATCATTTACATCTTTAAAAATTCGGTCCCAGAAAATTTTTGTACAAAACACGTAGTTAGGTTATCATATAATTCCGCCATAGTGGTTTACATTTACAAAATTTACTTATAATGAGTTTGACATCCAAATGTGGTCTTCAACTTATATATAAGTTCTTCTCACCATAATACAAGACGGGTCGTTCGTTCTTGATGTGATCGATTCTTCGTAGTCTTGATGAGCATCCCACTAGGCTTTCCCTTTACCTACAATTTACTCACTTTGAATAGTGAGTTTCTATTGCATAACATGTATAAACAACATCAAATAATCAAGAAAACCATTAAAAATTTGTTTTCCATTCTGGGGCGTACCGCCTATAATTTATCATTTCTAGGCGGTACACGGTGGGTCATTTTTGACAGAATATCAGCCAATTTCGGTCAGTTCCATACTTAGCCAAATTTTGGCTTTCTTTCCCTTGTTTTCTACCAGATTTTACCAACCGGTTTTCCATCATTTTTCAAGTGTTTTAACACTCACAAAACACTTCTAAAACATGTTTTCATACACATTAACATACCTTATTCAAGGCGAATTCAAACTTTGCATATACGGGTTTAACCAACCCATTTGACCCATTAGGACACCTATTGCTTTATTGCCAATGACCTGTCCTTATTGCAAGCTAATTTTACCATAACCCATTGGCAAACATGTATAACAAATCAATTCCATAAGCTAATTATGTCATTTAAACCTGTATGGGTTCTATGCACTTCGTGTGCTTGTTACTTATTGGAAATAACACAGTTTTGAGGGATTATGATCCTAAACTCATGTGACAGCCTATTTATGCATCAAATAGCCTTTAGGGAGTCGCTATCTATTCGTTCAACCACTTTTGGGTTATTGTACACATTTGACCCGTTAAGGCGGGTCCTTGCCTTTGGTGTCTCCCAACGCCTTATTTGACCATCATTTTAGCATTTAGAATCTATGGTTCTATAACCATTTATGATCCTCCTTAATTTGTTACATGGCATGGGTTCTAAACCTCATTTTCGCCCATTACAACTTGTCATTTGTTACATGATTCCTCAGAATCTTGCTTATGGTCAAATTTGGTCATTGGAGAACCTTTTGGCCATTAGGCTTCATGGTTCCAAGAACCATTCATCACCCATTTAGATTAGCTTATGGTCTATTACATTTGTATGTAATTACACATCTTACATAACTACTACTTGTAACATAAACGATGTTACCTCGTGAGTTTGAGCTTCCACTTTCCACCAACACCTTGGTTGTTACCTTGGTCAACTTGATCACCTAATGGGTCACTACACTATTAGGACCTTTATCATCATAGCATTTATACCACATTTCATTAATATGATTTCATGCTACACATATACAATTACACATAGGTGGCAATCAAGCATATTCATCAAATTTACATCTAGTTTCATGGTTTTATCGACACCACAATATCAATTAAGGCACACTTAACCATGATAGCTAATGATCATAATTTCATCAAGATGGGTCAATTTGTGAACATATAGTTCTTTAAGATTATTTTAGCTTAAATTCTTACAATTTGATTACTTTACCAACATTTTGTTTCTTTTAGGCATTTTATCAAACACCTTGTGTGCATACATGTATGCACACATATAACCCAATCCCTTGAACCTTCCAATTAGCCATTTTAACATGATTTAGGAGAAATCACCTCTAACCCATCATAAATTCATCATATAACATCATATTCAAGTTAGAAATCCATTACTAGAACCAATTTTATGACTTTCTTAAGTAGTCATCTAGCATGGTGGTTCAAGTGAAAGAATTTGGTGACTACTTCACCAATTGCTAATCAATTAGAGAGTTATGCAACAATTAAGTTTCCTAACATCATAGAATTCACAATACATCATCGATTTACAGAATTGAGGCCTGTAAATTCGTGACCTAAGCATGCAACATGATGGGGTTTTCACTTACTTGTTGCAAGGATGAAATTATGGGAAGAATCACACTTCAAATGCCTAGTTTTTAGCCAAAATCGCAGCCTTAAGCCCCAAATTCACAGAATTTAGAGTTTGAGAAGGAGGAGAGGGGCTGGGTCGATCTCCAAGTCGTGGTCTACGACCTCCCCTCCTCCCTTCTCTATTTTGTTATTTCCACTTTGGCATAATTACCATTCTGGCCCCTCTAGTTTCCCCCCTTTTATTTTAAATTATCTATAATAACATTTTACATATTAAACCCCATGTTTTTCCCAATTTCTCATAAGAGTGAACTTTTCTCTAATATAGGGTTTATTTTAGCTACCAAAAAATTTAACTAGACATTAACGGGAAATTTTATTTATTAAATTTTTGGGATGTTACATGCACTGCTAAGACCTGGACAGCAGGGTTTTGTTTATGAATAGGAAAGCTAAAGATACGCCATGCTGCTTCGTGAGGACATATGAACCGGCCATCGACATAATTTTTTATTTCATCAATTTCTTTGACATTTCCATGTTCACTATCTATTGCTGACAGAGGCGTTCGACTTATAGTAAAACGTATACGATTTGTGCCCTTGGAGATGCATTTGAATAAATACTTAATCATCATACTCCAACCACAATACTCGACATTTATGTGTGCACAGTAACGTAGAATTAGAGTTTTGTTGTATGGCACAACGTATCCATTGTCTACAGACATATGGTTTTTCTTAACTGTAAAACCATTTAATCTTCTTCTATAATGAGCATAACCATTGTCATCAATCGCAGTCTGCTCTTGATAATCCTTGGGGAATTTTTTTGAGCAAGTACTTGATTTTGACTTGCATGATGCCTTCATATTCAATGGCCCACATGGACCATGAATCATGCAATCACTTACTATCTGATAAAGCTCGGGATCTAATGATGGATCTGGAATCTCAGCTGAAATGTACTTGTCAACCTGACCAGAAGATTGTATTTTGAAAGCATCTTTTACCAAAAGAAGCATGTGACAATGTGGTAATCCTCTCTTTTGAAACTCTATTGTATGCAAATTTTTGTTCATTGGAACAATAGAAAGGAATTAGTGCAAGGACACTGGCAATCCAAGTCACTATTAAGACAGAAGATAAGATAGGGATGGGAATAGTACATACGCGCTGCTATCTCGCCGAAAACTTTCTTAGTTTTTAAAAAATCAATCATTGACTCAACTTTTATGCGAAAGATGTGAGCGATGACCTTTGCATGATCCTGTGGCTGCAGCCTCGAATAGTGTTGCATGAAACGTTGAATCTCATGCCAGTTAGCGTTGCAAGTAAACGTTATGAAATACTGTGGATTTCCATATACTCTATAAATAGCTAAAGCATCTTGATAATGCTTGTACATATAGCGAGGTCCGCCTGTGAAAGATGCTGGAAGGAATGTACGTTTGCCTATATCTTGTCCCTGAGTGTCTCCTCTAAAGATTGCATCATGGACACCTTGAAATTTTTGTTCTGAATTTGCTCTGGTGTGTACGTATGTAATCCAGACGATTTTGCTCTATTGATACGTAAGCGTCAACTATGTATTGCTGAAATAATCTGCCACTATGAAGTAACAGTGAGTAAGTATTCTGGTGCTCATGAAGTTGGTAACTATAGAACATGTTCATTATCATTTGATTGTCATTAGCATTTGTAATGAGCTTTAGATTAGGAGACCAACCACTCTCACCGTAAGGGACCAACAATGGATACTAAAAAGACATGTAAGACAGGTGTAGCTTACTAATTCGTTTAGCAGTACCACCTTTATTATGTACAATAATGTCGTAGTCATCAAAAGTAGAGTCATCACCAACAACGATAGCACCAATACAATCTGAACTTGGGAGATCGTATGAATGTTTGTTTTGAGCAGAAAAAAATTCTAAGACAAAAGTTAGGTACATCATATGAATTACAAAGATCCCTTGCCAAACGGGACACTTTCACTAACTCATTGTTAGCGTCAAGCATTTGTAAACGAGAGCTAACAATATCTGAGGACAGGTCATTATCGCCACCGTCATTAAATATACGTAGACGATTTGAGATTTCGTTCTCAATGTCGTAGACATAAAGCTACTGAAATCTCGGGCCTTTCTCAGGAACAGACATAAAGAACCAATGGAATAAGAAACTTTTCCAGAAATTTTAAAAACAAATGCAGCATTACCATCATTAACGGTGTTGTCTACTTTAGCACCAAATGATGTCATTCAGAACAAAGAGTACTATTTGCGAATACTTTTTAGAAAAGAGGTGTCATTAAGTAAACGCTTTAACAGAGGAGGCGGATCAAATAGGTTATGAGGTTTATGTTGGGTTTCAGACAGTGGTATACGGGTGCCTGGTGACGTTGAAAAAAAAACTTATCCGTTAGATTAAAACATTACGGACCGGGTTTAGTAAATTAAGAGTTAAACGGATTAACAGGTAATCCGTTACGCAGCGGATTAATGTATTTGCTAATTTTAGACGCGTAAACCGTTGGTGTCGAAATCGTGTCAACAGGATCACGATCACCAAAATAATTAATCACGCAAACACCATTTCACGGTAAACCATTTAACGCGAAAAGGATTTAACGCGAAAAGGATGACGATTACATTAATCGAAATAAAAACATCTAAACTAAAATGGAGTTTAGATATACCTTCGCGGTGATCTAACAAGCGCTAGAGACACCGAGGAACAACGTGACGACGCTAGGGTTTCATGGAAAAACTGATCCGACCGTTTGGATCAAATTGTTTCACAAATCGCAAAGACCGTCTTAAACCGATTCATTGTAAACGACAACGATTCAGTTTATGGTGGCGAATAGCGAGCACCAATCTATCAAGACGACAATGGCGGCTAGGGTTATAGCCGGAGCGATTTAAACGATGACGGAGACAAAGCTCGCACTCGCTATATCGTAAGAACGGTTATTAAGCCGAGTGGTTATGGTGTCGCACGAAACGGAGATACGCTAGGTCGTGACGGTGAACTAGGGTTTGGATGACGACGACCCTAAAGAGGGGCGACGACGGCGGCAACGATGAGGGCGGCTGTGGCGGTGGCGATGAGGGCGGCGACGGCGGCGGTTCACCAAGGAGGTGGCGGCGGTGACGCCTTCGTTCTCAGATGATGATTCGACGATAATTGTTTGCTAGAAATGATTAAACGATCTCCAATTGCTATGGCTTCCGAGAGGAAGGATGTGTGGTGATCGTCGAGAGAGAGAGAGAGAGAGAGAGAGAGAGAGAGAGAGAGAGAGAGAGAGAGAGAGAGAGAATTCAAGAGGGAGGAGGGTGTCGACGGCTCAAATAAGGCGCAAGGGAGAGGAGCCTCAAACCTTAATCCCTAGTTGCTTATTTATAAGAAATTAATTTCCGTTTAGGCCCCTCGTAAATCGCTTTTGTCGAAACGAACCATTAACGTTTACAATTTATCAATAAAACAAGTTTATCAATAATTGTACAAATCTTAAACTACGAGAAATATAAATAACTATTTATTTGTTTCTTCGCAAACATTAACCGATAAATCGGAATGTTTTTCTCCGTTCATTATCGCAAGGATAATTTACTTGTAATTAAAACATGTTTATTAATCGTGAATAAACATTTATTAATTACGTATTTCCGTGATGTACCGGTTAACCAAGTAAGCGTATTTATATCTCGTTGACCTCAGTGTAACTCTGTACGGGTCAAACCGGGTCGGGTTCTTGGTGTTGTCGGGTATGGACATCCAATATCCAACAGTTTAACACTGCCACCCTTACAACACTTATTGAACTTAGGAGGTTCATTCGCTCGGGAAGAAGAAAGCTTTCCACCATGCCAGAAAAGAGCAAAACAGAAGGAGCAAACGTAACAGCAGTCGCCAATGTCTTCGTAAGTGCATGACACTATACCTTTACGACGAAGCATAGCAGCATGCTTACTGGATTGTCAAGTCGACTGAACACCTAAATATGAGTTAGAGGTACACCGTGAATGTCTTTTTGATCGAGAAGCAGCAGACATATTTTCACTCTATATGTAATATATTTGTATATATATATATATTATTACATATATGTAAAGTACAGTGGCTTTGAATAGTAAGCAACAGAATTATGCAGTAGTAATAGACTAAGCCAGTAGCAATAGAAACCTCAATTTCAAATAGATGCTAACAGAATCAAGCAGTAGTAATAGACTTAGCAAAGAGTAATGGAGAACCTATATTCAAACAGATATAGCATAGAATGCTTTCAAATAGACAAAAGTGGTGGTAAATAAGAAAAGTAACCTAACAGTGATCAAAAATACTAAATCCAAAAAGATATTGTCCTTTAGAAGGCACTGCAATGCATATAAATAGACAAAAGTAGAAGCAAATAAGAGAAGTGATCCAATATAGAAAGAAAGTGTACCTGAGAATGCACTGCAAAGCTTTCATATATAAAGAAGCTTCTGTTACACAAAAAAAACAAAAAACAAAAAAAGGAAACAAAAAAGGTCATTGAATGTCATTTTAAAATGAACTTTCATTATTGAAAGAAAAAAAAAGCCTAAATAGCATCCGGACCAGCAATCTAACTGAAAGCAACCATACTTTAAAGAAAATTAACACCAACATACAATTCCAGTTGAGATCATAACTGCTATGAAAGATAGAACAAAATCTACAAAGAGTTGATACTTTTAAGAACATTCCATGAAAGTTAGAATTGCATATCAAAAACATATTTTATGTTTTAAGAACAGCCCATGAAAGTTAGAATTGCATATCAAAAACAGAAATTATGTATGAATTCGGATTTAATACCCTGATGGATAAACTAAATTTATACATATTTCACAACCATACTTATAAGACAAACATTAGATATGTTCACCCCACTACCTTTTAAACTTGTTACTGACTAATAATGTAAAGCATTAAGAAAACAACACACAGAGCCAATTTACTCTCAATCATAAAATCCTGCCTAACCTACTATAGTAGAATGCAAACCTTAATAATCATCCTTAAAACAATATACACACACTCAATTTACTCACATTCAGCAAACACACCTGTAACGCAAATCTGAGATCATCCCTAACCTAATTATCATTCTATTAACAATAACAATAAATTTCAAATCATCTCTATTAGTTAACCATGGACTGAAAGGCTGTACCTACATGAACTCAAACGGATCAGGCCTACATAATAAAAAAGAAGCAAATAAACAGACATGTGGTCTAAAAGAATAATAATAATCAAGTGGCAGCAAGCCTATACAAACATGAACTCAAACGAATCAAGCCTACATAAGAGAAAGAAAACAAACAAACAGACATGCAGTGTAAAAGAATAATAATCAAATGGCAGCCAATGAAAAATACAAAAGAATAAGAAAAATGAGAAGTGCTAACAGTAACAGATGATTTATTTTCATGAATTCAAAGAAATAATCCCTATGAAAAATACAAAAGAAGAAGAGAAATGAGAGTTGCCAACACTAATAGATGACCTATTTTCATGAATTCAAACAAATAAGCCCTAAATATAAGAAATAACCAAATCCTAAAGAACAGTTATCATAAACTAAAATCAGCAAAAAGAGAGGATAAATGAGGAATGAAAACATCAGAAGAACACACCATAGACTAAAAATTAGCACTTACAGCCAGCAATATTGCAAAGCAATCGAAATCAAAGAAACAACATAATTCAATTAGAAGCCGAAAAGCATAAACAGATGCTACATGTAGCCAAAGTCAATCAAAATCTAAGAATTCAATTAGAAATCGAAGAAGGATACTCGAAAGACAAACCTGACGAAAAGAGCTATGAACAGAGCGATTGAACGGGACGGAAAGAAGAAAGAGGAACTGTAAACCTAATTCTACCCTCTTTTATACATAGAAGAAGACACTCCATGACAATGACACGTAATGTAAAAAGCAGGGACACGTGTGATTATTTTCTTGTTAACATCTAAAAAATAAGGATTGGAGTTGTAAAAAAACATGTCAATAAGGACTATAAATGTCAATCTAAACAAAAACATGTGATCAATCTAAAAGAAACAAAAACACCACTATTAATCTACACATTTACATTATATTATATAATAATTAGATTTCTTGTGATTGTATTATATAATAATTAGATTTCTTGTGGTCCCTTTCCACTTTGAGCGAATAATGGATCTACTTAATTAAAAAGAAACAATGAAAAATATATTTTTAATACTTTAATAGTTATCATGCACCTTTCGTTGTATTGATCGTATTCTTTTCTTAATTTATACTATTCCCGAATGAGAATGGGGTCGCTAAAAACGAACATTATAAAATAATTTAATCATATAGAATCAAAGACTTCAAGCCTCGCCTTCCACTTTAGGAATGGTGCTGGCTTCTTCTTATTGGTCGATATTTAATTTAATTATATTTTCATTTTTTAATCATTCAACGATAAAAAGATAGTCATTAAATAATGTGATCCTACTTTGAATTCTGTAGGAATATATAACTTAATTAAAAAATGATATATTTCTTATATTTAATTAAATAATACTTTTTATATATTTATTATCTTTTTTTATTAACAACCAAATTTAAAAAATATTAAAAAGGATGGGCAATGAATAGTTTTTTTAATCAAATATAGAGATGGGCAATAACTTTTTTTTCCTCTACTTACAACCAAAACTTAAATTTTAGGGACACAACTCATATAAATATAGAGAATGAGTTATGAATACTCCAAGTAGTTTTTCTCCCCCTCCCGTGCTGCGTAGGAGAACCTTTTTGTCTTTTGTTAAATATAGAAAAGTATATATTCAGGACAATAGGAAGATATATGAGTTATGATTATGATAACTTAAACAATGATTGTAACAAAAATTAACAAACTCTGATACAACTTAACGTACATGAAATACTCTACGTTTTCATTTTCTAGAGGTGCATTAATGAGAAATAAAGTACGCGAGCCTGAAATAGTTTACACCTTATTAGATGTAGAAAACAACTACTGGTAGAAATAAACTACAACATAATACAGGAAAGTAAGTAGAAAAAGTGATAAAAAAATATTTAGTACACACCACAAATGAAACATAAATTAAGAAGCATGAGAAAATTTAAATCCTAAAATCGACTCGGTCTTAAATAAAATATGAATCCTAAATTCCTAAATTTAATAAAAAAAATGATTAAACTTATAAATTATGATAATACTTGTTAATAACCCAGTTTTTAGTGTACAAAATACCACTTTGCTCCGTCATTTAAGACTAATTACCACCACCATGACCCGACGGTCCCTCTCCCCTCTGTCTATTTTGTTGAGTAAAAGGAGACGGGGAAAAGGATGTTACTGAGATGCATCCCAATTTCAACCACCTTAAGGTAATTGCATCCCAATTTCAACTACCTTAAGCTAATTATCCAATTGTCCTTAATTCCTAAATTATTACATATTTTATAATATAAAACTTATGGTTTACACATAAACTCTAATGTTCCTTTTAAGATTTACTTAGAGTCAGACGGGTATCAGTGGGCATGATGCGTGGCCCATCCTCTATATACACATGTGATTCGACTGTCTATACATCATCTTTTTGATACACCGAGCCTTGCGCGTGGTCCATCCTATTTATACGTGTGTGATCCAGCTGTTTATACATCATCTAGCATCTCTAATCTCTATGTGTTGGCCTACCTCTCTTTTCTCTCTCTATGGGGTTTCCAGTCAACTTCTCTCTTCTCCCTCTTTCTCTCTATCGGATTTCCAGTAACCTCCACGACCATGACTGTTGCATATTCCGATGACGGCTCTTTTAAACGCGTGTTGGTGGATTGTTTAGTTACTTTTCCCTTTTTTCTCCCTCCATCTCTCTATGGGATTACAGTCACCAATGTTGTGTGGATTGTTTAGATTTGTCATATCGTTGCATATTGTAACATTTGCAGTTTACTGTCTCGTGAAAACCCGACCCGTTTTTTAATTTTTTTCACATAAGTTCAGTTTTTAGATTTATATCTATAATCCTTGGAATTTGTGTTACACATTTTTTGTTCATCGAATCCTGAATCGGTATAATAATAAACAGATAACACGTAATAAATATTACCTGTGGCTATCTGGTTGAGATCAGCAGCAGTCAGATTATCCATCTTGTGAATTGACTTGGTTCCCGTTTGGGGTGTATGATGATGATGGGAATCGTAGAGGGTCTGCGAATTAAGAGAGAGAGCTGAGAGAGAGGTCACGAATTCTTGAGAGGTGATTAACCTCAAACTCTCTAATACATGCCCTATATATACACCCAAGGGAAAACCCTAATTCTATTATTAAGGGCAATTACGTCCATCAAATAAATGCCTGATAGGGTTAATTAGGTAATTGATCATTTAAGATAAATGATTAAGGCCATAATATAGATTTATATTATATATATATACATATACATATACGAAATACATATATATATATATATATATATATATATATATTAAGTAAATATATGTCTCACATCTCCCACTTGGCCGAGCAATCATTTATAATGAGTTATTAGCTAAGTCTGATCAGAATTTAATACTCATTTCAATTTTAAACCAAAATTGCAGCAGAAAAATACAGTCATAGAATTGATTATCCAACTCAAGACCCCCATTAATCATACTACAACCGCAAATTTATAATTCAACTTAAATTCAGAATCAATCACAAAAATAAGCCCTTAATGTTGATTTATAATAAAAATCGTCTATATGTCAATAATGCATGCATAACATTTTCAGAGACAAAATCAAACGGAGAGTAAATTAAAATAAGAAGTACGATATGCTAGATAAGGTTTTTAGTAAAGCCCATCCTCGAAACAAGTTCTTTGAATACTTTAGGTGGAAGACCCTTAGTCATCGGATCCGCAAGCATATCCTTAGTACTTATATACTCAATACAAAGAATATTTTCCTCAACTCATTCACGAACGAACAAATACTTTGTATCGAGATATAATCCAGCGCCAGTCGAGCTGTTACTGTTCGAGAAAGTAATGGCAGCTTAATTATCACAATAAAACTTCAATGGTCTAGAAATGGAATTAACAACTTTGAGTCCAGTAATTAGATTTCTAAGCAACATTCCATGATAGGTTGCGTTGTAAATAGCAATGTACTTTGCCATCATAGTGGATGTTGAAGTTAGCTGTTGTTCATGACTCTTCCATGAAATGGGCCCGCCTACTAACATAAAGATGTATCCCGAAGTGGATTTCTTATCATCCTTGCATTTAGCAAAATCGGAATCGGAATATCCTACTAGTTCTAGATTATCACTTCTTATGTAGGTCAGTTTATAGTCTCTCGTCCCATTTAGATATCTAAGAACCTTCTTAGTTGTTGTCTAGGGGTTTGATAACGCCTAACATGCCAGCAATGTAAGCAATATCTGGACGAGTACAGACTTGAGCATACATGAGACTCCCAACTACAAATGCATAAGGTATCATTATCATTCGTTCATTTTCTTCATCTGTTTTCGGACATTGGAAAAAGTCGATGACATCTCCTTTAACTACATGAGCTTTAGAAGGGGAACTGTGTTGCATGTTATATCGAGCGAGGACGCGCTCAATATAGGCCTTTTGGGACAAGCCTAAGATCCCTTTGGCTCTATCTCAGTGTATTTCGATGCCTATAACGTAAGAAGCTTCTTCGAGATCCTTCATGTCAAAGTTGAGCGAAAGTAATCGCTTTGACTCATGCAACATATCTAAACTATTACTTGCCAAGAGAATGTCATCTACGTACAAGACAAGTATAGTGAAATTGCTCACACTCATCTTAAGAAAGGTGCATTGGTCCACTTGATTCTTCAGGAAACCTTGCTTTCTCATGACTACATCAAACTTTAGATACCACTGACGCGATGCTTGTTTCAACCCGTATATTGATTTCTTTAACTTGCAGACTAAATGTTCTTGACCTTCTGGTTTAAACCCATCAGGTTGCGTCATGAACACTTCTTC
>JBCNJP010000010.1:82667063-82693390 GCA_039602395.1 Deinandra increscens subsp. villosa | reverse complement strand
ATAAAACACGAAACTCAAATAGAAAGCAAAAGCTAAAAATGTTTGTAATGTCGACTTCATTGTTTTTTTGTCGATTCTTAATAATATTATCGATGTTGATGCCTATTTGGGGACCATACTTGACAAACATAAATTATTTTTCACAAATCATTTTATTTAAAAACATACAAAAAATTGAAGAATCATTCTATCTCTTTCTATCCAATTTTAAACATATAACATTAAAAAAAGTGTAAATAGAAGTTTATACATGTCCGTTTTTATTTTGACTACGATACATATTTCTTTTACTTTTAAATCTATATAACGGTTATGTAACCGCTTGCTTAACGTAGCCACTTTCGATCAATATGGCATACTACCATAGTATGTTACAAGTGAGAATAAATTAAAATAGATAATAAATTACTCTAAAATACCCAGGTTTACTAAACTGCTAATAAATATCAAACAAATTAAACGGAATTTAAAATCCGCCGCCGAGGAGGGAAAATGGATACGGCGGCGACGGATTAACTTCCGGATCCGGCGAACCCGGCCGGAAGTATTTCATACTACCGTTCATCGGCTCCGATTCCGTCGAAACTCCGGCACCGTCATCGCCATCGTTGTTCCACAACCAAACCGTCGACAGCGGAGAACTCCACGACGTCGATATTGACGACGACGGCGGCGGCGAGATTAACCGTCGTTGCTTCTTTTTATCCGTCAACCGTTTGGATCGCTGAGCTTTCTCAACCATCATACGCTGCAATATCGCCGGATCTTCAGCGACTTTACAGAGTAACGCCATCATCTGCTCCGGCCGCCGCTCCGTCACCTCTAACCGGCGGTTCATCACCACCAGCTCTTGTTCTAGAACCTTCTGTTCCTGCTTTAACCTCGCAATTTCCGTCACCATAACCATCTCCTCCTCATCTTCATCATCTCCTCGAATATGAATATTATTCGCGGAATATTTCCCCTTGATTTGCCTCTTTCTCCCGATGTTCTTCAGTAAATGCACCTGTCCTCGTAAAAACCACTCGTTCGCAAACTCCCACCGATCTGGATCTACTTTTTTGAAGCCCTAAATCACACCAGAATTCAATCAGAAACACGCACAAACACACAGTAATCGAATTAGTGCATTCAAGGAGTTATTCAACAGGAGTAATTAATTCCACAAATCAATCGGAAAAAAAACACGCACAAACACACAGTAATCGAATACATAAATCTGTTTCAACGAATTCTGCTCAATTGGAGGATAAAACCGGAGAAATTTCAAAAATCAATCGGAAACACACAGAAATTGGATTGATGCATCTATTATCAGCGGATTTTGCTTAGGTTATAAGTATTGAATGAACGGATAAAAACTGGAGAAATTCCACAAATCAATCGGAAACACGCACAAACACACAGTAATAGAAAAAATGAATGTATTTCAACGAATTGTGCTTACGTAAGTATGCAATTGACGGATAAAAACTTGAGAAATTCCAGAAATCAATCGGAAACAGGCACAAACAGGCAGAAATCGGATCTATTATCAACGGATTTTGCTTACGTAAGTATTCAATTGGCGGACAAAACTGGAGAAATTGCTGTGTTTGAAGAAAGCAGGTAAGAGGCGTTGTGAGAAAGCTAACGAATCAACGACGATGAAGCTGTTGTTGGAGTTTCCCCATCGGATTTGGTTATCCAGAGAAGAATCATTGACCATTTGATAAGTTTTCATAACGAATGGTGCGATTACTTCGTTAGATTCCATGGCTTCATGAACATAACGGATTGACTTCGGTTGAATTTCTTCTTTCAAACAAACCGGATTAATATGAACCAGAACCAGAAGAGACGAAGATGTGTGTGTATGTGTGTGTTTTGATTTCACAAAAGTGATTTGATGAAAAAATAAGTTGTGCGAATATAAGTTTATATACATTTGATGATTTGACTATCATATATGGAGATGAGGTTGATTAGTTTAATTTAATAGAGCTTATGTCGTTTTATTTTGTTTTAAGTATGGTTGTTTATCAGTTCGGTTTTTAGATCATCTGATTTTAGATTTTATTTAGTCCTAACCGAGAAAAAACTTGCTTAGGTTTCAAATTAACCGTTTTTGTGTTACTAATTTATTTTTGTTTAAGCTTGACTCCCCTTTTGATACAACTAGATTTTTTACCCGTGTGTTACTGTATTTATAACGTGGTTATACAAAATAGTTGCATTGTTATAACGTTATATAAAGAAAACGAAAAAAGTACAAAACGACCAAAACGGTTGAAATATGTTTTGATAGGAAAAAAATTACGTTTATCATCAAACATAAGAACTAAAGATTTGTTACACGATTATACATATTAGGCCACCGGTAAAAAATCAAATGATTAAAATATTGAGTTTATAGTACATGACTTGCAACTATTAATTTACATTTTAATAGAAAATAAAAACTAAAAAATAAAATAAATAAATAAATAAATTTTGCCACTTAACAATTAATTAGCCACGTGTATACATAGACCACTAAGATGAAAGGAGACTATTCAATCTGATTCTAATTATATAGTGCTTAACACTCACTAGTTTAGCTTAGCGATAAAAGAGTATGACTTTTTATCATATGGTTTTGGGTTCAAGTCTCACTTGTAACAAAAGAATAAAAAAAATGAGGGTTACAAGTTGGGCCATCGGGTTTTCTCACCAGTGGTGAGTTTCCTCCTAATAGCGATTGGAGATGATCGGGTGGGTGGTGTAAAGCGAATGTCGTGGCCGATGCCTTGAGTCGAAAAGAACATGCCAAACTTATCCTCTTTCAGAGCTCTCATCATATGACCAATCTTAAAGCTCGTATTCTTGAAGCTCAACGCACATCGGTCAATGAAGGTAATCTACATAATGAGTTATCATGTGGCGCTGAACTTCAATTTGTGACCAAGTCAGATGGTCTTCTCTATTTTCTTGGATCGTTCTGAACTCCCGATCAAGACAATCTCCGAGCGTTTATCATGGACGAGGCTCACAAATCTCGTTATTCTGTTCATCTTGGTTCAGATAAGATGTATATTGATCTTCGAAAGCTTTATTGGTGGCCCGGTATGAAGAAAGACATTGCACTCTATGTGGCAAAGTGTCTGACTTGCTTAAAAGTCAAGGCCGAGCACCAGCGACCCTCCGGATTGCTCGAGCAGCCGAGAATCCCAGTTTGGAAGTGGGAGGACATTTCGATGGACTTCGTCACGGCACTTCCAAAAACCCCTAGAGGTCACGATAGCATTTGGGTCATTGTCGATCGTTTGACCAAATCTGTTCATTTCCTTGCTATCAATGAGAAGGATAAGGCTGATAAGTTGGGTAAACTATATGTGAACGAGATTGTTAAGCGTCATGGCACTCCTTTGACTATCAACTCTGATCGTGATGGTCGTTTTACCTCCCATTTTTAGCAATCACTTCAATCCGCCTTGGGAACTTGTTTGGATCTCAGCACTGCTTACCATTCGCAGACTGATGGTCAGTCTGAGCGCACCATACAGACTCTCGAGGATATGCTTCGTGCTTGTGTCATCGATTTCGGTGGCAGTTGGGATACTCTTTTACCATTGATCTAGTTCTCTTATAATAACAATTATCATTCGAGCATTGGTATGGCCCCGTTCGAAGCTCTTTATGGTCGAAAGTGTCGGTCACCTATATGTTGGAGCGAGGTCGGTGAAACTCAAATCACCGGTCCCGAACTGATTCAGGAGACTTTTAACAAAATCTCTCAGATTCGTGATCATTTGCTCGCTGCTAGGAGTCGTCAAAAAAGTTATGCTGATAGACGACGAAAGCCCCTTGAGTTCAAAGAAGGCGACCTTGTCCTCTTAAAAGTATCACCTTGGAAAAGCGTCGTTCGGTTTGGAAAGAAGGGAAACTAGCACCTCGATATGTTAGCCCGTTCAAAATTCTTGAAAAGATTGGTAGAGTAGCTTATCGACTTGATCTTCCTCCTGAGCTAGCCAATGTCCACCCTACATTCTATGTGTCGAATCTTCGAAAGTGTCTGGCTGACGAGAACCTTCATGTTTCGCTAGAGGACGTTCAGATCGATGAGTCTATACACTTCGTCGAGAAAGCAGTTGAGATTATGGATCGAGAAATCAAACAACTCAAGCGCAGCCGAATCCCGATCGTCAAGGTTCATTGGGAGTCTAAACGTGGACCTGAGTTCACTTGGGAGCGTGAGGACCAGATGAAAGCCAAATACCCTTAGTTGTTCGTTCGGTCTTCTTGTTTTTAATTTCGGGACGAAATTTCCTAAAGTAGGGGAGACTGTAACATTCCGGGGTTTCCGATTGTCTGATGTTATCTGTATTGTAACCCGATCCGTTCATTGATATTCGAATTTATGGGTATTAATCGATTTTGATGTTTATACCTAATTTCATGTTGTTGGATTCATTATCATGTTTATTGATCGATTTGATGTTCGATTTGCATTTAATTTGGATGTTACGCGAACATGTCACTGAATTACGTTCAACCGGGAATTTGATCAATCTAAACGTGTATGACCCTTGTGTGTAATACTAGTTACACACACAAGTGAATACAAGTGAAGTTTGGTGTGAATTCAAGGTCTAGAACGAAAACGGTGAAAGTTCGGTAAATCCCGCGCAATTTCGATTTTAACCGGGAATTCACATTTTTGAGTTTCGTACATCAATATAATCATGTTTATGAGTCAAATGATCACCTACCATGTCATGAGTCATCGCACACTTGATCGGATCGCAAAACGTTGCTGAATTACTTAAAATTGAGAAAAACGACAAAACGACCAAAAATACACTTTTTGTGATAATTTATCAACCGTTAATTGTTAAGGGACATATAATATATCAAATTTAGTGGATTAAATATGGTTGATATGATGGTAAACTTAAAATAATGAATTTGGGCAAAAACGGGGGTCGAATCGGAGTTTATACGCGAAAACTGGAGCAAAACGAAACGCACACGGCGCCCCAGAAAACGCCGCGTATCACGACGATCGACGGTCTTTCTAAGGGCCGTCGCGTACCGCCCACCGACCACGAGTCATGATTTCCGAGTTTTGCCCTAAAATTTTGGTATTTAAGCTCCTAAACTCGTTTTTGGCATTACTCTCATTTCCGACACAAATAAAACCCTAAAACGGATGAGGTGAGTCTAGAGCAAGATCCTTGAAGATTTTTGAGTAAGTGATTTCGAGCCTCGATTAGTGTCGGTTTTCATCCTAAAAGATTAGATTTCTCAAACTAAACCTCCATCTTCTTGAATCCTTCATCCCTCATCATCAAGATCCAACCTTTATGCTTATCTAAACCTAGATCTTGCATTTCAAAGCTAGATCTAGTGATTTTAAACAAAAATAATGGATTTTTATCAACTTTTATGGATTTTTATAACACTTTTTGTAAATATCTTGTTAGATCTTTAAATAACTTGTTAGATCTATGTCATGACTGGAAAAAGAACCAATTCCATGCATGTTTTGCCATGGATGAACACCATAATTGATAGATCTAGTGTTTTGGTTATAAAAGCTTGATTTTTATACAAAAGTCCATATGTTTCTCACTTTTCTTCCATAGATCTTCATAGATCTAGTGTTTACACAACAATCTTTGTTGGAACTTGATATGAACACCATTTTAATGATAGATCTGAGGATTGGGATGAAGTAATCACCATTTTAATAATAGATCTAGGGTTTTATGGGAAAATGGTGATTTTTATGTATTTTCTCTATTTCCTCATAATTAGATCTTAGTAGATCTTGATTAGAACTTGACTAAATCATGATATTGTTAATCTAGTGTGTTGATTCTTGTATGAAACATGATGTTGGACCTAGATCTAGGGTTTTGCCATGTCTTGAATAAAATCTTGGTTGTCTAAATATTTAATTAGAATAACTAGTATTTTTTGGATTTAAAAATAAATCATTTTGAGTAAATCATTGGGTTAGCATTGGAATTATGTCTTGAAATTTTATTTGGTGGTTATATATGTATAGATCAACCCTAAATTAATTTTTGATGATTAAATATGGTTCGGTTGATTTTATAGAAAATAATCAAGTTGAGACGTCGTAATGCTTTATAGTTAAATAATTAATTTATTTGTTAAATGCTTAACCTAGATGTGGGTTTGACTACATTGATTATCTACATTCTCATATCATTACTTAAGTACTCCACCAACGAGTCGCGTATCCGATCGAGTCCGTCGTGTCATGAGGAGTCGTACGATTATTCACTTAGATACTTATTTATTTATTTATCTATTTGTCGGTATGCTTTCCATCACGTTCGATCGTAAAGGTGATCTTCGGGTTTGATTCCCGCCGCTATTCTTCGGTTTTACTCTCGACACTTTCGCTATCATGTGAGTTTTCATAACCCCTTTTTGCTTAAATGTTTTTGGAGTGCAACATGTATCATTTATCAAAATATTATTTTTCACATGCGCATTCTATACTCGATGATACTTGAACTTGTATGAGGGTCTTGATTGTTTGGTTGAACGATGAACGATGAACGATTGAACGATGGAACGATGAACGATTGAACGATGAACGTAATTATTAACATTAAACATGTCGGGGTTACGATAATAGATCTATTGACAAGCCCACTTGGCATGCCACGCGTGTGGCGCTTTGTGATTGAAAGCCTAATTGTCAAGGGTTGGATTACGTTAACTTATTATTTATCAATTATCAATTATCATTTTGTTAAACTTGTACGCATGATTTTGAACGTTATCATTAAACCTATGAATTCTCACCAACTATTTTAGTTGACTCTTTTTATAACATGTTGCAGGTAATGCGGTTTAACTTTGGATATCGTCACCATAGGGTTGCATCGGCTTTAAAGATACCTAATTAAATAATGAACTCTCATGTTTAGTTTATGCTAATATGTCTGATTATCGTATGTTATGACTTAAATGCTATGTTTTGTTATTTGCTTTGAAATGGGTAATATTTAAGAATATCGCAACCTAATTTAGTGTTGTGTGCTTCTGGACAATCTTCGCGCCCCGACGTATTCCGCCGTTGGTTGGGGTGTGACAGAGGTTGTTATGAGAAATTTGGTTTAAGAAGGATAAAAATGATTTATAGCCATTAGATCTTTAACTAAATGAAGATCTATAGCCCAAAATTTTCTTGTATAAAATTGGACAGAAAAACAAAAGATGGAAGAGCATTTTCTACTTTTTATTAAGTTTCCCCCATTTTTTAAGCATTCATAACTCTTAGATACGATATTATTATTATTATTTTAAATTACACCATTAAAATTAGAGTTTTTTATCTTTAAAACACGTACAGTGTTGTTATATATATAATAAAAAAATTACTTTTTCGATTGTATCAAAATGTTCAAATCATTGTGTCAAAATGTTCAAATCATTGTGTCAAAATGTTCAGATAATTATGACATTGCATCAAAATGTCCAGGTCATTGTGTCATATTAAAGATGTTTAGGTCATTGTGTCAGATTGTATTAACATGGTTAGATTATTGTGTCATATTGTGTCAAAAATAAAAAAGTTTTTTAATTATTTTATATATATCAACGCTATATATAATTTTGATACAATGATGTAAACATTTTGACACAATGACAGAATGATCTGAACATTTTGTGTCAAAAAACGAAAGAGAATGTTTTTTTAATTTTATATATAGCAACACTATACGCGTTTTAAAAATAAAAAACACTCGTTTTTATGGTGTATCTATTTTTTTAAATAATGTCGTATGTGAAAGTTGTGAATGTTTAAAAAAATAAGAGAACTTAATTAAAAGTCAACAAAAATGGCTAAAACCAGATTACCCCTCGTTTCTTTTTTATTAGATCAAGATCCGATAACTAAGATTTATTTTTATCATTCTTACACAAACCAAACTTTTAATTTGAACATCTCTCCTATAATTTTTATTAAACCGAAAGGTAACATACATGACCTAAGTCAATACGCAGGAAAGGCGGGCAACAAGCTGCGCCAATGTAATTATATATTATATTATGTTGTGTATGAGACAAAGGTTCATTAGGAAACTAAAAAAAATCAAAATAAATCGACTTAAATGAGTACGCATTGAATTTATTACAAGTCGTAGAGATCATGATCAACATTTCTACTTATAAATGACACGGTTATGTTTTTTTTTGAACGGTCAACGAATGCCCCAGAAAACCCGGGGACTATTTACACCAGTTGAGCTCATTCCAGGGAAAATCCACTTCCGCGATCGGCCGGGTGGTAAAACCTGGGAGCTCAAGGATCGAACTTGTGACCTTTCAGCCTCAAGTCTCCCCTTATCGCCAGACACGGTTATGTTTTTCTTTGGACAAATTGGATATAAAGAATTGAAAGTTTTATTAATTGGTTGACATTAATCTTAAGTAACGAAATGTTTACTATCGAGTTTAACTTTTAACCTATTTTCTTAAAACGATCTTTGACTAACGAAAACTTAACGACGTTAGTTTTTATGAAACTTGTAATTATTGCCGGCCAATTGATGAAACTTGAGATTATTTTTTATGAAAGTTGTGATTATTATCGGCTAATTGATTAAACATGGGATTATTTCAATCTAATGTTTCATCAACAACCTAACGTCGTTAACTTTATGTTAATCAATGATCATTATAGGAAAATAGGTTAAAAGTTTGGCTCGGTAATAAACACTTCGTTACTTGAGATTAATGTCAACTAATTAATGAAACTTGGATTATTTAAATCCAATTTGCCTTTTTTTAAATAGCACCCGGTTACCCGGGGTCTTATCATGGCAAACGATGTACATTGGGACACGCTACGATCACAGGTCGTGCGAGTAACTAGAGCCCTATGTGTTTTACATCCACCAGGAAAACTCACCTCCACTTAAGGCCTGGTGAAAACACTGGATGCTCAGGACTCGAACTTTTAACCTTTTATAGCCAACAAGTAATCCATCATAACCTTTACCACTGAAAGAAGTCCGGTGAATGAATGTCACGATTACGTAACATGTACAGATTGTTTAAGCTGGTTATTATCCTAATTCTCTGTTTAAATTTTAATTGCAAGCTAAGGACGTCCTTGTCTATGTTTTATAACAAAAGAACATTTTGTGCACGAAAAACAATTGATGACTCACCATAAGAAAATAATAAAATATACCCTAAAAGTCGGAAAGAAATTACAAGTGTACCAATGGCTAGGAGAGGACCACTTGAGGTAAGTGTGCTTCGTGGCCGCCAAGATATTTTTGATGGGTGTTGCGTGGGGTCATTAGATTGTAATATATTAGATAGGTAGATAGATAGAATATTAGAATATGAGTGTTGTTTTTTCTTTTTTCTTTTCCAAAACTTAGCTTAACGAACTCGACCCGAATTAATCTAAACCTCATTTACATCATTAAAATAACTCCGATCATTAACCATTTAAATATTTGGTTATATTATCTGTATCTGTATCTGTATATATAATAAAAGAAAAGTTTTTGGCACCATAATTTAACATGTGGCACCATCACATTCATCCTCAACAATTTTTCTCGCCAATAAACATTCACAAACGGATCTTCTAATTTTGAATATATATATATATATATATATATATATATATATATCCATTATTTATTTATTGTAGCGGATCTTTTAATTATCGATATATATATCCACTATTTATTTATTGTCTTCTAAATTATTTAATTACTTAATTTAATATATAATATAGTTTATTAAATTACATCAATCTATATCTATCTATACTCTATAATATATAATAAACAAAAAGTTTGGTCATAGTTTAATTAATAAAAAAAGAAACTTGACATCACCATAAAATTTTGAATTAACCGATGTAATACACAGGGATAAAAAACTAGTTTAATTATAAGGTATAAATATGAACCATAGGAGTCGTGATAAAAATTGTTAGACATACATTTATTTAATATATATATATATATATATGTATCTCGTATATATATATATATATATATATATATATAATATAATATAAATATATATTATGGCCTTAATCAATTATTTTAAATAATCAATTCTCAAATTAACCCTATCATGTATTTATTTGATGTACGTAATTGCCCTTAGTGATATAATTATGGTTTTTTCTTGGGTGTATATATGGCATGTATTAGAGAGTTTGAGGTTAATAACCTCTCAAGAATTCGTGATCTCTCTCTGCTCTCTCTCTCAATTCGCAGACCCTCTGCGATTTCATCATCATCATACACCCTAAATGGGAACCAAGTTAATTCACAGGATGGATAATCTGACTGCTGCTGATCTCAACCAGATAACCACAAGTAATATGTATTACATGTTATCTGTTTATTATTATAACGATTCAGGATTCGATCAACAAGTGATATCGGAGCGTTATGTTGATTAATCGAATCATAAATCTGATTTCATTCATTTTCTTGCTATCCATAATCTCGAAATCAAACATGGTCTTCGAATCTATTTTTAAAATCTGAAAACCCTGATTCGTTTTAATCACAAAATCGGTTTTAAAAGAAATCCAAAATCTTAATCAGATTTCGTTTTGAAAAAATGTGATAAAACCCTAACTGATTTCAAGAGATTATTACCTTTTCGATCTAAATCCAAATTCTCGATCAAAAAGCTTACTTTTCGACTAAATTTCTTACCTTTCAATCGAAACTGTGGCTTAGTCCCGTGTTTTCGATCGAACCATATGGTTTTTCGATCGGTTTTTCGATCGGACTATATGGCTTTTCGATCGACTTCTCAATTGGCTTTTCGATCGACTTCTCGATCGGCTTTTCGGTCAGACCATCAATAGCTTTTCGATCCGATCGAAAAGTCAGCTTTTTGATCCCTGCTTTTCGATCGGACACCCCTTTTCGATCGAAAACCCCTTTTCGATCGAAACCCCTTTTCGATCGAAACCCCTTTTTTCGATCGAAAACCCCTTTTCAATCGGGTACCCCTTTTCGATCGGATACCCCTTTTCGATCGAAAGCCCCCTTTTCAATCGGATACCGTCAGAACCCCGGCGAACTCACCGCGGAGTTCCATCCGCGCAACAGGGGGCTTACTGCTAAATTATGGGCTTAATATTAAAATTTGTTTTGTTTAAAACCGTATATGCTTATGTTTTACAAAACTTAATAATAAGTTAGATTAGTTCCTTAACCTGTATTAGTTGTTGACATGTAGTAATTCTGGCCAACGCTGATTTGCTACCTTAATCAATGCCACTATCTTTTCTAATATTAGTTAACTTATTTTAAATTAAACTAATCTATTCGCTTAACTTGATAACAACTTTAAAACCTCGATTTTGGCCAACGCTGATTCGTTGTTTTTACTATGATTGTCAACTAACATTAAGCATTCGCCTTCCTTATACAAGTGTTTCCTTCTGGCCAACGCTGATGAGTTGCACCTGTATTCAGCGAACCTATTTTGTACATAAAGCTTAGATGTATCATTTCTGGCCAACGCTGATGTGATACATCACTTTATGCACATACCCTTATCTAGTTTATAATGCTTAGGTGATAGGCAAGTAACCAACGCGAAGGCTAATTCATTTAAGTAGAACCTTAATTTGTCTATTTATGTTGGTGAATGTAATAGACTTTATCACAACTTCCTTACTTTATAATTATGGTCCTTTTTATGCTTGGTTATTATTGTTATAATTATAGTTATTAATGTCCAACTACTCACTATAATATTCTTTACTAAGTATCTTACTATTCTCACTCTTGTCCACTTTAAGCCTCAAATTTCGGAGTTGAAACCTTAACTGGAACCAATTTTGCTGCTTGGAAGGACTCTATGAACTTGTCTCTCGGCATATTAGGTTTTGATCATGCACTCATAGATGATGCCCCTAATGCTATCACCAGTTCGAGCACTACTGAACAGAAGAGTGCTCATGAGAAATGGGTGAGGTGCAACACGATGTGCCTTTTGATCATGAAGAAATCTATTGACATTGCCATCAGGGGAGCCATACCAGATTCTGACAATGCCAAAACTTACTTGAAAACCGTGGGGGAGTATTACAAAGGATGAAAATACGAGAGCATTGGATCGTCCACTCAATCTAGCTATTCGGAGATCAAAACCTAATTAACTGATTGTTTTATTGATCAAAGATGAACAATTACAACCAGTTAACACTCAGAAACTGACACAGAGAAACACCGTACAAAACACACACTTAAGATTAGCTCAAACTATCACTCGTATGTAAAACGAAGAACAAACTTGCTATTTATACTGTTTGGCCGAACCATGTCCGAACTCCAGGTTCGGCAGGTCCGAACTCCAGGTTCGGCAGGTCCGAACTCCAGGTTCGGAAGGCAGTGAACCTAGCCTTGAACCTTGGACTTGAACTTTTGGATCTTCACACGACATTGTCTGGTTGGATACTTCACACGACATAAAAACTATGTATCAACAAACTCCCCATCGTCGTGTGCAGTAGCACTTTAATATCTTAAATATGTATCTTCAATCAAGCTCCCCCTCAAGTGTTGAATTCGTTTGTCTAATGAAATGAAGCTTCAAACAAACTCTCTCTTAACTTGAACGTAACTTGATCTTGAATACTCGACGATGTTTAGTGTATCTCTGGTCTTTATCAACAGCTTCAGAAGACTTAAAGTTGTGATATCTAGCACTTTAGCAACCTGCTCAAACATTTAAATAATCTTGGCGCAAAACGTCTCTTCGAGACTCCAAGATATGATTTTGAAAATTTTATTTTGTATCACGTGTTGTTCAGATCGAAAATAAAGCAGAAACAAGATCTTTTTGGCTTTTAGAAAGTTTATATCAAAACAAACCTAAAATCTTTTTGACTTTTCAAAAAATTATGCTAAAACACACCAAAAATCTTTTTGTACTTTTCTTGAACTAAAATGAAATGCAATACAGAATCAAACTCTATTTTTTGGTATGAGAAAGATCACTATATGGGATCACATTGGACATAACGCACTGAACTACACTTCAATTTCAACTAATTGAAGCACATATGTCATGCTGATTGCCGGTATAATTTGTCCAACTTAAACTCAGGCGATATCATACTCATAACATCTGGATATGTTAAGGTATTGATTAGCTATGACCAGTGTATCCCACACTATCAGACATATTCAGACATTTTCTTTTTCCTTTTCTTTATTTTTTCTTTTTATGTGATTACACTTGTGAATTGTCACAAAGTATAATATTTTCATGATATCGTCAACTGTGTTCCATGCAAAAAGAAATAAGAACGTTAAATCGTCTACCTTAAGATCGATCTTTCGATACGCAGATAAGGTATCAGATTTAACAAAATAAGAAAATAAAACAAGTTGAAATTGTATAACCCAACAATAATTAGGTCGGTACTTCCGTACACGCAGAGAAAGTCCGATTAGTTATACGAAACACCAAAGAAAATAAAGCAGAACGTCAAAGGAACAACGATCATGTCGGTCTTGTGAACACGCATAGAAAGTCCGATCGTTTGACAAAATAAAGAAATTAAACAAGTTTAAATCTTTGAAAAATGAACACATGTATACACAGTGACTTCTCACTTATATTCACACTTATTTTTCTTTTTGCTACGCATCAAGATGTTATCCACATGGTCAAGCATTAGTATTTAGTGTATATCACATCTGAATACATTCTGATTTGTCGAGCCTACCAAACATATCAAACAATGATCTTATGGCTCTTTCATCTACTCTATCCATGAGTCAGATACGTAAGCCAATGTACCATCATTTCCCAATGATCAATTTCTCAAAATTTTATATATTGTGCATGTATTCATCGTCCTTATATGTTTTGCATGAATTCACCTTCTTTATATATTTGGCATGTATTCACTTCTTCCCAAAACATGCATTTTCACAATTTCTCCCCCTTACATGCATTTCTCCCCCTTAAAATGAAAACTCTATTTTTGGATTTTCATTTACAAAAATAAGACCCTATTTTTGATTTTTATCAATTTAAGAAAGAAAAATTGATCAATCAACAGGGATACCGTTCAGTTTTAGAATTTTCAGAAAATTTGCAGGGTAAAAAGATATATCATGAACTTTAAGTTAAGCAGAATACTCCTCCATCAACAAATTTTCAATCGTCGATAGGACTTCTAGAAGTACCTGCACACTGGTCAAACTCATCAGTTTTTAACTTGACCCGAAGCGACTGCTTCCGGTCGACCAGTGTCCTTATTTTGATTAGAAACCACCTTTGGTTTCCATTGTTGTGGTTTTGGTAAGTTAGTTTTTGATGAATCAATCATAGGTGACTGTGATGAAGAACCTACATTTTGAACCTTTTGAAATATAGGAACAAAACGTTTATGTTTTAGAAAGAATGTAGGTTCACATTCATCAAAAACTCTGCCATGGAAATCAACGAACATTGGTTTGGCAGATTTACCAAAAACTGGTCTCTTTTGAAACCTTTGGTTTGATTCAACAGGGAGTGGACACTCTTTTGCCATATTCCCTTTTTGGAGGCAAACATAACATATACGTTTTGATTTGTCCCACCTTTTAGGTGCCTGCAGAGAATCACATATATGAATATCTTGAACATGATCAAAATTAGAATCATATACCTGATGCCGGTGATCATGAACCCATTTTGATGTTCGGCTTCGAGAATAAGAATCATCAGAAGAACATTTGGCAGTTTGATTCTTCAAGGTTCTTGAATCAACATTCTTCTCAAAAACTTTGGAGATTTTCCGTGCATCGACACAATGAAGAGGAAACTCTTTTGTTAGAAAAAATCTGGTCGGAACCTTTGAGCTTGTAGAAACGCTCCAGTTGAACCTTCTTAGCTTTAAAGACTTCCTTCTTCACTTGTTTCTTCTTCAATTTCTTCAAATCTTGGGATGATGTTGCTGGAACCTCCTCAGCTTTCACATTCTTTGCCTTAAAACCCAGACAAACATGCTTTCCAGAAATCTTTTCCTCAGAATGTAAATTCGGGTGTCTATCTTTTGCCAACTTAGAAAATTCAGCTTTGATATCTTTAAGATTTGTCTTTTCAAAGAAGATCGTCTCATTAAATTCAGGTTGAGAACGAATCTTGTCACTTGAAGTAGCAGATTTCTCATTGTCAGCAGACGACGAACCAGAAACAAATTTTGGAGCCGGAGGAATCTCAGATTTCTTTCCCTTATTCTTCTTATTCTTCTTGTTTTTCTTTTTCTGCACAACCTTCTCTTCCTCGGAATTAGATGATGAAACCTTTGAATAATCAAACTCTTCAACCTGTTCCTTCACTTCTTTGAACGCTTCTTTGATTTAAGCAGGAGGCGAAGCTGTTTTGTCAAACATCTTTTCAAAATTTTCGTCCTTAGCCAGAAAGCTTGTGAACACTTGAGAATTAGAAACATTGTTCAACAAGCGATTTGCATCGATGACTTGAATCTTGAGATTAGAAAGTTGTTGTTGTGCTTCAGCTAACTCCTTCTCAATTGCCATCAACCGCTTTGCAACTTTGTGTGTTTCAAATTTTTGCATACGAAGATTTTCCATGCCTTCAAACAATTCTTTCTTTAATTTATCTTCATTCCGCTTCCGGATCGCCAAATTTGCTGTCTGAACCTTATTAATACTAACCAATTCGCGCTTCTCATCCAAATATTTTTCCATAACCGCTTGATAACTTGCAATTTTGGCAGCAGATTCTTCAGCATCCTTTGTAAACAGATCAAGCTTGATTTTGGACTTTTCAAACAAATTTTGAAAATCATTAGCAGTATCCTCCGCTTCATCCTTCCATTTCTTAACTTTATTCACCAACTCATCCCTCTCTTCACAAATCTTTGCTTTTGCAACTTCAACATCTTTTTTATCTTGTTTAGAAATCTCTAAAACTTCGTTCAGCAATTTGATCTCGGTAATCAAACATTCATTCTACAAAAGGAATTCCTTCTCATGTTCCTTAGAAATCTTCAAATCTGAATTAACCAAATTAAATTCATTAGAAAGCTTTTGAATTTTATTCAACAACGAAACATTTTCTTTCAACAAACTCTCCAAGTTTTCAGCAGATTCATAGGAACTTGGTGTTAAACTTGTATCTGAATAAAAATCTTCTTGTTGATCATGAGTAACAATCAAAGCAGAAGAATCAAAATGTTTTCCCCAATCATAAACACCATCATCTTGAACTGTTAGTGCTATCTTGTTTGTGTTACTTGAAGATGGTTGAGAGATACCAGGCTTGCTAGCATATGCCTGTTGACATTCCCTAGCAAAATGTCCAAGCTTTGAATATTTGTAACATTTCAACTTTGATTTGTCAAAACCCAAATTTCCATTGAAATCAGAAGTAGTTTTTCCATGTTTCTTGAAAAATCTCTTTGATCTTTGACTTAACATAGCATATTGCCAAGATATATCCAATTCAGTCAATTGATCATCATCAAGAGCATCAAGATCATCCCTTGTTAATTTTGCATCAGCAACATTCTTGATGATCAAACCAAACGATGATGAAATCAAAGTAGCAACTACAGAAAAAGCATTATGACTTGATGAATTTGGAATTGTAAAGCTACACCCACGTGATGATATTGTTATCAGAATTTCAAGAAACTCCAGCCATGAAAGCAACACTCGGTGCAAAACTCAGATTTGGCTTAGCTTTAGCATTCATGCTTGCAGTATTCTCACCATGGTACAACTCAGGATTTTGTAAAGTAGCAGTTGACTTCTTAGAATTTAACATTTCCATTTACCGAGCATGAAGTTTCCCAGTAAGCTCGTGAAATGTTAATGTAGAGTATTCTTTATCATGAGTGAGTAGAAAAACATAGTTTTCCCACTTTTCAGGCAAAGCTTCCATGATCTTCTCCTTCAACTTAGCATCAGTTTTCTCAATTCCAACTACCTTTAACTCACTAACCAGATGTGAAAACCGTGAAACAAGAGCAGTAATGTTCTCATTTTCATAGTGTTGAAAGTTATCAAATTCTTTATTCAACACTTTCTTTCGACTCTTCTTGTAATCATCATTACCCTCACATCTTGCTGATAGAGCATCCCACAATTGCTTAGATTTCTTGCAAGTACTAAATTGATGTAGCAACTCAGTAGGTAATGCCATTGTAAGATAACCGAAAGCTTTTTGCTCAAGCTCATATAGTTTTCTTTGAGCAAGATCAAAGGTATGAACTTCTTTGAAATCTCCTGCATCAGTTGGATGTTGATAAAGCTTTTTAACTGGAATCTACAAATTAATATCATTTGTGCTTATGTAAGCTGAAAATCGTTGCTTTCAATTTTGATAATCTTCCAACTTCAATAATTTTGGAACTTTCTGACTTTTTCCGATTTCATTATCAAAGTTCAGCATGGTTTGCATTGCATTTTGCATAGCGGCAAAAGCTTGAAATTCCAACATCATTGAAAAAGTTGAATTCTGATTGTCCGAACCTATTTCGAACCTAACTCTGTGTTCCGAACTTGTTCCGAACTCCTTCCGAACCTCAATCGATAATTCGAACCTCAAACAAACCTAAATTATCCCGAACTGTAGCCGAAAGCCTTCCGAACCTCCTCCGAACTAGCTCCGAACTATTTCTGAAACACAAATCTCTCAGAACCTAGACCGAACTTATACCGAACAAGATTAGGTTCCAAACTCTGACCGAACTCGAAACGAACTTCATCCGAAACAGATATGTATCCGAACTTCGACCAAACATGGACCGAACACACTCCGAAACACGACCGAACTCCGTCCGAACTTGGACTTCGGTGTGGTTACTTCGAACCTGACCAGTAAACTCCGAAACTCGATATGATTTTCTCAAAACGCTCAAATTTTAACTGATTTTGATGAAATTTGCAGCAGTAGGATAGAAAAAATGATAAGAAACGATTTAGGAGCAAATTTGACACAGAATACTCGATAGATTTGATTGAAAACATGTAAACAAACTCGAGAAACACCAAAACGTTTCAAAAACTCCGAAAATAACAACCACAGATTAGTAGAGTGAACCAGAAAGCTCTGATACCACTTGAAAATGCGAGAGCATTTAATCGTCTACTCAATCTAGCTATTCGGAGATCAAAACGTAATTAACCGATTGTTTTATTGATCAAATATGAACAATTACAACTAGTAAACACTCAGAAACTGACACAGAGAAACACCGTACAAAACACACACTTAAGATCAGCTCAGACTATCACTCGTATGTAAAACGAAGAACAAACTTGCTATTTATACTGTTTGGCCGAACCATGTCCGAACTCCAGGTTCGGCAGGTCCGAACTCCAGGTTCGGCAGGTCCGAACTCCAGGTTCGGAAGGCAGTGAACCTAGCCTTGAACCTTGGACTTGAACTCTTGGTTCTTCACACGACATTGTCTGGTTGGATACTTCACACGACGCACAAACTATGTATCAACAAAGGAACCTCAAAAGTGCATGTTGGCAACCTTATTCTTAAGCTGCTAACTTCTAGGTATGACGGAAAAGGCAGTATTCGTAAGCACCTAATGATGATGAACGACATCGCCAACAAGCTCAAGGCTTTGGAGGCGCCGATCGGTGAGACTTTCCTGGTTCACTTCATTATGACCTCTCTTCCTGCGTCTTTTGAAACCTTCAAAGTCAACTACAATGCTCAGAAGAACAAGTGGAAAATGAGCGAGCTGATTGAAATGTGCATGCAAGAGGAAGAACGTCAGAAGCTTGAAAAACTAGAAGTTGCTTCCCTCGTGACTGCTAATTCCAACAACAAGAGGAAGGGAAAGTTTCCACAAAGGGAGTATCCTAAGGCTCAGAAGAAGGATGAAGGTACGGCATCCAGCTCTAATACCTCCAAGAATAAACCTTTCTATAAGTTCTGTCACAAGCTTGGACATAAAGAAAAGGACTGCAAAGGTTTCAAGGAGTGGCTGTCTAAGAAATGTAATCATCTAAATATGATAACTGAGTCCTTTAATTTAAATGTTCCAACTAATTCATGGTGATTTGATTCTGGTTCTATGGTTCATGTAACTAATTCTAATCAGGGCTTCCATACAATCCAGAAGCTGGAAAGAAACCAAAGAACACTTAAGCTAGGGAATGAAAACTGGTTTATGTATCAAACTAATGATACCTTATATATTCCTGAGATTACTCGAAATCTTGTATCAGGACCAAAGTTAGACATGGACGGTTTTGATGTTTCTCATGGTCATGAAAAACTTACTATCTATTTCAATTCTCAAGTATTTGGTTTTGGGTATTTGGATAGTGGTCTTTATAGATTAGAACTGGATGATGTTTCCTCTAATTCTTTGTTGTCATATAACATTAATAAATCATCAACAAAGACAAAATCCAAAAGAGACTTAGAAACTTATTTTAGGCCATGGCATCCACGTTTAGGCCATTTCTCACGTGATCGTTTAACAAAACTCGTGAAAGATGAAATTTTACCATATCTTGACTTCAATGATTTTGGAACATGTGTTGAATGCATTAAAGGCAAAATGACATCAACTAATAAGAAGGCGCCACTAGAAGTTCTAGATTATTAGAAATTATTCATACTGATATTAGTGGCCCCTACACTACCACAGGAATTACAGGACACAACTATATCACTTTCATAGATGATTATTATCGTAATATGTATTTGTATCTCATCAAAGAAAAATCTGAATTACTAACAACTTTTAAAGACTATAAAACTGAAGTTGAAAAACAATGCGGTCTTCACATAAAAGTTGTCAGATCAGATAGAGGAGGTGAGTATTATGGTAGACATACGGATTTGGGTCAGGCCCCTGGTCCATTTTATGAGTTTTACAAAAGCCAAGGGATCATGAACCAATATACCATGACTGGTACTCCTCAACAGAATGGTGTTATTGAAAGGAGAAACAGAACCTTAATGAACATGGTACGAAGTATGTTAGCCAACTCAGGATTACCTCTATTCCTCTGGACCGAGGCCTTAAAAGTAGCCGTTCATATACTCAATAGAGTTCCCTCAAAATCTGTCCCTAAAGCTCCTTATGAACTCTGGACAGGAGAGAAACCGAGTCTAAGATGTATGAAAGTATGGGGTTGTCTTGCTGAAGCCAAACTCTATAATCCCTTCTTAAAGAAATTTGATATGAAAACCGTAACTTGTAACTTCATCGGTTCTCCCCAACACTCAAAGGTGTTGGATTAAGTGTCTAAGTCCATAACTATAATTGATAGCAGCATAGTCCTTTTGGGTTGCCCTCAAGACTCGATAAAAGTAGAATTAATAAATAAGGGAAAAGGGAAAAATAGTTTATTAATTATTATGGTTAATAGTTAAATGAAACTATTTAGGAGGCTAGTTAACGGTTTGGTTAATAGAAGGATGGAATAACAATTAATCAATAGTTGATTAGTTGGGAAAAATTCTATCCCACATTGGAAATTTTGAAATCCTCCTTTTTGCCAAGGGAATTTCGAAATTCTCTATCCCACATTGGTGGGATAACTAAACTAAGGAGAATATCCAAGGCTATAAATAAGGGCCTTGGTGGTTCATTCCAATTCGCTCATTTGGCTTGAGTATTCGCCTCCTTCTTTCTCCCTCCTTGTGGAAGAACTTCTTATAGTTCATCCCACCCTTAGTTAATATTCTTTTTCGAGTCTTTGGTTGTGATCCCATCAGAGGCACGACGTTTGTGGTGCTCGCTTCCTTGAAGTCAAGAAGGATTATTATAGTTGTTTACTATAACAACTAAGAGGTATGTAACCCTATCTGTCTTAGTAGTTTATTTATTTATTTTGATTGTTTGCTAGGGTCTATGATATGTTCATAGTTATAGGTTCAATAGTGAAAACATAGATCTTGTTTTAGGTTGCATGCACCCTTAATTGTTTAAGTTTGCTTGTAGTGCCTGAAACCCATCAGTGGTATCAGAGCATAAGGTTTGTTTTCAATTGAATTAGCTATATTTGTTGAACTTTTAGGAGGCTCACATTCGATTTTAGGTATTAGGATTTTTGATACCCTAATCTTGCCCCCTAAGTTCCGAATGCCTTTAGGATAAGGATTAATTTAATTGTTTAAATTTATTATCCTATTATTATTATTATTATTGATATATAATATTGGTATTTTTAAAGTTTTAAAGATAAACCTTATACTATATGTATGATTAAAAGCTTAATTGTTATTATATGTATAAGAACAAAAGTCAGTCAAATCAATAGTAGGCCTCATTCACGAAGCTAGTCTATAAGGGGGGTATAAGGAAACTGCCTATAAAATGGTAGTTGAATGGCTGTCCATTCTCACCCACTGCTTTCTTAATTAGTGGAGGGTCGTTAGCCGAACGGGTTTGATAGGACTAAATTTAATTCCCATTAAAAGTATAATGACATTAAAAGTAACTAAACCTTTTATTATAAATTCCTAGTTACTTTAGGAAAAATGTGAATTTGTATGCTAACCCATGAAATTGCACATTACACTTTATAAGTCATTAGTGGAGCGTGTGTGGTTAACTGGCACACTAATAGGGACTAATAAAGAGTTGTAATGGGTGTCTTAAAAATTATTATTGTTGATGGAGCGTGTGTGGTTAACCAGCACATCAATTGAGATGATAAATGACATTAAGGTTACCAAGCACATTTGCATGGTTATTCACATCTTGTTTGTGATCCTCGGTATCCCAGTCACAAATGGAAGAGCATAATCCAAGATTAAACATGCCATTGAATAGTTTCAATGAATCTCAAAAGGAGACCTACCTTTATAAAATTTGCAATTAGATTACGGCATCCCTCTTCTAAGTTGTAAATTTTATAGTTGGATCAAACTCGGTTTTCTTATCTAACTTTAACTATTTTTTTTTAAAGAGAAAATGTCTGCTCCTACCGATGCTTCTGGTTCCTCCTCCTCTACCCACAACAACTTCTCCCTGTGGGGCATCTGCTCAAAGGTGATATTGGACGGCTCTAACTACAACGAATGGATGCGTAACATCAAAATGGCCCTTCGTTATGAAGACAAGGAGTGTGTCCTTGAAAAGGAGCTAGTTGAAATTTACCAAAAGACAGCCACTGCTGATGATTTAGCCACCCACAAGCAACATGAAAAAGATGCAACAAAAGTTGCTTGCATCATGGTTGCCACCATGACTCCTGAACTGCAAAGATTCTATGAGGATTACTGGCCGTACGAGATGAACAAGGACCTTATGGAAAAGTACCCTAAGCAAGCTCGCCAAGAAAAGTACGACATAGTAAAGTCCCTCATATCAAGCAAGATGAAGGACGGGGAATCTGTTAGTGCCCACGTGCTAAGGATGCAACGTTACGTGGATCAACTTCTGAGGTTGGATGTGCACTTTGATGAGGAATTGGCTATTGATATAGTCTTGAACTCCTTGCCAAGCTGTTATGATTAGTTCATCTTGACCTATCATTTGAACAACACTAAGACCACAATGGCTCAATTGCACAACCTCCTGAGAATAGCTGAAACAGGAATGAAGGGAAAGAGTACTGCCACTACTCCTGCTAATACTCCCATTCTAGCCACTGGTCAAGGAAAGGGGAAGAAGAGGAAATATCCACCCAAACAAAACTAGAAGGGAAAGTCTCATGTAAAATCCAGTTCTGATGTTACCCCTATCTCTGATCCTAAAGAGGCCACTTGCTTTTATTGCAACGAAAAGGGGCATTAGAAACGAAGCTGCCCAAAGTATCTGCAAGATCTTAAGGATGGCAAAGTGAAGCCATCTTCCGCAGGTACATACACTATTTCATCTAATAACTCATTATGTTCTAATTCTTGGGTCCTTGATAAAGGATGTGGATTCCACATTTGCTCTGTTTTGCAGGGACTGAGAAAAAGTGAGGATGTGGAGCATGGTAGAATGAACTTAATCATGGGGAATAGGCGATCTTCACCTGTCACCAAGATTGGAGTTTATAGTCTAGTGCTTAGTACAGGATGTGGATTCCACATTTGCTCTGTTTTGCAGGGACTAAGTAAAAGTGAGGATGTGGAGCATGGTAGAATGACCTTAATCATGGGGAATAGGCGATCTTCACTTGTCACCAAGATTGGAGTTTATAGTCTAGTTCTTAGTAGTGGTGTTAGTTTGGATTTATTGAATTGTTGATACTCGTCAGAAATGACACGAAACATTATCTCTTTTCATGCATTGTTCAAACAAGGTTTTAGATATTCTTTCAGTGATGAGAATGGTTCTATTTCTGCTTATAAAAATGGTGTTTTTTTAATGGTGTGTATGAAACTGTGATGTGTGTAGACAATTTAGGCAATAGTGTATTTCAAATTGATTCATCTAATGGTATAGACAAAGCATGTTTGTGGCATTGCCGTCTTGGACACAGTAACAAGAAACGCATGAACCAACTCCAAAAGGATGGGGTGTTGGAATCATTTGACCTAAGGCCAGATGATACATGCAAATCTTGTCTTTTGGGTAAGATGACAAAATCACCTTTCACTGGATCTTGTGAAAGAGGTTAAGGTTTGTTGGATCTCATACACACAGACGTGCGTGGGCCCTTCAGATCGTCCACAAGGGATAACTTTTATTGATGATTATAGCAGATATGGTTATATCTACTTAATCAAGCATATGTCGGAAACCTTTGAAAATTTCAAATAGTTTAAGCAAGAAGTCGAGAATCTTTTAGGCAGGAAGATAAAGATGCTCCGATCAGATAGAGGCAGAGAGTATCTTAGTATCGAATTCCACGACTATCTCAAGGAATGTGGAATAGTTTCACAATTGACACCTCCTAGGACACCACAACTTAATGGTGTGGCTGAGAGACGCAATCGAACCTTGTTAGACATGGTTCGTTCCATGATGAGTCGAGCTTCACTTTCAATCTCATTCTGGGGGTATGCCTTAGAGACTGCCGCCCACATTCTTAATCTTGTCCCAACAAAGAAGGTTGCCAAAACACCTCACGAAATGTGGACAGGAAGAGTTCCCTCGTTAGCACATATTAAGGTTTGGGGTTGTGAAGCTTTCGTTAGACGAGAAACTCACGATAAGCTTGAACCTCGTAGTGAGAGATGTAATTTCATCAGCTATCCACAGAAGTCCTTTGGATATTTGTTCTACAGACCTAGTGAAAACGTGGTCTTTGTAGCACGAAGAGGAGTCTTTTGAGAGAGAGAGATCTTATGCAAAGAGGACAGTGGGAGCACCATTGACCTTGAAGAGATTCAAGAGTCAGCTGATGAAGGAACCTCTGAAACCGCTAAGGTTCAACCAAAGGAAGAGATTCCAGTTAAACCGGTTGACACTTCATTACCTCTTAGGCGTTCTGGTAGAGTTAGCATGTAACCTGAGTTCTATGGTTTCCATATAACTACAGACGAGGACACATTTATCAGGGATAATACACTGGTGAATTTGGATGAGCCAGCTAACTACAAGGAAGCCATGGCAGGCGCTGAGGCAGCAAAATGGAAAGAGGCAATAGACAGCGAGATCAAGTCCATGTACGACAATCAAGTGTGGAATTTGATTGATCAACAACCTGGTCGGAAGACGGTTGGTTGTAAATGGATCTTCAAGAAGAAGACCGATATGCATGGTAATGTAAGCACATTCAAAGCACGATTGGTGGCGAAGGGATTTACTCAAACCCCAGGGGTTGACTATGATGAGACCTTCTCACCAGTGGCTAAGATAAAATATATTAGGATAATGCTAGCCATAGCTGCGTTTCATGACTATGAAATTTGGCAGATGGATGTCAAAACCGCTTTTCTAAATGGGAAGTTGGCTGAAGATGTTTACATGAGTCAGCCAGAATGTTTTGTAGATGCGAAGTTCCCCAATAGAGTGTGCAAGCTTGAAAAATCCATTTATGGATTAAAACAAGCATCTCGCAGATGGAATCTTTGTTTCGATGGGAAAAGGCTTCTCTAGAAGTGAGGATGAGTCTTGTGTATATGTCAAAGCTAGTGGGAGCATAGCCACCTTCCTAGTATTATATGTTGATGACATACTTCTTATAGGAAATGACATTCCAACCTTGCAAGATGTTAAGTCTTTTCTTGGAAAGTGTTTCGCTATGAAGGATATAGGAGAGGCTGCCTATATTCTAGGAATAAAGATTTCAAGGGATAGGAGTAAAAGGCTAATCGGACTGAATCAGAGTACGTACTTGGATAAAGTAATGAAATCATTCTGTATTGAGAACTCCAAGAAAGGAGAATTGCCTATCTAGAGTAATACCAAACTGAGTAAAACTTAGAGCCCGAGTACATATGAAGAGATAGCAGAAATGAGTAGAGTTCCATATGCTTCCGCCTTGGATATATCATGTATGCTATGACATGTACTCGTCCTGATGTGTCTTTTGCTTTGAGCATGGTCAGTCGTTATCAGGGATATCCAGGTAAAACTCATTGGGTAGCGGTTAAAAATATTCTCAAGTATCTGCGAAGGACTAAGGACTTGGTCCTAGTACTTGGTGGCTATGATACATTGAGAGTGACTGGGTATAGTGACACCAGCTTTCAAACAGATAGGGATAACTTCCGTTCTCAAACTGGCTGGATCTTTACCTTAAATGGAGGAGCAGTTACTTGGAAAAGTTCCAAGCAAGAAACAATGGTTGATTCTACTTGTGAATCAGAGTACATAGAAGCAAGCGAAGCATCAAAGGAGGCAATTTGGCTGAAGAATTTCATCGGAGATCTTGGAGTCGTGCCAACCATCAAGGAGCCAGTGGAACTTTTCTGTGATAATGAAGGAGCAGTTGCTTTGACAAAGGAAGCAAGAGATAATCGCAATTCAAGACATATCGACAGAAAATACCACTTCATCAGACATAAAGTAGAAGAAGGTTACCTCATTGTGAATAGGGTATCGTCAGAAGAGAATCCTGCAGATCCACTCACAAAGGGTCTGAGTAGGGTCAAACACCATCAGCATGCTAGGAGCATTGGTCTGAAGGATGATGTCAGTTTTAGTAGTTAAATAGTTAGGTTGAAACTTATAACAAAGTAATGTAATTAACTTTTGGTGATTAAATAATGGAGAATTATTTATAAGTTTGATTACTACCTTTTGTCTAATGTTTGTTATTGTGTTTCATTTTTGCATGTTTTACTTCCCGAATGATTAGATTATTCAAAACTCCACAGTCGATCATACTTTTGGAAGTAAGTAGTGAATTAATACTGTCATGAATGGAACTGTAGATTGTCTAAGGAGTTTTAGACATAGCAATTGTATTGCTGCAGTGTTCATGAGTACT
>JBCNJP010000010.1:82650315-82666563 GCA_039602395.1 Deinandra increscens subsp. villosa | reverse complement strand
GCTCACACCCGATACGGTTGACCGGGGTGTGACAGTGAAAGACCAGAGAAGATTACACCAGACGAATGGAAGAACTTAGATAAGAAAGCCAAGGCCGTCATTAGATTGTCGTTGTCAAAGGATGTTGCGTTCAACATTCTTAAGGAAACCACAGCGAAGGGCATCATGGGTGCATTGTCTAATATGTACGAGAAACCTTCGGCAGCTAATAAAGTTTACCTGATTCGAGAGCTGGTTAATACGAGAATGCAAGAAGGAAGTTCAGTTACAGTGCACATCAACAACATGAACTCGATTTTGTCAAGACTTGGGTCAGTTGATATTAAATTCGAGGATGAGGTTTAGGCTCTACTACTGTTATCTTCATTTCCTGATAGCTGGTCAGCAACTGTTACAGCGATTACGAGTTCTACTAGTAAGTTCACTTTCGATGAGATTCGGGATACTATTCTGGGCGAAGACGTCAGACGAAGAAATTCGGGTGAATCATCGAGTGGATTGATGCATGTTGGCAGAGGTAGGAAGAATAACAGAGGTAGTGGGAGCGGGAATAAAAGAAGGAGTCAGTCTAGGGCTCGGGATGATGTGACCTGTTAGAACTGTAAGCAGGTGGGACACTTCAGAATCAGTGTCCGAGTGAAAAGAAACAAGTTAACTCTACGGAAGACTATGTTGATGATGAAACGTTAATATGCAGCGTAGAGAGTAGTGTTGATTCCTGGGTCATGGATTCTGGTGCTTCATTTCACGCTACCCACAGCAGTGAAGCATTGCAGAATCTGAAGGAAGGTGATTTTGGCAAGGTAAAAATGGCGAGAACAATGATGTTCTAGATGTTACGGGCATGGGTGACTTAGATTTGAAGACTTCAGCCGGTTCATGGGTTTTGAAGGATGTCAAGGTGATTCCAAGCTTGAAGAAACAGTTGATTTCAGTGGGGCAGTTGGATGAACAGGGACATGATGTTAAATTCGGGAACGGGCAGTGTAAAGTTGTCAAGGGAAATCTAGTCGTGGCTCGGGGAAGAAAGAGAGGTTCGCTTTACATGGTTAATTTACCGTCTGGGGGAGAGACCATCCCAATTCAGAAGAAGTCCAAAGTCCGGTTCACAGAGTCTAGTGGGCAGAAGAAGGTTTGTTTTGCAGGAGATAAACCTAGAGCCACGGGTCAGATTCAGGTTGAACGTACTAGGAAAGGTTCAGAAAAGCAGGTCAAGGGTTTTCGTGGCAGTGGGAGTACGAGTTGTGCTTCAGTTAGAGTTATCAGACGACCGTTTGTTAAGAGAACCAGTGTTCCAGTGGTTAAAGCCTCTCCAGTGGATTACCCGCTTAACATGGAGAGTGTTGTTTGTTCTCAGGGTATCTCAGGATCTGGCAGTTCGTTTTAGTGGGAGCCGGTAGGGATCGAGGACGAGTCAGGGGCAGTTCTTGCCATGACTGATATGTTGGAGCTCAGGGGAGCTTCAACGGGCCTTCAGGTTAACTGATGAGAAGGCCGCTGCAGCCAGGAGGATGACGAGAATTACTAGACGATGATGTGGGTCAACTCAAACTAAACAGCGCTATTGATCATGAAAGAGTTCTGTCTTTTTTAATTAATTGGTTCATTTGTGTCTATTTATATGATACAACCGATGTGGGTCGAGTCAAATTAAACAGCGGGTTATCGATAATGAAAGATATGAAAGGATTAAACTAAAGATGGTGCAACATAATGCAAGTAATATATAGACTGAAATTCAATAACATAGCCACTGTGGGTTTAGATTTGGTGGTAATTGTGAATATATGATTAACTTTTTTTTGTTGAGAAGTTACTATTTTATCACTAACCTAACTTTTTTTTAAATAGATATAACTAGTTTTTATATCCCGTGCATCGCACGGCTAAGATTTTAAAAAATATATGTATCGCACGGTTGGGGTTTAAAAAAATTAATAATGGTAATGGAGTACAGAAAGTGAAACTTGTATAAAGAAAAAATATATTAAAGTAAATAATCGGTAAACTATAAAGTAAATAGAATTTTTATGGAACTCTTAAACTGTAAGTTAGTAAACTATATTATATATTTAATTTAGTAATTAAATAATTGGTTATTAAATAATTTATGAGGCAATAAATAAAAAGTCAGATATATATATCCAAAACTTTTCTTTTAATAGAAAAAAGATTTTTTTTAAATAATTAATTAATTATGATGTTAATTATCCCTACAATAATAATATTTTTTTATTGTCATGGAAATACAAATAATTGATTAATTAGGGTGGTGATTATTTATACAATAAATATTTTTTATTTATTGCCATGGAAATATAAAAACTAAAACTAAGAGGTGATGATTTAGGAGGGAAAACAATTGTGAGATTGAGTGTGAGAATGACATGTGTCCCAAAACTTTTCTTTTATATAATAAATAGGTTAGTAACGCCGTGTACTACACGGGTTGAATAAATATTCATAATATGAGATAAATTTAAAAAAAATAATATGAGATAAAAAAATACGAATGATATAACTGTGAGATTTTATCCAATAGTTGTTTTATAGTAGTTAAGTAAAAAGTACATATTTTTATAGAATATAGTAAATTAGAGTATTTTGTATATCGCAGTTGTAAAATAAATTGCTTAATGGTTTACTTTAAAATGTGTCGAGTAATTACAATAATAAAAGTTATTATTATTTAGGGTTACTTGAATTTTTAGAGAATGTTAAATGATAATTAAAAGTTAATATTTCAGAATATAATAAGGGCGTTTGATATTTTAATATTTTAATTAAATAAATCAACCACCCTAATATATAGTATTTTTAATTAATAAATAATAGTAACTATTATTATAAATTAAAAAATTAAGTGTTACATCTCTTAATATTAGAAAATTCAAATAACTTATAATATTGGTTAGTTAGATAGTTTAGAAGATAATATATATAAATAGTGGATACTATGAATATCCAATAACTATTTATAGATTCATTATAATTAAATATAATAGTTGGCTTATATATTTCCAAAAGTTAGAAGTATCCAACTTGTAAATGTTTGAATTCTAGATGGAGAAAATTTAAAATTAAGCGATGAATGTTGACAAGTGGATAAGCTACATAGGCCCTAGAATAATGACATGTGCACCCAACTTATTGCTTTTATTATATATGATAGATATAGATAGATATGATGATATATGATATGATATGATATGATGATATGATATGATGATATATGCAATAAAATATATTATTTTAATAAAATATAATATATAATAATAAAATATAATATATATGTAATAAAATATTAACCTTAATATTAAAATTTAGTATTTAGATAACTACTAACCTTAATATAAAAATTTGTATTTTAATAATTATTTATTGAATAATTGCTTATTAAAAGTTTAAACTAAATAACCCCTAATATGGAAATTTAGTATTTGGATAATTATTTATATTAAAATTTGACTTAATCTAAAATTTTGTTGTGATGACAAGTGTCCATTTTTACTAATTAAAGTATAACAAAAAATTTTATTTATTATATAGTATAGAGTATAGATAAATATAGATATAGATATAGATATCAATTTAATTAATGTATTATTATGAATAAAGTATTATAAGCATTATATTAAAGTATTAATTAAATATTTAAATTATATGTAATAAAATATATTATTTTAATAAAATATAATATATATGAAATAAAAATATTATCTTGAATAGAATATTAACCTTAATATTAAAAATTAGTATTTGGATAATTACTAACTTTAATATAAATATTTGTATTTGAATTTGAATAATTTTTTATTGGATAATTACTTATTAAAAGTTTAAACTAAATAAACCTAATATGGAAATTTAATATTTGGATAATTATTTATTAAAATTTTAGTTTAATCCAAAATTTTGTGGTGATGACAAGTGTCCATTTTTACTAATTATAGTATCACCAAACTTTTTGTTTATTATATAGTTTAAAATTTAAAATTTTAATTTAATCCAAAATTTTGTGGTGATGACAAGTGTCCATTTTTACTAATTATAGTATCACCAAACTTTTTATTTATTACATAGTTTAGATTAGATATAACAATAAGAATTGAAGATGAATAGGAAAGTTTTGAGTTTTTATACTTTAACCACAAAGGTTTGTTACTTTTACATTTTCTGCCCTCTAAGTTTTACATTTTTTTTGTTTTAAGTTTTGTCGTTTTTTACTTTAGTCACGATACTTTTATAATTTTACGTTAGGGAACTTTTAGTTTTTTAAACTTTGGCCACAAAATTTTGATACTTTTACATTTTCTACCCTCTAATTTTTTTTTTTTTAAGTTTTAAGTTTTGTCGTCTTCTACGTTGACTATGAAACTTTCATAATTTTATGTTTTATACCCTTTAAATTTTAAACTTATGTTTTTTTTATTGTTTTTATTTTTTTATACACTGGCCATGAAACTTTTATAGTTTTACATTTTATACCCCTTAAGTTTTCCACTTTTTATTTTTTTTTAGACTTTTACGTTTAATACCCCTTAAGTTTTATACTTTCTTTTATTATTATATTTTTATAGTTTTTGACTTTGGCCACGACCTTTTTATAGTTTTATACTTTGAACACATTAAAATTTTTCTTACTTAAACTGACGGTTTGCTACTTTTACATTTTCTACCCTCTAAGTTTTACATTTTTTTAAAAGTTTTGTCGTTTTCTACTTTAGTCACGATACTTTGATAATTTTACGTTAGGGAACTTTTTTATTTTCAAAATTTGGCCACAAAAGTTTGATACTTTTACATTTTCTACCCTCTAATTTTTTTTTTTTTGTTTAAGTTTTGTCGTCTTCTACGTTGACCACGAAACTTTTATAATTTTATGTTTTATACCCTTTAAATTTAAAACTTTTGTTTTTTTATTGTTTTTATTTTTTTATACACTGGCCATGAAACTTTTATAGTTTTACGTTTTATACCCCTTAAGTTTTCCACTTTTTTTTTAGACTTTTATGTTTTATACCCTTAACTTTTCTACTTTATTTTATTATTATACTTTTATAGTTTTTGACTTTGGCCACGACCTTTTTATAGTTTTATACTTTGAATAAATTAAAAAATTTCTTGCTTAAACTGACAGGTGAACGGGTGACCCCCCGCAAAGTGCGGACGAGTCACCATCTTATTATGTAACAAAATTAATTTGCTACTGAGACAAATTATAGTTACATAGTAGAAATAAATATTGCAATTTATATATTCAAATTAGATAATCTGCAAGGTTTAGAAATAGCAGTATTAATGCATAAATTAGCAACACTAATTTCAATTGGACAAGCTTATTTATATCTATAACAACAAGTCCTTTGCACCTTGGACCCGTGCTATGCACGGTTATATTTTAAAAGTAAACATATAATAAATTATATGTTACTTATTCCTGTAGTGTAGGTCTAAGAAAGAAAATTAAAAGTTAAGGGGATCACATGCCTAACAAATGCAAGAAGCTCTAAACACTACATATAGAACAATTTCTAAACAAAAAATAAAAGCTAAGCCTTCGCTAAATGAAAAGGATCAGCTATATTACAACATGAAAATATACCATACAACATGAAAATATACCATCTGCTACAAAAAATCATACTAAAAAGTTGCATTTAAAGAATTAAATTCCCCATATAAGGAAATTGACACCCTTTGATCAATAAACTCATTATTAAGTGCTTTTCCTAATACATACTTTTGCAAATCTCATTTTTGTGATAATCTTAAGCTAGTTACATACCGGCCATAATCTGATTTTGATTATCACATAATCGTTTTCGAAAGACAAGTCCACAGATCATCTCAATTATTATAAAAGACAAAGAATAAAAATAAAACTCCCTTAAAAATGGTGTTTATAATCACCACCAACAAACTTCATACCATACACAATTGGGCATTCAGAAACTCTACCTCAAAATGTATCCTATACGAAAAAAATTTGATGCTCATTTGATGCTCATCAGGTAAAAACACCTTAAAAATTGAATGATAGAATAACAATAAAATAGGAATGTAAAGTGCACTGCAAGCTCACGACTCAGAAGTAATCAACGCCTCTTGTTCTTAAGATGTTCCTAAAAAACCAAAAAAAATAATTAAATCACCCATTTAAAGAGGATAACAAAAAGCACCTCCAAGCCCAAATGAACCATTAGTAAAAAATGGGGTGTTTTAAACACCTGAACATATTTATGATTTTATTAAATTTGACACAAATGTAATAGTAGCAATATGGCCTTTTTATATCCATCTTCTAGATATCAGTAAGTTTAAAACTTATTGAAAAGAACTTTTATTTAATTTTGCAACATCAAGTGCCATTAATGCAACTCTTATTCAAAAGAACTTTTGATATGGGCTTGCTAATTTTTAGATGTGATCAGGTCGAATTCTAAGTGTTTTATCTTCTTTAAAAAAATTTAACTCAAGTCAAACTATTTCCATGTAATGGGTTGAGATTGTCCCATGTAACCCACTGCTTGCCATCTTTCTTCGCTAAAAAATTGCTATAGACATGCATGGGGTGAACTTATTTCCATGGCTTTATATCAAATCGGAACATAAATGGAAAGAAATGCTAAAGGCTTTTGTAAGAATTAGAGATTGTACCTCTCATGAGAAAGAAAATAATCCACAAAATTATTGCAGAAAGCTCACAATTGCCTCTTTTTCCAATGCTGAATCTTATTTTGATTAGTTTTATGCTCATATGTCTAAGATAGTATTATGAACTAAATTAGTCATGTAACACAGAAAATCACAGCTAAGAAAATGTACCCTAAGGAAGACTTTGACAAAATATAATGGAAGAATTACCATATTGAGGTGTGGTACCTTCATGTGGAGTAAGATGGAGATGCAGATTTCCATGATACTTGTAAAAAATACATCCAAATGAGGAAGTATCCACCACATAGAAGAGACCATTGTATAATCAATGCTCTTTCAAATAGAAATAATATTCTATAATGGATTGATGAAGATGCATCCCACCTACATATCATTTCTGTTTCTTCTAAGTATAATCTATTTAACTCGTATCTATTACTTACTTACTTAGACAGAGGAATAGCGATAATATTCTATAATGATTATCTAGGATTTTTGTGAGCAATTAAATCAATTAAAGCAAAGGGGACTGGCAATCAATTAAATCGTACAACCACTGATCTTCATCCCTGTAATTCTAAATCAACTACAAACAAACATTATTCAATCGAAACCCTAAAATTACCTATAAGACAACCAATTGTAATCCAAATATGTATATATAAACCAATGCCTTTTGACAGTTCATAGCAACTTAAATGAAGAGTATATAGAAGCTTAATGAGCAATCGATCGATAATACTGTTATTATGGAGAGTATATACTAATACTGTTATTAGGAGATTAGATTTTTTCCGATGTAATGAATGAATGGAATCAGATGTAACAAATGGCGGCGATTATGTCAAATGTTATTTTGGAATTGATTACAGAGAAAGAAACCCCCTGAAGAAGATGCAAAAATAAAAACCTAATATACGCGAAGATGATAGATGTTTGATAAACCAACAAAATCGATTACAGAGGAAAAAACTCGCGAAGAAGATACCTGGTTGAAGCGCGGAATACGGTTGAAGATGTTGGAGTATCTCTGTGTCGTCGTAGGGAAGAAGGATGAAGCAGACGTGACTACAGACGTGATGGAGCGAAGAGTTGGGGTTTAGGAATTTTTTTATTAAAAATAATATGAATATATGATATGATGATATGTGATACGATGATTTGAATTGAAACTTACTCTCACAATTAACTGTGGTATCTCCACATGTATCTCTGCAACAAACGACAAAGTCACTCTCTCTTCATAAAATCATCCATCGCCGGCAGTCATCACCTACCGCAAAATCCTTTGTCGCCGGCTCGGTGTCATCGCCGCCGCCGCTCATCGCCGACGGTCTCTCTCTTCTTCGCCTCTCATGCTGTTTTCGCCTTCCACCGGTTTTAGGCGCTCATGGTGGTGCGCGGCGGCACCGCTCCTTGCGGTGGTGTGCCGCAATTTCTATGGCTCCTGCGGTGGTCAAGTGCCACACAATCCTCCCCACTTTTTTTGACCGTTTCACTCCAACTAAGAGAATTAGGTGATTCTTAACATCGGCCGAACCAGAGGGGGTCTGGAGGGTCCTTTGACCCTCCGACGAGACAAGTTCCTGCCATATAACTTTCAACTTTGTCACTTTCTTTTTACTTTAACCCTTCACATATTGTTGATGGAGAGCAATTGAGATGAAAAAGAAAAAGAAGAGAATGAGGCAGATGAAGTGACTGGTTTTTTTGGGTTGAAGAGAGCTCCAGCGAAATATAGTGGCGTTAGCAGCTCTGTGGCTCTGCTAAAAAAGACAACTCTTCGAGGAGAACAAAAAGATAGATACCCTAGCTGGGCCTTTTCAAAAAGCCCAATATCCGACTAAAACAATTAAAATTAACATTCTAAGATACGACAAAAGAAAGGTAAAAAAGAAAATTACCTCATGCTGACTGTTGTGTAAAAAAAATCGACCGTTAGACTTTGAAGCTTTCAGCAAGTAATTTACCTTTCTTTTCATTTTACTTGAATGTCTTAATTTATTTCTTTTTCATTTTATTAAGTCCTGATGTTTTTTACAATAAATTTCCATTTCCAATTATATATAAAAAAATAGTTGTGAGTTATTAAGATTACAATAAGTTTTCAATTTCTATTATATATAGGATTAGAAACAGTTTTACTAAATAGAAATTTTTTCTAAAGATTTTTCGATAAATACACAAAATATCATTTATAAAATTCTCTATATATCATCCGATTATAATAGTGCTAAAAAGAGTCAATAATATTTCTCATTTTGTAGGTATAAATGTAACTAACATATGTTTATCAATGTAAAAACAAAATTTCATGTGGACTTTTTAACTAAAAAGTTATGGCTTCGTTACTATTCTCTAACATGGATTAAGAAAGTCAGAAAGCCATGAAAACTTGAATAATATAAAAAACTAAAGAAAGAAGATGAAGTACAAATTAACTTGGGGAACCGAAAGTACAGCGGTATGTCAGGTGGGTTGATTAAAAAGTACAATAATTTTAAAATCTACCATTTACTTCAAATAAACATTTAACATTTGATATTAATTATTTTATTATAAATTATGTAACTAACATTTTTAATAAAATTACGTATGTTTTAGACGAATATTAATATTATTTTTTAAATCATTATGAGAAAATAATAATAATAATAATAATAATAATAATAATAATAATAATAATAATAAAAAATTAAAGTGTGAGGTTAAAAAAGTGGAGCGTGACCATTACGTAGAAAAAATAATGAAAGTGTGGTAAGATCAAAGATAATGTAGCGTTGATGTAACAAAAAAAATATAGTGAATGAAAAATGTAACAAATACATTTTAGAACACTTTGTTTGTGGTTACTTACTATTATTTTTTTAAAGGTAAAGAAAAGATGAGATGTCTAAAGAGAGGAATTTTGTGGTCAGTGATGGGTCGAATTGGCCCGCAATAACGCTTTCGATTTTCGTTCACTAGCCATGGTTGTTTTTAATGTGTTTTATACTTATTCAACTTTATAACATGTTTGGAAGATAGTCTTATGATGTAAATTTCATTTTTTTTCTAATACTTACGTTAAGACAATGAAAAAATACACTTTACAAAAGAAGCTATCCGCCGCAACGTGCAGGGGATATGCATCTTGTTGTACAACAACAAACTAACATTCTACACTAGATGCACAAATAATCATTATATTTCGTATACAGTTAAAAATATAATAACTCAAATCATGCACTAAAGCGCACCTTAATTATCGTAGGATGTAACAATTAGAATACATTGCACCACAAATATAAGATTAGAAAACTTCAGAAAAGAAAAGCAAGAGGATACAGAATAAGGTACCTTAGAATTGAAGAACAAAAGACAAATTAATCCAATGCGATGTTGCACCAAACAGTTGAATAGCCTTTGATGGCTTATTTAATAGTCGACCCGAAAGTTGAAATTGAAAAGAAAATTTCTTATAATAAGACATAAAATAGATCATTAAAGCATAAACATAATAAAATAGCGAATGATGAAAGATAAAAAAAAAAAGGAGAATTGCATATTCCCCCTATTTTTCATTCTAATTGCATATTTACTCAGAGCAAAACAATAATTACATATTTCCCCTTTTATAATTAAAAGACAAGTATACCCTTACAAAAAATAACCCCGGTCACTTGTTTGTCCCAAACTCAAAATAACTACACCAGATTAGGGCGGAGAAATTGACCCGGCAGATGCAGAAGGAGTTCAGGACGGTGGAGCAGGTCTTGCATCGAAGTGGGGCGAGGAATTGGTGGGGATGTGAGGGTGAGAGCGGATCGGAGAGATTGAGAAGGCGATTGGGAATCACGCACTTGCAGGTCATGCGAACTCCGTCGATTCCCTCCGGATCGGTGTTCGCCATCTCCGCCGACATGATTTGTTGTGGCAAGATTGGAGCTTTTTTTTGTGGGGTTTTGGGGAAATTGGATTGTGGGCGAAGGGGTTAGCGACCCCTTTTGGGAAGATGGTTAAAAAGGTCAATGAAATTGGTGAATTGGAGGCAAAACAGAGAGATAGGGGAGGGGCGACGACTGTTTGGAGTGCTTATGAACTATGAAGTTGGTGAAATGGAGTCAAAACAGAGAGATGGGGAGGGGCAACCACTCGAACTGAAACAAACGAGAGATTCGATTTGTGACTTGTGAGAAGGTGGGGTTGATGATTGAAGAAGGGATTTAAATAGTGATTGATCTTGAGTAATCCTCCATTCCTCCTAATTCATCAGTTGGGATGTTAAAAAAGATGGAACAAACGATTTAGAAGGACAAAGAAGAAACATGATAAGATTTGGAATAAATAAAAGAGTTTATATATAAAAACTATAAGATTAAGTAAAAAAAAAAGGGGTAAAATAGTTTTTTTATAATTTAATTTTAATAAAATAAATTAAAATGGGTAAATTTGCAATATTCTTTAATAAAGAAGGGTATATATACAATTAAGGGTTGGGTTCTATAGAAAACCAATATTTTATAAAAAACCAAAAAACAAAGGAAAAAAATTATTTTTTTTTAAACTTTTTTTATATGTTTCTTTCATGATTTTAAGAATATTGTAAAAAGAAAAAACTTTAAAAACGTTTTCGAGTTTTTTTTAAAAATAAAATAAAATTCGAATTTTAGCTTGAAATTAATATTGCACTATGCAACAATAATATAAAATTGGTTTATGAATGTCAATTCTTTGTTTTTTACATTATTCGCATAAACCACATTCATATTTAAGTTAAGTCTCTTGTTTTTAAGTAGTTTTAATTATAATGCATTATGCAATACTATTGGTACTATTGCATGATGCAATAATAAAAAATCACTAAACTTTTTATTTTTTAAATTTTTTTTTCCCATAAATAAAGCTAATAAAATTATAGAATTTTTGGTGAAATTATTTTTAAAAAAATATTAATATATGAAGAAGTTATAGAGAAAAAAGGGTTGGTTTTTTGGTTTTCTGTATAATTATTGGTTTTCTATAGATCTTTCCCCATACAATTAAATTTTTAAATTGGGTATATATGCATTTTTTAAAGTTTGTAAGGGAAAATATGCAATTAATTACCCAAAAAAAAATGAAATGAATCTAAAGAGTGACAATTCTTTGGATGGAATTTGATCATTCTACTACCAAATCTGAAATTGTGAATACCATGGTTTCCCATAAGAAACTTTTTCTCTTCAGATAATTGTATCCAACCCAAACCTGAAAGTGAACATATCAAAACAGTTAAATTAAGAAATCGAAATAAACATAACAAAACTAAATTTTGATTGGGTCAAAGTAAATTGCTATGTTATAAATTCAGTATGAACAAAGAAGGGAAATTTCATCTAAGCAAAGAAATTTGGTCAATAGTATGATTTTGGCATAGACGACAATAACGTAATCAGTAATCAAAACCTAAAGAATTAAGAACTAAATAATAGAAAACCCAAAAATCCATAATTCAACGGAAGGGATAAGGATATACACCGGATTACTTTCTAATGTTAAATAAACCCACATAAACATAATATGGAACACCCAAAGGAATATTTGAATTGCAATCAGAATGTAGCGGTGTTTATATTAAACATAAACATACCTTTTTCGCAGCCTGCGGGGTGGGTAGATATTATGAATTTAGAGTTTCAATTAGAAGTAGAGACGACTGTTTATAGCCAATGCACAAAACGTTTCAATTGGAAGATAGAGACAGATGTTTATATCCAATATAAAAAAGGGTGTGTCGAATCGGAACGACGGAGAAGGCGAATATTAATATTAACTGAAATTGACCATTGATGTTGGTTTTATTTGAAGAAGGATGAGACGGTTAGTGTAATTAGACCGCCACCAATAGTTAGCCCTAATCGGTGAGAAAGCAATGGGAGGGGGAAGAGATGTATGCAGTGGAACACGGGCATTAAGTAGTAGGAACTGTTGGAATTTATACGTAAAACGATTATGACAATCGTTACACAAACATAAGCATTTCAATAATAGAAAAGGAAAAATAAAGATCTAACAGAATCGACGTCGTAGTGGGAATTAAACCAAACAGATGAGGCAGGAATGATACCACATACGATCACGAACAACAACTCGATAAGTCCCTGTAAAACCTGAAGAACACAGAGACAAAGCGAAAGGAACCGGGCTTGTGTTTGACACAATTCCCTTAAACAGATTTGTCGTCTGTTCCCAGGGTACACTGGTTCGAAACAACGTGTACTGCCGGACTAGATAATCTGCTTGAAACGAAGTCGAAAGATAGCTGCTGAGACGAACAAAACGAATATGCCGTAGACAGATTCGTGAATACGTGTTTGTGGACCTTAGTGTTTTTCTCGTATATATCTTCATTTGCTCCCAAACCCGTGTATTTATACACGCAAATAACCATACGATTAATGACGTTAACTGAGTCATTATCCATATTAATCAGTCATTACTCCATGGTCATTAATCGGTCATTAATCAATCACTAATCCATTATAAGGACTAATCAGTTTGGAATACAAAAAGTTTTCGATTTGACAAACCAAAAACACTTCTAGAATGCTCAAATGGTGGCTCGAAAATTAGTAAAAGTGTGTCTCGCACGGACACATGATTCGGAGTTGCATTCGTGTCCGCAGGTCACGCGGGCACGAGTTCATAATTTCGACCCAAATAGCCAAGATTCGCACCCCCCCCCCTTCGCGAGGGTATAAGCCAGAGTAAAACATGACACATGGGTTACTCAAGGCTTTGAGGGTTATCCTTATAAACTAGAATAAATTTTGTTCCTCCACCAATGTGAGATAGGCTACACCACATTCCTAAACTTGCACCAAAATTTTCTTTGAGATTAACATCTCATTCACACACACTTTTTCTAGCAATCCCCCACATGAATGGAGGTTGATCTCAGAAGCAACAGATTCCAATTAAGTTCCAACAGTTGAATCTTGCATATGAAAGGTAAGGTGTTGCCCTTTGAACCTTTGCTCATAAAACTCACTTAGTCTACTGGCTCTGAGTAGGCGGTGATGCCTTTGAATTCGTCTGTCCTTTGTGTAGGCGACTATGTGCTTCACACAAGACTCTTCTTGACAATATCAAGTTCTCATAGTTAGTTCGTTATGGTCATGAACATTAGCCTGGTTCTACGAGAGCCCGTTTGTGTAGGCGACAATATGCTTCACACAAGACTCTCATTGATAATATCAAATCCTCATAGTTAGTTCCTTATGGTCATGAACACTAGCCTGGTTATGCGAGAGCTCTTAGGTATTGTGCCCCCACTCAATATCCTTTGAAGCGACCATACTTCTCTCTCACATAGGTGATCCACCACGTATGGCTGCCTCAGCTGAACCATTAAAAGCCATAGGCTTAACCTCATACTTGTCACTTTTTAGGAATGGACTAGGAGATGTACCGATTCCAATTATACATCCCCTTCTTAAAGTGTGTGGGTGCGTGGGTTTATCAATCCCCCCCCCCCCCCAGTGACCTCACTAGTTCATACAATTAGGTTGTCCTATTGAACTCAGATCTTGGGATCTCCAGTCAACTGAGTTAGGTTTTCCTTCATATGAACTTTAATCTTTCAAGGGATTTAGTCCCATTCCCATGGACGACCTCTGAACTAACTCTCTAATTAGGCCTTTTGTTAGCTGATCCGCAATATTATCCTTTGACTTCACATAGTCAACAGTGATAATTCCAGTAGAGATTAGTCGTGGTACCGTATTATGTCTACATCTTATATGTCTATTTTTACCATTACACATTGTGCTAGGAGCTCTGCCAATTGATGAATTGGCTAGGCCATCTTGGTATATCCTCAATTCACATAGCCATTCTGCCTCTTCACCAGCATTATCTAAAGCAACGTGTTCTGCTTCCATCATGGGTTTATCAATAACCATTTTTTAAGATTTCCACGATATGGTTGCACTACCAAGTGTGAGTACATATTCACTCATTTCTTTGGAATCATTCATATCAGATATCCAACTTGGATCACAATGTCCTTGAATCACTACTGGATATCTGTTTTAGTGCACCCGCATTCCTTTGTGTACCTTAGGTACCTAAGTAACCTAATCATACAACTCCAATGAGTTGAACTTGGATTATACGTGTATCCACTTGGCTTGCTTACAACATATTCTAAGCATGTTCTCTTACAACTCATTAGATACAACAAACTACCAATATTCTTGAATACTCTAATTTGTTAACAGGCTCTCCTTCGTTCTTAGCTAGATACTGACTCGTGTAAGTTTGGAGTTCTAGCTGCATTAGAGTCATTTGCATCTAACTTCTCAAGAATTTTGTCCACACAGTGGTTTGACTTAAAATGAGTCCACTTTGACTTCATGTGATTTTGAATTTCCAAAACCACATTTGCCATTCCCATGTCTTTCATGTCACATCTTGCTTTCAAGATGTCTTGTCATTACTCACATCAATGAGCATATCATCTGCATGGGAGCTAGTGGATCTCCTCCCCCCCCCCCCGGGATGCCAAGCACTCGGTTATCATAATCTAGATGGCTCCCGCACTTTGTCAAACCAACCAAGATAATTTGCAGCCAAGATCTATAATCTTAACTTGCAAATTGTATTATGTGTTCTTAACTTGCAATAAGCAACCTTTATGCCCACATTGGATTCTTTCCAAGGTGAACACATTTTGCAATCCTCATTGCTAAACATATATCAAATGTAAGCCACCCCCATATTTAAGTGCCGTTAGATGGCATCCAAATGGGGTGATGAAAGGTTCTCCCCTTCTTTATGGTTATACCATTTCATCTACCACACAAGTTGTTTCTTAAATGGTCTTTCCCCCCACATTGCTTGCATTTTGATAAGCTTTATGTAACATTACTTATGATCACACTTAGACCCTCATGATTTAAATAACAAATGTATCATTACGGTCCATAAATTCAACTCATTAGCTCACGAGAGCTTTAAAGTTGATGCAAGCAACACATGCTTATTCCATAAGTTTGTTCACACAAGCATCTCATACTTAGAATAATTCTAAGTTAACCTCTAGCACACTTCTAGAAAATGTGGAAGAGCCACATAAGTCCAGAACAACCTATCCGAAAGACCCACACGATTCTGGAATAACCTATCCGGAAGAACCAATGGTCCAGAAGAAATTAAAATTGCTAGAGGCGTCGAAAACTAGGTAATATCAATTTAGATGACCTATTCATTCACGTTTTCTGTAGGTTATAACATGTTCCTTAGACCGAATGTAGGTTTTCTTTTAGCTTTGTCTATACACAAATCCAATGTTGTGTTCATGTGTATCTTGAAAGTTATAGTTGATTAATCTCCACAGAGCACCACAATCAACCAAGTACCAGTCTAGCATGCTTTAGACTATAGTACTTTAGCATGTATGAAAGTGCGTGAGCGTACGGATCTTCTACTTAGTCATGATGAAATCAATGAAATATGAGATGAAACACAGAGAGTAAATACAAATGACGTGTATTAACCACGGAAATAACCACAGAGTACACTTAGAGAATATGACACGGAAGCTTGCTCTATTCTATACAAGAT
>JBCNJP010000010.1:82601770-82649815 GCA_039602395.1 Deinandra increscens subsp. villosa | reverse complement strand
CAGTAAATCACATAACTATTACGTAATTTAAAAGTCAACGAAAGTCAACGGAGAGAGGTTTGACCTGATTCGGACGGGTTGTCACACGTAACCCTAGATCTAGGTCCAAAGGCATCATTCCAAGGCAAAAACCCTAGATCTAATCATTTTATCTTAATGGTAACATCATCTAACCAATGTTTTATTAAGATCTAGACATGATAAACTAGGAAAATATATAAAAATGATCATTTTTCCCACAAGAACCCTAGATCTATGATTATGATGATTATCCTTCTAACCCAAACCCTAGATCTACCATTTAAAATGGTGATTTCATCAAGATCCAACTTGGTTTATTAGATATATCTTGGATCTATAAAGATCCATGGAAGGAAAATAAGAAAAAGTGGACTTTTTGTATAAAAATCAAGTCTTCTTATAATCAAAACACTATATCTATTGATTAGGATGTTTTCCCATGATAAATCTTGTATACAAATGGTGTCTTTTCCAGCTCTTATATAGATCTAGCAAGATCTATAAAGATCTAACAAGATTACAACAAAAAATGTTATAAAAATCTATAAAACTTAATAAAAATCCATTCTTTTTGTTTGAAAACACTAGATCTGGCTCTTTGATGCAAGATCTAGGTTTGGAAAAGCATAAAGGTTGGATCTTGATGATGAGAGATGAAGGATTCGAGAAGATGGAGATTCGGTTTGATGATTCTAACCTTTTATACGAGAAACCGACACGAATCGAGGTTCGAAATCACCAAACTTGGCTTGAAAATCTTCAAGGAACTTGATATGGGATGAGACCAGCCGTTTTAGGGTTTTATGGTGGCTAAGGATGAGAGAAATGGGGGCTAGAATGAGTTTAGGTGCTTAAATAGGTGATTTTAGGGAAAACCCCGTTTTTTAGCGATGGTGGTCGGTGGGCGTATCGCGCCACACCTCCCAGAAACCGTCGCGATACGCGGCGTGTTTCTGGGGGTGTGCGCGCGCCGTTTTCGTCCCCGTTTTCGCGTTATAAGTCCGTTTCGACCCCCGTTTTCGCCCAAATTCGTCATTTTAGGTTTACCACCATGCCAACCACATATAATCCACTAAATTTGATATATGGTATGCCTCCTAACGATTAACGGATGATTAAATATCATAAAAAGTGTATTTTGGTCGTTTTTGTCGTTTTTATCGATTTTAAGCAATTCATCAACGTTTTGCGATCCGATCGAGTGTGTGATGACTCATGACTTATTAATTGATCATATGACTCATAAAATGCTAAAATTGATATACGAACTCAAAAATGTGATCTCTCGGTTAAAATCGAAATCGCGCGGGATTTACCGAACTTTCACCGTTTTCGTTCTAGACCTTGAATTCACACCAACCTTCACTTGTATTCACTTGTGTGCTTAACTAGTATCACACCCAAGTGTCATACATGTTTAGATTGATCAAATCCCCGGTTAGAACGTAATTAGCGACATGTCCGCGTAAAATCCAAATTAAGGGCAAATCAACTCAATAAACATAATAATGAACCAAATCACATCAAATGAGGTATAACACATCATAGAGAACATAACTCTTCATTGGATTATCGATCACGGGGTTTTATTACAGGAACTCGGGTCGAATCTGACAAATCGGAAAACCCGAAATGTTACACAAAACATGATATCTCTCTTTCTTCTCTGTTACTATAGTTGGTGTTTCTCTCTCAATCTCATAGGAAATCCAAAGGGTTTTGTTGTTTTACAATCAAGAAACACATCTCCCTCTCTTCTCTGTTATCGGAGGTGATGTTTCTCTCTCAACCACACCGGAAATCCGAAAGGGTTTTGAGGATTTACACTCCAGATCTATGAACTACGGCGTCGTTGCACCGTTCCTCTTTACGGCAACCGGCCTCTGCTGCCGTTGATGCGGCGACGTACGTGGTTTTGTCAGTCTATTATGTTTTATGTTCCAGATCTGCGATACGTTTACACTATAGCGTCTTTGATGCGGCGACATCTGTTATCTTTGTGTTCATCTGATTTGTCGCACCCCCAAAATACCACTAACGGAGTTTATACCGTTAAGGGGCGCGACTAGACCAGGATCCACAACCATAGTTACAAATACTAAACGAATCAGGGTTAGTTCAAACACAAATTATAAATCAAAGTTTCAAACACAACGCAGCGGAATAAAATATTGTTTTAGCACTAACCACGTGCTTTACATAGACATTGATTTAAATTCCCAATTTAGTTTAAATCAAAACAAAGGTCTTCAAGTGCCATGCCAACCCGCTCCGGATACTCCTTAGCGATCTGCAAAAGTTTAAACCACGCAAGTATCAACCTAACGGTTGGTGAGTTCACAGTGGGCTTGTCATGCATTGGCCCAGTCTCATAATCATAGTTCGTATCAAAGTGTACTTACAAAATATTCATTTGTGAAAAACAATGCTCGTATTTAATTCTCAGTTTATAAAAGGTTTGTCCGTGACCACGTCATCGGGTATGTACTAGTTCCGTAAAGTTAAAGGACTCAACCGATATCGCGGGTAGCTAATCCGTTGTTCCATGCTCTAAGGAAGTTTGTACCAAAGCTGACTTATTTTGTGGGGGCCGAGCCATCCCGTACGGTGCGGACCAAGTCATCGCGTTTTCTGCCTCCCCCGTGTCCTCTCGGGACCACGGTCAAATAGGCTGATATTGTTCCTCCGTGCACTCCCCGTGCCACGGGGCGGAGTTTGTCAAACTCCAGTAGATCTACCCAACATCCCCTCGCTTTCACAAATTAATGGCACAATTAAGTTGAGGACTTTTAAGTTATAAGGCATCCTTAGAAAACATGTGATATCATATGGTTTAGACTTTAACCTACACTAGCCATATTAAAATGTTTTCAGTTTTGTTTCAAAAGCAGTTTGATCAGAATTGACAAGTGTTCCCATAAAACACTTCAGTTCATCAAGTGGGTGCCGAGCATCCCGTGTTCTCAAGTTTATCAGTGAGGTGCCTAGCACTCTCGAGTTTGTCAGCATTGTTTTTCGTTAAGTTATTTTGTGTGGCCCATCGGACTCACGGTAAGCGGGTTAGTGACACTCACCTTTGGTTGCACTGCTACACTTCAAGTAAATCCAAATTTTGTTGTTTAACGAAGACCTAGAACACGTTTAGGTCTTAAGTATTAGTTTCGTGTCTAATCTTTACTTAACGTCACTATGGCCCATAACATAGCACGTTGCAACTATGACTCGACATACCGACACACGACACCAATGGTTGATCATAAGCAATGGTTTATATAAATCAGATATCAAACATGTTTCATCATGGCATAATCATGTAAGTCATGGCATAACACTTAAGCAAATTTCACAAGTTTGGTTTTTAGGTCAGGTCTTAGTTTCGCTAGCATAGTTTCGCTAGGCAGTTTCGCTAGGTGCACGGGCAGCACTTTCGCTAGGCAATGCCCGGTAACACAGTTTCGCTAGGCTAGTTTCGCCCGAAACTGCTGACGCAGTTTCGCTAGCCTAGTTTCGCAGGGAAACTGGTTTGAACTTTCGTTCAGGTATTTCGCTCGATAGTTTCGCTCGAGCTGGTCTGGTCAGGTTCCCGGCGACACTATAGTTTCGCTGGTCAGTGTCGCTGGAAGGATACACAATTTCGCTACTTAGTTTCGCCCAGAGAACAACAGTTTCGCTGGTCGTGAAAAACATACGGATTTGCCTAAAAATCAACCTAACAGCTTCTGATCATACATGCAATTCATTATTTAGCATCCATGGGCATTTACTAACATAAATCAAGCAACTTTAACACGTTTAACATGCATTTTGTCATCAAATCACCAAGAACACATATAAAACCCTAAAATGACTAAAATGGCATAAATCTCTATCATGGTTGGATTTCATACGCAAAGTTGGAGACTTTATCACAGATCTAGCATTCCTAAGTATTATCTCAGAAGTATACAAGTTTTCATGAAGGTTTGATCATGCTTTTTAAAGAAAACACATAAAGGTGCATGTAAATGGTTTTCGAGACTCACGGTTTGATCAAGGATCGAATGAGTGAGATGAGATGATGATTCTCCTGATGATCTCCTTAGATGGCCAGAAATCTCGAGAGAGCAGCAGGTGAAGAAGTGGTGTGTGTTTAGTGTGAAATGAGGCAAATGAGGCTACTAGGGTTCATTAAGTTTATTTATATCAGAGGCTAGTTTCGCTGGCAGTTTCGCTGGCTGGCGAAACTGGCTCTGTTCTCGGGTACATTGATCAGTCTAGCTTGCTACCGGGCGAATCTGTAGTTTCGCTCGGTAGTTTCGCTGACTACCAAATTTAGGCAATTTTCACATAATCAAGTATTTACGATTAATCATGCTATTCACAATAATAAATCATGTATTTGAATCACATTGCACATAAAGACAATCAATGATGAGCATTCAACACATATGGACAGGTTCGGTGATCAACCAAAGGTCGTGGACGTATTCGGCCTAGTTATGCATTAGCTACTTATAACGTAACTAACGGGTTTGTCTAACGGAAGTTAACCTTGAAATTCTCGGGTGTCACATGATTTCTTTTTTACGATAAGTTGCTTTTGTCGGTAGCTTTTGGGTATTATTTGTCGTGATGTCTCCAGTGGTTAGGAGGTGTTTCTAACGCAGCCAATCACTGGATCTGAGCCTATATTATATAAATGTACATAAACTAAATCATGTTGTTTTACTCCTGTGCTTTTTTTCCTGTTGGGTAGTATGTCAATGGCTTTTGGGTGTTAATCGTGTTATGTCTGGCTAATTTGAAATGGTTGTTGGGATTTAGATGGTGAAATGGTTGTTTCAGTTGTTAAGCGTTGTTGCTTTTGGCAGTGATATTCGATAAGGGTTCGTTTTAAATGCAACCATCACTGTATATGAGCTTATAATCTATTGCTTTTCAATTCATCTTTCTTTATCTTGACTTTTACGATGACTTGACAGTTTGGTTTTTTGTTGGCATTGAATTGCAGGCCTTGGATGTGAGCGACTCTTGAAGCAAAGATTTATCTGTATGTGTATTACATATTTAGTTGTATAAATTTCAACTAGACATTATACTTAACTATTACTTTTTTCAGTTTTCTGTATGCCGATACTTGAATGGGATTTCATTGGAGGCGGCAGAGAAGAAAAGAAAATGGGTGTGTGGTGACGAGGGTTACACACTTTACTATAATGTAAATTTTAAATATAAATTCATAAGTCTTACTTTTTAATGATACATGATGAATGTATATCAATAAATAACAAATAAAAAGTAAGTATTAGATGCTAAATAACAAAAAGAAAAAAACGTATAAATCTTAATGTCTAATCCTTAGTTTGTTTCTTTTACTTTACTTTCTCTAAATCTGCAGATTTAGCGAACAGAGAGAACGTAATTTTCATTACTTTGAGTATAGGGACATTATAATGTTTGAATTCAATTATCATTACTTTAGATACTTGAAAATTCCTGATGAAATTCCTTTTGTAAATGCCATGTAAATCTAAAAGCCATGCCATGTAAATGAAATTTCAAGTACATTAGGTGGCCCGCTGCAAGGCGCGGGCGGGTCACCGACTCGTTGAGATGAAAAAGAAAAAGAAAAGAATGAGGCAGATGAAGTGACTGATTTTTTTGGGTTGAAGAGAGCTCCAGCAAAATATAGTGGCGTTAGTGTCTCTGTCGCTCTGCTAAAAAAGACAACTCTTTGAAGAGAACGAAAAGATAGATACCCTAGCTGGGCCTTTTAAAAAAGTCCAATATCCGACTAAAACAATTAAACATTCTAAGATACGACAAAAGAAAGGTAAAAAGGAAAATTACCTCATGCTGACTGTTGTGTAAAAAAAATCGACCGTAGACTTTGAAGCTTTCAGCAAGTAATTTACCTTTCTTTTCATTTTTTTGAATGTCTTAATTTATTTCTTTTTCTTTTTATTAAGTCCTGATGTTTTTTACAATAAATTTCCAATTATATATAAAAAAATAGTTGTGAGTTATTAAGATTACAATAAGTTTTCAATTTCTATTATATAAGACTAGAAACAGTTTTTACTAAATAGAGATTTTTTTTTCTAAAGATTTTTCGATAAATACACAAAATATCATTTATAAAATTCTCTATATATCATCCGATTAAAATAATGCTAAAAAGAGTCAATAATGTTTCTCATTTTGTAGGTATAAATGTAACTTACATATGTTTATCAATGTAAAAACAAAATTTGATGTGGACTTTTTAACTAAAAAGTTATGATTTCGTTACTGTTCTCTAACATGGATTAAGAAAGTCAGGAAGCCATGAAAACTTGAATAATATAAAAAACTAAAGAAAGAAGATGAACTACAAATTAACTTGGGGAACCCAAAGTAGAGCGGTATGTTAGGTGGGTTGGTTAAAAAGTACAATAATTTTAAAATCTACCATTTACTTCAAATAAACATTTAACATTTGATATTAATTATTTTATTATAAATTATGTAACTAACATTTTTAATAAAATTACGTATGTTTTAGACGAATATTAATATTATTTTTTAAATCATATGAGAAAAAAAAAAATAATAATAATAATAATAATAATAATAATAGTAATAATAATAAATTAAAGTGTGAGGTTAAAAAAGTGGAGTGTGACCATTACCTAGAAAAATAATGAAAATGTGGTAAGATCAAAGATAATGTAGCACTGATGTAACATAAAAAATATAGTGAATGAAAAATGTAATAAATACATTTTAGAACACTATTATTTTTTTTTAAAGTAGAGAAAAGATGAGATGTCTGAAGAGAGGAATTTTGTGGTCAGTGATGGGTCGAATTGGCCTGCAATAACGCTTTCGATTTTCGTTCACTAGCCATGGTTGTTTTTAATGTGTTTTATACTTATTCAACTTTATAGCCTGTTTGGAAGATAGTCTTATGATGTAAATTTCATTTTTTTCTAATACTTACGTTAAGACAATGAAAAAAATACACTTTACAAAAGAAGCTATCCGCCGCAACGTGCAGGGGATATGCATCTTGTTGTACAACAACAAACTAACATTCTACACTAGATGCACAAATAATCATTATATTTCGTATACGGTTAAAAAAATAATAACTTAAATCATGCACTAAAGAGCACCTTAATCATCGTAGGATGTAACAATTAGAACACATTGTACCTGAAGAGGCACGTAATGCGAGAGTGGGTCGGGCCTAACCCCACCTCTCTTGGACCGGTCGCACGACCTGGCCCAGACCCCGCACCAAAGAGCTGACACAAGCCCCGAGGATAACGGTGCGGGATTAGAAGGTGGGACCAACTAAGGAGTCACCAAATCCAAGGCAGCTAACGGAGGCCCATTGGGCCCCACGAAACCGTTAGGGTTGTTAGAAAATGTATTATAAATAGATCATGTACTATCGGAACATTCTCCATGTACTTACACACCTTATAACATTCCACTAAGAGAATATCACTATTCTTCATTGGCGCCATCCATACTTACTCAACTTACGACCACGTTTCATCAATGGCAGTAGAAAACGAGCAGATTGACGGTCTCTTTACAGACCCAGAAGAAGAAGACCAGAATGGTGAATTCCCACCGGGATACGACCCCAATATTCCCCATACTCCTACCCATCAGCAATCTGGACTCGCCCCTACGATACCGGCTACATCCAATGTTGAAACACAGTCGACATCAATTCTTCAAGCATCTGCAAATCGTACAACTCGTACCGATCGTTCCATAGCTCAAGAGCGGCGGGCGACATTTTCACAACCTTCGGTCGACTCTACTGAACCAGTTGTTACTCAGCAAGCTCCCACGGCGGTAGCCACATCGCAGGCTTCCTTACCAGTAGTCAATTGGAGTAACATCGGTCCGACCCCGTTCCCGACACCTCTTCCAATGCCATTTGGAATGGGAGTGGGTTTTCCACCATCGGGTTATCCTTTTCCAGGATACCCGGGCTTGCCAATGTTCCCTTCACCGGTTCCTGCGATTTGTGGCAACGATTGGTGGATGGAGCAGCAACGACAAGTGCGCGCGTACGACCAGTTTATGAGGGATATGCGGATGACCGAATTGCAGTCACAGCTGGGGCCCGTTCCATCTTTTTCCCCTCCGGTCGTCACGCCGGGACCCGTCTCTACCCAAGTACATGTTCAGTCAACATCGCGCAGTCAGGGAGACGGGGGATCCCTAAACCTGACGGCTCCATATCGACCAGACATCTTGGTCAAGCAGTCCAAATTTATACCGGCAATTGCCTCCGCAGATTTCCCGCAAAAACTGAAAATGCCATCGATCATTTCAAAATACGACGGGACAACCGATCCGGACGATCACGTGAAAATTTTCACAAGTGCGGGAGGCATGGAGCAATGGTCTATTCCTGTTTGGTGTCACATGTTTGTGCAAACATTGGTGGGACCCGCACGTTTGTGGTATGAGAGTCTTCCCACAGGGGAAGTCACCGGGTTCGAAGATTTACAGTCCAAGTTCCTGTTGCATTTCAGTCAGCAACGGCGCCATGTCCGGGATAGGAATGAGATATTACACATTCGTCGACGTGATCATGAATCGGTCGAAGAGTTCATTACGAGGTACAATCTAGAAAGTCTGCAGATAGGGGGCGCCGGGGAAGATTTGCGTGTGGCTGGGTTCATTAATGGTGTTCGTTGTGAGGACCTTATCCGTCGCATTCACGGCACCGATGGTCCACCGCGAACGATGGCCGATCTTATGAGCGTCGCGAAAGCATTCGTGCCCGCAGAAAAATCCGTGCGTGTTCATAAGGACCTCGAGAAAAAGGACAGCAAATAAGATCAACGGTCAAATTCCTTCGGGGCAAACAAGCGGCACAAGGGCAATCGATGGTCGAAAGATAAAAACGATACCCTCATTGTTCCAGCGATCCCAGCGGTAAAGGCCGCAGACCCGGGCGTACAAACACCACGGGGAGACGTCACGCGGCACAGAGAGCGAACACCACGTCCCGCTTGAGTCAACAAGTTAACCAAAACCCCGAGTGAAGTGTTAGCCTCGGAGAAGTTGGATCTCGCCCCTCCCGCGCCGTTGCGACTGCGGCTGCGGCTGCGTAAAGATCCAACCAGATTTTGCGAATATCACAAGGACGTGGGGCATCATACGGACGATTGTTGGCAGTTGCAGCAGCAAATTGATAACGCGCTGCACACAGGGAAATTATCACACCTACTTAAAGATATCCAGGATAAACAAACTCCCGTGTCGACGCCAAAGAAACAAGTCAAAGTGGTTAACATGGTATCCGTGCATACTCAGGGAAGAAAGCGAGAAGGGGTACGACTAGAGCCCTGGATGTGCCGCCCAGTCGTGTTTCCACCGCTAACAGGTCCGCGCGCGGGAAGCCCCAGTTATAATTCGTGCAATAGTAGGAAGTTATGACATCCGGCGAATCCTGGTTGACAGCGGGGCAGGAACAGATGTCATGTATGAAGGTTGTTTCCGACAATTAGACCGGGAAGATCAGGCGCAGTTAGAACCAACTGATATCATTTTAGTTGGCTTTTCCGGTGAGGCAGCCCGACCCCTTGGGCAAATTTCGTTACCAGTTACATTGTCTCAGGGAGAGCGGCACCACACCGCCTTAGTGCGGTTCATAGTAGTTCCCGCTAGCTCTAAACACAACTTGATATTAGGCCGACCGGGACTAGCTTCCTTTGGTGCAGCCGTCTCAACTGCTCATGGTGCAGTGGCATTCCCAACACCAAAAGGACCAGCTCTAGTATATACGGGAGATGAATGTTGCCAAGTGTTTGTTAATGAAACACCCCCAAAGGAGCTACCGCATACAGAAGCTAAAAGCAAAATGCCGGAGGAAGAACGATGGGTTCTGAATAGCCGCTATCCCGAGCAAACAGTGACCGTCGGCGCAACATTATCGGGCAGAGTTAAAGCATATCTTAAGGAACTTTTGACAAGCCACGTAGATATATTCGCGTGGACCCCTGCGGATATGACGGGAGTCCCCAGGTCCCTCGCGGAACATTCATTAAACGTAAGGGACTCGGTACATCCCCATGCGCAACCAAGACGCCACATGGGGGGGAACAAAGCACAATCTATCAAGGAGCAAGTAGGCGACCTCGTGAAGGCCGGCATTCTAAGACCGGAAAGATACCCCACATGGCTGGCTAACCCAGTTTTAGTGAAGAAGGGAAATGGAACATGGCGAATGTGCGTAGACTACACGAATCTCAATAAGGCTTGCCCTAAAGATCCATACCCGCTTCCGGACATAGATGCCAAGATTGACGCTCTGGCACCTTACAAGTACAAATGTTTTTTAGATGCTTACAAGGGGTATCACCAGATCCAGATGGCTGTGGAGGACGAAGCGAAAACCGCCTTTTATACGCGGGAAGGAATCTACTGTTATACCAAAATGCCGTTTGGATTAAAAAATGCCGGGGCCACCAATCAAAGATTGATGGACAAGGTATTTGCAGACCAGATTGGTCGCAACATCGAAGTGTACGTAGATGACCTGGTGATCAAAAGCAAAGCGGAGGCGGTTATGTTGGTCGATATCCAAGAAACTATCCTTACCCTCAAGGCTGCGAATATCAAGTTAAATCCCGCCAAATGTTCTTTTGGGGATGGAGGAAGGTCGATTTTTAGGAGTGGTAGTCACTAAAGATGGTTTCCGGGTAGGGCCGGAAAAGGTAAGAGCGGTTCTGCAGATGCGTTCCCCGAGAAATCTTAAGGAAGTACAAGTGCTCAACGGTCGGCTAGTGGCCATTAGTAGATTCTTGGCAAAACATGCGGAAAGAGCTCTTCCTTTCATCCGCACCCTTAAAAATTGCCCAACTAAAGATAAATTTCTGTGGACGGATGAAGCTGAACAAGCGTTCCGGGACATGAAAACATATTTAGCACAGTTGCCAATGTTGACGGCTCCGTACCCGGGAGAAACCCTACAGTTATACTTATCAGTATCCGCAGAAGCTGTAAGTTCCGTTCTTTTCGTGGAAAGAGCAGGGGTGCAAACTCCTCTGCACTATGTTAGTCGGGTCCTCACCCCAGTCGAAGGGCGGTATAGCATGCTGGAAAAGTTGGTGCTTGCATTAGTTCATACAACCAGGAGGTTGGTCAGGTACTTTCAGGACCATACGGTGGAGGTCTTAAGCGTTTTTCCCTTACAGCAGTTGCTACGACGACCCGAGTTACCGGGCAGATTAGTTAAGTGGGCCATTGAAATCAGCGCTCATGATGTCAAATTTAAGTCGCGATCCGCTCTCAAGGGACAGGTTCTCGCGGATTTTATTGCGGAAGTACCCGGAGGCCGCGAGAATGAGGTGCGGATAGCCTTGCAGGCCCGAAGGCCAACCCAGGAAGGTTCGGATTCGTATTGGATCCTCCACACGGATGGAGCTTCAAATGATAACGGCAGCGGACCGGGACTTATACTCGAAGATCCATCCGGGTTGGAAGTTACTTATGCCATACGGTTGGATTTCCGTAGCACTAACAACGAAGCAGAGTATGAAGCTCTAATCGCGGGGCTTCGGCTAGCCAAAGATATGGGGGCTACCAAGGTCCGGGTTTATGTAGACTCATTATTGGTAGTAAATCAGATCAACAACACGTATGAAGCTAAGGGTGCAACCATGGGGAAATACTTGACCTTAGCAACGGATCTTCTCTCAGGGTTTGAATCATACACCGTTGAGCACATTCCGCGAAGTAAGAACAAGAAAGCCGACGCGTTAAGTCGTTTGGCGTCAGTACAGTTTAGTCACCTAGCCAAAGAAGTAAGGGTGGAAACGCTCAATCAGCCTTCGGTTTTGCAAGTCGAAGTACAACAATCTTCTGATCAGGGATACACCTGGATGACACCCATTTACGACTACTTGTCCAAAAGACAACTGCCGGATGAGGCGGGGGAAGCGCGGAAAATCCAATTGCGAGCCCTTCAGTATACTATAGAAAATAATCAGCTGTACCGCAGAACGTTCACCGTGCCTCTTTTGCAGTGCGTAGATCTCCGGGAGGCTGATAAATTAGTGCGTGAGGTTCATGAGGGAACCTGCGGGATTCACGCGGGGCCTCATCTGATAGTATCCAAGCTCCAAGCCTTAGGAGTCTATTGGCCCGGCATGTATCCAATGTCAGCATAAATAGTAAAGAAATGCATGAGCTGCCAGAAGCATGCCCCGAAAACCTTGCGTCCTAAGAACGAATTGGTGCCAGTCACCTCCGCATGGCCCTTCCAGAAGTGGGGAGTTGACATTGTAGGCCCGTTTCCCGAGTCTCCGGGACGGATCAAGTTTCTATTTGTTGCAGTGGATTACTTCACCAAGTGGGTGGAGGCAAAACCGGTCAGTTCTATTACCGCGGTACAGACCAAGAGGTTCCTATGGGAAGGCATTATCTGTCGGTTCGGCCTCCCTCTTTACCTTGTAACCGATAATGGAACTCAGTTTGCGGACAAAACAGTACAAGCATGGTGTGAAACCCTTGGCATCAAGCAAATTTTTACCTCAGTAGCACATCCGCAAGGAAATGGGCAGGTGGAAAGAATAAATCGCAGCCTACTTGATGGGATCAAAGCTCGAGTGACCAATGGCGATGTATCCTGGGTGGAGGCACTTCCGCACGTCTTATGGGCACACCGGACTATGCCAAAAACAAGCAATGGTGAGACGCCGTTTACTCTAACCTATGGACACGAAGCGGTTGTGCCTGCGGAATTCCTCCTACCTACAGACCGAGTAAAAAACGCCCCTACCCGTGACAACGACAACTTGCTGAGAGAAAACTTGGACCTTTTGGAAGAAAGACGGGTACAAGCGGCACTCAAAGAAACTCGTTATAAGCAACAGCTATCTAAATACTATAACAAGAGGGTCCAAAGCCACACATTTTGGCCCGGGGATTATGTGCTCCGCGATAACAGCGCCAGTCGCGCGGAACCTTCGGGTAAGCTAACACCTACATGGGAGGGTCCTTATGTAATCTCCGAGTCACTTGGGAAAGGAGCATACACTTTACAAAGATTGGATGGAACCGCAGTCCCGAGGACGTGGAATGTCGCGCAACTTAGACGATGCTATTTATAAGTAATATTTGTTAGCAATTTCGCACTTTTTGGTAAGACGAATGAAAGCGATTGTAGCAAGAAATATCACTCTGATGTATTAGTAAGACGCAATTAGCGCATTTCTTTTTCAAACTAGTAAGACCACAAACATTCAATTGGTTTAACACAACTAAAGTAACCATTGAACTTGGCAAATCAGACAAGTTAGCTAAAATGACTTAAGTCCCGGGTGATGACCCGGCCATAGGGATGGATGTCGCGTCATTTTTAAAGCTCAAAATAGCTTGCACATAACATATAAAAAGAAGCAAATTTGTCCATTACATAAAGTCCTTCAACAAAACGGGGACAGATAGTTCATACATTACAAACCAAAGTGATAAAAGCTAAAAACGGGAAAGATAAATCATGGAGCAGCTCCGCCTTGCGGCTCCTCTCCCGTGGAGGGCGGGTTCCCTTCATCACCTGCAGAGTTTTCCTCCTCGGCAGCATATTCTAGCAAGAGATTTTTCAGGTCTTCAAAACATTCCGGGTGGGTAGAGGCCAAGCTAGATATTATAGGAAACTTCATCTTCTCAAAATTCTCTTGGGCTTCCCTCAATTTCCCAGCAGCACTCGCATCGACCCCCTCACAATGGGCCAATGGAAGTCCAGTTTCAGCCGCCGCGTACCCTGCGGCAATTCCGTCATTTACGCCCGCGGCCTCAGCAAGGGCATTCAAAGTTAACACCCCGTCCACAAATTCATCGCTGCTCCGCACAGCCTCCACAACTAAAGGAATCCCTTCGCTAATCAACCAAGAACAGTTTCCTTCCATAACTCTGCCCCGGACTCAGCCAAATCAACCCTGCCATCCAGAAACGATTTCTCTTTCTCTAGCCCAGCATAACGAACCTGCAGGTCCGTAAGCTCATCTGTACGGCGTTTTAGGGCGTCGGTCTGAGTCACTACTTCCTACCGCGCCTTAGCCAATTCTTCTCCCAAGGAAAGAGTCACCTATTCTTTAGCTTTTTCAGACTGGGCTAGTTGAACCTTCAGATTAGTAATGGCTTGAGATTTCTCTTCCAAGCTCTGATTGACGCGGCGGCATCCTTCCTCCCAACGTTGGACCGCCTCAGTATGCATCTTAACGTGTTCTCGGTTCACACGCCGCAACCGAGCACACTCTTCCTCGGCTTCTCGAAGCTTGGTCACGGCCTCCTGACTGGCTGCTAATTGGTGATCGTTCAGAGACCATTGGCGAGCCACTTCAACAGAACAACTGACCATGGCTGCCATATGCACGGCCATTTCATCACTCAGAGCCGTTCGGGAGGACCGCATGCGAAACTTTCTTTCTGCGGGTGGTAAGCAGTTGGCTAGAAAGTGTCTACACACCTCCGAGTCGGTTAACAAGGCTCCTCTAGTAATGGTCCACTCCGGAACATAGCGAGCTTCTTGACTCGTGGCACCCCGAAGCTCTGATGAGGCTCGAACAGGCGTTTTACCCTTCACAGAAGAGGTAGCATCTCCGGCAGCCGTCATTTTCCCGATAATATCATCTCGCTGAGCAGGGGGAGTTGGAGGGCGGGCATTGTCTCCCTCCGCCTCCTCATCCCTGACAAAAACATGTGGGGACACGGGAGTAATTGGCGAAGGAGGAGCCTGGTGCGGAGGAGACCTATGCGGCGGCGGAGAGGGGTCCCGCGTTGTCTTTAGGGTGGAGGATGGAGATTGACCCCTGCCGCTAATAGAGCCACCGCGTCCTTTTCCGCGACCACCAAACACAGGAACTGTAACAAAAAGGCAAGATGTTATAAATGAGTAAATAAGGGAGAAAAAGGATAAAACAGATAAGTTCAAGATGTCACCTGAAATCCGCCCACCAGAGCTGCTGCCGGTGATACGTTTCTTCACACTTTCGTATCGGTCAGTCATAAACTTCCGTTTCCCACGGGGAGAAGTCAGCGGAGTACCATCTGCACTACGACCTCCACCTGAACCACCGCCTATATTGAGCGCGGTAACACGGGCGGCTAAACCTGTGCTAGAATCCGTGGTAACAGGGGGAGAGGGAGTGGTCACCACATGGGAAGTCGTTGCGCTACCAGAAGCAGCCGCGGGACCGGTAAGTATGGTCCCGCTAAGACTGACAGTGGCACCAGCAGATGAAGAAGCGCCGAAATCAGAAGTCGCGTTGAGGCTGGTGGCAACAGTGGTTCCGGGAGTAGATTGGGAGCCGGCCAGGGTAGAGACAACGTCGGTTCCACGGCGGACCAGCGGTTCTGCAATTTCTTCCGGTTCAGAGTCAGTTAGTACAATTGAGGCTTCAAAGCTAGAGGAAGAGGGAACATGTCACACCCCCAAATTAACCACTAACGGAGTTTATACCGTTAAGGGGTGCGACCAGACCAGGACCACAACCATTATTTACAAATACTAAACGAATCGGAGTAAAGTCTAAACATCAATAATAAAAACAGTTTAACAGTACGCAGCGGAAAACATTATCTTTAGCACTAACCACGTGCTTTACATAAACATTGTTTTAAATTCCCAATTAAGTTTTAACTAAAAATAAGAGTCTTCATGTGCCATGCCAACCCGCTCCGGATACTCCTTAGCGATCTGCAAAAGTTTAAACCACGCAAGTGTCAACCTAACGGTTGGTGAGTTCACAGTGGGCATGTCACGCATTGGCCCGGTCTCATAATCATAATCGAATCAACATATACTTATGAAATATCCATTTGTGAAAAGCAATGCTTAGTGATATCCAAAATCATATTATTGTGGTTTAGTAAAAGTATTGTCCGTAACCTACGTTATCGGGTATGTACTAGTTTTGTATAGTTAAAGTGCTCAACCGATATCGCGGGTAGCTAATCCGTTGTTCCATGCACTAAGGAAGTTTGTACCAAAGCTGACCATAAATTATTGTAGTGGCCGTGCCATCAGAACTGCGGACCTACGTCATCGCGGTTTTGCCTCCCCCGTGTCCTCTCGGGATCACGGTCAGATAGGCTGATATTGTACCTCCGTGCACTCCCCATGCCACGGGGCGGAGTTTGTCAAACTCCAGTAGATCTACCCAACATCCCCTCGCTTTACAATTAATGATACAATTTAGTTGAGGACTTTTAAGTTTCAAGGCATCCTTAGAAATCATGTGATATCATGTGGTTTAGACTTTAACCTACGCTAGCCATATTAAAAAGGTTTACCGGATTCTCACGAATCTCAAAAGTGTTTCAGTTTCGTTTCAGAAATAGTTGTTTAAGTAATTCACAAGTGCTTCCCATAAAGCACTTCAAGTTCGTCAAGTGGGTGCCGAGCACTCCAAGTTTTCAGGTTCATCAGGGAGGTGCATAGCACTCTCGGGGTTGTCAGCATTGTTTTTCATTTAGTTATTCGGTGTGACCCAAACGGGTTCACGGTAATCGGGTTAGTGACACTAACCTTGGGTTGCACTGCTATACTTGCTATAATATCCAAGTTTGCTTAATGAAGACCTATGAACACGTTTAGGTCTTAAGTATTAGTTTTGTGTCTAATCTTTACTTAACGTCACTATGGCCCATAACATAGCACGTTGGAACTATGACTCGACATACAGACACACGACACCGATGGTTGATCATGAACAATGGTTTACAAAATACAGAAATCATAGCACGTTTCATCATAGCATATTCATGTAAGTCGTGGCATAACATTCAAGTAAATTGCACAAGTTTGGATTTAGGTCTGGTCACAGTTTCGCTAGCATAGATTCGCTAGGCAGTTTCGCTGTGTGCACGGGCAGCACTTTCGCTAGGCAATACCCGATGACACAGTTTCGCTAGGATAGTTTCGCTCAAAACTGTTGGCACAGTTTCGCTAGCCTAGTTCCGCCCGAAACTGGTTTGAACTTTCGTTCAGGGTATTTTCGCTCGGTAGTTTCGTTCGGACAGGTCGGGTTGGTTTACCCGGCGACACTACAGTTTCGCTGTATAGTGTCACTGGAAGGAGATATACATAGTTTCGCTATATAGTTTCGCCCAGAGAACATGCTAGTTTCGCTGGTTGCGAAAAACACATAAATCAGCCTAAAAATCAATCTAACAGCTTCCATATTACATGCAATTCATTATCTAGCATACATAACCATTTACCAACATAGATCAGTAAGCTTTAACACCTTAAACATGCATTTTCATCATCAAATCACCAAAAACACATTTTAACCTAAAATGACCTGGCTGGAATCAGCTGGTCCAGAATATCTCAGGAGAGTGTGTGTGTGTTTTGTATGAAATGAGGCAAAAATGTGATATCTAGGGTTTTATGTCATTATATATCAGGGGCTAGTTTCGCTGGCTAGTTTCGTTGGCCAAGCGAAACTGGCTCTGATAGTCAGAGGGTAGACTAGCCGGGCGACACTATAGTTTCGCCCGGTAGTTTCGCTGGAAACCCAAAAGTGACCGGTTTACATTTTAAGCAAGATAAGTACAGTTCATGGGTTGTCATGCTATTCACAATACTAAATCATGTATTTAAATCACATTGCACATAATGACAATAAATAGTTAAACACATAACACATATGGACGGGTTCGGTGATCAACCAAAGGACGTGGACGTATTCGGCCTAGTTAAGCATTAGTTACTAAGTTAACACTTATAACATAACTAATGGAATTGTCTAACGGAAGTAAACCTTGAAATTCTCGGATGTCACAGAACAAAAGGAGTCGTACCGCTAGAACTGGTCACCGGGGCGCTAGTTGAAGCACCAGAGGGGGGAGCAGGAAGATAGAAGTTCTCCTGAAAGCGAATAAAGAAGTCTGGACCCCCGGGTGCGACCGCTGACGTCACCGGACGGAAACCCACAGGCGGCTGAGCGAGCAAAACAAGGAAAGAGCTCGCCTCTGAAAACGAAAACAAAGTCAGGACACATTCATTAAAAAGTTGTGAAACAACAAATCAAAGAGAAGGAAAGGACTTACTCTTATCATCTATAGCATACATGGGAATGCGGCGAGGTTGGTCCCAAATGCGGCTCATTCCGACACTCAGAAGAGCATGCTCCGGGATGACCCTATAGGCTACCACGTTCTGACTCAAAGTGTTAAAGGATGGATCTTCAGTAGGTAATAAGACTGCCGGGGGATTATCTACCAGGGGAGTCTTCACGGACCTCATAATCAGGTCAGCAGGAATAACACATGCAGACAAGTAAAAGAAGTGACCTTTCCACCCCTTAAAACCCTTAGAAGGATCAGTAGCATGAACGCTGCCTCCCCGGCGTTGAGCAAATGAATACCAGGTATCTCGGATGGCAGGGCAAAAGAACGTATTAAACAAGGCCACGGAGGGTTCTATTTGCAGAGCCCGGGAGCAAAATTCGAAAAAGATGATCCTCTGCATCCCCATAGCATGGATCTGAGAAAGATGATAACCGTAAAACTTTAGAAGCTTCACGGTGAAGGACGTCACCGGGATCCTAAAGCCACACTGCGTAAACCACTCCGCATAAACGGTTATCATGCCAGACGGAGGGTTTGCAGCGGTTTGACCGATGGAAGGGAGAATCGGATTCCATTGGAGCAGTCGATGGGTGGAAACCACATCAGTATAAGCCCTTGTCGATAGAGAACACGGAATGCGGGCCCAGTCGGACTCATCTGAAGCAGGGGTTCTTCAAGAAGTATGAGAGGCGGAAGCCATTGCTGCAAAAGGAAAAATCACTCGAAGAAAAAAGATTACAAGAGGAAAGGTAGAAATGGAAGAGGGGGACAAGAAAGCATATATAGAGGAGAAAAGGAAGCCTAAACGCCAGGGTGACGACACGATGACAGAGCGACGGCGCCGTTTCCTGTTCCCCACGAAAAAGCAACTGTCGCATCTAAAAAGGAAGGGCTCAGATTAAACCGTCAATCAAGTCCTCCGCCACTCGCCGTATACAAACGCGTGGGCGTCCGGACTTGGGGGACATGAAGAGGCACGTAATGCGAGAGTGGGCCGGGCCTAACCCCACCTCTCTTGGACCGGCCGCACAACCTGGCCCAGACCCCGCACCAAAGAGCTGACACAAGCCCCAAGGATAACGGTGCGGGATTAGAAGGTGGGACCAACTAAGGAGTCACCAAATCCAAGGCAGCTAACGGAGGCCCATTGGGCCCCACGAAACCGTTAGGGTTGTTAGAAAATGTATTATAAATAGATCATGTACTATCAGAACATTCTCCATGTACTTACACACCTTATAACATTCCACTAAGAGAATATCACTATTCTTCAGTACCACAAATATAAGATTAGAAAACTTCGAAAAGAAAAGCAAGAGGATACAGAATAAGGTACCTTAGAATTGAAGAACAAAAGACAAATTAATCCAATGCGATGTTGCACCAAACAGTTGAATAGCCTTTGATGGCTTATTTAATAGTCGACCCGAAATTTTAAATTGAAAAGAAAATTTCTTATAATAAGACATAAAATAGAACATTAAAGCATAAACATAATAAAAATAGCGAATGATGAAAGATAAAAAAAATTATGAAATGAATCTAAAGAGTGACAATTCTTTGGATGGAATTTGATCATTCTACTACCAAATCTGAAATTGTGAATAGCCTTTGATGGTTTCCCATAAGAAACTTTTTCTCTTCAGATAAATGTCTCTAACCCAAACCTGAAAGTGAACATATCAAAACAGTTAAATTAAGAAATCGAAATAAACATAACAAAACTAAATTTTGATTGGGTCAAAGTAAATTGCTATGTTATAAAAACAGTATGAACAAAGAAGGGAAATTTTATCTAAACAAAGAAATTTGGTCAATAGTATGATTTTGGCATAGACGACAATAACGTAATCAGTAATCAAAACCTAAAGAATTAAGAACTAAATAATAGAAAACCCAAAAATCCATAATTCAACAGAAGGGATAAGGATATACACCGGATTACTTTCTGATGTTAAATAAACCCACATAAACATAATATGGAACACCCAAAGGAATATTTGAATTGCAATCAGAATGTAGCGGTGTTTATATTAAACATAAACATACCTTTTTCGCAGCCTGCGGCGGTGGGTAGATATTATGAATTTAGAGTTTCAATTAGAAGTAGAGACGACTGTTTATAGCCAATGCACAAAACGTTTCAATTGGAAGGTAGAGACAGATGTTTATATCCAATATAAAAAGGGTGTGTCGAATCGGAACGACGGAGAAGGCGAATATTAATATTAACTGAAATTGACCATTGGTGTTGGTTTTATTTGGAGAAGGATGAGACGGTTAGTGTAATTAGACCGCCACCAATAGTTAGCCCTAACCAGTGAGAAAGCAATGGGAGGGGGAAGAGATGTATGCAGTGGAACACAGGCATTGAGTAGGAACTGTTGGAATTTATGCGTAAAAGGATTATGACAATCGTTACACAAACAGAAGCATTTCAATAATAGAAAATGAAAAATAAAGATCTAACCTAATCGACGTCGTAGTGGGAATTAAACCGAACAGATGAGGCAGGAATGATACCACATACGATCACGAACAACATGTCACACCCCACCCGCACCACATGTCGGATGCGGGGCAGGTGTTGTGGAAAACAGGCTATCGATATCAGATACACGCGGAAGCAACAAAATATGATAATATTAAACAACGATTGGTTATTTATAGACAGTCTACTAAATTTTACAATCTTAAAAGTAAACATGATAATAATAAGTCTTGACTTAGCATCTTAACATAATACTAATAACTGGGCCCGACTGTTCTTCATATCTTAATAATCACATATGCTTGGCTCTTTGAAGGATCACCTATCTGAAGGATCCTACTGATTTCCTGTAAAAATTGAGAAAACAACTGTATCAACAACATTGATGTTGTTGGTATTAGCGGAAATTATATTTGTATTTTTGTATTGTTATTTGTTGTGATCTCCCTTTAATGTGGAGATGTAGTTTCCTTATCTTTAGGTTGTATTTTCCCTATATATTGTACATTGCTTGATGAATGGAATCAAGGAATTTGGTCGACTTACATGGTATTAGAGCCTTCTATTTTTTTTTTTTCTCTAACCCTAAAAAAAAAAAAAATCCCCCCTTCGTTCTTGGGTTTCGATCCAAGCTTGCCGGCCGATTTTTTTCCATTCCTCTTCTTCTCCTGTTTCGATGGGTGACAAGACTGGTGATAAGAATGGTGACAATGGTGAACCGTCCAACACCAAACCACAACTTCATGCTGTGTATATGGTGACCGACATTCAAAAGAAGGTTCGCGTTCTCGACGGAATCAAGCTTTCGTATTCCTCCTGGGTTAAACTTTTCCAAGTCACTGCCCGCAGTTATGAGGTTCTCGACCATGTCGACGGCTCCGGCCCCCCGGCGAAAACTGATCCCACGTATGAACAATGGATGAAAATCGATGCTATTGTTCTTCAGTGGGTGTATGGCACCCTCTCGGATGAACTTCTCGCCCGGGTCCTCGAAACCGAGTCCACTGCTCAAGAGGCTTGGGATAGGGTCAAGGAAATCTTTCTCAACAATAAAGGATCCCGTGCCGCTGCCCTTGAAGAACAGTTTATTGGCCTGAAGCTCGCTAACATGCCATCTCTCGACGTCTACTGTCAAACTCTTCGCGATTTGGCGAATCAACTCAGTGATGTGGATCACAAGGTTAGTGATCAAAGACTTGTTCTTCAATTGGTTCGTGGGTTACCCTTGGAATTTGACTCCATCGGTACCTACATAAATCAAACTCTTCCATCTTGGGACAAAGCCTGCAATATGCTGCATCTTGAACAGCAGCGACAGAAAGCTCGTGACCCTCAACCACCTTCCCAGGCCCTTGCTGCTGACAGTGGTTCCTATCCCAACCGCCGTGAACCGCCGCCCCGCTCCAACACTAATCGCCAACTTAATCGGCGCCCCAACAACAACCGAAGTGGTCCCTCCAACCAACCAGCACCGTCCTTCTTCAACAACCGTGGCCCCTCTCCCCGGAACCAACCCTCTCAGCGGTCCAATAATGCCGCTCAAAACCAGCAGCCTTCCTGGACCCCTCCTTGGCCACCGGCTCCTTACCCAGCCTATTGGGCTCCTCCCATGTGGGGCGCACCTCCCTGCCCATATCCAACCCAGCAAGGCTGGGCCTCACCCTGGACTCCTGGCCCATATCCGAACAGCGCCCCAGCAGCCTCTTCCCAGGCCCACAGCAAGCCTCCAGCACAGGCCCATGTTACTGAAGTTGACCCACTGGATCCAAATCAACTTGGTGCTGCTTTTCAGGCCTTGAACACTGACCCGGGAGAACCGCAATGGGTCATGGACACCGGTGCGTCGGATCATCTCACTTCGGATGCAGGTATGATTTTAAATCCCGGTATTAGTTCTATAAAGTCTATTATTGTTGGAAATGGCCATCGTGTTCCAGTTGTTGGATCGGGTAGTTCCACCCTTCCCCACACCTCAACACCCCTTAAACTTAATAATATACTTCATACTCCTCATATTATCAAAAACCTTATTTCGGTGCGTAAATTTACCATTGATAATTCTGTCTCTGTTGATTTTGACCCATTTGGTTTTTCTAGTGAAGGAGTACCCGAGTGGGAAGATTATTTCCCGCCACAATAGCTCGAGTCACCTCTACCCGCTCACCGCTTCATCCGCTACCGCTTTGCTTTCGCAATCTGACACTACCTTTTGGCACAATCGTCTGGGACATCCTGGCTTGCATGTTCTAGATTTTTTACGTTCGAATAAATTTATTCCTTGTAATAAACAACGTACTTTGTTTTGTGATTCATGTCAGATTGCTAAACACAAACGTTTGCCATTTACATTATCCACTTCTGTTACTGTTTGTCCATTTGATATCTTACATTGTGATCTTTGGACGTCACCCATAGTGAGCAAAAACGCTTACAAATATTACCTTGTTATGGTTGATGATTACACACATTTTACATGGGTATATCCTTTAAAATTCAAGTCCGAAACCTTTGATAAATTTAAACAATTCCACTCTTTTGTTGCCACCCAATTTAATCTAAAAATTAAACTTTTCAATGTGACATGGGCGGTGAATTTGACAACACTCAGTTTAAACAATTCGCCCAAACTCATGGCTTACAATTCCGGTTCTCGTGTCCCCACTCATCGCAACAAAATGGAACCGCCGAGCGCATGATTCGTCGCCTAAATGAACTCATGCTCTCCCTTCTCACCCATGCTTCGTTACCTCCTGAATTTTGGGTCGAAGCCCTTCACACCTCCGTCTATCTCCATAACATCCTTCCTTCCAAAATTCTTCATTTCCACACCCCAACCTCCATGCTATATCGCAAACACCCCACTTATTCCCACCTTCGTGTTTTTGGGTGCGCATGCTTTCCAAACCAATCTGACACCCGTCCACACAAGCTCGCTCCCCGATCGACCATGTGTGTTTTTCTTGGCTATCCGCCCGATCATCGTGGCTATCGATGCCTCGATATCTCCTCCGGAAAAGTGCTCATTTCTCGTCACGTGACGTTTAATGAAGGTGTTTTTCCCTTTAGCAAAACATTTCAACCCTCCTCGTCCTCGTACTCCTTTCTTGACCATCCTGACCCGACTCCTCTTTACACCACCCAATCCTTCACCACAGCTCCAACCCACGGCCCAAACACTACCCACAGCCCTCCTCCTAGTCCGGCCCACTCCATACCCCCTAGCACACCTCCTCACAGCCCTCAATTCACCACCTCACCCACTGTCTCGTCTCCCTCTAGCTATTCCATACCCACACCAACCTCTTCCTCCTCTTCGTCCCCTGCCACCTCTCTGCCAATCCCTCCACCACTCCCCTCCCATCCCATGGTTACCCGCTCACAGGTTGGCATCTCCAAACCAAAGACACCCTTTAATCTTCACACCAGCTCCCTCTCTCCCCTCCCAAAGTCCCACCTCCAAGCCCTATCCGATCCACATTGGGCCGATGCTATGAATAACGAATATAAGGCTTTAATGGACAATAATACTTGGGATTTAGTGGCTCGTCCCCCTAATGCTCACATTATTCCATGCATGTGGCTCTTTCGCCACAAATTTCATGCTAATGGGGAACTCGCTAGATACAAAGCACGTCTCGTCGTAAATGGTAAATCACAGCAGGCAGGTATCGATTGTGACGAGACGTTTAGCCCCGTGGTCAAACCCACCACTATTCGAACCGTTCTTAGTCTTGACTTGTCCCGAGCTTGGCCTATCCATCAGCTCGACGTAAAGAACGCGTTCTTGCATGGTGATTTGAACGAGACCGTTTACATGTATCAGCCACACGGGTTTGTTGATAAGTCGAAACCCCATCATGTGTGCCGTCTTCGGAAGTCTCTATACGGTCTCAAACAGGCACCACGGGCATGGTATCATCGGTTTGCAACTTATATTCTGAACTGTGGCTTTAAAACATCCACCAGTGATAGTTCTCTGTTTATTTATCATCGAGGGACCGATATGGCATACTTATTACTTTCTGTTGATGATATTATCCTAACTGCATCTAATCCGAGTCTGTTGCAGCACTTTATTACAGCTATGTCACGCGAATTTGCCATGACAGATCTTGGTCGCTTACACCATTTTTTGGGCATTGACGTTAAACATCAACATGGTGGTCTTTTTCTTAGCCAACAGACTTATGCCACAGACATTCTCAAACGCGCCAACATGCAAAATTGCAAACCGTGTTCTACTCCAACTGACACCAACTCCAAGCTTAGCGCCACTGATGGTGAGCTATTATCTGACGGTACTCTTTATAGAAGCTTGGCCGGAGCATTACAATACTTAACATTTACTCGGCCTGACATTGCCTATGCCGTCCAGCAAGTCTGCTTATTCATGCATGCTCCGCGGGAACCTCACTTTGTTTTCCTTCAGCGTATCTTGCGCTATCTTCAAGGTACCCTGGATCATGGCTTACGGTTGTCACCCACCAAATCGGTTAACCTCACCGCGTATTCAGATGCTGATTGGGGTGGATGTCCTGACTCCCGACGTTCCACGTCGGGTTATTGTGTTTTTCTTGGAGATAATCTGGTGTCTTGGTCCTCAAAGAGGCAACCCACGGTGTCCCGCTCTAGTGCTGAAGCTGAGTATAAAGGGGTTGCCAACACTGCTGCTGAATTGACCTGGTTGCGCAATCTTTTGGGTGAGTTACATGTGCCTATACATCGAGCTTCTATTATATATTGTGACAATGTCTCTGCTACGTATCTGTCTCACAACCCGGTTCAACATCAGCGGACCAAACATGTTGAAATTGACATTCATTTCGTCCGTGAGAAAGTCCGGCTTGGTGCTATTCACGTTCTTCATGTTCCTGCCGACTATCAGTACGCCGACATTTTCACGAAAGGTCTTCCGCGCCCGCTTTTCTCAAGATTTACATCCAGTCTTTGCATTCAACCGGCTCGTGCTACGACTGCGGGGGAGTATTAGCGGAAATTATATTTGTATTTTTGTATTGTTATTTGTTGTGATCTCCCTTTAATGTGGAGATGTAGTTTCCTTATCTTTAGGTTGTATTTTCCCTATATATTGTACATTGCCTGATGAATGGAATCAAGGAATTTGATCGACTTACAGTTGGTGAGCTGCACCATACCTTTTATTCAACTTTCAAAGCTACTGGAACTACAAACTTGCTTACATGTAATGACTAGAATTCTACCAATAAAATATGTATATATATATATATAAGTCATGGGGTACAACACATGAACCAAAGGATTCTAGCATACTAGGTACGTAGTGATTTTTTCACATTACATGCAATATATCTGATGCGTAGCTAGTAAGCAATCAACTGTAGAACCACAACTCTTCGTTGTGGCCTCAAAACTTTCAATAACAAGGATAAGGTAACAGAACTCACTTGATTTGACTGGCAACTTTAACTGGGATGATCTACTTTGGTGGTCGTACTACTTTTGATATAGTCAACCTAAGCAAATACAATAACAAGACTATTTGTCATAATAATATCTTGTTTTATCTTGTAATTTTGGTTTTTATATTTTGTATATTCAATGCTTGTTATGGTATTTTCCTATTTGTATATGTATATCAATTGTCATCTTGGTTCTCAAAATGTCCCAACCTCAGATTTCCTTGAACTTAAATATTGTGAATTTAAACTGTTGCATAATGCAATACTAATGTTGCATAATGCAATACTGAGTATTCTGACATTCACGACCCGCGAATGGTGTTTAATCATATCCTGGAAAAAATGGTGTGTTATGACCCGCTTCAAGTTTTATTAAACTCGAATTCTTTCTGTTTTTAGTATTGTTGCATAATGCAATATTAAACACCTATAATCATCTTAGCTTTAGAATTTCAAGTAAATGTTGTTTAATTTTTATAAAACTGTTGTATACTGCAATACTAAGTATTTATAACTATTTTTTATGGAACTTCAAGTAAAATATCATTTAATTTTATATTTTTATAAAGTTGTTGCATACTGTTGCATAATGCAACACTAAATTTCTAGCGAGTCAGACGTCAAACCTGGGTTTTCCCATTTACATCAAATTTTATAACCATTACTCTAATTCTTCAAATTTACTAACTTATGAATTCATGGAACTAATACTAAAGTCTTACTTAATTTCAATCCATTTTAAACTCAATCATCAATGACCCATAACATGCATTTGATCCTAATGTTTAGTTCAATCTAGTAAGATTTCTGGGCTTTGTAATCAGACCTGATATACATCAAATTTAAGTTTCTTATTCTACAAAACTGTCATGCATAACAAGTTTGTACCTTGTGCAGAAAAACTGGTACAGTCTGTCTTCCTTCTTCCCTGCGCAACCTGAAGAACAGCAGCAACCCCCCCCCCCCCTCTTCTTTTCTTTTGAAATTCAGCCCTGCACCACCACCCTTTCACGATTTCACAAGACCAACAGCCCTTCTCCTTTTTACAGCCCTATACCTTCACCATTTAAATATCCCTTGAGGATTTTGGGTTCAAAACAACTTATGGTTCTACACAATTGAATGCTAGTTGATCATGTTTACCTTGTATGAAGATTACTAGGGCTTGAGTTCCATCATCCCTTGATGCTCTCGAAATCCCCCCTCCTGTTCGAATTTTTCTTCATCAATGAGTTTCTCCATAACCAAATCTTAAACCCTAGATTATTGTGATTCTTGAAGGAGGAATTTACCAGTGATTTGTGATTTGGTTCTTGCTAGTCACGAATTTCAGCCCTATACCCTCTCTCTCTTTGATCGAAATTTTGGAAGGGATTGAGAGGGGGTTGTGCTCTGCGATTTCTGTATAGAAGGGAGAGAGAGATACAGCCAATTTTCTTGTTGAAGTCGCTTGGTAGCAGACAAAATAAAGAGGAGAATTTCGCAGGTGGGCTAGGGACAATGGGCTGCGAATTTTCTTTGGGCTAGTGGGTCTCCTCATGGATTCTTAAGGCTGGCCCATATTTTATTAAATTTGCAAATAAATTCCAGCCTATTAGATTGTTATTTGTTGTTGTTTTCGAATCCGGTTCGTGACTTCTATTTATTTTTCACCCCTTGTTTGTTTTATTTATGCGAGCCTCGAGCTGGAGTGTTACACAACAACTCGATCAGTCCCTGTAAAACCTGAAGAACACAGAGACAAAGCGAAAGGAACCGGGCTTGTGTTTGACACAATTTCCTCAAACAGATTCGTCGTCTGTTCCCAGGGTACACTGGTTCGAAACAGCGTGTACTGCCGGACTAGATAATCTGCCTAAAATGAAGTCGAAAGATAGCTGCTGAGACGAACAAACCGAATATGCCGTAGACAGATTCGTAAATACGTGTTTGTGGATCTTAGTGTTTTTTTGGTATATATCTTAATTTTCTTCCAAACCCGTGTATTTATACACGCAAATAACCATACGATTAATGACCTTAACTCAGTCATTATCCATATTAATCAGTCATTACTCCATGGTTATTAATCAGTCACTAATCCATTATAAGGACTAATCAGTTTGGAATACAAAAAGTTTTTGATTTGACAAACCAAAAACACTTCTAGAATGCTCAAATGGTGGCTCGAAAATTAGTGAAAGCGTGTCTCGCACGGAAACACGATTCGGAGCTGCATTCGTGTCCGCAGGTCACGCGGGCACGAGTTCATAATTTCGACCCAAATAGCCAAGATTCGCACCCCCCCCCCCTGCGCGAGGGTATAAGCCAGAGTAAAACATGACACATGAGTTATTCAAGGCTTTGAGGGTTATCCTTATAAACTAGAAGAAATTTTGTTCCCCCACCAATGTGGGATAGGCTACACCACATTCCTAAACTTGCACCAAAATTTTCTTTGAGATTAACATCTCATTCACACACACTTTTTCCAGCAATCCCCCACATGAATGGAGGTTGATCTCAGAAGCAACAGATTCCGATTAAGTTCCAACAGTTGAATCTTGCATATGAAAGGTAAGGTGTTGCCCTTTGAACCTTTTCTCATGAAACTCACTTAGTCTACTGGCTCTGAGTAGGCGGTGATGCCTTTGAACTCGTCTGCCCTTTGTGTAGGCGACTATGTGCTTCACACAAGACTCTCCTTGACAATATCAATTCCTCATAGTTAGTTCGTTATGGTCATGAACATTAGCCTGGTTCTGCGAGAGCCCGTTTGTGTAGGCGACAATGTGCTTCACACAAGACTCTCATTGATAATATCAAATCCTCATAGTTAGTTCGTTATGGTCATGAACATTAGCCTAGTTCTGCTAGAGCTCTTAGGTATTGTGCTCCCACTCAATACCCTTCGAAGCGACCCTACTTCTCTCTCACATAGGTGATTCACCACGTATGGCTACCTCAGCTGAATCATTAAAAGCCATAGGCTTAACCTCATACTTGTCACTTTTTAGGAATGGACTAGGAGATGTACCGATTCCAATTATACATCCCCTTCTTAAAGTGTGTGAGTGCGTGGGTTTATCAATTCTCCCCCCCCCCTAGTGACCTCACTAGTTCATACAATTAGGTTGTCCTATTGAACTCAGATCTTGGGATCTCCAATCAACTGAGTTAGGTTTTCCTTCATATGAACTTTAATCTTTCAAGGGCTTTAGTCCCATTCCCATGGACGACCTCTGAACTAACTCTCTAATTAGGCCTTTTGTTAGCGGATCTGCAATATTATCCTTTGACTTCACATAGTCAACAGTGATAATTCCAGTAGAGATTAGTCGTGGTACCGTATTATGTCTACATCTTATATGTCTATTTTTACCATTACACATTGTGCTAGGAGCTCTGCCAATTGCTGATTGGCTATCACAATGTATACATATGGCTATTTCTGGCTTAGGCCATCTTGGTATATCCTCAATTGACGTAGCCATTCTGCCTCTTCACCAGCATTATCTAAAGCGACGAATTCTGCTTCCATCATGGGTCTATCAATAACCATTTTTTAAGATTTCCACGATATGGTTGCGCTACCAAGTGTGAATACATATTCACTCATTTCTTTGGAATCATTCGTATCAGATATCCAACTTGGATCACAATATCCTTGAATCACTACTGGATATCTGTTTTAGTGCACCCGTATTCCTTTGTGTACCTTAGGTACCTAAGTAACCTAATCACACAACTCCAATGAGTTGAACTTGGATTATACGTGTATCCATTTGGCTTGCTTACAACATATGCTAAGCATGTTCTCTTACAAATCATCAGATACATCAAACTGCCAATATTCTTGAGTACTCTAATTTGTTAACAGGCTCTCCTTCGTTCTTAGCTAGATACTGACTCGTGTCAGTTTGGAGTTCTAGCTGCATTAGAGTCATTTGCATCTAACTTCTCAAAAATTTTGTCCACACAGTGGTTTGACTTAAAATGAGTCCACTTTGACTTCATGTGATTTTGAATTTCTAAAACCACATTTGCCATTCCCATGTCTTTCATGTCACATCTTGCTTTCAAGATGTCTTGTCATTACTCACATCAATGAGCATATCATCTGCATGGGAGCTAGTGGATTCTCCCCCCCCCCCGGATGCCAAGCACTCGGTTATCATAATCTAGATGGCTCCCGCACTTTGTCAAACCAACCAAGATAATTTGCAGCCAAGATCTATAATCTTAACTTGCAAATTGTATTATGTGTTCTTAACTTGCAGTAAGCAACCTTTATGACCACATTGGATTCTTTCCAAGGTGAACACATTTTGCAATCCTCATTGCTAAACATATATCAAATGTAAGCCACCCCCACATTTAAGTGCCATTATATGGCATCCAAATGGGGTGATGAAAGGTTCTTCCCTTCTTTATGGTTATACCATTTCAGCTACCACACAAGTTGTTTCTTAAATGGTCTTTCCCCCCACATTGCTTGCATTTTGATAACCTTTATGTGACATTACTTATGATCACACTTAGACCCTCATGATTTAAATAACAAATGTATCATTACGGTCCATAAATTCAACTCATTAGCTCACGAGAGCTTTAAAGTTGATGCAAGCAACACATGCTTATTCCATAAGTTTGTTCACACAAGCATCTCATACTTAGAATAATTCTAAGTTAACCTCTAGCACACTTCTAGAAATTGTGGAAGAGACACATAAGTCCAGAACAACCTATCCGGAAGACCCACATGATTCTGGAATAACCTATCCTGAAGATCTACACGAGTCCGGAAGAACCAATGGTCCAGAAGAAATTAAAATTGCTAGAGGCGTCGAAAACCAGGTAATATCAATTTAGATGACCTATTCATTCACGTTTTCCGTAAGTTATATCATGTTCCTTAGACCGAATGTAGTTTTTTTTTTAGCTTTGTCTATACACAAATCCAATGTTGTGTTCATGTGTATCTTGAAAGTTATAGTTGATTAATCTCCGCAGAGCACCACAATCAACCAAGTACCAGTCTAGCATGCTTTAGACTATAGTACTTTAGCATGTAAACAGAAGATGCGTCTTTCTAATTCATCACAGCCTCAGTGGATATCTCAATATCCCTTTCCACTTTCACACATCCATTTAGACAAATCCATGCTACATAAGAATACATAGCCTATTATTCGGTTTTTGGATCATAATCTATTTCCCTTAATATCCAAATCACCAATGATACTCGAAGGCCTCATCATGAGCCTTAATTAGAGTAAATTTGGAGAGTGAATTCATAATCAATATGAATGAATCTTGGATACAGTCACAGCCTCAGTGGATATCTCAATATCCCTTTCCACTTTCACACATCCATTTAGACAAATCCATGCTACATAAGCATACATAGCCTATTATTCGGTTCTAGGATTATAACCTATTTCCCTTAATATCCAAATCACCAATGATACTCGAAGGCCTCATCATGAGCCTTAATTAGAGTAAAGTTGGAGAGTGCATTCATAATCAATATGAATGAATCTTGGATACACTCACAGCCTCAGTGGATATCTCAATATCCCTTTCCACTTTCACACATCCATTTAGACAAATCCATGCTACATAAGCATACATAGCCTATTATTCGGTTTTAGGATCATAACCTATTTCCCTTAATATCCAAATCACCAATGATACTCGAAGGCCTCATCATGAGCCTTAATTAGAGTAAATTTGGAGAGTGCATTCATAGTCAATATGAATAAATCTAGGATACACTCACTAGGTTTTGAGATATAGTCAAACAAATTGACACTCAACCACCCATGCACACGCGGTACATCATCATTTTTTTTCTAGAACTATTTGTTTTAGGATACTCTGCCATATGAAGACCAAGTCATCAAATAGTTTAACGATATTGAGTTGGTAGACGTATCTACTTGACCTTTCATAAATCTCTAAAGATTTATAATCTACAATACCATAGATTGTAATCCATAGTAACATATCTTGCATTCATATGTCACGATTCACACTTGTGCATCTGTATTATGTTGAACACATCAACACTACAAGATATACCATGTTCGTGTATTTTAGTACACGTTATCATCTACCATTGTGTGGCGTGTTTCATATAAGATTTACATCTTTAATTTTAACTCACAAGTTATACATGTGCAACTAACTTTTTACAATATCCGATTGGAAATAGTTTGAATAAACATTTGCATTGTAATGACCAAATATCAAAGCAAACATAACCATTTTGTTAAAATAATTTCAAACCATAAACACACTTATTTCAAAACATAACAAAGTCTTATCCAAATATATCATAACAAAACAAAGTGTTATTTATTAAACATAAAATCATATAGAGTTGCTGTCCCCCACACTCTCGTCATCAGATGTCTCGATAACCTCTTTAACATCACTCCAACGAGTTAATCGATGTAGTCCTCCTACAACAGTTCCAACCGCATGGAATTTAACCGAATTTTGATGACGAAACATCCTCCATTAATTTGTAGATGCAAATAATATCGAGTAGCCATCGATATTCAACTTGCTCATGGATATAGCACTCTTCTTAATGTTAGGAACATGAACAACATCTTCCAAGGTAAGGGAACATCCTGTAGACACCTTTAATTCTACAGTACCGATCCCAATTGCCTCTTGCTTAGTGCCATCTAATATCATTATGCGACTTTTGATGGCGAGATACTCCTTAAAGGAATACCGATTAGAGCACACATGAATTGTTGCTCCAGACATTATGAACCATCCTCGGCATGCAATCACTCATGTCATTATAGAAAATAACGAATTGAACCTTAAGATATTTTCGTGAGTCTTGTCTTGAGGTACTCCCTCAGTGGAACTCCACGCACACATCTCTTCATGTCCTCGTTTCATTTGAAACTCTAGATTTTTAAAATAATCTGCTCAAAGCAACAACACCAAGTTGTTTTACATCTATATTTTATATAGGTAATTTTAACCAAATAAATATATTTGTGGACAACACCAAGTTGTTTTTTTTTCCTATTTTTTTCCTATTTTTTTCCCAATTGCTATTTATCGCAAGAGTAGCAATGTGTTTCAAAGAATTTCAACCTTGTTTAATTCCTATGAAACCCGTTACAAAGGTTGTAAACATATTAGACAAAAACCTTTTTATTGATAATAAAATATTAAATTATCAACGCTCATCACCATCACATCAAGACACGTTCTTAATTACATCATCAAGACACGTTCTTAATTACAACTTTACATAAAGTTCAGTTTTAAAGCATCGTCTGCTATAGCATTCACGTTGGAGAATAATCTTTATAAATCATTTACACGTTTGGTATAAATTGTTCAAATGCAAAACGCAAGTTCGAGCCAAGAACGAACAAAAAATGGATATTAAAACATTTTAAACAAATTGTTTTAAATCACACAATATGAAGCAGACGTTTTTATACCACAATTATATATATCAAGAAATCAGAGATTGCTTCACAATTTAAGAATCTATTTAGATGAAGCAAGAATGATACAAAATACGATCTCGATCAGTCCCTGTAAAACACAGAGACAAAGCGAAAGGAACTGGGCTTGTGTTTGACACAATTCTCTTAAACAGATTCGTCATCTGCTCTCAGGGTACACCAGTTCGAAACAACGTGTACTGTCAGACTAGATAATCTGCCTGAAACGAAGTCAGAAGATATCCCAGACACACGATTCGGAGCTGCATTCGTGTCCGCAGGTCGCGCGGGCACGAGTTCATAATTTCGACCCAAATAGCCAAGATCCGCACCCCCCCCCTGCGCGAGGATATAAACTAGAGTAAAACATGACACATGAGTTATTCAAGGCTTTGAGGGTTATCCTTATAAACTAGAAGAACTTTTGTTCATCCATCAATGTGGGATAGGCTACACCACATTCCTAAACTTGAACCAAAATTTTGTTTGAGATTAACATCTCATTCACACACACTTTTTCCAACAAGAACCGTGTTGGAAATGGGAACGACGGTTGGTGATGATTGTTATAGAAGGATGACCGGTGGGTTTGTGAATATTATATGGGGAACGTGAATATGGTGCTGTTAGGCATATACGTTGTATGTAATGTCGGCATTAAACTAAACTTAGGGTTGTTTATGTTAATATTCAATAGTTATAGTTTGAGTCATTATTGTATTTGTTAATAGTTAAGGGTCTAGTATGTATAGTTTGTAAGTTGATAACTGTCGGTCATTAGGGTTAAATACCCTCGTACGAGTCTGTATCCGTAGTGCAGAACACAATACGCAAGATGCAATATATCTCTGCAAGTTTATCATGAATTTGTTAGTGTTAATCCGTGATTTCGAAGTTTGATTCCTACATTTGGTATCAGAGCAATGTTACGATCAATGGGAAGAAACGAACGGCAACGTTGTTTTGTTTCTGTGTAATCGCTGATCAGAAAGAAGAACGAACGAAATCGTAAGAAGCGATCGAGAAATCAACTCAAGGGAAGAAGCGAAGGTCTGTTCTTGAAGAACCGATCAAGGACGTTTCAAATCAATAAAGAAGGATGAGGAAATTAATAGTAGTAATCAATTTCAATAGAAAAAGGGCGTTCAATCATCAACCGGAAGGCGAACCGCGCTCAGTTTTTCGCAATCTCAATCAGAGAGAATCGCAATTGCTTTAGAAATTGTCAAAGTTTATAAACTAGGGAATCGAAATTGAAATTGCAGAAGAAGAATCGCAATTCAAATTCTCTGGTCCAGTACTAATATAAGAACGTGAAAAGGAAGCCAAAGATTTCTTGTTCCTAAATTCAATTAGAAGTGAAAAATAAAAACGAAAGTGGAATCAAATTGGTTTTCTGGAAGACAAATCAACATCAGAGTTAGGAATACGAAATTGCGTACAGGAAGTCAAAGTCCAAGTTCGAGAACAAAGTCAGAATCAAAATCCCAACGTCAAAATCGCAGTTGAAACCCAAGTATTCTAGAAGATTAACCGAAACCGGAAATTAGACGGTGGAAGATTTCAAAGATCAAATTAGAATCCAAAAATTAAATTAGAGATTGAGATTGCAAGGCAGGAGCAAGGAAGCGAAGTCAAAATCTAATATCAATCAGAACCCGACATCGACTTTCAATTCGTAAGTCAAAAGGAAAGATTAAAGGTTAGAAGTTTTTAGATGTAATTGCAAATTTTGGGTTTACTAGGAAAAATAATTTGTGATCGAAGAATAGAAGGGTTGAGAAAATTATTCAATTGCAAAATATTCACAAATTCCTAGTCAGAGATTAATGTTAGTCATTTCTGTAAGGCAAGATCAGATTCATTCAAGCATGAAGCATGAAAGTAGGAAGAGTAAATCATGCTTAGTCTTTTCGTGGGGAAAGAAATGGCAAGTAAGAATAAACCTTAGTGGTACATTAAAAAAACCTGTGTGGTACAATCAAAACCTGTGTGGTGCAAGTCAAAAACCTGTGTGGTACAATCAAAACCTGTGTGGTGCAAGTCAAAAACCTGTGTGGTACAATCAAAACCTGTGTGGTATAGCAAGACCTTAGTGGTGCAAAATAAGCAAGACCTTCGTGGTGAAAAGCAAGACCTTAGTGGTAGAAAAACCTTTGTGGTGGAAAGACCTGTGTGGCACATACAAACAGAACCTCCGTGGTGCAATCAAGAATTCAAGAAAGTCAAAGAAAGAAAGAATCAGCAAGATGAAGCAAGTCAACAAAGAAACAAGATCAAGCTCTAAACCTTAGCAGTTCAAAATCAACAAAGGAGCAACTTCTTCAAGCAAGTTAAACCAAGAAGAAAAACAAGCAAGCAATGCAAAATATAAAGTTAGCAAGAATAAGCATGAAATCAGGAGCAATATAGGACAATTCAGATCAGAAGCAAGATTAACTCAAGTTTAGCAAAACTCAAATCATAGAATGACAAGCATGGAGAAAGAAGAAAGCACGTCCATACAAGCTCTTATCAAATTAGTTGGAATCAAGGAAGGAAAGACAAGCAACAAGAGTCACATTTCGCTTATGATGAAGAACCCGACATTCTTATAAAGCAAGACAAGATTATCTGAAGTTCTCAATTAAACTAAGTTTAGTTTAAGGGGGAGAATGTTGGCATTAAACTAAACTTAGGGTTGTTTATGTCAATATTCAATAGTTATAGTTTGAGTCATTATTGAATTTGTTAATAGTTAAGGGTCTAGTATGTATAGTTTGTAAGTTGATAACTGTCGGCCATTAGGGTTAAATACCCTCGTACGAGTCTGTATCCATAGTGTATAACACAATACGCAAGATGCAATATATCTCTGCAAGTTTATCATGAATTTGTTAGTGTTAATCCGTGATTTTGAAGTTTGATTCCTACATGCAAAACCCATCAAAATGACGTCGTTTTGATTAAAAACCAATTAAAAATAAATCTCAAAATCTTTTTTATTCCTATTTCCTTCCATAGAACCCATCAAAATAGCATTCAACTAAACAAATTAAACAGTATTTTCTATTTCCTTCTTTGAAATCCGTCCTCATCACAAACCACCAGCAAAAACAGATTAAAAAACATATTATAAACAAATTCAACTACTGGAATTTTATACACAATATGAAACCATCAGCAACCATATGTTCATACTAGTTAGTTACCATCTTATGGGCCCATCGTAACTCAAGCAGTGTTTCACAAAATCCACCATATCTAATTCAGCTCATATAGTATTTTCTAAAATCCATGAATGCAATCTTTTAGATGTCTTAGAAAAATGCTTACATGATGATACTCGTGTAGTTTCAGTTAAGTAAAGTCAAATTAATTGAATTCATGAGTAATTGCAATTCTTGGCGCTGTGACATTTTACCAATCACATGTATTGCATCTCATTAGTAATTCTGAATTTACAATATGTAAATAAAAAGCACGATAGAGAATACAATAAGGGTTGTGAATAATTGGTATCTGTGTATACATAGCAAGTGACATTTGATGAGCATAACGAGAGGAATAGGGAACAAGGAAGAGATGTAGAAGACTAGAGAAATGATGTAGAAGATGCGATTTTGTTGGGTTTTATGGAAGGAAATAGGAATAAAAAAGATTTGAGATCTATTTGTAATTGGTTTTTAATCAAAACGACCTCGTTTTGATTGGTTTGACATACAACTTATATGCCTAAGAGCACCATATTCACTTTTCCCATATTATATTCAGATTTATTACTTAGAAGTTGTAATTTGTTTAAAATGTTTAATTGTTTATTTAATTTAATTAATTTAATAGGTAATATGGGAGAGTTCTATTTAGAACATAATTTATTGTGAGGAAAAAAAAGAATAAATCGTAACCGTAGATGAGATCTGATAAATGGTGTTAACTGACAATGGCAACTATGTAAATATTTTAATGAGTTTGTTTTAAGATAAACATGGTAAGTTCTCTGCGTGCTGCGTATGTTCTCTGGGCATGCGGTTGAACAGTTTTGAAAGCTTTTTAAGAGCTAGTACAAGGCTACTGGGGGTGCGTCACTTTTTTTGTAGTCTGGGCATGCTAATGAATGGTTTTGAAAAGGATTACGGGCTCGTACAAGTAAAGTAAGTTACATGGGACATACACAGTGGGGGAAAATGTTGGGTGCAACGGGAAAGTCTTATGGGATGGTGATAGTTTTTGTCTTGGTCGATGGTTGCAAGAATCCTGGGATATAAGATTATAATATAGGTTTATTCACATGGATAAAAGTCTTGGTGGTGACGCCTTGAAATTTGGATTCTTCGGGGCTTTGATATATGTTTTCATGGTCTATATGGTTTATGGGGTTGATATGGGTATTGTATGGGAGAAGTAAGAGGATAAATTAATGGAGAAACATAATTGGTGGATGTGTATGGAGGCTGGTGGAAAGTGGGGAATGTATATGGGATGTGGATGGCGTTGGTGAATCGGTGTTTGAAGATTGAGTTTGCGGGGGTTGATCGTAAAGTTTGTTTCATGGAGGGGCTGTTTTGGGGATACCTGTGATGATTTATGATTGTTTATAGATTTATTGGACAGTTTTCTTTATGGTCAAAAGATAAATTCTTTTAAAAGTCTTCGTTTTGCTCATATGGGTGGGGTGGGGGGTGGGGGGGTATTTTGGGTTCAAAATTTGGTGTGTGTGTGTTTTGGTGATATATACATATCGTCTAGCTTAATTGGGTGTGCATTTTGGGTGTGTAAATTGGGAGCAGGGTTGGGTGGGTAATCTTTGGGGTGGGTGTTCCTGTGCCAAGCGCTCTATGTATGTCGTTTTGGGTAAACTTCCATTTCGTGGTGTGTGTTACATTTCGTGCTGGGATCTCAGACATGGATCTTGGGTTTGTGATCTGGTATACACCTCTTGGTGGTCTGATGTTATGTCTTGGTTCTGGTGCACTAAAGTATTGTTGGTCATGACCTGGGTGGTGTTAAGGGAATTCTGTGGAAAAAACATATAATTGTATTCCCCTTGGACATTGTGTGTGGCACCGGGTTAGGTTCTTTTCAGATCAGATGGCGATGGTCTGTGGAGCTTCATGGTGGGTTATAGCTTCTGTCTATCTGTTGGTTTCTGTGCGTTGAAAAGCCTTGGTGCCTAGACTGGAGTGAGCTGATCGGGTTCCATTGTGGAACTATTTTCTGTCCCTGCAAGAAGAAATATATATTGGGAGAGGTTGGGGGTGAGAATCGAATGGGGCTGGGTTGCTGAGATAAAATATTTAAAATGGTGGACTAATATGGGGATAAATGATCATGGTTGGCTATGAAGGGGATGTGATGATAAATATGCGATTTATCATCTGAATTGTATCATTACTGATAACATTTTGGGTCTAAAGGTGCTCCCGTCAAAATGTTTCAAGCCAATATATTGACGGTAGAAGTAGGAGTGATCAAAATCTCGGGATCCCGAAAAAAACCGAGTTCCCGTCTCGAATTTTCCCGAGTACCGGAACGACCCGAGATCTAGCGGTTTTGTTTCGGTCCCTCTTTTCACCAGAACTCGGATCGGGATTTCCCAAAAATCACATCTAATTCCTATAATTCCGAATTTCTCAGCGGCCCAACCCAAAAGTGTTATGTTGTTTCTTAATCGACTCCAAAACCCAAGTAACTAATTAACACGGAGTGTACGGGAGGACCGCAGAAGGATTCTAACGTGGGATACTAAAAAGTCAGACGCTATTCTCCTCTCGACATTGTCTGTGGATCAAGCACCAACAAAATTGATTTTTTTTCTTGATTTTGAAGGTTAGTCAACATTTCTATGGATCAAACACGAAGTGGATGGTTTTTTTTTTCTTGATTTTCAAGGTAAGTCGTAAGTTCTGAATTAGTTATAGTATGGAAAGATGTTTTGGTGATAAATCTCCCTGTTGGCAATATAGTGCATGGGCTGGGTGTTAAAGCTTCTTGTCTGATTCATGGCTATGTAAGGATATGGGACTTAGTGGGTTTTGTGAATGGCTTGTGATGTTGAAATTGTGGTTACTAAATGGCAGCAGTGAATGGGTCGTTGGGTGAATGGGGTGGCTTATTTTGAGGGTTGTAATAGGGGCTCCATCTGCAGTCTGCAGCTGTTCGTCTTGTTAGGAATAATCCGATGTTGAAGGAAAGGGAACCAAACCTTTTCTGTTGGGTGATCTTCATGTTGCTAGGAAGAAATTATGATGCTGAAGGTAGGGGTGTTCATCAAATCGAATTCGATTTATTCAAATTGTTCGAATCGAATTATTCGAATTTTGAACTTCTAAATCCAAATTCGAATTCGATTCGAATTCGATTAAAACCAGTCGAATGCGAATCGTATAATCATAGTCGAATTCGAATCGAATTCGAATAAGAGAAATCTTTAGTTTCATAAAATTAATTTTTCAATAACTTTTTTTTTATAACAATCCAATAATAACTTTAAAATAGTTCCAAACATATCCAAAACGATAGGTACCAAACAAGTATCAATGTACTAGATAAAAAAAACTAAAACAACAAGCCAAAGTCAAGCAAACGACATCTCCAAATAAGCAAAAACTAAGCTAAGCAAACAACCAAAATTCCTCTTCCAAAGAATACAAAAATGGGCTTATGTTAAATGTGAGCCCAAGAATACTAAAATATTGATATATAATTTACATAAGGGTAGGGTTCCTTAGAAAACCATTTTTAATTAGAAAACTGGAAAACCACTTAATTTTGGTAAGTATTAAAAAAAACAAAGTCTCGTGCATTTTTTAAAGAAGATGATAATGGAGGGGCAATTTCGGTAACTTTGAAAAGTCCTATAGTCTTCTGCACACATTGACAATTCACAAAAAAATGAACTGAAAAGGATCCTGCCTCTCTCCCTTCCAAATCTTCGAACCATGGGAAATCTCAAGGGTTTCAATCAAAGGGTTTACAAGCACGATTTAACCACAGATTCAACAAAAACTTCGAAGAAAAACATCGTCATTTTTCACCTGAACTATTTTGATTCAATTCTAACCCTAACCCTAGTTTCAATGCTTCTGCATGACCGGGCTCTATCTCATCGGGGTCTATACGGTATTTCGGCCGGCTATTCTACCTTGAGCATACCCATAGTCATATGTGAGCGCTAGTTGGAGGATTCCATCACCATCTCCGTCGTAGAGGATGGGGTCGTCATCGCATTCAAATCTTCGAATTCTAAAGTCCAATCGCAGGTCTAGGCCGGTTTGACCCTATACGAGAACACGTAAGTTTGTTCATTCGTTTGAAAACAGAGTATTTGCCACTGCCTAAAACATCATTGTAATTCTGAACAAAAGATCACTTGTTTCTCTCTGCTATATCATACATTTTTAAATAAAGCCAGATGTTGATTTGTGATATTTGTTGATTTGTAAATTTAAGGAATTATATTAATTTGGTCTATTGTTATTGTAACTAGTCTACATCGGTGATGGGAAACTAGTTCTTGGGGGTATACTAGAGAAACCACTTGAGTTGGCTGCATTTTCTTTGGTTATGGGTTAGTGTTGTTCCTTTATTTGGTACTATATTTTGGTTAAGAAACATGTTGGACTTTATTAAACAAGTTGTGATTTACAGGGAGGAAGATCATTATTGGTAGTGTGATGGGAGGGCTAAAACAGACACAAGAAATGCTTGATTATGCAGTAGAACATCGTATAACTGCATGTATAGAGCTGATATGATAGAATATGTGAATATTGCTATGGAGCTTGTTTTGAAATTTGATGTTAGATACCTATTTGTTATTGATGTCTCCAACTACCTCAAAGTGCCATAGGTGAAGTGTGTTTGATATGATGTTAATCGTTTGAGAACACTAGTAAAAAATTGGATTATATTGGGTAGAAACATTTGTTGGCCAATAATCTTTTATTGAATAAAATTTGGTTGTGAGCCGATTTAGTAACTATAAACATTCGAGAATGAAAAATGTATCGATACAAAAAACTAATTAAAATAAACTTTGAATTATATTTGTGATCACAAAATAAAATTAAAAGAAAATAGAAGTAGAATAAAAGTATTACATGTACTCACTATTAAAGACATGTTAAACATAAGAGTAAGTGTATGTAATTCATAATATTATATATGTGCAACATAGGATAGTGCATATGTGCAATATAGGATATGATATTGCATATATGTAATATAAAATGTCATGTGTTTGCAATATATAATGTTGAATATATACAATATAGAATGTTTGATATATGCAATATAGATTGTTACATGTATGCAATGTAGCACATAAAGAAATACGAGAGTGATAAATGTATTGATATGAAAAGTTAAATCAAATAAATATGAAATATTTTGTAAGCAAAAACTTTTAAAGCATATTAATAATCAAAACATGAAAATAAAAGAACAAAAAAGTACTTGTACGCAATAACTATTAAAAAAACGGACTATGTGTAAGGATCATAATAAATATTAGCAATACGTTAAAAGTAAAAGTAAGTGTATGCAGTTTGTAATATTAGATATTGGCATGTTTGAGTGAGAAAATGACTACTTTGATCTTCTCTTGTTAAAGTTTTTTATTCATTAATCCCAAACCATACAAACACAAACACATTTTATACTTCTAGAATGAAAGGCCCGATGGTTGGGTGGTCAGTGATATCTAGCTCTGGAGATTCCCCGTGACCTTCAGTTGTCTGACAAGGCCAATGTGGGGGTTTCGTGGGGGGTTTCGTGTGTGTTGCATATTAAAATAATGTTGCGTGTATGCAACATAGAATGTTTATGTTGCATATATGCAAGAATGTTACATATATACAACATACAATGTTTATATTCCCAATATGCTTAAATGTTACATATATATAACATACGATGTTGCATATACATAATATATAATGTTTATGATGCATATACCCAACTTATAATGTTTATGTTGCATATATGCAACAAAAAATGTTTATGTTGCATATATGCAACATAAAATGTTTATGTTGCGTATATGTAAGAATGTTACACATATGCAACATACAATTTTTATGTTGCCAATATAAACAAATGTTACATATATAACATACAATGTTGCACATAAACAACATACAATGTTTATGACGCATATAAGCAACATACAATGTTTATGTTGCATATATGCAACATGGAATGTTTATGTTGCATATATGCAAGAATGTCATATTTATATACTAGAATTTTTGTTTTGCTTTTCAATGTTTACCTATATGAGATGATATTGTGGGATTATAGTTAATGATCACTTCAGTAGGAGCATATTATTAGTGTTACAAGTTGCCTTTTGTTCTTATTCAACGTAATATATATAAAACTCTTAAGTGTTTCAAATCGCAGTCGAGGTCTTTCTTTTCAGCAAAGCAACATAATTGGTTCAGGAAGTATGGGTTATAAAAATAAAATTCTCAATCCACTATAAACCTGGAAACAAAAATCAACATTTCTAGGTGGTCAAATCGTCACAATACCATTTTATTTGAATATTTGTTATACAAAACACACTCTAACAGAACAAGCAAATCCAAACACATAGAAAGACTATAACATAAACATATGACATGATTCTTATATCTACAAACAATGCAAGTCCGCAAGAGTAAGATACAGAAGGGCTGCAACTTTTCCTAAAAGTTAATAATTCAAACATAGTTTGGTATGTTTAGGTCTGTAAATTCTCCGTTACTTCTTACTGATAAGCCTTTAAGATTCAAACATCTGAAATAGGATGAGACATGCAAAGGAACAAATACAATGTTACATGTAGCTTTGGTCATATTTAGTTAGTGAGTAAAGAAACAAATGCATATTTAGTTATTTACTCACCTTCTTGCTTACTTTTATTGCAAGCTAGTGACTGTTGAATCTTTCCCAACCTAAATTTATTCACTGATACACAAAAAAAATATCATGATAAGGATAAGGAATTAGCATACAAAAGATAAATGTTGATTGGTGAAAAAACTAAGAAATTAGCAAATAAATCTTTAGATGATACAAAGTAAGCCCATGAATGCTCATGATTCTTATTGAAGACTTTGGTATTTCTTATGTTCATAACATAAGTGAAGAAAAAATATAAACTTTATAATACCAAAAAAAAAAGATTAACTAAAATAAATGTTTATAGAACAAATACATATATTACTCACTTTCAGGGCCTTCAAGCTAAGTGACAACATTGACAAAACCTTCGGTGAAGCTCAAAAGTCCATTTAAGCCTAGGTCTAGCATCACTTGCTCATCGGCTTATAGTACGAAGCATCTTCCACAATAACATTTTCACCTCCCTCTCTTAGCCCAAAGCCCTATAAATCTCTTTGGCATTTAATCGAGCACGTGTCGTGCATACTGCCTTAAGATCCAACACACCGTATAACAATGATAAACAAAATCTATGACCACAATAATCTTTTATAAACAGTGGTAAGCTAAAAATATATGATATACAATATACATTTAACCATGGACAACCTATAGTACCCATTAACAACTCTTGGACACAAGTTTAGATAATTAACTATGTTTGATAACATGTGTGTTAATCAAATCATTAGGCTTCCACTAAAATGATTTGAAAATTTTGAGTGCACGTGCCAACAACTACAATAAATTATCAACAGGACAATCAAATTAACTAAAGATTTTTAAACACTAAGTTTCAAAATTATAATTAGGCTCAAAATCATATCATTATGTGGTTTCAAATTAAAAACAGGATACCCACATAAGCCCTAAAATTCATTAGACTTAAAGGGCTAAGATCTGAAAGGATTTAAAGAAGAAAGACTTACACGAAAGTAACATGATTCTCTTGATCACATGTTATGTGAAACCAGATGCAAGGATTAACCACTGCTACACCAAGCCTTGATATGACGGTGCTAAGTTCTTCCCTTCGAACTTCGATCGATTGAAGGGGTTTGATGAATGGAACAAACCTTCGAAACTTCGAATTGGGCAAATTAGTTTAGTAATCTGAAGATAAACTACACCTTCAAGCTTCTATAAAAATATGAAATTACATTTACGGCATGACTGAATCGATGAACAACAAAAGGAATAAGAACGAATCTCTATAGTTTGAGGGAGAAGAAAAGGGGAATAATGCCGATGATAACCTAGGTCTAGGTCTGATCAACATGGCGAGAAAAAAAATGTGGCCAGAATAAAAGAAACTGTAAAATTACATTCATACCCTTCATTAAACTTAGTTTTCTAGTTTTCCAGTTAAAACTTAGTTTTTCATTGATCTTTACCCATTTACATAATATATATATATATATATATGAAATATATAAAAATATATATTTATATCTTATTCGAATTATTCGAATCGAATCGAATTTGGAAAGTCAAATTCGAATTCGACTTAATTAATCGAATCGAATTAGGATTCGATTCGAATAAATCGAATAAGGAATTCGAATTTCTTATTCGAATTCGAATCGAGTCAAATTTCAAATTATTCGAATGGGATTCGAATAATGAACACCCCTAGCTGAAGGGATGGCGCTTTTTTGTTGGTTAATTTTTGTTTGGTTGGGTGCTCTTCGTCATTGTGTAGACTAGAATATGGTTTGTTGTTTGTATTATAATTTTAGTTTGGTTGGGTGCTCTTGCTGTTTGAATATCGGCAGTTTATTTTACCTTCATTCAATTCATATAACATTGATAGTAATTTTACTTAATGTATGTTTTATTTATAATCAATAGTCTATTGGATTACAAGTTAAATTTTCTGTTTTTAGATGGCCACACAAGAAGAAATTGAGCATATATCAAGCGATGAGTCTCAAGGAGGACGAGGACAAAAAAGAAAGACAACACGTGTTGCGAAGCAACTTGTAAAGAAGAAGCAAACCGGTAAGAAAACTGCCATGACATCTAAATGGTGGTAGTATTACGACAAGTTCATTGATGAGGAAACCGGTTTGCAGAGAGCACAATGCAAATATTGCCCTCAGACTATAGCTGAATCATACTCAAACGGGACATCAGGATTGAAACGATATGCTATGATATGCCTCAACAACCCTGATTTCAAGGTGAAAGATCAAACGAAAATCCATGTAAAAAAATTATGGTGATGAGGGTGGGCCTAGTGAAATAAAGACATGGAAATTTCGTGCAGAAAATACCCGTAAAGCAATCTCTAAGAAGATAATTCTAGATGAGTGACATTTTTCCTCGGTAAAGCATGAAGGCTTTAAGAGTCTTATGGAGACCGTATGACCAAATTTCAATGTTCCAAGTCGGCATACAATTGCAAGAGATTGTGGGGAAACTTTTCTACAGGAGAAAGTAGTATTGAAATCTTTCTTTGGGAATAACAAGACAAGGGTTTGTCTTACTACTGATACATGGACCTCCATTCCGAGGGTAAACTACATGTGCATCACATCACACTTTATTGATGACAATCGGGTCTATCACAAGAGAATCATAAACTTCAAACCTATTTATTCCCATAAAGGAGACATGATTGGAAGGAATTTGCAAAAGTGCTTGGAGGAGTGGGATATTACTAATTTCCTAACCATTACAACTGATAATGCTTCTTCTAATGACACGACAATTACATTCCTAAGAGATAATTTTAAAAAGCAATTAGTTTTTACATTTACCACTTACATTACATATTCTAATTTAATTTATGTTTCATATCTTTAAGGTAATTTACAAAACCTAATTCTTGAAGGGCGTTATTTACACGTCTGTTGCATGGCACGTGTTATTAATCTGATTGTGAAGGATGGACTAAGTAGTAGAGAAAGTGCCATCGATCGTATCCGAAATGCCAACATAAGAATATCACCTAAGAGGTTGCACCAATTGAGGGAGTGTGCACAAAAATGTAAGATTACTACCAAAGCTTTGTTGTGTTTAGATTGCCCAACAAGATGGAATTCAACATATGAGATGCTTAGTAGGGCTCAGAAGTTTGAGGCTGCATTTAATTCTTATGATCTGGATGAACCAAAATTTAGAGAATACTTGGACAATGAGATCTCAAGCCTCTCAGATTGGGAGACTGCTAGAGAGATATCCAATATTTTAGAGATTTTTAAGAAAAGTACCACCTTTGCATCTACTTCAACATATGTGAATGTGCACCAGTATTTCAGAGAGGTAATGGCAATTGTAAAAAAGATTAAGGAGTGCATAAGTCTAATTTTTACATCCATAAACAAATGGGTAATTTGATGGAGGATAAATTTAACAACTATTGGGGAGAAGACAAATTTGAAAACAAGTTGCTTTACTTTGCAACTATATTGGACCCAAGGCAGAAATCAAGAATGATCCATGTTGTTTACAAGGAAATATTACTAGCGGCTAAAGATGTTCACGAAAAGGAAAAAGACACTGAACATAAGGTGAAACATATTGTGAATAACATCACACATGCAATGGAGGCAGTCTTTCGCGAGTACGAGTTAGACCATGAGATGGAGAGTGCATCAACTTCGTCAAAGCTCGAAAAAAGTAGTCAAGTGCCATTGGACGGGGAAGATGAATTTGTGGCTAAGTTCAAGTGTGGAGGATCATCCTCATATAAAGCTAAGTCTGAACTCGAAAAGTATCTAGACGATGATGAAGAAGAATGGGATAACGGCTTCGATATATTGAAATGGTGGAAATCGTCTTCGTCTAGATAACCGATTGTATCGCGAATGGAAAAAGGTATGATTAGTTTAATATTTATTCAAATATTTATGTAAATATAAATATAAACTTAAATTGTGGATTCTTTTTTATTTTTCAGATATACTGACTATTCCAATCTCTAGTGTTACTTCTGAATCGGCTTTCAGTATAGGTGGAAGAGTTATAGATGCTTACAGGAGTTCATTGTCCCCTCCAGTTGTTGAGGCATTAATATGCACACAAGAATGGATCCGTAAGTCCAAGAAAGGTATTAAGGAAGCTGAAGATCCGACAGATTTTGACGATCTTGGAGAAGGTAAAAAATACTATAATAGTTGTGTTTTTTTATTTAGTTCATTTATATTACCTTCGTTCATCATCTTTTATTTTTTAATTTTTTTTGTAGATATATGTGAGAGGTTAGAACCAAGTAAAGCGAACATGGGGATGAATATCGACTAGTAGGTTATGACATTATGATATTTTGGTTTGGATTGTGATTTTTTGTGGTTGTTTATTTACTACTTGGACATGAAATTTGTCACTTTTAATTTATGTTATGACGTGATGATGTTTTGGTTTGGATTGACATTATGATATTTTGGTTTGGTTTGGAAAAAAAAGGTATTATCTTGGTTCTGTTTTTTATTGAAAGTGCAGCAAAAATTTTTACATTTTTGTGTTTTGTTTGTTGCAAAAAGTGCAGCCATCTTTTAGGCTGAAAACTGGGCTGAAAATAGTTGGATAAATTGGGGTGTATAAGTGGGCTGAAAAATGGGCTAGAAAAGGGATTGAACTGAGCTGAAAATGGAATGTAAAAGTGGGCTAAGTGGGTTACATTTCGGTCTCGGGA
>JBCNJP010000010.1:82562700-82600200 GCA_039602395.1 Deinandra increscens subsp. villosa | reverse complement strand
ACTCACAAATGAGATCCTCGCTTCTTACCTTTCTTTCCCGGATTAATCCGGAACCTTTTTCTCATGCATCTAATGCATCCTATGAACCACCTGGTTCCTAGGTTACGATTTTAGAATCGCAACAAACTTTCTATGACAATCTGTCATCTACCTCTATTACCTATAAGGTTATACCTCAACTATTCTACCCACGGAATCATGTTCACAATTAGAATGTGAACCGCATTTCTATAACAGATACTAATACTTTTAGGCAAGAATTTCTAACGAACAATCTAGATGAGGTTTAAATCCTAGTGAGTTTTAAATCCTTAGTTAGTTTTAAATTCCTAGTGAGTTTTAAACAAACTATGAGTATTAAATCCTTAGTGAGTTTTAAGCAAACAATGAGTTTTAAAATCATTAGTGAGTTTTGAATCCTTATTGAGGTTTAAATCCTCAGTGAGTTTTAAATTCTTAGTGAGTTTTAAACATAGTGTGAGTTTTAAATCCTTAGTGAGTTTTAAACAACTGTGAGTTCTAAACAAACTATGAGTTTTAAATCCTTAGTGAGTTTTAAATCCTTAGTGAGGTTTAAATTCTTAGTGAATTTTAACAAATTGTGAGTTTTAACAAGTATAAGATTTTTGTGATCTGTTTATAGAGAGGGCAGATACATAAATGTTGGGTTTGTATTTTTTACTATATGTTTATAGAGGGCAGATATATCACTCTTAATATAAAACTCGATTAAATCTTTTTATTCCGCTATGTTTATAACTCATATTTAAATCTTGTTATTTCGCTGTGATTTTTAAAACTCACTCCTTAATATAAAACTCAATTAAATCTCAAGTGAGTCTTAAATATCAATTGCAATTAGAATCTCATATATAAACTCAACTAAATCCCAAGTGAGTTTTAAAACTCACATCGAAAGTCAAACTAATCTCATATATAAAACTCACTTCAAAACTCAATTAAATCTCAAGTGAGTCTTAAAAATTCACTGAGTTTTATAAAGAGTTTTAAGAGAACCAATGGACTAAAATTGAAACTAGTTCAAATAGCAATTGTTGGTACATTTGTTTGCTACTAGTTTTTGAGTTTTAAAGCAGGTGAATTTTTCAACGAGTTTAAAAACTCATTGTTGACTACTATAGAAAAAGAATTCATCGAGCATAAAATCATCTAGAAGCATATAATCTATGGTTTAAAATGGGAATTATGTTGAAGGGTAAACAGAAATTTCCTATTTTCTGGAGTTACCGTAAGTCGGATTTCGTGATAGTGGACGGAACCTTGCTCCGGGGACGCAGTTCATTTCCCTATTTTGCCCTTGTAGCATTCGAAGATGGTGGAGCTTTAAGACTCCTTTTCTTAATTCTAGCTTCCCCACTCGCCGGATTGCTCTACTATTTCATCTCGGAATCCGTCGGCATGCGTGCTAATCTTCGCTACCATGGCGGGAATGAAGGTTTCCGACATCCAATCGGTGGCGCGTGCGGTGTTGTCAAAGTATTACTCGAGTAATCTGCATCCAGAGCGTGGTGCGTGTTCTTTGTGTGTGGGAAAGGGTGCGTGTTGACGGCGAATCTCACGGTGATGGTGGAGCGGTTTTGAAGGAGTTTTTGGGGGTGATATGGTGTTGGGGACGGAGATCAATAGTTGGAGGGGACAAGGAGTTTTTAAATCATGGTTATTCATCGAACAGCAAGTCAGTGTGTGATCGGCTCTCCTGCAGTTCTCCGGTGGATGGATTTGGGGTTTTATGGATGAGTTGTGTTATCTCCGATCAGGTGATTTAAGAAAGATTTTATTGACGATCGTACCCTCATGTAAACAATAGCATATTTCAAGATCGGACGGTTGAACATAGGGGCCTACGGGGCTACACTTTTTAAGGGGTCTACAATGAACCTCACCATATATATATATATATATATATATATATATATATATATATATATATATATAGATATATATAGGGAGAGGATCATTTGAGAACCAATTGGTTTTGAGAACTTTTGAGAACCATTCTGAGCCACTAGTTATCTATAGGGAAATCCCCCCCATGAATTTGAGTGGCCCCCCCATGAAAATTAGTGGCCCAGAATGGTTCTCAAAAGTTCTCAAAAGCAATTGGTTCTCATTTGAACCTAACCCTATATATATATATATATATATATATATATATATATATATATATATATATATATATATATATATATAACCTAACGCAATCGCGTAAAGGTATTTTCCTCCGGTTATCATCTATTTCTATCATATCAACTTCTAAACATGTATTTTATGCTAACACCATATGTATCACTTATTATAGTTATTAAATATGTATCTATCACATGTCCTTATCCCATTATATCAACACATATAACACTACTTTTTATCAATTCATTACCTGCTAAGGGTAAGCATGCATTTTTCATACGTTTTATCACGTTTAGCTATCTAACACATATATCATATGTATCTATAACACAAACATGTATAGTATTTGCAAATTGTTACCTTTTTTTCATTTACTAACCCATAAACTATATCAATATACGTTTTAGCTACTTAACACATATAACACACGCATATAATTCAAGTTATGAAATTTTGAGGTGTTACAAATAATAATAATAGAAGAAAGATATATATATTTCTAAATATTTTTTTCTAAATTTAATTATAGATAGTCATAATTTCTCACGATTTTTATCGATTTTGTTAAAATTAATTTATACTATGAATAGTTATTATATCATCACTTTGTTTTTATATTTTAATCAACTATATTATTTTAAATAATTAGATCAATTAATTATTCATTTAATTTTAAATTCAAAAGTTTATTTATTATTAATTAAATTGTTAAACTATATATATTTTTAGGGACATTTGCATCTCTCTCCTTATAAAACTTATAAATTGCATATATACCCAATGCAAAAAAAATTACTCCATATTTCCCCCTCTTAATAAAAATTATTGCAAAATTACCCATTTTCATATATTTTATTAATAATTAACTATATATTGCCATTTTTACCCTTTTCAAAACAATTTAATATTCTAAAACCGAAGACCATACTCTCTGCTCAATTCATTAAGTGTTAGATATAGGGTTTTTTGATAGAAATCTGAATTCACGAGAATTCGCTTTCAGATCAATTAATAGGAGTGAATACCAATTAATGATTAGATAAAATCAGATTTTTGATTCAAGAAATTCGTATGTGTATTTGATGCAATGAGTTTTGATCGAAATCGATCAGGGAGCATATATAGGAATTCGAAATTCCTTTTATCAGGGAACAGTTGCTGATTTCCAAATAACTGCCTAAGCGATTATCCTAAAAACGTTTTTAATAATAAAATTTTATTAATTTTACAAAATAAAACATGTGATAATTTACGAAAAATCAATTTTTCTAATTAATTTTCTTTCTAACGTTTTAGTGGAAATAAATTTTTTCTAAGCTGGGGCTCTGCCCTTTGAACCCCGTAAAGGGCTGCCACCCTTTGGACCCCGCTTCTCGGGGGCGCTGCCCCTGAACCCCCGTTAGTCCCGATAACATCCAAATATGCGTCGAATCATATTTGTATGTTATATGCAATATATTTTACACTAAAATATCCAACAATACTCCCCCATTTTAGTGTAATCATAGATTAACTAACTAGTCACCGCAATCAATCAAACTAACGCATAAATGAAATGTCGATGTAGAGACCGAGAAAATATAAGGCTTTTGCATTAGATATTTTGTGGGCTTATTGATAATTGTAATTGGGCTAATTTTAGTGGGTTAGTGGGTTTAATTGTGCTCCGATCGATTATATGATATATGGGCCGAATTTTGTAACTTGTTTAACAAGTTGGGGTCAAGTATATAAGGAATAGGTAGGTAACTTGTTTAGGGTTGTTGGTTTGTTTTGTTTTTGCTCAAGGTGTAATCGAAATTCTCTCAAGGAGAATTTCGAATTCTTCAAGTATAGTGCAACAAAGTTTACTCGAGTGTTCTTCTCATTACGGTTTGTATTTGTTTATAGCTTTTCATCGTTTGTTTACTATATCATCTAATTATTCTTGAATCATCTCTAACCATTGGATTCCGCACGTTGGTTAGTAGACTTTGATATCGCGTGAGGAACGTTCTGATCCTTACGATTTGTATCAGAGCCAAGAAACGCAAGTTTCGAGGCTCTCGCGATAACAGATTCAAGTTTTTGATGGCTAACGATTTGAGTTTTCTTGATGATTTTCAGCTTTTAGCACGAAACGGGAAGTGTTTTTGCAGGTTACAAGTGTTTGAAGAATCAAGAAGCTGTGTTCCATAAGCTTTTCGATCGAAATCTGTGGCCTTGACTCTTATTCGATCGAAATTCAAGCTTTTCGATCCAAGATCGTACTTCTGGATCGGCTTTTCGATCGAAGTACACTTTTCGATCACCCCTTTTCGACCAGGTTTTGTGGCTTTGACCCGTTATTACCTGATCAAAAAGTTACTTCTCGATCAGTCAACACTTTTTGATCGAGCCAAACTCTGCCCGACCGAAAAGCAGGCTTTTCAATTCAAATGTCTCGATCGAGAACCACTTCTCGATCAACACCCTCTCTGATCCAAACCCACCTTTCTGACCCGCCTCTCCCGATCGAAAACCCTCTTCGACCCAACTTCCACCCGATCGAAAACCCTCTTCGACCCAACATCCACCCGATCGAAAACCCTCTTCGACCCAACATCCACCCGATCGAAAACCCTCTTCGACCCAACTTCCACCCAATCAAAAACCCTCTTCGACCCAACTTCGACCCGATCGAAAACCCTCTTCGACCCAACTTCCACCCGATCGAAAACCCTTCTCGATTTACCATTTCTGGTCGAAAAACACTTATCGATCCAAGCCTTTCGACCAAAAACCCTTTTTGATTTATCACTTTTCTTTCAATGGCATTCGATATGTCAAGCCTGTCCAGTGCAACTTTGGAAATGGACGCCAAGATCGGAACCAACGCTAGACCTCCTTGTCTGATGTTTGGGAAAGATTTGGAAATACCGGTTTGTGAATTATGTCAACTATAATGATCCTAAGATCATGCGTTCGGTTGAAGTGGGTGATTATGTGCCTAAGACAACTCCTGCAGCCGGTCAGGAGGGTCAACCCAAAGAGAAATCAGACTAGACTGAAGATGACTGGGAAAAGGTTGAACGTGACAGGAAGGCTATGGCTGCATTGACCATGGCCTTATCCCCCGAGGTTGCTGAAGCCTTCAAAGAGTATAAATCCGCTAAAACACTCTAGGATGCTCTCGGTTTTTGCATATGAAGGAAATGACGACATGAAAGAATCTCGGAGGGAAAATCTCAGGGAACAATTCAATGTATTTAACTATGTACCTGGAGAAAAACATGGAGACCCAACTGATGGGGTTACTTACACTCAGGCTAAGGTAAATAAGAAGTTGGTGAACTCACTTCCACCAAATTGGGATAGCACCATAGAGTTAATCGAGAAGACTGTGGCAATGGGAACATCACCATTAAGTGTGCTCATGTCGAATATTAGAGCCTATGAAGAAAAGAAGCAGAAGAGAGCTAGAAAGTTAGGAAATGGTGCTTTGATGAACCAAGTCAACCAAGCCTTCATCTCACAACCAGCTACATGTCTAAGCAATTCAATCATTAATCAGACGGCGTTTGTGTCACAAACCCCTAGGGCTAGCTCATCTGGTTCATCCAACCTAATCTCTTTATATATCAACAATCTAACCAAGGATCCTAGCTTTGCTCTTGGTGTAGGTATCATGAGTTGCTATCAAGCACTCGTAGCTGGTTCTCTACTTCCCACCGACTTGACTCATGATGATGTCAATCAAGTCAACCCTGAAGATCTGGAGCACATCGATATTTCTTATTAGATGGGGATGTCTACCTTAAGGGTAAAATAGTTTATGGCTAAGACAAGGAAGAAGGACTGGAACGGAGGGAAAGGAATCAAGCTCAGTTTCAACAAGGCAAATCTGCGGTGCTACAATTGCAATGAGTATGGTCATTATGCTAGAGAATGCACCAAGCTGAAGGTTGAAAGGGATGTGAAAGCTGCTGATAACAGGAATAAAGGTATAAGAAAGGATGCTGGGAAAAATGACAGGGCACTGGTGGTTCAGCATACACCAGGATATGATTAGACTACTCAAGTGGAGGATCTGAGCCTCACACTTGATCATGTAGCCCTCCTTGCTGAAGAGGAAGCATAGAAGGAAGCTGCTGAAATCAATCATCATGCTTTCATGGCGAACATCATTCCATGTTCTGAATCCAGCTCAAGCAGTCATGAGGTATGTTCAAACTCTAAATGTCAATCTGTGCTTAAATAATGTAAAGACTGGGAGCGTAAGTTTGTTAATGAAACCCTAAATCACGAATCAACTGCTAGAGACCTTAGGGAGTATAAAGATAAGACCATAATATTTAGAGAGAAACTGGGAGCTGCTAAGTTAGATGTTAAGAATCTTCAAACTCAGGCGAGTAATAAAAATACATATCTTAAAATTTCTAACTCTAAAGTTGAAACCTTAACCAAGGAAGTAGAGGAACTTAAAGCTAAACTAGGAACATCACAAAACAAAATTGAGCGTAACGACAAGATTGTTTCTTAAATGTTGAAGGCTAGTTCCCTATTTTACAACACTGATACCAGAATGTGGCATGTTAAAGGCAACTCAGGTTTGGGTTTTGATACTGATGTAAACGATGAAAAATCAACACACACTGTCCCGATGCCATTGATGCATGAAATGATACCTGATCATGAAATCTCTAAGACCACTTTAGAGGTTAAGGCAGAAATTGATAGAAAACTTGTTGCTTGTCCTATTAAAATATCAGCTCCTGTTTCTAACACTACTAAGAATTCTACTTGTTGTGCAGATAAAGGTAATAAAGAAGCAGGGGTAGTGGATAGCAAGGAGTTTCCTAAGAGTCCAAAGAATTCTGATTATGATGATTTTTTTTACAAAAACTTTGATTTTAAAAAACTTGAATCATTTGTTCAGTCTGAGTCAAAAACTTCGGAGTCTGTTTTGGTTGATAAAACTTCTGTGTGTGATGCTTTTAACTTGGCAAGTGTGATGTGAAACCATTGAAACCTTTAAGAACTGTTAAAATCTTGAGAAGAGGTACAGGACCACAGGTTGCTGGTCCCAAACCCTCAACTGATGGTGTGTTTAATGTGAAAGTTTGTGAAAATAAGAATGATAATGTTGTCCAAAATGTGCAGAAAGTACGGGACGCCAGACCTCATGACTTTGTCCCGTACCCAGAAGTCACTTCTGCATATGACCAGTTTAAGCCGATACAATGGGAGTATATTTTGACCACTAAGCCACATGGTAAAACCCATTGGATACACAAAAATTGTTCAAAACCAACTTGGATATCCACTGGTCAAAACCAACCACAGGCTCCCGCGTATCCCAAAAAGCAAGCTTGCCATGTATGCGGTAATCTAGGACATTTGGCAATAAACTGCTTGCACCGACCATACAAACCCTTCTATCCCAAGAGGGTTCATTAGAGGCCTGTCCCAAAGGACCAAACAAGGGTGGCCCGGCTCCAAGGTCCGATTCTTCAAAATCCAAGGTGCAGAAATCAGCACCTCGGAAAACACAGGGACACAGAGTGAATCAAAAGCCCAAGTTACCTAAGCAACAAGCAAAGACTGATTTTAAAGAAAGCAAAGTGGGTTAAATTTTAAAAAAATCAGTAAAGGCTGTCAATCCTCTTAAACCTGTTTGGATTCCAAAATCTGTTGGATCTTCAAATTCTGTTTCACACTCAAAGCAGGACAGTTTTTCTAAACCAACCATCCATCCAAAACCAGTTGGCCTGTCAAAATCAACAGGATGGTGGAAGGATGACAGGTGGAATGTACCAAAGGTGGTAAACCTGTCTTTCAAGCCTACTGGAGGGTACAAAAAACACTCCAAACAATTCCAAGAGGTAAAAAAATTCAAAATAAAAATTAAAAATCAGTCCAACCAAAACAGGCCCACCTTCACCCAGACCCATTAAGGCCTAGGTACCCAAAACTAACTGATCTCCTTTGAATGCAGAAACAGCCAAGGAGGACTGTCAACAACCTTTGGTATGTTGACAGTGGTTGTTCCAGGCATATGACGGCCGACATATCTCTACTACAAGACGTGGAGCAATTTGATGGAGGATATGTGTCGTTCACTGGAGGAGTTGGAGGTTATATCAGTCAGAAAGGAACACTCAGAAATAGATGTCTCAGCTTCCATGACGTCAACTATGTCGAACAATTGAAACATAGTCTGTTAAGTGTTTCACAAATCTGTGATCACGAGTATCCGGTACTTTTCAACAACAAAGAATGTCTAATTCTAAAACCTGGATACTCCATCCCTGATGATTGGGTGTTAATGCGAACACCAAGATACAGCAACTCCTATGTTCTCAACATGCAACCCCCCCCCCCCCACAACTGAGGTGGCATGTCTTCTTTCAAAAACAGCTGAGAATCATGCTCAGTTGTGGCACAGGCGATTGGGGCACATGAATCTGAAGAACTTGAATTGGCTAGCAAGAGGAGGACTTGTCAAAGACCTTCTAATCAAAGAATCCGTGATCAAGGAGAAATGTGTGGCATGTGCTAAGGGGAAGCAGCACAAACGCCCACACAAGCCAAAAGTGTTCAACAGAATCTCCTCAGTATCGGAGCTGCTTCTCATGGACCTTTTTGGTCTAGTCAGTATGTTAAGCCTTAACCGTTGTGTATTTGTTTAGTTATTCTTGACAAGTTTTCTCGTTTCACTTAGGTGTTCTTTTTGCCTAGAAAAAGTGATGTTGCAGAAATATTGAAGGCATTCATCAAGCTAATTGAAAACAAGCTGAACCTGAAAGTAAAATCCATCAGGAGTGACAATGGGACAGAATTCAAGAATCACACAATTGACGAATTATGTGCAGAGAAAGGAATTGAGCATCAATATAGTGCGCCGTATACTCCACAGCAGAATGGCGTGGCAGAACGACGCAACAGAACGTTGATTGAAGCTGCTCGTACTATGTTATGTGACTCCAAGCTGGCCACCATGTTTTCGGCAGAAGCAGTCAACACTGCTTGCTATGTGCAAAACAGAGTCCTCATCAATAAGCGACATCAGTAGACACCTTACGAATTAATCTTTCATGACAAGCCCAGAATTGGACATCTTCATGCTTTTGGGTGTCTTTGCACTGTTTTAGTTAACTCTGATTTGCCAAAATTTGCTGCTAAATCTGATGAGTGTTATTTTATAGGTTATTCTGCCAGCTCAACTTACAGGGTCTTCAACAAAACAACCGGTATTGTGATGGAGTCTATTAATGTGGATTGGCTTGAAGAAAATCCCCCAGATGGAGGAGTGGCTCCCGCACAAGCCATTGACTACAATCAATTTTTCCTTCCATTTGGATTGGATCCAGTCATTGCTACAAAAATTTTTGACGATTCAAATTCAGGCCCATCAATGACTCATACCATTTCAAAAACTCCTATTACTACCTCCGACGCAGAAACAACAACTTGTACATGAAACTGCTGATGCTGGTGTTGATGATGAGGCAGATAACGACCCCGGCACAAACACTGTTCAATCTCAGGTAGCTGATGCAGAGGCAGATGCTGAAACTAATGAAGAACCTGTTCAGCAAAATCTACCTCCAGAAATCCCAGTTCAAGCTGTTGCTGAAACCAGAATTCATAAGTATCACCCCTTGGACAATGTCATTGGTCCTTTAGCTTCTGGGGTGATAACAAGAAGTCAATCAGTAGACATCAACCACTGCATGTATTCATGTTTTATCTCCCAAATTGAGCCTCTAAACATCACAATGGCTCAAACAGATCCTAGCTGGGTGGACGCTATGCATGACGAGCTAAATCAATTCTCAAAGCTTCAAGTATGGAGGTTAGTGGAGAAGCCTGCTGATAAAAGGTCATCACAACTCGGTGGCTTTATAAGAATAAAAAGGATGACAATGGTGTTATTGTCAGAAACAAAGCACGATTGGTGGTTCAAGGGCACAAGCAGGTTGAAGGCATCGATTATGATGAAGTATATGCACCGGTTGCTCGTCTGGAAGAAATAAGAGTATTTTTGGCCTATGCATCCTACATGAATTTCATTATCTATCAATTAGACGTGAAAACTGCATTTCCCTATGCTGAAATGGATGAAGAGGTGTATGTTACTCAACCTCCTAGGTTCATTGATGAAGAACATCCCTACCATGTGTACAAGCTAGACAAAGCCCTGTATGGTTTGCACCAGACCCCACGGTCTTGGTACAGATTGCTGACTGACCACCTTCTAGCTCATGGGTGTATAAGGGGTATTGTGGACTAGACACTCTTCAGGAAAGAGGTTTAGGATGACATTATCATGGTACAAGTGTATGTGGACGATATCATCTTCGGGTCCACAAATGAAGATCCGTGCAAAGAATTCGAACGTGTAATGAGAACAAAGTTCGAGATGAGTCAAATGGACGAAATGGAATTCTTCTTGGCATTACAAGTAAAGCAAAGTGATAGTGGCATCCTTATTCATCAAGCCAACTATGTCACAGAGATTCTGGAGAAGTACAAGATGGTAGATTCAAATCCTGTCTCCACACCCATGGCGACACTCACCAACGATCCAGATGGTCAATCAGTAAGCGAGCACATGTACCGGTCAATGATCGGGTCACTGATGTATTTGGACGGCCAGTCGACCAGACATCATGCTTGCAGTGTGTCAATGCGCTCGTTATCAGGCTAATCCTAAACTCTCTCATTTATCTGCTGTTAAACAAATTTTCAAGTATTTAAAGGGTAGGCCTAGGCTGGGCCTCGGGTACCCTAAAAAATCTGGGTTTAATCTATATGTGTTTACTGATAGTGATTATGGTGGCAATGAGCTTTACGGGAAATCTACATCTGCTGGAGCTCAGTTCTTAGGAGACATGTTGGTAGCTTGGCAGAGCAAGAATCATCACACGATGTCTCAATCCACAGCTGAAGCAGAATACGTGGCTGCATCTACATGTTGCTCACAGGTGGTATGGCTGCAGCATAAACTCGGAGATTACGGTTTGAATTTTCTTGACACTACCATATATTGTGATAATAATGCTGCTTTGCAAATTGTTAAAAATCATGTGCAGCATTCGAAAACCAAGCACATTGATATTAAAACGCACTTCATACGGGACTGCTACGAACGCAGGCTCATTCACTTAGAACGGGTGCAATCGGATGACATTGTGGCGGATATAAAATAAACATCTTGATGTTTTCCCTAATTTTGTGTGCTTTTAATTTTTTTACTGGTTTTGTTTGACCAGGTTGGGAAGTGATATAAATTTCCAGGTGTTTGTTGACTGACACGCGTAAGGTGGATGTGAAAAGATGTGATTTACGGTTGATATGCTTGGTAGGTCTGCTGTCAATCAATCAAAAGGTATGGTTCATCATAACACTTGAAGATAATGTATGATGCTTGATAGGAAACACACACTTAGGTTAGTACAATTTATATTTCACTGTGTATCAGGAATCCTGAGAAGCACGCCCGAATATGAGTTTTGATGTCATGCTCAAAAACTCCCATCCCCTCTGCTTTGCGTGAGCAATGACCTGGGGATGTTGTACGTGAGTCAGGTCTCCTCTATTCTGCGGTAGTAGAGACCTGGAGCCTCCCTGATCCATGTATGTCTAAAATCACATTATACAGAATGATTAAAACCCAAAAGATGCCAATGTAAAAGAGACCCTCAAGTGTCCAAAAACCTCAGCCTTTGTCACTGATGAGAGCATTATCAAAAATGTTTCAAAAATTCAGTTGACGTTGTATATTATCCCCAAAAATCTCCGTGATCTATTCTTTCTTTTCTCAACCTTGTCTGGAGCATGACGTTAGGCTTAAGGAAAGGTATCGTGAAAAATGTTGAATGGAAACTAGGTATACTTGATAGAATGTACAAATTATACCTAGGACTTATGTGTGTAACCTGTATAGATGTTCATAATTAATTAACCCTAAAAGATAAAATATGTGATAAATCTGCCTGAGTAAGCGAAAGCGGCACGAGTTTAAAATTGGACCAAAATACCGGCAATCACATGAACACGCGAAGTAACTGAAGCTGAAAAGGCTTCCTCGATTACAAATTATCTGGTATGATCCCTTATATGCCTTCTCACTCAAAACTCCGTCTGCCATGTGTTAAATAATTTTTTTATGTTTGTTTGTTCTTATTTTTATTTATTTTTGTTTAGGTAATTAGTTATTTTTTAAGTTGTCAGATGTAAATCTTCACGGGTTTGAGTTCAGGGGAAGTTTCTAAAAATGGGTTTAAAACTTGACAAAGTGGAGATTTGATGAAAAAAATATGTGTTTGCTAAAGTTTTGTGTCAAATTGTTAATTTCTCAAAGTGCAAGGGGTGGTTGTGTAATTTTTTAAAAGTGTTAAGAAGGAGAAAAGGGACCGACCGGAAACCCCCTCCTCACTTCTTGTGTATTCTCCTTCCCCTCAAAAACCCTAACCTCCAAACACCACCATCATCCTCGCCGTTCACCACTTCCGCACACTACCACCATCATCACCTTACCTCCGCGACCTCACCACCACCTCCCTCACTCAAAATCCGACACCGAAACACCCCCTTCACCTCCTTCGCCGCCGCCACTGCCCCATACACGATCACCTCCGCCACCACCGATTTCCACCTTCCGACACCACTAGGGTGGTCGGAATCCGACCCCTAACACTCTCCCTGTGTTAATTTGAAGTTCTTAGTGACAATGTCTCCCCGATTGAAGCGTGAAGCTAGACCTCCAAAAGAGACAACCGGGTACGTGATTAATTTATGTGTTTCTTGATTGGGACGTGTAAGAAATCTAGTTTGAATGGGTCTGAGATTGAAATTGAGTGTTAAAACACTCGAATGTTAGTTGATTGATTGAGTTGCAGGTTTGTTCCGAAGAAGAAGGACTTTTTGATCAGAGTTGGGACTTTTCGATCAGGCCGAGAGGCTTTTCGATTAGTCCCAGGGTCTTTCCGATCGAGAATCTCGTGAATACATGGCTTTCCGATCGGGCCAGAACTTTTCGATCAAAGTCTTGGCTTTTCGATCGGAGCCTAGTTTTTTGATCAGGAGCTTATGCTTCACGATCGTTGCTCTCAAAAACATAAACTTCTCGATCCAGGGATCTCGGTAACCAACTACTTTCCGGTCGTAAGGATTCTTTTCGATCGAAAACCTAGTTTTTTGATCGAAAAGGTACCCGATGACGTGTTTCAAATGGTTTTTTCTTCTATTTTTAATCTGTTATGCTGCCCGTTTTTTAAGAAATTTCGTATGACTAATAAATTACTGTTTGCTTTGGTTTATCTGTTTCTGTGATTGTAGGGACTTAGAGTTTGTTAAGGATCATAACACTGTGGCACATCTGCTGGATCCGCCTACTGAATACAAAGAGAAATACAAGTCAATGATCGAGGGTTTAAAGAAATGTTGCTTGCACTATGCACTCACTGCCAATCCAGTCATTTGCAAACGGATGCAGCAATAATTCTGGAAGACAGCTTTCGTGTCAGATGATGAGAAGTAGATTATTGCAAAGATCCAGGGCACAAGTATTGTATTGACTGAAGAAAACTTTAGTCAGGCTCTCAGGTTAAAAGATGTTGCTGCTGATCCTATTACTTTGGAAAAGGAGGTTGTTACCCAATGTTTGAAGGAAATGGGTTATCACACTGTGTCTCCACCCACCATGAAGGCTCTTATTCCGCCTTACTGGAGAATGATGGCTCATTATATGCAGAAGTGTATCATTGCTAAGAAGAGTTCGACTAATCATCTAAACCAAGTGCACACCCATGCTATGATGTCACTAGTGAGAGGGTTAAGGTTCAACTGGTCCAGACTTATATTTGAAGACATCAAGGGAGTAGTGAAGAGAGATAAGAAGTTTGTTGCTGTTCCAAGATTCATCCAGTTGGCCTTAGACACCAGATACCCAACTCTTAAGAAATCTGGTGATACTCATGATACAAAGCCAATGGGAGTTGACATTTTCCCAATGATAAATCCTAAGAAGAAGTTGACTGATAAGGTCCCATTCGGGAACAAGTTTGGAGAGTTTGCTGAAATAGCCAAAGAGGATGCCCCACCTCACAGGAATGCAATAATTGAAGAAGAACACAACGTGCCTGCATCACAGAAGCCAGTAACTGATATTTCTGATAGTGATGATTGGGAAGATTTTGACTTGGAAGATGTGCAAATTGGAGCTTTGCATTTTGATGATAGTGATAATATCAACTATGATTCATATCTTGATGATGTTGAAGTTGAGGAAGAAGAAGAGACAGAGACTGTTGAGATTCCATTGATAAGAAAACAGAAAGCTACAAAGTATCCTCCCCTCAGTACTTTTGTTACAGATGATCTGACTAAAAAGGTGAAGGTTGCCACACAACACCTTACAGAAGCTTTAAATGACCCAAGAAGGAGATGATTGGACCCTAGAGTACCTATATCTACTAGCACTGGAACAGGTCAATCGCCCTCCTCCTCACAACCCACTACCCAAGACAAAGGGAAAGCTGTAGAGACGGCTGAGTTCAGACTTGAAAGAGAACTTAGAGCAGAGTGAGCATAGTTAAAAGCTCAGAATACAACCTAGAGTGAAATAATTGGTGATTTGATTGATATCCAAAAGGTGCAAAACACTGAGCTAGAATACCAGAATAAAGTAAATAGAGAATTCTCAAGACAGGTCAGAGAATTGCAAAAGCTGGTAAAGCATCTTAACTCAGCTGATATGAGTGGTTCAAGCAAGTCCCAGTCAAAGAAAGACAATAAAGGAGACCCAGGAAGCAAAGGAAACAGTTCTGGAGCAAGTGATTCCTCATATTCACCTGTGTTTGATTTTGAGGTTGATATCCCAAATGATTCTGCATTCGGTCCTGTTCTTCCTGAAGGTGCTACAGAAAGAGACAGATACAAGGGATCGTGACTACATGACGGTACCTGCTAGTGAATTTGACGGAGGATAGAATGCTAAGACTTTTGCATATCCTCCAGAGAGGTACCTGATTCAGCTTGGTGAACACTATCATGAAAAAAGAGGAATTACTTCTGATGTAAAGTCCTGGATGTTCGATGAAGAAAAACATATGTTTGTGGTTCAAAGAAAAGAACAGTGTCCATTGGAGTACTACAAGTGCTGGACACAATTCTATTCCTGGACGACTGTGGATCTGACTATGCTTTATAAGGAACCTTTCTTTAACCCATCAAGAAATGAGTATGCATATCACTTCTACAAGAAGTTGAAGAATGCTGTGCTTAGAAAGTTCAAGAAGTTTGAGGATTTTCCACACAAGAATTCATATACCAAGAGGTACAGGGATGTATTCAAGTTTGACATAAAGAAGTTCTCTAATGTGTTGTATCCACCAACAGAGAAAACTAAAACCATCCCTCTACCAATGTGACATCTTGAAGGCTGCTTGGATGATTTCCGGACCTGGGCTTACAATGTTTATACTGGTGAAGCAAAAATCATTTGCAAATCAAAGACAATGAGTGTGATGGAAGTTCATGACTTGCTGAGATTTTATGAGAAGGACATAATGGTGCTGTACAAGAATCAAATTGAGAGCTCTCCAGAGACTGAAGAATATGCCAAGTGTTATACTCGAGCAGTGGCAAAGATTGTTGAATAGCAGTTGTGGTATGATCCCTCTACGGTTCAGATTTCCAAGAAATTCAGAATGTAGAAGCCGTCTAATGCCAAAGCCTAGGGGAAGATTGTAGAGACCAAGAAAATATAAGGCTTTTGCATTAGATATTTTGTGGGCTTATTGATAATTGTAATAGGGCTGATTTTAGTGGGTTAGTGGGTTTAATTGTGGTCCGGTCGATTATATGTTATATGGGCCGAATTTTGTAACTTTTTTAACAAGTTGGGGCCAAGTATATAAGGAATAGGTAGGTAACTTGTTTAGGGTTGTTGGTTTGTTTTGTTTTTGCGCAAGGTGTAATCAAAATTCTCTCAAGGAGAATTTCGAATTCTTCAAGTGTAGTGCAACCAAGTTTATTCGAGTGTTCTTCTCATTACGGTTTGTGTTTTTTTATAGCTTTTCATCGTTTGTTTACTATATCATTTAATTGTTCTTGAATCATCTCTAACCATCAGATTCCGTACGTTGGTTAGTAGACTTTGATATCGCGTGATGAACGTTCTGATCCTTACAGTCGAGATGATTGAATTTCATATTACTATATTACACATTCCAAATATTTGAATACCAGGGTGTCTCGAAAGATTGCCCCCTGTAATATTCAAATTGAATACATGAAGACAATATACACTTTAGTTTACATACATTTTTCTTACATGACACAATCTTTTACTAGCCTATGTCCTTATCCTTCGTAAGTATATCAAAGCCAAGTCCCAGCTTCTTGAAGCAGCTAAACTTCATACTCATATAGGCAATTCTTTTAATCTTGCACGTGCAAATGCATTTTTCAAAAGAACCATTAAGAAGATAAACTTGAACCTACCTTTACTTGCAGAACCGAACACATACCTTTGGGATAATTTAATGTTGTGTTCCAAACTCTAGATGTCATGCTTTTCACATTGAATTCTGCACCCAACGTCATATTATGTGGGAATTGGGTATCTTAACATGAGAGCTTTCATATGGACTTTAAACCCAATCCCACAGCTAATCCTTTCACGAGATCTCTATTAACTCTTTGGTTAAATGATCAGCTAAGTTCCAATTAGTTATAATCCACTCAATTGATATGACACCATGCATTATGAGCTCACGAACCATGCTGTGTCTTACACCTAAGTGTCTCGATTTGCCATTATACACTTGTCTATATGCCTTAGCTAAAGTAGCTTCACTATCACAGCTGGTAGAAATGGAGGACATCGGTTTTGGCCACAATGGAATTTCATAAAGTAAATTCCTCAACCATTCAGCCTCATTACTAGTTGCCGCCAAAGAAACAAACTCAGATTCCATAGTCGAATTTGTTATGGAAGTTTGTTTCTTCGATACTAATAACACCTCCCCCAAGAAGAAACACCCAACCAGATGTAGAAGAATGATCTTCCATATTGGTTATCCAACTTGCATCACAATAACCTTGAATCACTGATGGAAATCCAATGTAAGTTATCTTATAATCAATCCTTCCTTTCAAATACTTCGACCCAAAGCTTGCCAATGATGTGTACCTAAATTTCTAGTAAATCTACTAAGCTTTTCAAAGCATATGCGGTATCCGGCCTAGTACTTATCATGGCATGCATTAAGGATCCAATTCTTTTAAATTATTCAAGTTGAGATTCCGCTTCACCTTTATTAGGTAATAGCTTAACATTAAGATCCATGGGAGTTCCTATTGGAGAACAATCCTATAAATTGAACTTATTCAAAATTTTCTCAATATAATGTGATTGAGAAATTGAAATGCCTTTGTAAGGGTATTATTTAGAGGCGTGTAATATTAAATATAGGTGGGCTGGGCTTAGTGGGTGTACGACAATTAATAGATTAATTGTAGGTAGTGGGTTTGGGCTTGAAAAGCCTTGTATGGTTACCTTGTGTTCTATATAAACACAAGGTGGCTTCATTTGTAGTGGGGGCCATTGTGAGGAGTCAAGGGGAGACAAAGAGAATTCGAAATTCTCTTGTGATTGTTCTAGACGAGTCCATTGAACTCGTGTGCATCGATTCCAGGGTTAAACGTTTTATTATTAATCGTGTTCATTCTTTAACGTTTTTATTGTTTATCTTGAATCACTCGATTAACCGGATTTCGCACGCTTAATCGAGTATTGATATCGTGTTTGGACCGTGATTCCTGACTTACAATTGGTATCAAAGCCAAGAAACACGCGTTTTGTGGCTCGCACGATATCGATTCAAGACATTTTCACGGTTTCTATCGAGTTATTACAGATATTTACAGGTTTTTAACCACTCAAGGAGGTTACCGATCGTGAAGCTCGGTTTGGAAATTCTTTCTTCATGATTTTCGAGTGATTGGTTTATGCAATTGTAGATTTTGTGTTTTATTTTTCCGATTTTTCATCTCCAGTTTCACAAACTCAAGATTTTCTGCCACGAATTATATAAAAAAAATATTGTGAAAATTGGTGTTATAGGTGCCGCTCAAAAAAAATATTGTGAAAATTGGTTTTGTGAAAATACTGGAAATCCTAAACTCGTTAAGAGTTTTCGGGATCAACAGAAAGGAAAAGAAAAAGGAAAGAATTGGGTCAAAATTGGTGCCGCTCAACATTGGTTTTCGATCGCAGCGTATTTTCGGAAACAATATCCGATTTTGACTTTTCGAGATTTAATCTTGTGAAGCAACTTTTTGTTCCACAACACGTTTTCGATTTCGTGTTAGGGGTTTTCGATCAAGCTGTGATTCTCGATCGAGTATACGACCCTGAATCTCACAAGCTTAAGAGGTTCACTATCGGCACGGGATTTACGGTTGGCAGTTCTCGACAATAATTTAGTTTCACTGTCCTTAGGTTCTCGATCAAGTGAAGTTCTCGACTGCATTTTGTTAGAAATTTGAATGCTTGGAAACTCCAGAAAGCGTGATTCACTTTCGGACTGAAAATCTCGAGGGTTCGCTCAAGATTTCAATCGGATACGATCTGGAGATATCGGTGATATCGGTTTAGGCTACAATGGAATCTCATAAATCAAGTTCCTTAGCCAATCAGCTTCTTTACCAGCCGCATCTAATGCTACAAACTCAGATTCCATTGTCGAGTGAGTGATGCAAGTTTGCTTCTTTGATGCCCAAGATATTGCACCACCACCAAGTAGGAAAACCCATCCACTTGTGGAAGAATGATCTTCCCAATTTGTAATCCAACTCGCATCTGTGTAACCTTCTAAAACCGAAGGAAATCCCGAGTAATACAAACCATAATCCTTAGTTCCTTTCAAATACTTAAATACTCGATTCAGAGCGTGCCAATGATGTGCATTTGGATTGCTAGTATATCTACTAAGCTTCCCAACAGCAAAGGCTATATCAGGCCTTGTACTAATCATTGCATACATGAGCGAACCTATAGCTCTCGAGTATTCAAGTTGAGAAACAGCCACACCTTTGTTTGGTAATAATTTCAAATTTGGATCTATAGGTGTGCTAACAGGAGAACAATCATCCAAATGAAACTTCTTCAGAATCTTCTCAATATAATGAGATTGAGAAATTGACAAACCATTGTTATCTCTCTTGATTCTTATTCCAAGAATCACTTGCCTCCCCCATGTCTTTCATATCAAATCTAGATGACAGGAATTTCTTTGTTTCATCAACTAGTTCTTGACTAGTTCCAAATATCAGCATGTCGTCAACATATAAGCAAATTATGACTCCTTTTCCAGAATCATCAAATTTGCTATATACACATTTATCCGCATGGTTAAGAACATAACCACTTGACAACACCACATCATCAAATTTTTGATGCCATTGCTTTGGTGCTTGTTTAAGTCCATACAACGATTTGATTAGTTTACATACCTTTTGTTCATTACCAGGCATAACAAAACCCTCAGGTTGTTTCATATAAACCTCCTCATCTAATTCACCATTTAAGAATGCTGTTTTAACATCCATTTGATGAATTACAAGATTGTTGATAGCAGCCAAAGCTATTAACAACCTAATTGTGGATATTCTTGCAATAGGAGCATAAGTGTCAAAGAAATCAATACCTTCTTTTTGCCTAAAGCCTTGGATAACCAATCTGGCTTTATATTTATCTATGCTTCCATCCACTTTCATCTTCTTTTTAAAGATCCATTTACTACCCAAAGGTTTACATCCAAGAGGTAAATCAGTCAACTTCCAAGTTTGATTATGCATTATAGAATCAATTTCATCTTGGATTGCCTCCTTCCAGAAAGCCACATCTCTAGAAGCCATAGCTTCACTAAATGTCTTTGGATCTTCCTCAACATTATAACAATATTCATATTGAGATTCTATCTCATCTCGTGTTCCTTCAACTAAATATAGTTGAAAATCAGATCCAAAATCTTTAGGTTTACGTACTCGCGAACCTTTCCTTGGTTGAGATGGACCTGGTTCATCACTAGAACCAGTTAATTCATTTCTAGTACTAGTACTAGAAATATTTTGAATCATATCCTTTGGTCTAGGTATTGATGAGAATCTTTCTTCATCAAATATTGCATCTCTTGATTCTATGACAGAATTAACTGCCACCGAATCATTTGGTTCAATTACATAGAACCTGTATACTAGAGAATTTTCAGCATACCCGATGAATATACAATCAATACCTCTTTCTCCCAAAGTTTTAATTTTGGGATCAGTTAGTCTCACTACTGCGCGACATCCCCAAACTCTAAAGAAACTCAAGTTTGGTGTCTTGTTATACCAAAGTTCATATGGGGTTCTTTTATTCTTCTTGTTCGGAATTCTGTTCAATAAATATCAGGCTGTTAGCATAGCCTCACCCCAAAACCCATCACTCAAACCAGAGTAGGACAACATGGCATTTACCATTTCTTTCAAAGTCCTGTTTTTCCTTTCTGCCACACCATTTTGTTGTGGTGTATAAGGAGCCGTGACTTGATGTATTATTCCAGTTGATTGAAAATAAACTGGATCATAATACTCCCCTCCTCTATCGGTCCTAAGAGTTTTAATCAAATCCGATTTATGTAATTCTACTTGTTCCTTGTAAATTTTAAATTTATCCAAGGCTTCATCTTTAGCATGTAGTAAGTAAACATAACAAAATCTAGATGCATCATCTATGAATGTTACTACATATTTTTTATTTCCTAAAGATGGAGTAGAATGAAAATCACATAAATCACTATGAATCAAATCTAGAACTTTAGAATCACGTATGACTTGTTGTTTATAAGGTTTTCTAGTAATTTTCGTTAGCTTGCAAGTATGGCATTTTTCATTGTTTAATTCAAACGCAGGTATTAGACTCATTTTAGACATTTCCAACAATCTTTTATAATGGACATGGCCTAATCTAGCATGCCATAAATCAGATTTACGAAACTCATTACTAGAACTACACGAAGTCATACAAACAGATTCAGAAGTTAAACATGCAGATTCATTTACAAATGATGGACTTTCAAGATTCAACATAAACATACCATTGCACAAATAACCAAACCCTACAAAGTTACCATGTTTCGACAAGATAAACTTGTCACTTTCAAGTACTTGTTTGTAACCACACTTATTCAAGACAATACCAGACAACAGATTCTTTCGAATCCCGGGTACATACAACACTTTATTCAAATTTAAAGTCTTTCCAGAAGTAAAAACTAAGTCAACAGAACCAATTCCTTTGATCGCTTCAGTAGCAACATTTCCCATCTTTAATACAGATCCATCTTCAATTGGCACAAAGTTCTTGAACCAACGAAAATCCTTGCAAACATGACTTGTTGCTCCTGAATCGACCCACCAGGAAATATGATCATCCTGCACATAAAATGCTTCACAAATAAATGATACATAATTCTCAACCGAATTAAAATTGTGAACAAAATCCAAACCTTGGTTCTTAGCAGCAGGATCCTTAGTTCCTCCACCGCTGCTACTAGCACCTTTACTAGCACCATTCCGTTTGCCTTTGCCTACACGGCAATCCCTTTTGAAGTGACCTGATTGACCACACTTCCAGCAAACCAGTTTTTGCTTCTTGTTAGGATCATTGTTTGATCCATTGTTTCCACCACTGTTCATACGCCGCTTTCCCTTGTTCTTGAAACCAGTACTTTGTTTGGAACCACCAGTTTCTTCCACAACATTAACAGACCCTTCGGTCACAGCTTTGCCCTTTCCTTTGTTACCATCCTGAGCCCTTAGTGACTCTTCAATCCGGATGTGACTCCCAAGTTGAACCAGACTTAAGTCTTCTGGTTTGTGTTTCAAAACGTGTTTGAAATCCTTCCAACTTGGGGGAAACTTGTCTATAATACTAGACACAGCAATTGCTTCATCCATGTTAAGATTATGTTGTTGAAACTGTCCCAGAATTCTCAACAGTTCGTTATACTGTTCCATGATCGGACGAGAATCGACCATCTTAAAGTTATTAAAATTACTGACAAGAAACTTTTTACTTCGATTCCAAATTGTTCCATAGTAACTGTGCGGATTCGACATTTTGATAAATATCAAACAAAGCATTCGACATACCAGTGAGAATGTGACCACGACATAAGAAATCGTCTTGTATCCACTTGATACGGGTCGCAGTCTGAGCAACAGTTTCATTCTCGATCTCTTCAGGCTTGGGGGTGGACAGAACATATGCACACTTGATTGACGTCAAGAAAAATTGCATCTTTTTCTGCCATCGACGGAAATCCTGGCCGTCGAACTTGTCAAGTTTTTCAAATTCGAACTTCGCTTTCATTGAATTCGCCATTCTTCAACAGTAAGTTTTTCAGTCCTTTGTTAGAAATTTGAATGCTTGGAAACTCCAGAAAGCGTGATTCACTTTCGGACTGAAAATCTCGAGGGTTCGCTCAAGATTTCAATCGGATACGATCTGGAGATCTTTTCGAATTCAAGAAATTTTGATCGTGAAGAAGAACCGAACCAGGAAAATTTGATATGATCGTACGTTCCACCAGGGGAGCGTATATGCAGTTATTTAGGATAACTGCTATACGATTTTACACAATTAGTCCCTCGAATTTCAATAAAATCTGCCCCTTGGACCCCGCCAGGGGCTGCCGCCCCTTGGACCCCGCTCTCTCGGGGGCGCTGCCCCCGAACCCCCGCCAAGGGGGAGTTGCCCCCTTGGAACCCCCTAACCTTATCGAGATTTAATCTTGTGAAGCAACTTTTTGTTCCACAACACGTTTTCGATTTCGTGTTAGGGGTTTTCGATCAAGCTGTGATTCTCGATCGAGTATACGACCCTGAATCTCACAAGCTTAAGAGGTTCACTATCGGCACGGGATTTACGGTTGGCAGTTCTCGACAATAATTTAGTTTCACTGTCCTTAGGTTCTCGATCAAGTGAAGTTCTCGGCTGCATTTCATGCTTTTGGTTATTTTCGATCAGGTTTACGGACGCTCAAGGTTTGCGGTTTGATCCTCATGTTTTCAGTTGGCTTCTAAAGGTTCTTGGTGCGGTTTCGTCTTCGGTTGAAGTGCCTGATCGAATACCTCATGTTATCGATTGATCTTAAGGGTTTCGGACGATCTTTGGTTCTCGACTCAACGTGTTTCGGTCAAAAACTTTGAAATCAGAACTTGTGTTGCTGGTTCATGTTATTCGCGACAATTAAAATTCAGTTATATAGAAGATGATCTGAATTACTATTGTGCCATTGATTTTAGAATGCGTTAACAATTTGAAGTTCATAAAATTACTTTATTGCCATTGGTTTTAATTTCAACGTGTGGTCCACGTTGACCGGTTTTCAAAGCAGTAAACGGCCACTCATTTTACGTTGGTGTAAATTAATTTTGACGGGGTTTTGTTTGTTGAATTTTTCTGGACCTAGTGGTGTAATTTGTTCAAAGTGTTTCTAGGTTGCTGAGGTTTCGATTTTCAGAGAGTTTTCGACTGAACATAAGGTTTTCGGTCGAGTTAATAAAATTTAGTGGTTCTCAGTTGAAAAGGAGGTTTTTGGTCGTGCAAGGTGTATACAGTCTGACTGTAGGTTTTTGGTCGGTTTACGTTTTCCAAGGATTTCACATTTTCAGTTAAAAAATGAGTACTGATACATCTTCATCACAGGAATGTATTATGTACTAATGTCACATGTCCTCCTCGCTTGCTCTCTCCTAAAAACTTTCAAGATTGAAAATGTAGTTTCAGAAACCATCTAAAGAGTGTAGAGTTGTGGCGATCCGTGATGGACGGTCCTTTTCAGCCGATACATCTTACAGGACCTAAAAGATAGGAATCTAAAACTGAGAATGAATTTTCTGATGATGACAGGGAAAGAATTAAAAAGGATAAAGAGGCCTATGCAACTATCAACATGGCCTTATCTCCAGAAATTGCTCAAGAATTCAGAAAATGCCAATCTGTTGAAGCTCTCTGGAATGCTTTGTGCAAAGCTTATGACAGAAATGAGGATGATGAAAAGATCAAGCAACGTGCAATTGTGGTTGACGTTGATGAGACTGAAACGTCGATATGTTCTAACCCTTCTTGTGCTTGATTAATTAAAAATTTGTGTAAGTCCCGGTTTAACAATCAAACACGATATCTCTACCGATTACGAGTGCAGAATACAAGCAATCGGATGATTCAAGATTATAGAGAAGAAACACAAATCAAAATAAACACATTAATACTAAAAACGATTAACCTGTAAAACGATGCACACGATTCACTAAAGAAATCGTCTTGTACACCCGAAAAGCCTCCTTAGTCTCTCTCAACTGGCCAACCTCTAATCTGAGTATTAGGATTTGTTTATATAGATAAACAAATCCTAAACCTAATTTTCGGATTTGACTAAACAGGCCCATTAAACCCCCCTTAAACTCTATCTAATTGGGCCCAAACATGTCCAAAATGGCCCAATGACCCAATACAATGAAAACCCAACTATTTTACACCTATTCTATCACATAGGCCTTCAAAATAGTCCGCCAGGTGATGATTTAATACACAAGCCACAAATTATTCCCTTACAATTTGAGAGAAATTCGTACAAATCATGAATTGCTATTGTTTGATGCTGAGTGTGCTAAGAGTTCATTTAAGGGTAAATTTTTTAAGAGCAAAGAGAAGGTGAAAGCCCAGAAAGAAGATATACAAATATATCACGATCTTACCACTGAAAAGTCTATCTTATATGATCGTTCCAAGATAGAAGTATCTGAGTTGAAACAGCAGCTGGAGGATTTGCAACACAAATATGATGAATTGCTGGTTAAGTATGATACATATCAACTCAGAAATAAACGTATGTTGGATGCTGGTAAATCCTTATCTTGTGCCATTGTGACAGGACAAGTTGGTAAAGATAAATCCGGGCAGGGAACAGAAAAATCTGAAGTTCTAAATAGTATTATTCCTCCACCAGTTTCTAGAGATATAGTTGGACTTTTACTTGATGATGATCAAGTTAATAGATCTGGGTCTGGATATAAAGAAGTTGCTCCTCCAGTTGATAGCGTCCTGGTCGGGACGACGCCAATGACCCAAGAAGAATTAGACAATGAGTCAACCATGACTTATGGCCAAAAGTCATCAAAAGATTCCACTAAAGCTGAAAGTGATGAAAGGGGTGCAACTGAAGTGACCATTGAGGATGTATCCAAAGATGATGCTGAGTGCCAAAATTATAACAGTTGTCATAACTCCAATTCTGAAGGTGCAGGTTCAGGTTTAAAGGGAGTTAATGATGGGAAACAAGAAAAGGTGAAAGCTCCTGTTGCTGAGAAGAATTTGAAGCAGTATCCAAAAATAGATACTGTGTATTTCAAAGTTGTTGATGATGTGAAGCGAGAGAAGGTGGTGATGACAACAAGGCCTGAGGGGAAGATATTTATGACTTCCGGGTCAATGTTCGATCAAGAACAAGGATATGGATACGAGCTGCCCTCATTTTCCTCAAAATTCAAAGGCTTAGGATCATCCAGTGATGCATCTTCAAGTGGAATTAAAGTTGAGAAGCCAAAAATCGTCATCAAGCCACCATGTGTGATGCCTGCAGTTGGGGTCAAAGATAAAAAGCTCAAGGGAGTGGCTATATCTCCTATCTCTTCATGTGGTTCATGCAGTTCCAAGTGGAAAGATGGTGCTTACACATCAAAGAATACTGGGAGCACAAGGATTGCAAAGACAAACACTCCTCAAGCTTCCAGGAACCAGAGAAGAGTCAATACTGGATCCTCCTACACTTTAAAGAGGCATACACAAGGCTATACTGCTCTACATCAGCCGAATAAGACAAATGGTCACACGTGTGACTTCTACCCAAAGAAGCAGACTTGCTTTAATTGTGGCAATCCTGGTCACATTGCCCGAAACTGTCTCCATCGCCCCTATGAGCCCTACTATCCACAGAGTCAAAGGGTTTCATCTCAGGATTCTGTTAAGTCTAAACCTATGAAGGTGCAACCACCTAAGGCAATGAAGATTGTCACTCCTAACGTTAAACCCTCTGATCAACATTGGGGTGCTGCTAAAGAACAACAAAAATGTTCAAATCAAAATAACAGTTTTCCAAGTTACAAAAATTTTCAGAAACAGGTGAAGAAACCAATTTTAAAACAACAAAAGTTTGAAAAATCTAAAGTTACCCCTCCCAAGGTAACTAAAACTGTTTTGAAAAATGAACCAAATTTTAAGAAGGTTGAAATACCTAAAGTCACGACTCCAAAGGTGACTAAAGCAACTGTTAAATCACCTCAAACTTGGAAGCCAAAGACCAAGGCAGCTCCATCCACACTTCCTGATTTCTCAAAGGGCATGTGTTTAAAAGAAGTCTCATTTATTGACTCCTTCGGAGTACCCAGAACCACAATGGCCTGGGTACCATTGGCTAACTAATCTCTCACTGTGTGCAGGAACAGTCAAGGATCACTATCACTAACATTTTCTTTGTTTATTAATAAGTGATTGTTCTAGGCACAGGATAGGAAACATCGCTTCACTTCATGGCGTGTAATATTGTACAACAGAGGGTATGTTTCCTTGAGAGGTAAAATGATTAAATCAGCAAAAGGTACTGTTAACTTGGTTGTTTGAGTTTTGAAACAATGAGGTATGCATTCAACAAAACCCAGGTATCGAAAATTTTCAGCAAAATACTTTGAAGGTTAGCTTGGCCAGAATTCTTTGATTTTATCTGTTTTGTTTTAATTGTGTGTCAGTGTGTTTATTAAAAAAATGAAAAAAATGAAAATATATATATATATATATATATATAAATAAAAAATGAAAAAAAACCAGAGTGATTAAAAATCAAAAAGCAGGGGAAGAATAAGAGACCCCTAAAAATTGTGGCATTTTAATTTTTAATGCGTTTTGTGTTTGTTTTGAGAAGGTGGGAAGTGAAATAAACTTCCGTCTTGAGAATGGGTGACACACGTAAGGAAAATGTGAAAGACACGATCCATGGTGATGTGTTGATAGGCTCAGCTATTAAATCTGAAAAAGGTATACGTTACACACTTAAGGATAAAGTATGGCAGTCTGTTGGGTAACAACACTTAGGTTAATTACATTACTATTTGACTGCATATTCAAGTTCCCGATACACACGTCCGATTCTGAGTAATGACCTGGGGATGTTGTACGTGAGTCAGGCCTCCTCTGTTTTACGGTAGCAGAGACCTGGAGCCTCTCTGATCCACGTACCTCTAAGATCACGTTGTACATTATTCTTAAACCTAAAAGATGCCTATGTGCACAACTAAAAGAGACCCTCAAGAGTCCAAAACCCTCAACCTTTGTCACTGATGAGAGCATTACTAAAAGTGTTTCAAAAATTCAGTTGACTTGTATATTATTCCCAAAAATCCTCGTGATCTATTCTTTCTTTTCTCAATCCAATCTGGATCATGATGTTAGGCTTAAGGAGAGGAGTTGTGAAAATATGTGGTAGGGAATTTATGTGCTTGATAGTGTGCAATAAAATATACCTAGGATTTGTTTGAAACCCACTTTCTGTTCATAACTAATGCACAATAAAAGATAATAAAAGTGACAAACAGTCTGATTAAGAAAAGGGTTTGAGTTTAAAGTGGACCAGTATATTGGCAATCACCTGGACGTGTTCAAGTAACAGAAGCTAAAAAGAGTTCCTCAGTCAAACTCATACAGTTTGATCCCTTAGAAACCTTCTCATGTTTGAATTGTTTTTTATTTGTTTAATTATTAATTGTTCTTGTGTGAGTCTATAAGTTTTCTTTCTGTCATGGTCAGGTTAATTTGAGAAGTTTAAATGAGTTTGTGTGGGTTTTGTGCATGACAGTATGCCCCCCCCCCCCCCCCCCCACAGAATATACCCAACTTTTAGGGGGAGAAGGAGGGATAATAGGGAGATAAGCATTATCTCACTGGAAGTCATTATCTCAAAGGGAGATAATATGCATTATCTCAGGGGGAGATAATATGTATTATCTCAGGGGAAGTTAAAAGAGGCCTTGGATTAAGGGAAAGTTTTATAGAAAACCAGTAATCAAGAATAGGGTTTTTGGTTAAAATAATGTTATTCACCTACTAACCCAGAGACCAGTCATCATATGTATGGTGGTTTGTATTTTTTTTAATATGTCAGATAGGTTGATGATTGAAAGTGGAAAATCTAATGATCATGATGATGAAAAGTGCTGCTGCTACTCAAGTTAAAGAACCAACCGGACAAGACTTTCCTACTTGGAAAAGCAACTGCACAGGGGAAGTTGTTGGTTCTTTTCAAGCTACTCAAAGCTTCCAAAAAAAGATGTTCACAGTTTGAGGGAAAGCTGAACACTTCAAGTTTTTGTTGAAGATCGTGCAGCAGGAAGAAGAATAACTAAGTTTGCCAAAATAGAGGGTTTTCAAACACGATACTATCCTCTAAAGAAAGGCAAGGTCAAGACAGTTACCAATGATTCAGCAAGAATCAAAGTCTATTCGATAGAAGCAAGTGTATGGTAATCCTCCTCTCATTACTTGTTCATTTCTAGAAGTTCAAGCTAATGCTGATTGAGAGAAAATCCCAAGAGTCTCTTGTGAAGCCCAATGAAGATTGTCAAAGAAAGAATCTTCATCAACACCTATACCAGCAAAGTCAAGAACAAGAGTTACAAAAGATTGAAGACATTTAATATCACAAGCCTAGGGGAAGATTGTAAGGGTATTATTTAGAGGCTTGTAATATTAAATATAGGTGGGCTGGGCTTAGTGGGTGTACTATAATTAATAGATTAATTGTAGGTAGTGGGCTTGGGCTTGAAAAGCCTTGTAGGGTTACCTTGTGTTCTATATAAACACAAGGTGGCTTCATTTGTAGTGGGGGTCATTGTGAGGAGTCAAGGGGAGACAAAGAGAATTCGAAATTCTCTTGTGATTGTTCTAGACGAGTCCATTGAACTCGTGTGCATCGATTCCAGGTTTCAACGTTTTATTATTAATTGTGTTCATTCTTTAACGTTTTTATTGTTTATCTTGAATAACTCGATTAACCGGATTCCGCACGCTTAATCGAGTATTGATATCGTGTTTGGACCGTGATTCGGGACTTACAGCCTTTGTTCTCTCGTGTGATCTTAATACCTAAGATCACCTCCGCCTCCCCCATATCTTTCATCCAAACTTAGATGACAAAAACTCTTTAGTTCTATCAATTTGATTTTGGTTGGTACCAAATATCAACATGTCATCTACATACAAGCATATCATGACTCCATTTCCAGAATCATCAAATTTACGGTAAACACATTTGTCGCTTGGTTTAAAATAAAATCACTTGATAAAACAACCTCATCAAACTTTTGATGCCATTGTTTAGGCGCTTGTTTAAAGTCATAAAGAGATTTAACTAATTTACACACCTTATTTTCATGTCCAGGCATAACATACCCTTCGAGTTGTTTCATTTAATTGTCATCTAATCACCATTAAAGAAAGTAGTTTTTACATCCATTTAGTGAATTACAAGATTGTGAATAGCAGCAAGTGCTAACAACAATCTAATAGTGGATATACTTGCAACCAGAGCATATGTATGAAAATAATCAATTCCCTCCTTTTGTCTAAATCCTTGGATTACCAACCTTGCCTTGTACTTGTTAATAGTACTCTCTAATGGTTTACACCTAGGGGGTAGATCAGTCAATTTCCAAACTTTATTTTGCATGATAGAATCCATCTCATTTTGAATTGCTTCCTTCTAAAAAGCAACATCTCGTGAAGCCATTGCTTCACCATATGTCCTTGGATCCTCATCAACATTGAAACAATATTGATATTGAAAATTAATTTCACCCTTAGATCCATCAACTAAGTAAAGTTGAAAATCATCACCAAAAGATTTGGGTTTTCTAATTCTCGTACTCTTTCTAGGCTCAGTGCTAGTCGAAGGAACATCCTCGGTATTAACCGATACCTTCGTACTAGGATTCATATCCCTTGTCCTAGGTATAGAAGTGAATCTTTCTTCATCAAAGATTGCATCTCGTGATTCTATCACCGAGTTCACCAGAAACATACTCATTTGGTACTAATACATAGAATCTATAAGCATATGAGTTTTCAGCATATCCAATAAATATGCAATCTATACCTCTTTCACCCAGAGTTTTTCTTTTAGGCTCCGTGAGCCTTACCACAACCCTACATCCCCAAACTTTAAGATGATTTAAGATTCGGGTGATCTTGTGCCAAAGTTCATATGGGTTTTCTTGTCACTCTTACCGGGAATGCGGTTTAACAAGAAACAAGCCGTCAACATAGCTTCACCCCAGAATCCTTCACTTAAACCAGAATAAGGCAACATTAAATTCACCATTTCTTTAAATGTCCTATTCTTTCTTTTAGCCACGCCGTTTTGTTGTGGCGTATATGGAGCCGTTGTCTGGTGTATTATTCTAGTAGATTGAAAATATACAGGATCATAATACTCCCCTCCACGATCAGTACAAAGAATTTTAACCAATTCCTTTTGATGAAGCGCTACCTCTTGTTTATAAATTCGAAATTTATCAAGAGCTTCATCTTTTGCATGCAACAAATAAACATAGCAATAACATAATGCATCAATAAAGAAAGTTATGACATACTTTTTATTACCTAGAGATGGAGTAGCATGCAAATCACATAAATCACTATGAATAAGATCTAAAATTTTAAATTCACGATTAGCCTTTTTAAATGGTTTTCTAATGATTTTAGTTAACATGCAAGTCTTACATTTATTATGATCCAATTCAAAAGCCGGAATCATGCTCATTCTAGACAGTTCTTTCATTTTTTATGGTGAACATGTCCTAATCTAGCATGCCATAATTCTAATTTATAAACTTTAGAATTAGATGTTGAATGAACCATACACACCGAATCATTTTTGAAAGGCACATCCAAATTAAGCATAATCAGATCATTACATAAATAACAGAAACCAACAAAAGATCCATGTTTTGACAAGATATACTTGTCGGATTCCAACACTTGTTTGTACACGCACTTATTTAATATAATATCGGATAACAAGTTTTTCCGAATACCGAGCACAAACAATACATTACATAAGCAAATGGTTTTTGCAGAAGTAAAAGTAAGTTCTAGTAGTCCTATTCTTTGAATCGGTTTTGTTGCGACATTTCTCATTTTTAATACACGCCCATCATCAGTTGTTGTAAGTTCCTTGAACTATCTTCGGTCCTTACAAACATGAGCCGTCATTCCAGAATCGAACCACCAAGCGATATCATCATCCTGCACATAAAATGTTTCAGAAATTAACGAAACATAATACATACACATCCGGATTATAATCAAATGTTAAAATCTAACCTGCTTGCTTTGGATCCTTGTTGGATCCACCACTAGTTCCAGCCTCATTTTTGCCCTTTACAACCCGACAATCATGCTTGAAGTGTCGCATTTTACCGCACTTCCAACATTCTTTATCGTTGGACTGTTTTCCCTTCTTCCAGAACCTTTCTTGTTACCCCCACCTTGAAATTTTCGCTTCTTATTTTTCTTGTTGTCACCCTTTTTGAAACTTGGACCAGCTTCTTACACAACGTTAACCAGGACCCACCAATATCTGTGTCCTTCTCATTAACCCAAATTTTTGCACATCTCCTACAAGATTCCTCAATTCGAAAACAACTGCCCAATTCAACCAGATTAAACTCATCCATCTTATGTTTTAAAATGTTTTTAAATTCTTCCAAGAAGGTGGGAGTCTATCAATGATGGATGATGTAGCAATGGATTCATCCATCTTAAGGCCGTGTTGTTCGAATCTACCCAGAATTCCTAAACATTCGTTATATTTTTCCATGACAGTTCTCCCGTCAACCATTTTATAATTCATAAAATCGCTAACTAGGAATTTCTTACTTGAGGAATCTTCAGCCATGGTTTGAAGCAAATACCATAGTTCTTTTGCGGATTCAATGTTTTAATAAATATCGAATAAAGTATCACACATACCGTTAAGAATCGTGCCTCAACAGATGTAATCATCATTCTAGAATTTGTTACGCTTCCTTGTTTGTTCGATAGTTTCATTAGCGACTTCTTCTGGAGGCACCGGGGTAGTCAGAACATACATCACCTTTGAAGTTGTAAACAGACACCGCATCTTCTTTTGCCATTGCCTGAAATCCTGCCCTTCAAACTTATCCAACTTTGCGAATTTCGAAGTCATATCACAAACAGATTCACCACCAGCCATCGTCACAGAATATTAATTGATCTTTGTTAGATATAGGGTTTCCTGAGAGAAATCTGAAGTCACGAGAATTCGTTTTCAGATCGATTAATAGGAGTGGATACCAATTAATGATCAGATAAAATCTGATTTTTGATTTAAGAAATTTGTATGTGTATTTGAAGTAGTGAGTTTTGATCGATATTGATCAGGGAGCGTATATAGGAATTCGAAATTCCTCTTATTAGGGAACAGTTGCTGATTTCCAAATAACTGCCCAAGCAGTTATCCTAAAAACGTTTTTAATAATAAAATTGTATTAATTATACAAAATAAAACATGTGATATTTTACGAAAAACTTATTTTTCTAATCAATTTTCTTTATAACGTTTTATTAGAAATAATTTTTTCTAAGCTGGGGCTCTGCCCCTTGGACCTCGCTTCTCGGGGGCGCTGCCCCCAAACCCCCATTAGTCCCTATAACATCCAAATATGTGTCGACTCACTTTTGTATGTTATATGCAATCTATTATACATTAAAATACCCAACATAAACACACCCACCCACTTTTCATTCTTTCCGAAATACCCAATTCCATTTACGAAATTCAATCTCATTTCTCAATTTACTCCCAAAATCAAAATGAGTCATCTTTTGATTCCCTTAAATCCATACCATTCTATTTTCATTTTCATTTTATTTACACATTAGGTGATCGTCTTCCTGGGATTTCAGCGTTGATCCGCGTGATTCTCTTTCCGCTGAGAAATTTACTTGTGATGTTCGATGTGACATCTTAATCTCCGACCTTAGCATAGTCACCGAACTCACACTTGACCAAGCTGGTTACTTTGGATCGCTCGCTTCTTCATGGAACCTTTCGTGGTCATACTTGTCATGAGTGTTAGAGAGATGAACCAAAATCGATTGCTCGGTAGTGGTGAAGTAGAACCGAAGAGATTAGTGAACTAAAGTCGATTACTATGGAGAAGACTCTGAGAGATGGAGTTAGCGGCTATTATTGAAGGCCTAATAAACTCTAGGAGATATGAAAGAACCTTCAGTAAATTGTTGTGATTTTTTATTATAGTTAAAATATTCAAGTAATTTATTTTATTTTATTTTCATTTTGATTTATATATTAAATAATATGATTTGAAACTTGCAAGTCGTATAATCAAGTTTAAATTTAATGATAATAAATATTAGGATCTTTATTTTATAACTAAAATAAAATATGTAATTATAAATATGTTTCAAGTATTATTATCCTGATTTTAGAAAGTGTATGGCTCTCTGATGCTTTTATATGTGTATTCTCATAATCTAAATTGAAGGTTTGTTTCTTTCCAAAATTCAAGAGTTTAGTTGTTTGAGATGAGTACATTACGTTATGTGAAACCTTCATAATGGTTTGAACCTTGAGCTAGATTAAGTAGTTTTAGTTACTAATTTATGTTAGAATGCTATAAGATCTCTATTATTTAAATGTAACACCTTTGTTTTCTTATTTTGTAGAATTACAACCCTAAATCAAAATATGATTTTCACATGTACATGATTTGCTCTATGTAAGAAGATATTCTTTGGAAAGTTGGCTTAAGGTAAAAGCAATTGCATATATTCTCATATCTATATTCTATATAATATACTAGATTAGAACCCGTGTATTACACGGGTTTGAAATAGTAAAATCGATATAATTCATATTTCTCTATATATTTTTATTTTTTTAAACGTATGTTTAAACAGTAAATAGATACAATCATCTTATATAGCAGAACATATCGCTTTTAAATAATAACTTTAATTATTTATATAATAAAAATTACAGAGTGCATTAATTACAATAAAAAGCTGTAAAATAACAATTGTTATTTACAGATTTATAAATATTTTTTTTAAATACAACATTTGATGTTTTATTACTCACACTATGTTAGAACCCATGTAATACACGAGTTAAATAAATGCAACATATTGTAAACAATTTTTTTTTAATATTTATCAGTTAAATGTCACCGGCTATTTAGGAAATAAGAAATAATGAATATTATAAAATTATAATTGAAAATTAATAAAGATATAAAATTATAAAATATATTTTAAGATAAATATAATTAAAATGTTATTCTAATTTATTAACTTTTAATAAATTATTAGAAAGAACTTTTAAATTTTTTATATTTAATTATATAAATATGTGATATTTAATAAGAGAAAAAAAAAATATTAATATTTATTAAGAGAGAGAGGCGGGAAAACCAAGATAATGATCAATATGATTGTGACACGTGTCATGGAATGTAATCTTTTATTAGAATGTAAAGATATATGAAAAGATTGGATGCCACATGGCATCACCACAACAATCCATTTTTTGGTTTTCCCGCTTAAATTTTTTCCAATAAATGAAATTTGACTTTCATAATATAGTTATGATTATTCAAAAATAGAAAGAGTCGAATTACAAACTGTATAATTACGTCTTTAATTATATTTTTAAAAAGTCAAACACATTTAAAGATTGAATTATATATCGTAAATGACGGATTTGGATTTGAAAAAAAAAGTCAATTTTAAATCTAATGAGCCTTAAATATTGTAATTTCAAACAACTAAATCAATTCTTATGAATTTTAATAGAGATATTATCACTATAATTGCATTCTTAATTTTATTATTTTTTACAAACAATTATTTCTTAAATAAATATAACAATATAATTAATATCAATAACTTTTTTTTATTGTTTAGCTACACAAATTCCCAAATATATATATCATAAGGGTGTCCTTGAGTGGTGCTTATGACTACTCTTAGATTATTTATTGAATGCACGATTATAATCAAATGGTTTTGTTTTAGTGTTTGTTTTTATAATTGAAAAAGGGTATGATACAAACTTTAATTTTCTCTTAAGTTTTAGAGACTACACTAATGTTTATATCATTTTTATAATTTACTAGGAAGTGAAAGTGGCTCATTGTAGAAGAACCATTGAAACTTTTAACTGGATATTTCTAATAAAAAAAATTCTTAGATGATATAAAGAATCATTAGTACATTTTAGTTTTGATTTTTTTTAAATACCGCCGTATGATGCACGGGTTTCAATTATCTAATTACATTTATTATAATATTTAAATTGTTGGATTTATTTTTTAAAAAACCACCCGTGCGTCGCACGGGTATCAAAAACTAGTTCTATATATATACAATAGACAACCACACTTATGGAATTGTGCCCAGAAAAAAAAACCAGTTTATATATATATAGATTGTTGTTCTAATTTGAAACAAAGAGGAATCCTGGCCTGGTTGGTTTGGTCTCCGGTATTTCACGTGGGGGGTCTCGAGTTCGAGACCATGCTCCAACAGTTTTTTTTTCCTTCTTCTCATTTTTCCTTCTTCTCATTTTTTCTTCTTCTTGTTTTCTTTCCTTTTTTCTTCTTCATTTTTTCTTTCTTTTTCCTTCTATTACTTAGTTCTTGTTAAAACGATATTCTTTTGATTATTTTCACATCTAACTTAGTTGTATAAGAGTCATGTATTAACTTTGTCCGTTAACTAAGTTATATGATTTCCAAATATTCTTTTTCTATATCAATAACATCTGAATAAAGTTCTCAAGCTCAATTGATTGCGCCATTTTATAGTTGTAGCTCATGCTCGGATTCAAATCTAGCATCAAACGTTTTTTTAATCCGCTTTTTTATTTAATCTGATACTTGATTGCCACTGCCTAGAGGTGCATAGAAAAAACCGCTTAACCTAACAAAGCCGTTTTTTAACCGGTACAATACAAAGTAGTTATTAACTGGTAAAAACCTTAAGTTCCAAACCGTTTAGAGGCTTCCGAGTTACGAAATATAGTATAACCTTAATTACTCATATACTTTGGTATGATCTTTTTTACGACCGGTTTCTATGCCATATCCGGGTCACCGCAGCAACGCGCGGTTGATCTCTATTGATATTATACTATAGATTGAGAAATGAGCATATCATTTATTTACGCATATGCGTTATTTGTATTTAAAGCACATTCAACTTCAATGAAGTATATATGTCGGCGAATTTTCAAGTCTTGATTGAGTTTGTTTTTTGAAAATCTGTACATCTACAGTTCACATATATGAACTTTGTGTTATCATAGTATAAGCTTCACACATGCCATATATTGAGACATAATTAGTATAGTACTCTGTCTAATCAGTAGCCTGTTAGGGCTGATAATCCGGGATCCTGGCGGCAGCTCAAATGGTTTGGTATCCTTACGCAAGTTCAGGATCCTGGCAGGTTCGAGCATCTCGGAATTACAGTTATCAACTAACCCGTTTGTTTTTCCCATGTGTCTTATTAATTGCAGGGTCAAAGAAACGTGTAGACAAGCCTAAAGACTCGGACAAATGATAGAGAATGTGGACTAAGTGGTCCACAACGTTCATATTGGCTTAGTTGGGAGAATCCCTAAAATATAGGACAGTTGGTTATATTATTTCAGGATGCTCGCCAGAAGCTCAAAGGATCCTGAACTACAGTTATCGATTTAACCGTTACAATTGTCCACGTGTCTTAATTGGTTGAAGGTATTAAGGGACGTGTAAATGATGGCTAAAGACTCGGTCAAGGTTTTATGGGACGTGTTGTAACTGACTCCAACGTTCACAAAGACTTGAAGACTCAATCTCTAGTTTTTAGCCTAGTTAGTTAATGTACTTTTGACTATTTAAACGAGCTCTAGGTCATTCATTCAGGAGGAGAACACACACACACACAACCTTTTACGATCATAACTCTCTGCTACACTTAGATTTCGAGCTCATTTACTTTGTACCAAAAACGTTCATTATATAAAAGTTTTAGGAGGCATGTACTTTGAACCGGCCCCCGAGGTTTTTTGCTAGGCTCCTTGAGGATACTCAAGGATTCCTGGATTTTCCCTCGTTACATCCTCGTGTCAATCTCCAAACTTACATTTTCATCTTTATTTTACATCAAACACGCTACCTCACTTACAAAGT
>JBCNJP010000010.1:82449875-82562200 GCA_039602395.1 Deinandra increscens subsp. villosa | reverse complement strand
ATTCAAGTTTATATAGCTCAATATTATTTGTCCGAATTATGTTTTGGCTAAATACCATTGGTTTAGATGTAGTACAGTAAATTGTGAGTAAATTTTGAGAAGAAGGCTTCAATTCAAATTGTTATATATATATATATATATAAATAGGCTTGTCCAATTAAAATTAGTGTTGCTAATTTATGCATTAATACTGCTATTTCTAAACCTTGCAGATTATCTAATCTGAATATATAAATTGCAATGTTTACTTCTACTATGTAACTATAATTTGTTTCAGTAGCAAATTAATTTTGTTACATAATATATTCACAACCACCAAATCTAAATCCGCAGTGGCTATGTTATTGAATTTCTATCTATATATTACTTGCATTATATTGCACCATCTTCAGTTTAATCCTTTCATATCTATCTATATTACTATATAATAAACACAAGTTTTTAATGTGTAGGTGGCACAGTTTAAGGTGTGCCACCTAGGATTAGCTTATGTGTCATTTTTATAGATTTTTGAATTAAAAAAATAAATGGTATTTACAAAAAGGAAAGATCTTATAATTAAAAATCAAAAAATTAAATTATTTCCATACACAATTATCCATATTTGTTTTACAATACCATAACTTTGATTCATCATATCTTCTTCATTTTTCAATGACAATTTGATCCGTAAATTGCTTTGGATTCGTGAAAGAAAACCTAACAAAACTAGATCCATATTGCTTAGGTTTCGATCAACGAATGATGGTGAACGAATCAAAAAACAAAGTCGCGACTTTCTAAACCCACCATTGATGAACTTAAACTCCAATTCGATCATTCGTTTAATAGTTAGAAAAAACTTTCATCTTTTAATTCGTATAATTTTTTTTTATATCACAGCTTCGGGTATTTACCCGGGACACTAACTAGTCTTTCATTATCGATAACCCGCTGTCTAATTTGACTCGACCCACATTGGTTGTATCATTTAAATAGACACAAATAAACCCATTAGTTAAAAAGACAGAACTCTTTCATGATCGATACCCGCTGTTTAGTTTGAGTTGATCCACATCATCTGTATCATTACAATAGACATAAATGAACCCATTTACATTTTTATTCACCCAAAACAACTATTTTAACTATTGAATTTGGAAAGATATATTTAAATTTATATTCTTCAGTTGATAAGATTTTACGCATCCTTCATATAGGTTGACTTTTAGATTGACAAAGGTCACTACGTTGAGTGTAACGAGTGTAATTATGATTCTTTGTGCAAGTATTTCTATGTGTTCAGCCTTTTTCAAAATTCTTTGTAAGTTGTGATGTAAGTCCAGAATCCTTGAACGTTACACGATATCGTCACACTAAATCGTGCGGAATCCGGTTTAGTATGTGTCAAATAGAAGAAAACGATGTAAAGAACAATAATTAAACAAACACCAATGAAAATACTTACTATTGATTCAAGTGATTGAATGATTACAAGCAATAGACAACCAAAATCGTAATCCTCTAACTTAGACTCCTCTAATCCGTCAATCAAAGGTCTAACCGAATCACATCAAGTGATTCTCTTTATATACATAACAAAACAAAACCCCACAAGATTAGTTTACCTAGGCCCAATCATAAACCTTACTAAAACTCACTAACAAGCCCAAAGCTAATAACTAAACAAAATAAGTCTAATGTTCAAGCCTCAAAATATATTTCCCTACAATCTTCCCCTAGGCTTGTACCATTAAGACTTCAAGGTAGACTCAAATGAAACGATATTTTCCCTGGCTTCTTGTAGAGTTCATCTTCAACAATTTTCTCTGCAGCAGCTCTAAAAGCATCTACTCGAAGATCATATTCTTTGTACAAGGTGACTCTCTGAATACTCTTTAGTGCAAGAGTTTTTATATCCTTTTCTTTGAACCTCAAAAGGTCTTGAGTGTCAATTGCCTCAACAGTAGATGGATCATAGTGCCATCCTGTGAATGATGAAAGAGATCCGTCTGGATATCGGTCCCCCAATGGAACTACTTTCACTTTCTGCGTAGGAGGCCAAACAGCTACCTTTTGAATTTCACCAGTCAACGGATTCTTCCTTTTTACAAGTTTTGATTTAGCAGTAGCAAAATTCTCAAACCCATTCCTGGATTCTCTCAGCAATCTGTTTGAACATAGGCAACATCTCCACTCTGTCTACGATTGATGAAAGGTGCATTAAGCAAAGCATTTAGATCCACCTTTGTCCAAGAATGAAAGTCATTAATGTTATTGTAATACTCCACTGGTGCATGACCTTTTCTAATCACAGCATGCAATTCCTTATCTGAATCATAAATCCAAGCACACACAACATCTCGATTTCCATATTTATCAAACTCACTTACTCCAAGTCTTAGGGCATATCTTTCAGGTGGAGTTGTCAGTTCCCTAAACCAATTCACAAAATCACCTGGACCATGAGTGATCCCAGTCTTTGGTACACTGCTACCATCAGAAGGTATGGAGTCCAGATCATCACACACATCATTAAATATAGCATCCAAGTCAATGCTTTCCAGATTTCCAGATCCACTTGCAGCAAGCTCCTTTGCTAAATCTTCCATACTATCATCATTTCCAGGATCACACAATCCTTCAAAATCTCTTGAGCCACTTGCTCCATCATCTTTATCATTGCCTTCATTTGAGGTGGCTACTGACTTATTCTTTGTAAATTAAAAAAACAAAGAAGTCAGATATCCAAGATTAGTATTACATTCATCAAGTTTCTTACTTAGCATGACAATTTGAGTCTTTCCAGCTTCAACTTCACCAGTCAGATTACGAATTTTCAGAGACTGGCTAACCTTAGAAGCCATCATATCAGTATTTTTCTACTCTTGCTCTCATTCTCTTTCAGCAAAAACTTTATTTTCTCACTATCAGGAGCATCATCTGGTAACACAGGTCTCTTTCCTTTATCCAGAATGTCACTAACAGCATTTTTGGAGCATACATTTGGATGAACTTCTGTCTGTATGCTTTCCTGACCTTCAATTACATCAACAGTTTCAGGTGTGGGATTGGTTAAAGATGATGTACCTGATTCCGGAAGTACAACACGTGAACGAGAAGCTACAAATCGAAACTTCAGCTGCTTCTTGGGTGGGCTTTCGCTTGAACTCTCAATGTTTTCAGAACTTGAGACTAACTGAGTGTCTTCTGAGGGAGGATTCAGATTTTCTCTTCGTCTCTTGGTCACAAGAGGAACATAATCATCTATTTCATCAGCTTCAACATCAGACAGAACAATTTCCGGCACAATATTAACATCCTCATACATATCAAACTCTGACTCAGACGATTGTGACCTCCCAGTTTCATTCAAATCAGACGGTCCCTCCTGGTCATCTGCAACACTTGCATTTATTGCTGGTTCAACACCTTCTGTTTCTGGAAAGGCACACAACTTTACAAATTCTTTCCTTCCTTCAAATATCAGCTTCCCAGATCTAGATGTATTCAAGAGATTGAATACATTACATGTCATAGGCTTCAGCTCGAACCTATCAACTCTTCTTTCAATAGTTGGGCACTTTGCATTTACAATCATTTGCACAAATCTTGGAGTCATGATGAATCGTTTTGTACGGTCTCCTGTTACATTCCTGACCCAATCCATCAACAACATCTTTGAGAAGTTAAATTCCCAGTCCAGAGCCAAGGCAACAAACCCAGTACCATGCAGTTCATTTAACTGGTCTGTTGAAGTTCGTTTTCCGATAAAGCACATTTGAAAGTAATGTGCCAAGGCTCTCCAATAGCAAGGCAACAGCTTCTTCATTATTGGTGGAAACTTAACACCTTCATAGGCCATCACATCCAATCCATCTTTAATAACTTCTCCAGAGTATTTAATTGGGTCTTTTGGTTTATCATCAATATGCAGTACTTCTCTAATCACAAACTCATTTACTAGAATGTTGGTATTTTGAACACGTGCTCGAATCTCAATCTGAATGCTGTTAGAACTCGTGGTATTCCAGAATTCTCTGGCATCTGTTCATCAAGTTCTACCTCCCCTCTTAAAGCATCAGAACTTTTGCAAACGTTTAGACCAACGATTAGTGACTTGAAAACATCTTTAACAGTCTCCAGTAGGTCACCCAAGTATGCAGTCTGTTGTGATCAGAAGCAAACAGAAGATCCATTGCTGCGAAACAATTATCAATTTTAGATACATGTGGCATCAACACTCAACAAATCTCAAAATATCATTCACATAATTGAGAAATCATCCTCTTTGTAACTTGATCGAAAACCAGACCAACAAACATGTTTTGTTAAAGATAAGATTCACATCAAAGAAATTTGATCCAAGTTCCAAATCAAGCAAGAGATTTCGATAGCACTTAAGAATTTCGATTAGGTTTTCGATTCAAGCAAGAGGATTTCGATTAGGATTTCGATTCATTTGGTTTTTATCCAAGCTTTGGATCTCGATCGGGTACAACGAAACCCGGTTCAACAGTTTTTTGATCCAAATATCGGTTTACGATCCGGTTCAGCCCATCTTGGAATTCGATTCAGAAGTCGGTTTTCGATCTGGGTCAATCGAGAACCAGTCGTCGAAAACCTGGTGTTCGATTTGGTAGATGGTTTTCGGTCTGGTTCGATCGAGAACTGGTTATCTTCTTCGATTCGCACCTGCAACTAAACACAAGTCTAAAAAACAGCCATTAAACACTTTAAACACAACCAACCTTAAAATCCAGCAAAAAACTCAAATAAAACTCGATTCAAGGATGAACAACTTCGAGCCTTTGGAATCTATTGAGAATTCCGGCAAATTCACGGCGTTAGGAGGAGGAGCGGTGGCGGTGATTTGTTAGGTGTGATGAACGCCGAGACTTCCCAGAGGATGGTGACAATGGCGATGATGCATACACAAGAACGGAGGAAGAGAGACTAGGTTGCGGTGGTGAGGGGTGGTTTCCGATGATGGTGAACGGCGGTGGTTGGTGGAGTTCGGGCGAAAGGAGGAGACGGAGAGGGTTGAGGGTGGCGGTGGAGATATTAGGGTTGAGAACCGACTCACCCACCTCTCTTTTCTTATTACCCACTTTATCATATTACCATTTAGTCCCTCAACAATTTCCATATTTTAAAAACAACCTCAAACCCTTCAAAACTTATGTAAAATGCATTTTCAGCCCCTTGACTTTTAAAAAACTTATGATAAGACCACTTTTGATTATTTTTCTTTCAATACTTCCCCTAAGACCGAGCATAGAAAAATTTTGACTGAGCGGAACCAGGAAAATGAACATAGAATAAGTTTAAACACTAATAACAAAATAAATAAAAACAATTTAAAGACACACAAAAAACACTGAAACTGTTCTGAGATGGTTCACAGGGATCAAACCAGCCTCCTTTGAACTGAAGAACGTTTTAGGCCACATTACTAGAGCATGTCCAAGTGATTGCCAATATATTGGTCCATCTTAAACTCATGTTTCTCATTTTTCTGGCTGTTTGTCACTTATTTTATCTTTTAGGTTCATTAATTATGAACATCCGACCGTCACACACAAATCCTAGGTAATTTAACATGTAGTCTATCAAGCACACACATTCCCTACCACATATTTTCACAATCCATATCCAAGGTCTTCAAACATATCTCCAGACTTGGTTGAGAAAAGAAAAGAACATATCATAATAGATGGGTATAATATACACAGACTCATTTGATTTCAACTTAGAGGCATTTTCAGTCCGGTGTTAACCTTTCCTCAAACACATAAGTATCATCACAAGTCAAGGCTGAAGAGTTTTGGACACTAGAGGTTCTCTTTTAGTGTGCACTTTGGCATGTTTTAGGTTTATTATAATATACAACGATCTGTAAGTACATTAGTATTCCTAACCAGGTCATTGCTCACGCAAAGCAAGGTTAGGTTTACTAACACATTAGTACAGTCTACACCAGGTCATTGCTCACGCAAAGAAGAGGCGAGACCGACTAACGGCTTAAGCATCCCAAGGTCTTTGCTTACGCAAAACAGAGGAGACACTGATTTTTGAGATTTGTTTGGATACGTTGGAGTCCGGCGTGTGTATCGGGAACACATACGCAGTCAAATAGAACATACACCTAACCTAAGTGTGTGCAGCCAGTCAAATGACATACTTTATCTTTAAGTGTGTAACGCATACCTTGTTTTGAAACAGAGCCTACCGAGCATATCACCGTGGATCACGTCTTTCACCTTAGCTGTACACGTGTCAGTCATCAAAAGCTAGAAATTCATTTCATTTCCCACCAATACCCAGAGACAGGCAAACAGAGATTTAAAATTAAAAAGCCTTATTTAGGAGAGACATACGTAACAATCTTCCCCTGCTTTTTGATTTTAATAGCACAAAACATTTTTTTTCATTTTTTTTTCAATTTTTTTCATTTTATCATTTTTTTTATTTTTTTATTTTTTTCATTTTATTATTATTATTTTTTTAAAAGTAAAAACAGTACAAAATAACCAAAATTTGTCCGTAAGATCAGCCAGTGAAAGAGATCATTTTCAGACCTTCCACACACATTTCAAACTTAGCTCGGTCAAGGGCCTTTGTGAACATATCAGAGACATTTTGGTCAGAGCTTACCCTCTCCATCCGAATCAAGTTTCTCTCAAAACAGTCACGAATAAAATGAATTTTAATGTCAATATGCTTGGTTTTGGAGAACATTACCGGATTCTTCATAATTTGCACATCAGCTGTGTTATCACAATAAATTGGAGTGCATTCAAAGTTCATACCTTAATCAGAGAGCTGATTCTGGATCCATATCACCTGTGAGCAGCAAGCAGAGGCTGCCACATACTCAGCTTCTGCAGTGGAAGTTGACATTGTCTGCTGTTTTTTGCATTGCTAAGAAATTAGCCTATCACCCAGGTATTGACATCCAGCCGAAGTTGATTTCCTATCAAGAGACATACCACCATAATTGCTGTCACAAAAAGCATATAAGTCAAATTCAGAATTTTTAGGATACCAAAGTCCAAGCCGAGGCCTGTCCTTTAAATATCGAAAAATTCTTTTAACACTAGAAAAATGAGAAAATTTAGGTTTGGACTAATATCGTGCGCACTGGCAAACAACGAACATGATATCAGGCCGACTTGTCGTTAAATACATCAGCGATCCAATCATTGATCGGTACAGGTTTTCACTCACATCCTCCCCATCTTCATCCGGAAGTAAAGCAGGCCTGGATGCCATAAGAGTTGAAATGGGCTTGCAGTCTTTCATGTTATATTTCGCCAGAATGTCATCCACATACTTCCCCTGGTGAATAAGAATCCCGGTTTCATCCTGTTTCACCTGCAACGCCAAAAAGAAATTCATTTCTCCTTGTGCACTCATCTTAAACTTTTTCTTCATGACTTCTTCAAATTCTACGCACAAGTCCTCATTTGTTGCGCCAAAGATGATGTCATCAACGTAGACCTGTACCATGATAAAATCATCATTGACCCTCTTTCTGAACAATGTTTGATCAATCACTCCCCTTGTATATCCATTTTCCACCAGATGCTTTGTCAGAGTATCATACCAAGAGCGTGGTGCTTGATGCAACCCATAGAGAGCTCTATCTAATCTATACACATGATCTGGATGTTCAGCATCCACAAAACCTGGTGGTTGTGCCACATATACCTCATCTGCAATCTCAACATAAAAAAAGGCCGTCTTCATGTCCATTTGACGTCCCGTGAAATTTAGATATGATGCAACAACAAGAAATATACGAATTGCCTCCAACCGGGCGAACGGAGCATAGACCTCGTCATAATCAATCCCTTCTACCTGTTTATATCCCTGCACAATGAGTCGTGTTTTGTTGCGAACAATTACCCCTGAATCATATTTCTTATTCTTATATAACCACCTGGTAGGAATGGCAGCCTTGTCTGAGGGCTTCGACACTAATTCCCACACTCCTATCTTTGCAAATTGATTCAGTTCTTCATGTATTGCCTCCACCTAATTTGGATCTTTCAATGCCACGATGATATTGGGAGGTTCAATCTGAGAGATGAAACAAGAAAACAAACATCTGTTGATATCCCCTGCACGACTTCTAGTAACTACACCTGAACCAACGGGGCCTATAACATTGCTTATAGGATGATCCTTGTGAATTCTGAGTTCCCCAATTAAAGGAACAGAAGACACAGCTGGCAAGTTAACTTCCACATTTTGCTGTTCTACCGAAGCAACAACATCAGCAATTATATCTTCAAGAACAGACCATTCACACTTATCTTTCACTGAGCTTGATTCATGCATCCTTTCTTCATTCTTCTTGACTTCAGAAGTACTTGGAATATCAGACACATTTACAATGTCAGGATGTTTTGCAGGCAAAGTGTCATCAATGATGTCTTTATCTTCTGGAAATATTTCTGCCAACCGAAATGGTTCAAAGACAGAACCATAATTGAAAATCCAGTCAGGCCCAGATCCAGCATCAGTAGGATTCTCTTCCATCCATTCCACATTTGTCGATTCTATGATCACTGATTTCGTCTTGTTGTAAACACAATAAGCACTGCTTGTAGAGTAACCTACAAAATAGCAATCATCAGCTTTTGCATCAAATTTACCAACATTAGAAGAAATAAGCACAGTGCAAGGACATCCGAAAGCCCTGAAATGGCCCACTTTTGGTTTCTCATGAAAGAACACTTCGTAAGGCGTTTTCTGTAAACGCTTATTTTTCAACACACGATTTTGGACGTGACATGCGGTATTGATTGCCTCTGCCCTGAAGAATATAGGAAGCTTTGAGTCGACAAGCATTGTTCTAGCAGCTTCAATCAATGTACGATTCCTTCTTTTAGTCAATCCGTTCTGTTGAGGAGTGTAAGGAGCACTATACTGATGGGCAATTCCTTTTACAGCACAGAACTGGTTCATATCAGCATTCTTGAATTCAGTACCATTATCACTCCGAATAGCTTTCACCTTCAAATTCGTCTGATTTTCAATTAGGGTAATAAACTGCTTTATTAACTCTGGTGCCTCGTACTTGTTTCCCATAAAGAATACCCAAGAAGTTGTCAAGTCGTTGGGTGCAAGTTGTCGATTAGGGTTTGGTATAAATTCTTGAAGTCGTTGGTTCGTGCGGTTACAGTTAGTATCATTTTTTAATCCTTTTGTCGTTGATATATTTCTTCAATTCGATTGGAGCCGCTGTATAGCGAGAATAATCATCGGTGATAACAAGGAAATACGAAAACTTGCTAACGCTCTTGACTGACATTGGCCCAAATAGATCCATGTGTAAGAGTTGGAGAATTAAAGAAATTGAGTTAGACATCTTTGGTTTGTGGGGACGCTTGTGTTGCTTCCACTTGGCACATGATCTGCATTTGTCCACTGATGCGAACTCACTAACAGGTAGATTTCTTACATAATCTCCTTTGGCCAATTTGATCAGGTTCTTTAAGTTCGCATGCCCCAAACGTCTGTGCCACAACAGTGCCAACTGCTCATTTGCCTTGGAAATTAGACAAGTGGCATCTGAAGCTGGAGGATCGTTCATGTTCAGAACATACGAATTTCCTTTTCTGGGGGTTCGTAGCAACACCCATTCATCTGGGACCTCATAACCTGGTTTCAAAATGATACACTCCTTTTCTACAAACAGCACCGAAAATCTCCTATCACAAATTTGAGACACGCTGAGAAGACTGTGATTGAGCTCCCGCACATAATAAACATCTGTGAAACTGAGACAACCATTCTTCACTGTTCCTTTCTTCGTAATCTGACTTCCATTAACACCCGCAAACGACACATATCCTACATTAAATTCATGAATATCTTGTAGCAAGGATATGTCTCCGGTCATGTGCCTGGTACAACCACTATCAACTTACCAGAGATTGTTGACAGTCCTCCTTGATTATACCTGCACGACATGCGAGATTAGTTAGAAACTCGTACTCAGGTCTTAGCATTTCTGGGTACTACATTGCTTTCGATTTTCTTTCGTGAAACATGTTCAACTTTTGGACTAATTTTTGGTCTCCAAACAGCAACTTGTTTTTTATCAAATGGAATGTTATTTTGAAATGGGGACAACTGTAATATTTTTGGTCTCTTATCATTTTTAAAATCTGCTTTGGCTTGATATAGATCAAAAAATTCTTTTGCAAATCTCTGTTTCTTGTTGTAAATTCCCCTTTGGACAAACCTGCGGTTCTTAGATTTGTCAACATTCCACTGCTGTTCAGCTCTTTTTGTCTTAGGTGAACCATTAATCTTGGCCTTAGAGTTTTGAAACTTCATTGGCATTGAGTCATGCTTCCCCTTAGACAAAACTTTCTGAGGGTTCTTGGTGTACCTGACATTTCCAACACTCAAGTTTTGACCTCTTTGATGTGACTGAGGAAAGTATGGTTCATAAGGTCTGTTTAGACATGTAGCAGCAAAATGTCCTGGTTTACCACAATTCTAACAATTTAATTTTTTAGGACCATGTATGCTACTACATTCAAATGATCGTCTTGGGTAGGACGATTTCCATGAGGGCTTGTCATCCCATTTGTAAATTTTGACTTTGTTTTCCTCAGGTTGACTTATCAAAAAAAATTGATCACCATTTGTCCCTTTTGGTCGGTTAAAAGTAGTTACAACCTGAGGATAAGTTACAAAATCATTTGGTCGAGTTTCACGCATATTTTTAACATTCATCACACGCAATCTAGAACCATTAAATTCATCACAACACAAACCATTCAAAGTTTTAGCATTCGACTTGTCAAATTTAGTTTTATCTGACTTATTTGACACTGACACAGAAGGTTTTGAAACATAAACAGAAACAGACTCAAAAACATTGTTCTTAGTTAAACAGGCTTCAAAAGGTAAAGACTTATGACAAGCTTCAACCCATTGGCACTCGTGATCCCTTTCAGAAATATCCTTAATTTTCACATCATCTGCACAAGAAACAGAAATGTTAGAACAAGGAATTTCAACTTTGTTTTCAGTAGGTTTTGATTCAGCTTCTAGATTAGAGCTCTCAGCCATAGATCCTATATTAGAAGAATTCATTCTATTTCTTCCCGAGTTCTTGGGTACACACCTATCAGCACACTATCAAGAGGAGGAGCAACTTCATTATAATCTCGGTCTGATCTTTCAACATAATCTTCCTCAAACAAATTTCTCACAATGTCTCTAGGCATAGGAGGAGGAACACATGTTCTTATTAAACTAGAATTATCTGATCCAAGACCTGACTTATCCCTTTCAAGCCTACCTTCAACAATAGCTAAGGACAGACCTTTACTTTGTTCCATCATTCGCTTGCTTCTTCCTTTGTTAGTTTCATATTTAACCATTAGTTCATCATACTTATGCTGAAGATCATCTAATTCACCTTTTAATTTTCCTATTTCAATTTTAGCTCGATCATATAAAATAGATTTTTCAATAGCAAGGCCATGATATTTCTTAATGTCCTCAGATTGGGCTTTCACCTTTTCCTCACTCTTAGCTAATCTACCTTTGAACGAACTTTTAGCACACTCAGCATCAAACAATAGTAATTAATGATTTGTACGAATTTCTCTCAAGTTTTTAATTAATCAAGCACAAGAAGAATTAGAGCAAACCTGAGTATTTTTATCATCATTTTCTGCCATAAAAGCATGATTTTTGCCTCCGTCTTCCACCTGGGCTTGAAATGCATGAGGAGCCAGTCTCACTTCCTTCAATTGATCACTCCACTCATATCCTCCAGAATCTTGAGCCACCAAAGCTTGACTCTTCTCACCTTGCTTCTTATCCTTACCTGCAGTCTTCTCGTCAGCTTATTCCTTCCTTGGCTTAGTACATTCCCTAGCAAAATGACCGTATTCATCACAATTGTAGCATCTCAGCTTCGTCTTGTCAAATCCCATCTTGATTTTATTCTGATCTTGCCACACATTTTTCCTGGTCTTTGACATAAATTTCTTGGCTCTGAACACTGCCATGGCCATTTTCCAGGAAACGTCTAGCATCTCAACATCTTCTGGATTGATCTGATTCAAGTCGTCAGAAATAATTTCTGATGGCACCAACTTTCCTGTAACAAGAGCTTGATAGCATGCCATAAATCCTGCACCCAATGCAAAATTTGGGTCAGTAGCAATAGTAGAAACATTTTCATGATTTCCAGATGATGAACTTGCTGGTGCAGATGCAGGTGCAACAGTGGTTGAAGTCTTTGATTATGAAGTTTTAGGCTCCTGTTCTGACATAAGTGCCTGGTTAACCTGACCGGCCATGCTCATACTGCTGATGTGATTCAAGGCTCTTTGCTTATCATCTAAAGATTTGGATCTTAGTTTTGCCACCATTTCAGCAAGAGATAATTCTCTCAAGTTCACTGTATTCTTGATGATGGATATGTTCATGTCCCAGCTCTTTGGCAAGCTATTCAGTAATTTCAGATTTTGTTCAAACACAGGAGGTTCTATTTTTTCATTGCTCATCTCTGTAATCAAAGTAATAAATCTTTGTATCTATGCCTCAAGGTTCTCTCCCATCACATGATTGAACATGTTGAATCTTTGTTTGAGAATTTCTTGACGACTAGCTTTCATGTCCTCATTTCCTTCATAAGCCTTTATCAGTGCTTCCCAGAGGTCTTTTGATGTCTGATATTTCCTGAAAGCTTGAGCAATTTCTGGAGATAGTGCCATTGTCATGATTGCATACGCCTTTTCATCTTTGGTGATTCTATCCCAGTCAGTATCATCGAATTCTCTAACTGTTTTGTCCTCTCCACCTATTCATGTTTAGGTTTGAAAGGACCTACACTTATAGATCTCCATATCCTAGAGTCGACACACTTTAGATGATTCGTGAATCTGTACTTCCAGTTCTGAAAACCATCCGGTGATAGTAATCTAGGAGGTCGAGTGGACGTACCAATTTCAGCATCCATTTTCTGATACATCATTGTTTCAGCATTTTCCATGTCGTAATCCATGATACTTGCAAAGACAGGTTTACTATCGAAATCCAATTACTGAATCGACAACCCAAAATCACAATAGAAAATCCAGTACTCGATCACAACCCTTGAATTCAATCGAGAACTATCAGCCCAATAGAAAACCTCAAACACACTCTAAAACAGCAACTCAAATACGATCGAAAAGCACTAGCACAATCGAAAACCAGTCAAATTTGATCAAGAAGCACAGTTTGCAATCGAGAACCTCCAAGCGATCAAGAACACGATCGAAAACCACTAACACAATCGAAAACCAGTGATATTCGATCAAGAAGCCCAGTATGCAATCGAGAACCTCCAAGCAATCGAGAAACACGATCGAAAACCACTAACACAATCAAAAACCTGTTAAATTCGATCAAGAAACTCTGTACGCAATCGAAAACCTCTGATCAAGAAACAATCCCGATATTTTCGACTTTCCAAAATTATTTGCTCAATCGAAAATCTCCAGATCATATCAAAAACCAGGTAACTTGTTCTTCAAATCAAGAATCTTGCCAACTCAGCAATCCATAGTTTTCCGGAAATAGATTTCAGCAGTCGAAATCCTCTAACTGATCGAAAACCAGCAACTATGATCGAGAACCACCTGTTAAAGCACGACAATCACTAAATTATTTCTGCACAAAACTAGACCACAATCGAGAACCCGTTATCTAGAATCGAAAACCTGCAATCTCAAGAAATCGATTAGTAAACACTTGACTAGATATGGTGCGAGCCACGAAACACACGTTTCTTGGCTCTGATACCAATTGTAAGCCTAGAATCCTTGAACGTTACACGATATCGTCACACTAAACCGTGCGGAATCCGGTTTAGTATGTGTCAAGTAGAAGAAAACGATGTAAAGAACAATAATCAAACAAACACCAATGAAAATACTTACTATTGATTCAAGTGATTGAATGATTACAAGCAATAGACAACCAAAATCGTAATCCTCTAACTTAGACTCCTCCAATCCGTCGATCAAAAGTCTAACCGAATCACATCAAGTGATTCGGTTTATATACATAACAAAACCCCACAAGATTAGTTTACCTAGGCCCAATCGTAAACCTTACTAAAACTCACTAACAAGCCCAAAGCTAATAACTAAACAAAATAAGTCTAATGTTCAAGCTTCAAAATATATATCCCTACATGTGAATATCATAACAATTTGGCAATTTGAATATCATTCTATAAAGTCAAGACCTATCCATTTGTAGATAGTTGGAGTTCCCTTGGGCGTTATTTTAGAATCTCTTTGTTGGATAGTCTAAGTGTATCCTGTTTTGTATGAACTAATGTACTAAAAATGCACTTACTCACTAATGTAGTCTAAGAAAATCAGTAAAACCACATGGCTGTGTAATTTGAAATTAGAGATACCAAAATTGAAACCGGGAAAATTCCATCATCAGGGTGTATACTACTATCACAAAGTTGTAGGGCATCTTTTTGCTATGAATTTTTCTTCAAAGTGCAAACTTTTAAACAATGGTGGTGGCCATAACCACTGATGCAAGTCAATTTTATAATCCCGAAAATTGAAGCAAGGTTGATTACCTATACCGTAGGTAGTATTATTATTGACAATCACGAATTTTGATTTAGTTTAAGTGAATTGATTTGGATATGTATTGCTTTCCATTGAAAAATGAGTGGTATTAACCCAAGTAACATTGATGGTGTTTGCAGCAAAAATATATTCTTTAGGAACAATAGCTTTTGACAGATTGGATGGAGGGGAAGTTGTAAACATGAAATAGAGAAAATCCTCCAATAAAGAACCCGCAGACCCCTGAATTAGAAGACTACATGCCCTTTGCATATCTTAAGAGTTCTTCAAAGATTGAAGGAATGATGTTTGGGTCCACTTCAAAAATAGTCTTTTGGTATGATTTTCATTTAATATTGGTTTGTGTAGATGATATTAATAATGTATAAATGATTCACGTGGGACAATACAATAACGTTCTTTTATCATTTACAAAAATATCATTTTGGTTATGTGTAATTATGACGTTGTACAGGGTTAGTCATTTATATGTAATGTTACTTTAAAAGGGGTTGATCTATATAAAATTGAGTTTTAAATAATTTTTATCTAAACTTATGAAGTTATCTTTCATATCATCATGGGAGTGTCCTTTCAAACTTTGAAGTGTATGAAATTTTTATTGTATATTAGACTCTTATAAGAATATTTGTATTAACAAGGAAGCCCTCATTTTATACACTTATTCAAGGACCATATGCTATATGTTAATACTATGTGTCCTAGATCTTTAGATTTGTAACACATGTAATGTAACTTCATGCTAATGTTACCTTTTCGTAAATTGAAATGGTATGACACCTTGGTTGAAAATGTCACAACGCGCGTGCAAAAAACAGATAAAAAAAGAAACTTTAAAGGTTAGATGATCCCACAATTACAACAATAAGTCAATAACTATATGTGTTTGAGGTTTTGTACGAATATGTGTTAAATCCTCCTTATTTGGGAGACAAACTTCTTTTCCGATAAATTTAAATATGGGACGAACAATGGAAAATTTATATATCCAAAAGGGTTAAAATGAAACGTTTGTGATTCTCTTTTTCACCTGCAATGTGATCCTTTGCTTCAAAGGGAGGTTTGAATTCCGAGTATATTGGCTTACCAAAGAGTACGTACCCCACATTATCTAATATTGACATAAAACACCCTTTATTTTTAAGATTCAAAAAGTTATAAAACAAACATTATCAGTTAGCCAAACCAAACAATTTTACATAGTTACATATCATATAAATATTTTACAAATGAATATAAACGAAAGAAATTAGTATTCAATCAAACCATTAGTTTCTGAGCACACAATGCGTGTCCTTATAGAGATTTAGCGGTTAGAAAAAAGTTCGTTAAAAGTTCTTTTTTAGTTGCACAAGTTTGGAGAGTTAATATAAAAAGATGAACTGTTGCGTGTTTTTAATCTCGAATGGGCGTTCTTCTTGGCATTGTGTTATCAGGACGATATAAACAAAAGACTTCTGCGTACATCTCCGTAAAAAAGTTTTCGACAATTTCACAATAAGTTGGACAGGTCAATCGAGAATAGAAATGGAGTATTTCTTGAATGTCAAGAACATGATCTACATTATTCCTATCCAAGATTTCCAATTCTTTCAACCTCTTTGTCACCAAAAACCTCATTTTCTCTCTTTCTCTTGATGAAGTGTCTTCTTGTTTTTGTTCCTTTGCTTCATCAACTTCATGGAAACCCCTCATCATTAATGGTTTCTTATACTTCAAGTTACTGGCATTCTTTTCATATGGACTTATCATAACGCGCTCTGTGGCCTCCCATTCATCAATAAATTCAGAGTACACGTTCTCCAGGCTGAAACCAGGATTACAGTTTCCGTTGTATGATGGTGTTTTTGGAAGCTTTTCATAGCCTTCTTTGAAGTAAGACTTGAACGTCTCAATGCTCTTTTTGAAGAAATGCTTTGTCCTTCGAAACATCGAATAATGGGCGTAATTGTGACGAATTAAGAAAAATGGAGGACTAATTTGGGTGAATGAGAGAAAATGTTGTATAGAATGAATGGAAAGACTGTGGATGGATGGGGTTTAAGTAGAGGGTTAGAAGTGGTTATAACTTATAAAAATATGCGATGAGGATGGGATACCTAACTATTGTTGTTTGGTCCATTTATTTTTATCATTTTCAAAGATAACCCCTTAACTTTGTGTCACAAATACTTCTTATTTGGACCATCAAATCGTTTTCAAGTTGGACAGATGGGTTCTTTTTTTTCTAAAAATTCTTATGATGTGCGATAATAATTACAAAACTTAAGTTTGAAAACAAAATCAATATATGGGTAATTATAAAGTAGATATGTATTTAGTTTGTCATATCTAACATAGACTGGTGTCCTCTTAATCAAAATAAATTATTATTATTATTATTATTATTATTATTATTATTATTATTATTTTTTTAATGTTTATTGTTTCTTTTTCTGAACAAAACAAAGAACCTAATAGGTCGAACTCTAGTAGATTTGTTATTTTTTTACATTTATATAACAACATTCACTGTGTATACAAATATACTTATATAGTTACGAAATACGTAGAAATATTGTGTATTGAGCGCACATGTAGAATTTTGTACGTGATTATAACTATAAAGATAAAACTTATAAAATACATTTAATAAATGAATATAGTTGTGATTCTTTGATATTGTTATTATAACTATAAATAAATTTTAAAAAAATGAAAAAAGGAAATATTAGGTTTTGCTTTAGAGGATGGGGAGTTGGTGTGTTTAATCTTTGAGAAGAAGATCCCTAAAGAAAACACTTGTGACGTCATAACTCTACTTGTCATGTTCTTATTTTCTACTTCAACAAAATCTTGATGTTTATATTATATATGTATGTAGTTGTATATGCTATTAAGTTATATGTAATGTGTTAAAATATAATAAAATCCTGTGATACCCAAAAAGTGTATATATAAAAATGGGATTATGATACCCAAAAATTGTATATATAAAAATGTGATTCTGATTGTTTGTTCGTTCAACTTAGCGAGTTGTAGAAATAAAATCACATAGAGGAAGTCTATATATAATAAGCTCAAAAGATTCAATTGAACCTTCGATCATATTAAAGAATTTAATATCATCACTTACAGAAACATCGTTGGCTTCAAGGTCACTGTGAGAATCAATTGAATTTGCGACCATCATCATTCGTGTTTGAAGAGTCGTCTCAATCGCCAATAGAATATGGTAAGGGATTGGGATGCAGCTTTTCAACCACACTTGATTGAGAAGTAATAACTTTAGTCCCAAATGTCAGATATAATAAATAAACCGGAGGTTTTTTATAATGTTTATACTATTGGGTATCTATTGTAATTATGTAAACCTTAACTATACTCATATAACTATATATACTAGTGATATACAAAGATAGCCTTTAAGGAGGGATTCCACATAACTGAGCCAGTCTGAGAGCGAGTGGCCATTGGATGAGTAGGTCCAGGAGCCGCATCCTCAGAAGATCGAGGAAGCAGTGGAGGAGGGAGAGTGCACCAAGAGGAAGACGTCAGAGAGGTGGAAGCAGAAAAGGAGGTGAAAGACACCCCTGAAGGCGGGGTGTTTGGATTCTTTCTTTCGTTTCTTCACCTTCGTGTGTTCGGTTTTCTTTGCTACCCAAACCTCTCTTCCAGTGCCCCACATAAGCCGTCTCCTCGTTCCACGGCTTGTGTGTATCTTGGTCCCTCTGCTGATCATCGTGGCCCTCGCTGCATAGATATTACTACCCTACAGGTTATTATCTCTCGTCATGTCACCTTTGATGTGACACATTTTTCGTATGCTCACTACCATTCTGCTTATCCCCCCTCCGACTCCTTTGTCTTTGAGTCGTCTAATGATCGGGCTTTTCCACCAAATGTGGTTTTAACTGATCCAACCCTCACCGCTGGCATTCCTCCCCATGAAGATCAGCAAGCTCCAAACACTCCGCCTTCAAGGGTGTCTTCCACCTCCTCTTCAGCTTTCGCCTCTCCGACGTATTCCGTGTTGGTGTACTCTCCCTCCTCCACCATTTCCTATTCTAAGGATGCGGCCCCTGGACCTACTCATCCTATGGTCACCCGCTCTAAGACGGGCTCACTTAAGCCACGTCGGATCCTTAACCTATCCGCGGTTTCTCATGTCTCTCCTCTTCCGAGAACCACTACTCAGGTCATGTGTGACCCAAATTGGAAGGCTGCCATGGGTTCTGAAATGTCTGCGATTCTCGCTAATGGTAGGTACTTGGGAGCTTCTTCCACGTCCTTCCAACACCAAAATTGTCGGTTGTCGTTGGCTCTATCGCCACAAATTTGATAGTCATGGCAATCTACAAAGGAATAGGTGTCATCTCGTTGCTCAAGGTTTTTCTTAACAATCGGGGCTTAATTTGGACGAGACCTTCAGTCTGGTTTTCAAACCGGCTACTATCCGTACCATTCTCTCCATTGCTATTTCTCGACACTTGCCGAAATGCCTTCCTTAATGGCGTTATGATTGAGCATGTCTACATCAAGTAACCCCCTGGCTACATTGATCAATCGTGTCCTGGTCATGTCTGTCGGCTTTGCAAAGCTCTTTATGGCCTAAAACAGGCTCCTTGCGCTTTGCTATTTACATCACCTCGCTCTGGTTTGTTAGTAGCAAATCTGATTCTTTCTTCTTTACCTTCCGACGGGGGTACTGAGGTGATTTATCTACTCTTGTACTTGGACGACATTATTCTGACGGCTTCCTCTCCGCCATTAATATCTTGAGCAATTGGTCACCTTTCTTCTGAGTTTGCGATGACTAATCTTGGTCCTCTCTCCTTCTTCCTTAGCATTGTCTCTACCCGCGATCAGACTGGTATGTTTCTCTCTAAAACTACTTTCACCAAAGGCATCCGTGCGCGTGCTGATATGCAGACTTGCAGTCCATGCAGCACCCCTGCTGACACTAAGGCCAAACTCTCGTTGAATGGTAAACCCGTTGTAGACCCCACTCTGTATCGAAGTTTAGGTGGAGCCTTTCAGTATCTGACTCTCAGTCGTCCTCACATTGCTTTTGCAGTTCATCAAGTGTGTCTTTTCATGCATGATCCTCCTAAACCGCCACTACGTCAAAATTCACCTTTGGCCACGAAAAAAACCGTGACCAAAGGTGTTTGGTCACGTTTTTTTTCCATTCCAATCGACACCAAAGGTCCCGTCACCTTATGTACCCTACGGCCATGTTACAAAAACAGTGGCTGAAGCAACCTAGAAGCGTGGCTAAAGGATACCAATATTTGTTGTTGTAATCAAACAATTCTTTCGAAAAGCTGGGCCAAAGGGTCCCAACGGCCACATGTGTTTGTTTAACGTGGCCTTTGGTATTATATGGTCACGTATATTTGTGTTTTAGCCACATATGTTATAAAAAAAACGTGGCCAAATGGGTTGCTGAAATTATAATTTTTGTCTCAATACGCGTGGCCAAAGGGTGGCAACCACCACATTAAAATATGAATAGCGTGGCCTTTGGTATTATATGGTCACGTATATTTGTCTTTTAGCCACATATGATATGAAAAAACGTGGCCAAATGGGTTGCTGAAATCATACATTTTGTCCCAATACGCGTGGCCAAAGGGTGGCAATGGCCACATTAAAATATAAAAAGCGTGACCTTTGGTATTATATGGTCACGTATATTTGTGTTTTAGCCACATATATTTGGAAAAAAATAGTGGCCAAAGGATAGTTGAAATCAGATATTTTGTCCCAATACGCGTGGCCAAAGGGTGGCAACCGCCACGTTAAAATATAAAAAGTGTGGCCTTTGGTATTATATGGTCACGTATATTTGTCTTTTAGCCACATATATTTGGAAAAAAAAAATGGCCAAAGGGTAGTTGAAATCAGATATTTTGTGCCAATACGCGTGGCCAAAGGGTGGAAACAGCCACGATAAAATATAAAAAGTGTGGCCTTTGGTATTATATGGTCACGTATATTTGTGTTTTAGCCACATATATTTGGGAAGAAGAAAAAGTAACCAAAAGGTTGTTGAAATCAGATGGGTCCTTGCTATACGCGTGGCCAATTTAAAAGCTATTACAAATTATTAATTACAAATCAAATAAAATTCAATTACAAGTCAAATACAAATGAAATACAAATAAAAAATTAAAGAAAATTACACTGCATACAAGCATTATTCTCAATCTAATTTTCAATCCGGGAGGCAACAACACTACCACGTGGTCTTCATCTTCAACTGTCCAGATTTGAGCTTAATTAGGACCATTTTTTCTTGTATTCCTTCCTATACCAAAACATATAATTGATAATTAGGTTATGGAAATTGATCATAATATATATGGCAATTTTGAAATACTTACCACCATGATAGATATGGACTGAGGAGTGCCATTTTATTGCAAGTAGTATGGGTCATCAGGTCCTACAATTTAATTGATTTTCAGATGAACATTAGATATCTAGATGAACTTAAAACATTCGGATGAACATCACATTAAGTTCCGGATCAACTTCAAAGTCAGTTGAACTTTGTTTGGTACACATCTCACCATTTGTTCCAACAATCCCTAGCTGGCCCAAGTGTTTGAGGTACCAAATAACATTTAAAATGGGACTATATGACATTACCAAACAGATTACTGTGAAACTATAGAACGGAATGAAACTTGACTGGCAAATATTTACCTTTTTCCTTTCAACCGCTTCAGACGAGGTTGATCGACCACCGATTTCACGCCCTACAGTTCAATTAATTACTTTATGTAAATGAGCAATCAAACCGATAATGAGTTTGAAAAATACTAACCGTTGTGTGTATGTCAACATGATTAGTGTTGTGGCTAGATCCAACAAAAATCTCCTTAGAATTTACCTAGAACAGTGTTTTTGAATTGGTAAAAAGTTAGAGCAGAATAATGACGCGGACCTATCATGAAAGTATTTATTCTGTTTTTTTAAGTTGTTCCAGTTTTATTCATACATATTATGTATTTACTCTATTTTTTCATATTAACATACATTTTCAATGAATCATAGCAGGGCCCCATTTAACTCATAACTTTGTTCTTACATGAAGTATATATTCTTATGTACCAGGAACTTGCATCTAGCTATTTGTGTTCTTCAGGAACAAGACTTCATCCGGATTGTGTTCTTCAGGAACAAGAGTTCATCCGGATTGTGTTCTTCATGAACAAGAGTGTATGTTATTATAAGGTACTTGAGAATAGTATGATTAAGTTGTGATGTCAAGAATTCACCTCTGTAGATGCCGGAGCATTAAGTTGGTGTGGTAACGGTGGTCCAAGTGCAGATAGATGATCTATAAGTAGATCAAGTTTTTTCTCCGATTCTTCAAACTTCAAGAAGAGGGCCTTAATTTGTTCATTTGTTGCATCCCGAAGAAGTCTCTCCTCTTTAAGTTCGAACTCAAGTTTTCCCAATTCACCATTAGTGTTGTTGGATCGATCCTTGAATTTTGTACAATTAACAGAATGTAGTTAGATGCTTTTTAACAAAGTACATAAATAGGAAAACATGCAGACCCTATTGATTCATTATCTCTTAATTAGTTCTTGATTATTAATATATCACATAAAGACCTTATTGATTAATTATTTGATATGTTATACACAAATTTAATGACATCTAAAGGGAAGAGTGGAACACATCATGTCTTCAGTGGATATAAACAAACAGTTCACCATTTCTAGCAAAGTAGCAGATGCATGACATCAACATGAACATACAAAATATGTTGGAAACATTCCTATATATGTCATCTAGGATCATTTCCTAGCTAGTAATGACCAGAGTAACATAAATTAGTTCTTAGTTATTAATATCTCACATAAAGACCCTATTGACTAATTATTTGATATGTTATACACAAATTAAAGACATCTAAAGGGAAGAGCGGAACACATCATGTCTTCAGTGGATATAAACAAACAGTTCCCCATTTCTAGTAGTGTACATAAAGAAGAAAGTAGGTTCACCAGTAACATGAATCTACAAACATGTGCATATGCTTGACCTCAACATTCCTAGCATAAAAATAACTAATTTAGCATAAAATGAATGGGTTGAAATGAATGGAGAGGATTTCTGCAAAATATACCCCTTCCTAATTAATTCTGTATGAAACGAAATTTTATCGATCTGTAACTGTAACTGTACACAAATACAGGGATCCCAAGTTAAACATGTATCAATAATAAACAAAAGAAACAATTTTATGAAAACAGATTGTAATTAATGAAACGGAATAACTTGATAATTACCGTTTTCTGGACTGATTGGTCTCCCAAATCACATCCCACTTCTGAAGAATCGCTAGCGCTGTCTGTTGAAGCTATTCGTTGTTGAAGCTCCATGGAAGATGTAAATGATATGGATGAGAAAGAAGACCTGGTTATTCGCTGGAGGCGTTTAACTAGCTAGAAATTTTCTGATAAAGTGAGAGGGAAAAGTATATATACGATGAATCGATAATAAGTAAATTTAGTTCGAAATTTTGGGTGTAGTTTGAACTAATGGTGGGAAATTCAATTTTTTTGGTGAAAATTTTTAATTAAAAGGGGGGGAATTATTTAAACTGATAATAAAACCCAAAATTAATATAAACAATATGTATATTAAACATAATTAAACCTAAAATTAAAAATAAACATAATTAATTAATTAATTAAATGTCTCCACATGGCTCTTCCGGCGGGTTCTTCTTGAAAATGAACTTTGAAAGTGCGTGAGTATCAGATCGTCTACTCAATCTAGCTAATCGGACATCGAAACGTAATTAACCGATTGATTTATTGATCAACGAAGAACAATTACAATCAGTAAACACTCAGAAATAGACTCAGAGAATACACACTCAGAAACACACACTTAACAGAACTTGCACGCTCAGAACTACTTCATTACAAAGATCAAACACATATTTATACCCAGCTGGCCGAGCTTCGGCCGAACCTCAGGTTCGGCCAGTCCGAACTTCAGGTTCGGACCTAGTTCGGCCAGACCTAGTTTGACATGATCTTGTACTTTGTTTGATACTTCACACGACGCACATATCAGGTATCAACAAACTTCATCATCCACTTCGTAAAAGTCTTCAAGTCACTCTTCTTGTGGGTTTGCAGGTTCCTCCATGAGCTTGAGCAGGAGCTTCATCCTCTTGAGGTGTTGAAATTATACGAGTACATCAATTACGGTTGACATAATTGTGATCCTTTAAGCAGATCTGGATGACGATCGGAGTTAAAAGCCCTAATTAACAAAATTATGTTTTAATATTAATTTTATTATTTTCTTTTAGATATAATAAACAAGATTTTAATAGCACGTGCCTTGTGGCCGTGATAACGCAACTACAAAAAACGGATACATTACTAAAACACAACTCAAAAATGAAAATGATAAATTACTATGCAATTCAGAACAAAAATACGAAAAGACCGTCATGTTGTGACTTTCTCATGTATAATAATTTTGTTTCAAAAAATATTAAACGACGTCCAATTAGGATGGTGAGGAGCAATTAGGAGCAATTTGGACCAACCAGACTCAGTGAGGACTAAATACTAACAATTAGCGTCATTTAGGATACTTTAGTGAAGACCAGTTATGCTCAATTAATATGGTCAATGAATACGAATTAGGGCCAGTTCAATGAGAAGGCCGATTATGCTCATAGGACCGATAAGGACGGAGCATGAAGGAAGTGACTAATGAAGATCGATGATCAAGTATGACCAATTAGGACTAATTGGGGCCAATTAGTTTGAATGAGGACCAATGATACCAATAAGGGTAAATCAGGGTTAGTGATGGTCAATTAAGACCAATTAGGTTCAATTAGGGTCAATGAGGACCCATTAGGCAATGATGGTCGAATATGCTCGATTAGGACCAATAAGGATGAATTATGACTTATTAGGGCCAGTTAGGACCGAAGAGGGCCAATTAGACAGAATAAGTATCAATATGGCTCAATTCGGGTTAATGAGGAGCAATTTGCACAAATTGGACCAATAAGGACCAATTAGTGTCAGTTAGCCTCAATAAGGACCTATTAGACTCATCGAGTACCATTTACTTTGAAGTACAACAAATTTGAGTCAATTAGGCCTAATTGACCCCAATTGATTATAATTGGTCCTAAATGAGTCTAATTGGTCGTAATTGACCGTAAGTGATCTTCATTGAACCTAACCGAGCCGAATAGACTATTTGACCTTCATTGGCCCTAATTCATCCTAACTGAGTGTTCACTAGCCCTCATTGGTACTCATTTGTCATAAATGACCATGGTTGACCTTAATTCAGTCTACTAGTCCTCATTGAGCGTAATTGGCCCTCAATCGGCCTAATAGACCTTAATTGGTCATATTTGGTCCTCATAAGGCGTCGAAATTGAGCAAAATCGACCCTCGTTAGTTATAAATGGTCTTCATCATTGACCCTAATAGATCCTCATTGACCCAAATTGACCCCAATTTACCCTAATTGGGCCTCGTGGCTTCGTTGGTCCTAATTGGTCCTACTTTATCTTCATTTGTCCTCATCGGTCTTAATCGACCAAAATTGATGTGGATTCAATTAAAATAAATTAATAATATTTTTCTGAACCAAATTAAATTATAAAAAATTTCCCCCATCCCAATTTCAACTAAATGGTCAAACTCCAATAACTTCCCCTGTTTCAATTCTTAGGGTTCATTGTGATCCAGAAGAACTGCCGTTAGTATAAAACTACATTTTCGAAAAAACAGTTACCCTCTATTTTCTCTCCAGGTTTCTAATTGGCAATTTAAACCTAAACCTTACTCTCTAATTTCTCACAAATGGCACCCAAATTGAATCAAAAGGCTGCATCAAAGGCTACTCAACTGTTCTTCGCCAAACACAATGTTGTAGCGTACTTCGAGAAGTCTGATAAGTTAAAGCTATTTGATGAAATGAACGATTTCCTCGAGAAATCCAACACTCATTTTGCTTTAACTGTGAATCCTGTAATATGCAAGCAGAGAATTGCTGAATTTTGGGACTCAGCCAAAAAATCTGTTGATAGGAACGGGGTTGGTAAAATTGACTCTAGAGTCAATGGGAATGAGATTAGTTTGACTGAAGAAATGATCCGGAAGCATATGAAGTTCAATGATGCAGGAGGTGATCCTGATTACAAGTCTAAATTGTACATGAAGATGTACGAAGCAATTGGGTATGGGGGTGACTTAACTTGTGCGACCGTCAAAAAGGGACAACTACCCTATGTTTGGCGATATCTTGCTCATACCTTTCTCCACTACCTATCTCACAAGAAAACTGCGTGGGATGAACTTGCTGCACTGCGTGGGATGAACTTGCTGCACCTCAATCATCCGCTTTTCATGGATTGGTAAATGGGCTCAACTTTAACTTTTCAAAAATGATATTTGAAGGAATGCTGGAAAATCTAAAACCTAAAAGGATCTTTTACATGTACCCCAGATTCATCCAACACATTCTCAATTGTGAATTTCCAAATCTGCAAATCTCTGATCAACATCTTGAACTAAAATCTTTTACAAGTTAAACATTTTCTAACATGCAAGTGAACAAAACTATTTTTCTTGGTAAAGACACATCACACCCTATGCCTAAGGCCAGGAATGCTCCTAAGCAAACTGCTCCTGGTGACAACATTGTTACACCAACAAGTGTTGAGCCCACACCAGACCGACCATCCTCTTCCACTGATATACAAATTCCCACCAAAAGGAAGATGATGTCCACGTCAAAAACCACATCCAAAGATACCACACGCACTCCACAATCACCCAAAAGGAAGAGGACTAGGTCTCCTTTACCTAGACCCTCCACAGGACTACCTCAGAATGAGGGTGGTATATCACCTAGGCCACATGAAGTAGATTCCCCAACCCTTATTGCAGGGAATATACTGCTGGACTTGGTTCAATCACCCAACCGACATTCTGGTGACACTACTTATGAAGTCCCACTGGACCCTGAGGACAGTGCCAACATCATTGAGACCCAATCCATGGCAACTGTTTCTGTCAGGGAACCTATTCAGGAACCTTTGATTGACAACAGGAATCCCAGGTGCCAAGAAACCATGGGTGCTGAGCATGAACAAGGTCGGCTTGTTTGCTCTTCTTTGCTTAAAGATACTGGCAACACACCAGTTGAGAGCAGCATGACACATACTGAATTGATGGTTCGATGTACAAAACTTGAAAACGAATTGGCAGCTCTCCGTGCAATTGTGAGAGCTCAAGGAGAAGAAATTGAACGGTTGAAGGCAGGACAATCTGTGAAAGCCACTGATAGGTAAGGTTGTCAACCATACGTTGAAATGAAATTCACATGTCAAACTAGATTTAATTCAAAATAGGATCTTGCACAGGGTGTCTTCCTTAGATGTTGATGAAGTTGAACAAGTTGATCCGGTTGAACAAGTTGATCCGGTTGAACAACTTCATCCGGAGGAAGAAGGCCATGTTGATCCGGTTGAACAAGTTGATCTGGTTGAACAACTTCATCCGGAGGAAGAAGGCCATGTTGATCCGGTTGAACTAGTTGATCCGGTTGAACAACTTCATCATGTGCAAGTGACTGCTGATAATCAGATTATCACAAGCGTGATGAGTGATAATGCAAACCACAAATGTGGATATAGCTCCTGAAGCTCTATCTTTCATGAGAAAAATGATGATTAGGAATACTCTTAACTGCACTTGGTTAAGGAGTGCTCCATCTCTGCCCATCATTACTTCGGAAGTTGCTCCTGAGCAATTTCCTAAGACCATTTTGGAACAAGTTGCTCCGGAAGATAGTCCCAAGGCAGTTACTCCGGAAGTTGGCACTAAGACTATTCCTGAGCAAGTTATCTCGGAAGTCAGTCCCAATGCTGCAACTTCACTTCATGAATCTCCAAAGCTTGCCGATGATGATTCTCTCAGTGAGAGAACCATCTCTGGTTTCACTGACATGGAGAATGATGATCAGAGCACAGGAGGCCAGAAAGAAGACATGGATCCTGCAACAAAGGCTCTGACTGATCAATTGGAAAAGGAGAATGCTGAGATACAAAAGAAATTTCAAGAACAAAAGGAGATGAATGTAAAGAAGCCAAGGATCAACATTATCAAGGAAATGTTTGACACTGTCTCTGATCCTCATCTCTCATCATCTCAACCCTCCACCACAGCCTCACAGCCCACTGCTCCCTCATTACCAGGTGCATTTTCTGATCTGAACAGAACTCTAGCCTCACAGCAACCCAGAAGAAACCCTCCTAGAACTAGTAGACCTGTAAAGCCTCCTAAACCTGTAACATTAAAGCCTCTTCCACCAAAGTTTAGAACATACAACTTCACACCCTTTATACCACAACCTAGAAGTGGTCATACTCTTCCATCTCCACATCCTCACCTAAACAAACCCTCAAAACCCTCATCTCCACCCAAGGCACCAGAAAAACCCCCCAACAAGAAAATGAAGTCAGTGGCTAAGAAGGGAAAAGGAAAAGTGATCAATGAGGAGGATGAATACAGAGATGTCCATGCTGAAAGGAGAAGAATCATCTCCTGGAGGTATGATGATCAAGCCAAAGTATACCTGTCTACAACCAGTTCGGATGAGGTAATAAAGTTTACAGCTGAAGAAGCTATGTACAACCTAACTGACCATGAGTTGGCTGATGTTAGACAAGTACGTGGTGATATGAAGGGTGCGTGTTCACAAGAGGACTCCTTAATGCTGAGGATAAAGATGTATTTGGATGACTTATACGGGGAAGTAGATGAAGCAACACAACGCAGCATTGACAATCCTGTTTCGATGGTTGAAGTTGATAAGGATGGAAAGTTGGTAGTCTATAGAGATGATGGGTCATTCACAACGCATAGTATAGTTCCAGATCCAGAATGGAGCCAGGCTGACAAAGACCGAATCAATTTAATAATGATAACTAACAGGCTTCATGTGGTTAAGAGAAAACAGGTGACCAATTGGGAGTATAAGAAAGAAACAGGCATGTATCACATTTTCACCAGTGAACATGGTGAGACAATTAGAAGCTTAGAAGATGCTCTAAATGGGCTTTCTGAAGCTGAGATATGAGATATTGTCAGGATTGGTGATACTGAGAGCAGAATAATGACACGGACCTTTCATGAAAGTCTCCTATTTCACAAGGCCAAATTTCGGTTACAAGCTATTGAAGAGGAGAACAAGATGGGAACCGGATGAACTTTGCTGGAAGAAGAGTTGATCCCTGTATTTGTGTACAATTGCATAAGTTGTTCCAGTTTGTATGTTAACATGATAGTTTTTACAGTTTTATTCATACACTTTATCATCTATAATAACATAGACATTTTCAATGAATCATAGCAGACCTCCATTTCACTCATAACTGTGATCTTACATGAAGTATATATTCATATGTTATGTTAATTAGTATATGTTGGCATTTTGATATATGGTGGGATGAGATGACCTATAAACAGGATAAATATTACTTCTAAATTGGAAGAAGAACAAAACTGGATGAACTACAATTCCTCAGGAAGAAAAGTTCATGAGGACTGAGAGAAGATGAACTAGATTTCTTCAGGATGAACCGGATAAACTAGAGTTCTAAAGTTCTTCAGGATGGTTAACCATTTTTCTTCTATTATAATAACATACACATTTTCAATGAATCATAGCAGACTCCATTTTACTCATAACTATGATCTTACATGAAGTATATATTCATATGTTATGTTAGTATATGTTGGCATTTTGATATATGGTGGGATGATATGACCTATAAACAGGATAAATTTTACTTCTAAATTGGAAGAAGAACAAAACCGGATGAACTACAATTCCTCAGGAAGAAGAGTTCATGAGGATTGAGAGAAGATGAACTAAATTTCTTCAGGATGAACCGGATAAACTAGAGTTCTAAAGTTCTTTAGGATGGTTAACCAGTTTTCTTCTATTATAATAACTCATAACTGTGATCTTACATGAAGTATATATTCATATGTTATGTTAGTATATGTTGACATTTTGATATGGTGGGATGAGATGATTTATAAAATAAAAATCACATCAGTTCACAATAAAATTTATTTGCAACAATCAAATTTAGAATAAAATCAACTTTAATGATTGAGATAAATTCTATCTATATAATCAATGGGGTTAACCAAAACAAAACATGAGGAAGAGTTAACAAAAACTTTAATATATATATATATATATATATATATATATATATATATATAGATCTTTATACAAAGATTTTCATCAGATCCTATACAAAAATCTATCTAATAGCTAAGACCTAGCATCCGACATATAGTCTTCATCATCTCCATCGAGGTAGATGGATATGACCTCCTCGTCCATGACGTGCAGGGCCAAGGCCCTAACATCCCTCAGATCATCAGTGAATGGAACCACTGCAAAATCCAGAGACAACCCTGGGATCCTCAGGTAGGGGTCGAAATCGTTCAAGTCATAACCTAGGTCAGGCACCATTTGACCTAGGTCATCGAACGAGAAGGAGTTAATGTCCACCTCGTCGAAGTAGCGAACCCTCCCATCGATGTATTATATCTGACCATTGAGGCTCGGAAAATACCCTAGGTGACAGATCACCAAAGTAAACAGACTAAAATCTTCTTCCCCTGTTCAAGAAAAATAACCAAATTAGAGACGCGAATTCCACATTAAAGCATTTGAATTTCAGTCATTTAGATGACTACTCACCGTATTCGGGGCTATCTTCCGCATTCAGAGGACGCAAATGCCACATTTTCAGAGAGTGGCATGATAAACCAAAAAACAGAGAGCTGAGAGAGCTAACGGCGTATATGGTGATGATCGACAATTAATTAATTAATGATATGATTTATATCCGAAACTCGAGGTGGTATATAAAGATTTGACCTCTAGTAATGATGTATATCCGCCGTCGCCACAGATAATTAACTAATTAAAATTGGCTACTATTTAGTCACGGTTAATATATGTGGCCATATGTAATAGATTTTTATCACTCACAACCTACTATTTAGTCACACAACCTAATAATAGTGACCATATGTACTAGTTTTTAGCCACATAACTAAGTAAAAAGCGTGACCATTGCATAATATATAATTAATAGTTTTGTTTTTTTTTAATTTACTAAGTAATAAAATCTACTCTTCCGTCACACAACATTATTTAAACGTGGCCATACATTCCTTTTTGGTCACACGAATTAAAAATCATAAAAATTCCGTGGCCATTTGGTGCATTTCGCCACTCTTTATTAAGCGTGACAAATAAGGGCCACATGTTTTTGTAAAACAGTGACTAAAGCCACTGCACCTGATTGTTGTTGTCACATAAACAAAAAAATACGTGGCTAAAAGGGTCCAAAGGCTATATATTTGGCCACGGGTACAAAATATGTGTGGCTAAAACTAGTATTTCTTACCTTTGGCCACGTTTTTTAGAAAACAGTGGCTATGCGTTAAAAAAAACCGTGGCCAAAGCCACTTTTTGACGTAGTGCGTAATTCCATGTCCTAAAACGCATCATGCATTATTTACAAGGCACTCTCTCCTTGGGACTTCACTTCCCCCCTCTTCTATTGATTATTTGGACGACTTAGGCCGGGGGGGGGGGGGTGGGTCCTGAAACTCGTCGCTCGATATTTGGCTTCTATGTCTTTCGGGGTGATAATCTTATCTCTTGGTCCTCTAAACATGAGCATGCCGTATGAAGGTCAAGTGCTGAAGCTGAATATCGTGGTGTTTCCAATGTAGTTGAAGAAGCCGCGTGGATTCATAACCTCCTTCTTGAGTTACATTGTCCCGTGTCTCAGGCTACCATTGTGTTTTGTGATATTATCACTTCTGTTTATTTAGCATCTAACCCGGTAAAGCACCAACACACCAAACTTGTGGACTTAGATATACACTTTGTAAGGGAACGTGTTGCCACTGGTCAAGTATGCGTGTTACATGTTCCCTCAGATCACCTGTTTGCAGATATATTTACCCAAAGCTCTTTATGGATTTTCGTGACAGTCTGAACATTCGAAGGCCCTCTGCTCAGACTGTGAGGGTTATCTTAGATAGAATAAATAAGCCGGAGGTTATTTTATAATGTTTTATAGTTTGGGGTCTTTATAGTAATTATGTAAACCCTAACTATACACATGTAACTATATATACTAGTGATATACAAAGATAGCCTTCAAGGAGGGATTCCACATAACTGAGCCAGTCTGAGAGCGAGTGGCCATAGGATGAGTAGGTCCAGGAGCCGCATCCTCAGAAGAGGAAGTAGTGGAGGAGGGAGAGTGCACCACACGGAAGACATCGGAGAGGTGGAAGTAGAAGAGGAGGTGAAAGACACCCCTGAAGGCGGGGTGTTTGGATTCTTTTTTCGTTTCTTCACCTTCGTGTGTTCGGTTTTCTTTGCTACCCAAACCTCTCTTCCAGTAATCCGCATAAGATGTCCCCTCGTTCCACAGCCTGTGTGTATCTTGGTTCCTCTATTGATCATCGTGGCTCTCGCTGCATAGATCTTACTACCCAACGAGTTATTATCTCTCGTCATGTTACCTTTGATGTGACACATTTTTCGTATGCTCACTACCATTCTACTCATCCCCCCTCCGACTACTTTGTCTTTGATTCGTCTGATGATAAGGCTTTTCCACCACATGTGTTTTTAACTGATCCAACCCTGACCGCTGGCACTCCTCCCCATGAAGATCAGCAAGCTCCAAACACTCCGCCTTCAGGGGTGTCTTCCACCTCCTCTTCAGCTTTTGCCTCTCTGCCGTCTTCCGTGTCGGTGCACTCCCCCTCCTCCACCACTTCTTATTCTAAGGATGTGGCTCTTGGACCTACTCATCCTATGGTCACCTGCTTTCAGACTGGCTCGCTTAAGCCACGTCATATCCTTAAGCTATCAACGGTTTATGATGTTTCTCCTCTTCTAAGAACAACTATGTTACCCAAATTGGAAGGCTGCTATGGGTTCTGAAATGTCTGCCATCCTCGCTAATGGTACTTGGGAGCTTGTACCACGTCCTTCCAACGCCGACATTGTCGGTTGTCATTGGCTCTATCGCCACAAATTTGATAGTAATGGCAATCTACTAAGGTATAAGTGTCGTCTCGTTACTCAAGGGGTTTCTCAACAACCAGGGCTTGATTTTGACGAGATATTCAGTTTGGTTGTCAAACCGGCTACTATCCGTACCATTCTCTCCATTGCTATTTCTAGACACTGGCCGAAATTCCTTCCTTAATGGCAATATGACTGAGCTTGTCTACATGAACCAACCCCCTGGCTACATTGAATAATCATGTCCGGGTCATGTTTGTCGGCTTCGCAAAGCTCTTTAAGGACTAAAAAAAGGACCTTGAGTCTGGTATCAACGCTTTGCTATTTACATCATCTCGCTCGGGTTTGTTAGTAGCAAATCTGATTTGTTCTTCTTTACCTTCCGACAAGGGTACTGAGGTGATTTATCTACTCTTGTACTTGGACGACATTATTCTGACGACTTCCTCTCCGCCATTAATATCTTAAGCCATTGGTCGCCTTTCTTCTGCGTTTGCAATGACTAATATTTGTCCTCTCTCCTTCCTCTTTGTCATTGCCTCTACCTTGGATCAGTCTGGTCTGTTTCTCTCTCAAACTGCTTTCGCCAAGGACATCCGTTTGCATGCTGATATGCAGACTTGCAATCCGTACAGCACCCCTGCTGAGACTAAGGCCAAACTCTCGTTGCATGGTAAACCCGTTGTAACCCCACTCTATATCAGAGTTTAGGTGGTGCCCTTCAGTATCTGACTCTCACTCGTCCTCAAATTGCTTTTGCGATTCATCAAGTGTGTATTTTCATGCATGATCCTAGTGATCCGTACTTCCATGCCCTAAAACGCGTTATGCGTTATTTACAGAGCACTCTCTCTTTAGGACTTCATTTCTGTCCCTATTCAATTGATTGTTTGGTTGCTTACACCGATGCCGACTTAGAGGGGGGGGGGGGTCCTGACACTCGTCGCTCGACATTTGGCTTCTATGTCTTTCTGGGTGATAATCTTGTCTCTTGGTCCTCTAAACATGAGCATGCCGTATCAAGGTCAAGTGCTGAAGCTGAATATCATGGTGTTGCCAATACAGTTTCCGAAGCCGCATGGATTCCTAACCTCCTTCTTTAGTTACATTGTCAGGTGTCTCAGGCTAGCTTTGTGTTTTGTGATATTGTCACTGCCGTTTATTTAGCATCTAACCTGGCAAAGCACCAACGCACCAAACAAGAGGACTTAGATATACACTTTATAAGGGAACGTGTTGCCATTGGTTAAGTACGCGTGTTACATGTTCCCTTAGATCAGAAGTTTGCAAATAAATATTTACCGAAAGCTGTTTATGGATACAATAAATAAACCGGAGGTTTTTTATAATGTTTATACTATTGGGTATCTATTGTAATTATGTAAACCTTAACTATACTCATATAACTATATATACTAGTGATATACAAAGATAGCCTTCAAGGAGGAATTCCACATAACTGAGCCAGTCTGAGAGCGAGTGGACATAGGATGAGTAGGTCCAGGAGGCGGATCCTCAGAAGAGGAAGCGGTGGAGGAGGGAGAGTGTACCGACACGGAAGACGTCGTAGATGTGGAAGTAGAAGATGAGGTGGAAGATACCCTGAAGGCGGGGTGTTTGGATTCTTTCTTTCGTTTCTTCACCTTCATGTGTTCGGTTTTCTTTGCTACCCAAACCTCTCTTCCAGTGCCCCGCATAAATTGTCCATTCGTTCCCCGGATAGCTTGTGTGTATCTTGGTCCTTCTGCTGATCATCGTCGCTCTCGCTACATAGATCTTACTACCCAACGGGTTATTATCTCTCGTCATGTCACCTTTTATGAGACACAATTTCTGTATGCTCACTAATATTATGCTCATCCCCCCTCCGACTACTCTATCTTTGAGTCGTCTGATGATCAGGCTTTTCCACCACATGAGGTTTCAACAGATCCAACCCTCACCGCTGGCACTCCTCCCCAGGAGGACCGGCAAGCTCCAAATACTCCGCCTTCATGGGTGTCTTCCACATCCTCTTCTGCTTTCGCCTCTCCGACATCTTCTGTGTCGGTACAGTCTTCCTCCTCCACCGCTTCCTCTTCTAAGGATGCGGCTCCTGGACCTATTCATCCTATGGTCACCCGGTATCAAACTGGCTCACTTAAGCCACGTCAGATCCTTAACCTATCAGCGGTTTCTATTGTCTCTCCTCTTCTGAGAACCACTACTCAGGCCATGTGTGACCCAAATTAGAAGGCTGCCATGGGTTCTACAATGTCTGTTATCCTCACTAATGGTACTTGGGAGCTTATTTCACGTCCTTCCAACGCCAACAATGTCGCTTGTCGTGGCTCTATAGCCAAAATTGATAGTCATGGCTGTTGGGTTTTACAGTGGATATCCGGTTGCCCGTTAAAATTTATTACCGATAAAATTAACGGGTTAATTAATCAAAATTAATTGCGCAACGAAAAATAGTTTTACAACACGAATTAGTAAAACTGTAGACGGGATCTGATCACCGTGTACGCGTAATATAAAAAATTAAATAATTGAATATCTAAGCGAGTTAGATATACCTTAACGGAGTCCGAACAACCATTCGAGACACAGGGGTTCGACGAACTGGTGCTAGGGTAAACGGTAACGCCCGACTCGAACCGGCAAGTCAAGTTTTCAATCGACTGTTAAGACGGGGCCTCAGGCATCATGGGCGCGTTCATCTAATGAACCAGCGTTGGTCGCGGTAACGAAACCATACCAGGAATCATGGCATTCCAATCAAAGGGTTCTGCCGTGCATGACGACGAAACCGATGTTACTTCGATTTCGTCCGACACGCGTGGAGGCGGAAGAGCAAGTGGCACAACGGCGGCGACATAAAGTGGCACCGGCCACTTGGAACTTTCACCGAATTGGATAGTGCCAGGACACGAGGGCTCAAACATGGGCCTCGGTGGCGCAGGTAATGCGAGAACCACCTCACGGTGGTCCTCGCCGAATAGGTCGGTGATGGTGGCGGCGACCCGCTCCTCGGCGGCGACGGCTCTAGCGGTGGCGGCTGTAGTCTCGAGTTTCATCGCGGCGGCAATAAGATGAGGATCTGGTTTCACCATTGTGTTAGTTGGAAAAAGCGACGAAGGTGGTGGTGGCGCTTGCGCCGAAATCGAGAGAGGAGAGGGGAGGCGAAGCAAGGGGAGAGGGGAGTAGAAGGATTTTTTTTTTGAGATTCGGGTTCTCCTCCCCTAATCTCTCCTTTTAATCATCCTCGTCGGGCTTTTTAGTGAACTTAAGCCCAAAACGCGGACCGTCACTTTAACCCATCTATATTGCTAGTCCGTTAAATCAGTAATGACTAGACATTATCCCGTCGATCTTTCTCGTAAACAATTTTACGATTAAACTTTGTTTCATTACAATTAATTAAATAAATAACTATTATTTATTAATTTTAACCGTTTAATTTAATTAATTAACAAGTAATTAATTATTTAGTTCGTTAACTCCAGTATAACTCTTCCGGGTCAAAACCGGGTCGGTTACATTAAATGTCGGGTCTAGACATCTAATATCCAACAATCTCCCACTTGGACTGACCCCGACACTTTAGCGTTGTAGTCAGAGGCACTCTAGCTATGCATGGCTACACCAACCAGTTTCAACACTTTAAGTCGACAACCAAAATATATCTGATTGTAAACCAAGCATATAGAGGACTTATGTTAATCATTGTCATATGTTCCTTTCCGTTTTAGACATAGATGAATAACGAGACATGGACTCTCATGTATTAGATTCATCGATTATAATCTCGTTCTCCAATCCAAAATGTACCAAACAAACACACAATAAGTTTGGGTGAGGCCTCACACTTCACACTTGGAATCAACGAGGGCGCCTTTATGTCTATCTATTGCCGAAGCAATAGTACGAAATACTGTCTTGAGGCATACAACTCCCACTGAACTTAAGATCCATTCCCAAAAGTAGTCCTATTGTTGGTAGTTACGCGATAACGTTAGACTACAATCAAAGAACAGTCTGCAGTAAACGCGAGTTCCAGTATACGTCTCAGGTCTAGAGCATACCATTAATCAAGCAAGCAAAGCTTTCATGATTGCATTGCTTGATGCGAGTTACGTCCAACGTCATTCTCTAATGAGGTCTGTGATTTTGAACGTTAAACCCTTTTAAGGTTCAAAAATCAGAATAGTCATAATTTAGATTCTTCCCATGTCTCTAACCGACTACGGACATTTAGAACAATATCGACAATTGTTCATGGATGATTAAACGTATTAACATCGAACACAGTTATGAAATTCCATATTGCATTTACTGATGGAAAATGAATAGTAAAGATAATTGTTTATATGTTCATACACCCAAATACTAAATCAAAACATTTCTTTAGTTAATCTAAGCCTTATCGCTTCTCTGTGAGGATCATGAGTCTCGTGAGTCATGGGGCTTTGTAAAGGGATCAACTAACTTTTGATATGTGTCTACTTTGCATATCTTTATTTCATTTCTATCAACTACTTCTCTTATTTAGTGAAATTTCCTCAAAATGTGTTTGGCCTTCTTATGAGACCTTGGCTCTATGGATTGAGCAATAGTGCCTGTGTTATTGCACATCATCTCGATTGGTTGCTTGACGCTTGGAACCACATCGAGATAGGTGATGAACTTCTTCATCCATACTACTTCCTTGGTAGCTTATGAGGCGGCTATTTATTCAGATCCAGTAGTGGAATCAGCCACTACTAGCTGTTTGGAATTACACCACGAAACAACACTTCCATTGAGGGTGAATACGTATCCGGACTGCGAGCGAGATTCATCTCGGTCAGTCTGAAAACTAGCATCGGTGTAACACTTTACATCGAGCTCATCATTTCCTCCATATACCAAAAACATCTCACTAGTGTTTCTTAGGTATTTTAGGATGTTCTTAACAGCAGTCCAGTGAGCTAGACCAGGACTCTATTGGTATCGACTTGTCAGGCTTAACGCTAACGAGACATCCGGTCGAGTGCAGAGCATGGCATACATAATTGAGCCAAGAGCAGAAGCAAATGGGATCGAAGCCATTTGGTTGATCTCCTTCTCCGTTTGAGGAGATTGAGATTTGTTCAAGACAACACCCTTTTTCATAGGGACGACTCCTTTCTTGGAGTTGTTCATGTTGAACCGTGCTATAATCTTGTCAATATATGTACTTTGACTGACACTCGTCGCTTGACATTTGGCTTCTATGTCTTTCTGGGTGATAATCTTGTCTCTTGGTCCTCTAAACATGAGCATGCCATATCAAGGTCAAGTGCTGAAGTTGAATATCGTGGTGTTGCCAATGTAGTTGGCGAAGCCGTGTGGATTCATAAACTCCTTCTTGAGTTACATTGTCCCGTGTCTCAGGCTACCATTGTGTTTTGTGATATTGTCACTACCGTTTATTTAGCATCTAACCTGGTAAGGCACCAACGCACCAAACATGTGGACTTAGATATACACTTTGTAAGGGAACGTGTTGTCATTGGTCAAGCATGTGTGTTACATGTTCCCTCAGATCAGCAGCTTGCAGATGTATTTACCGAAAGCTGTTTATGGATTTTCATGGTTGTCTGAACGTTTGAAGGCCCTCCGCTTAGAATGCGGGGGGTATTTTAGATAGAATAAATAAGTCAGAGGTTATTATATAATGTTTTATAGTCTAGGGTCTTTATTGTAATTATGTAAACCCTAACTATACTCATATAACTATATATACTGGTGATATACAAAGATAACCCTCAAGGAGGGATTCGATATAATTGTTTCACCTAACTCAATTGAGTAAAAAAAATATGAGAATCCCTCCATTGGAGAAGTATCGAGTCTTATAGATCCAAGATGCAAAAATCTACTTCATAAAACGTTGCATTTGACGTTTATTTTCAAGTAGGACTTTAATGTTATCTAGTATATCAAGGAGTAGTGCTTCATTAGCCATTGGTGCCAATGAATCAATGAAAGCAACAATGTTGTGAACCAGTAATGACGGAGTGAAGATCAAAACCAAATTAGAAGTAGCCAGTATGATTAGTTATTGATTCTCAAGAAATTACAATGAATTAGTAGTAGCAAGTAAGAAGGAGATGCGAATTCAAAAGTTACAAACTAAGAGATGGGAGAGAAGATTATGCCCAAGTCGAATACACTCTATTATCTTGTGCTTAAGTTGGTGGATCATTTGTTTTTAGGTTGGATTGTCCATTTGGACTTTAAGGGCCCGACCATTCCTAAGATAATTAAGTTTTTAGTCTTGGAGGATTCAACACACATTTAGATATCCTATATTATAGTTAAACTTCTTAGTACTACTGACCCATTTAGTTTGCGAGATTTCATGTAATTTTAATAGAACTATAATCTGAGTACCATTTCATAATATGTTCAGTTCAAGGAATTTGAATTTCATTCTTAATGTGTCTTGCTAAAAGTCTAGGGGTGAGCAAAAAACTGAATAAACTAAACCGAAACTGAGAAAAATCCATATAACCAAACAAACAAAAAAAAAAAACACGAACATAACTAAAAACCGATGGCTTGGTTATGTATTTCTAAAAAAAAAAATCTTATGGTAAAGTTTTGGTTTTTTGTGAAGAAAAACCTAGAAAAAAACGAAGTGAACCATGAAATATAAAGATGGTAATAATATCTAATTGTTTTACAATATGACTTATTTTTTGTACTTAAATGTTTATGGATATATCTTTTTACATATAGTAAATTATAAGAAAATAATAAAAGCTATAACCAATATAATTAATAATCAATTAATCAATTTTAGGTCTTTTTTTTCATCCCAAAAGTTTCATGCCCAAATGAAAAAGCCGGAAAATCCAAACTAAACCAAACTCATTATATAAACCTAAACCGAATGGGTTTCACAATACTCGAAAAACTAAATTTCGATTAAGGATCAGTATAAGCCAGAAACCCATCCAAACCTACTCATGTACACCCCTAGTTAAGACAAGGAGTCAAAATTTAATTTAATCTATCGAAATCCTTCTTTAAACAGATTTCACGTTTCTTTTAAATTGTGTAGGATATTAATAAAAGGATTTGGAATTGGAACACCACATATCGACTATGCCACCATTTTTCGCTGCACGTCATTATCTACCAAAAACAACGTGCACCGCCGTCCGTCATAGCCAGATCGATAAGTATCTTTGCCCTACCAGACACGATGTTTATCACTGTGATCAGATGTCCGGTAGAATGCTACCCCGCCCCGTCGTAATAATTGAATGTAGATTTCTGTGTGAACGTTTCAACACTTGAATGAGTTGAAAATTTCCTTTGGATGAGTTAAAACATTGTGTTTTACTAGAAGAGTAAACCAAAACATTACAATTCAATCGAAGGATTAGTTCCGATTGAACACTTCTGGATCGATAGTTTTGATCGGACGTTACTTCCATCGGGAGTTTTACTTTCAATTGGATAACTTTTGAACGGAAGTCTTCACTTTTGATCAGAATTATCGACCAAAAGTTTTCTCTAAATCTTTCTGTCGAGCCTTGTATGTTATTTATGTATGTATGATGTGATGTATGTTGAATGTGAAGTTGAGGAATGTATGCTTATATGTGTGAATGAATGTATGAAGGAACGAATTGGCCAATAAAAAACAAGAGGTCTAGCTATATATGTCTGCGATGAAAGAAGTCCCGAATGTCTTCTGACATTGGCACGAAGGAACGAAATCATAAATCTCTTCGGATATAGGGCACGAAGGAAGAAGTCCCAAATTAATGTCCTCAGACATATAGCAATAATGATCTTTCGTTGTGATCATGCAAAAACCTTATTAACATAGGTAGACTAGGGTAAGTTAGGCATCATATGCATGAGGAGCATGTGGTCAATGTTGTGCGTTTCGTATGATTATTTAAACTAATTTAACTGAAAAATTAAACTTGATTTGGCTGTTAGAAAATAAATGTCAACAATAATGAAACACCTGAATTGCAAATAATAAATAAAAGTTTGATCACAATTAAGATTCAGGTTTAGAAGCTAGATTAACTACCAATTGGAAGACTACAAAGACATAATCACATTTAATTTTAAGCACACAAAGGGTAATATCAACACTCAAATCCGATCATGTTGAGAGGATGAGATTATTCAACCACCGAGAACACGAGCTGTAATACTATTAATCTATTACATCCTATTCATAACGAAACAACATCATGTTATAAAACATCTGACTTTGACGCTCTTTGAAACTTGAAACAAATGCATAAAACATCGATAGACAAGCGAGATATGTCAAAGGTAAGAATGTAGTTGAGTAAACTTAGATAGTGTTTGGTATGCAAGAATGCAATTGGGAAAAAAATGCTTCATTATGCTTGAATGAAAAGATGACATGTTTGGTATCACAAAAGAAAGGAATGAACGATCACATAAGGAATGTGATTCCTTTATTTCTTAGGATTTTCATTACTTAGGGGATGTGTGTTTTTTTCATCCTTCAAGGAATGAAATGAAGAAAAAAAAACGGTTTAATTTTTTCTTAAAAGTTTTAAGAAAACTTTAAAATAAAAAATATAAAATTAAAGAAAAAACAAAAAAATAAAAAAGAACGAGAAATAAAAATATAAAAATAAAATTTAAATTTAAATTTAAATGCAAAAAGTTTAAAAAACAAAGAAAACGAAAAGATTAAAGAAGATAGTAATATAATAAAATAATAAATACAATAAAGGGAGTGAAAAAAAATACTAAATAAAAAATAAAAAATGGATATAGTCATTCCAAAAATAAATATCTGTAAAATTGTATTTTATTACTTCGTTTTAGTACTTACTGAATAACATTGAAAGACGATTTGATTGCAAATTGAATGATTACTTTGATTGATACAACCCCTGTACATAGATACACAATTTACATAAAAAGACAACAAGAATAAACTAATTACACAAAAGTACATGGACTATAGAGATATGTTAACATCCCCCTTCAAGCGAGACGGTGGTGGACCAAGACAAAGCATTCTTTGAAAGTGTTCAAATTGAGGATGAGGAAGGTTTTTAATGAAGATGTTAGACACTTAAAGCTGGTTGGAATGAACTTTGTGTGTAATTTCCCTGTTGAAACAAGTTCACAAATAAAGTGGTAATCAAGTTCGATGTGTTTTACCTCTAATGAGAAATGTAATTTTGTGTAAGGAATAAGGCACTCTTATTGTGGCAAAGGATTATAGGACGTGAATATGGGAGAGCATTAAGCTTTTGACGAAGGTAAGTTATCCAAATGTTCTCAACAGCCGTGTTTGCCATGGCACGATACTCAGATTCAAAACTTGAACAAGCAACGGTTGGTTGCTTTTTCGCACTCCATGACACTAAATTTCCACCCAAAAACATTGAATACCCACCCGTATGTGGATAATCATGCCTCAATACATCGAGCTCAGTTAGAAACTGAGTAGCCCAAAAAGTGAAGTTTTAGTGGGTTTAGAGAACGTAAGTCCAAATGTTAGTGTGCCCTTTATATACCAGCGAATACTTTTGACTTCTTGAAAAGTGGATAATGGTGGGAGACTGCAAGAACTGACTTGTAAGTACCTGGTTGGATCTTACTACCGGTTATATTGATAATTCAAGACGACACAAAGTAAATAAATCTTTGTTTATTGAATCACAAGAAGAAACAATGACACAGAAGCTTTACAAAGGTTTCACACTCAAACATACACACATAGTGGAGACAGAATGACAGAAGTTCTAAACTACACATAAGACTCACTATTTATAGTGTTGATTGTCCGACAGACCAACTGAGCGACGAATCGTTGGTTCATTGCTCACGAACCCTTGGTTCGTGGCTCGGTTAGTTGACAATAACACTCAACGTTTTGCCCTAACTGATATAACACACGAGGCACCCTAAGCTACACAGATTATGCTCTAACAGACTCCACCTTAACGTGTGGTGTATCTGTATCAAACATAACATCATCAACTTAATCTTCATGATGTATCAGTTGGCATGGATGGATCAGTCTTGAATTATCTGTTAATCTTCAAGATCCACTTTGTTGAAGATATGACAATCTCCCCTTTCACCATGCTAGAGTCTTGCCAATATAACATGCAACTTTAAAAGACAAAAGTGCAGTTTTCTATTTTCGTTTTACCAAGACTAAGTTAATCTTTGGGCAAAAATCTCCTTTGGAGAACCAATATATATTGATTTTGAAAACATTCCGTATCATGTGTCGATTGATCGAAAACAAACAAGAAACAAAATCTTTTTTATTTTTACATAGTTTACATCAAAACTCATTGAAAATCTTTTTGATTTTTCTAAACTTATGTTAAAACACACCAAAAATCTTTTTGAGTTTTCTAAAATAAAATGAAAATGTAAATGCAATACAGAATCAAACACTAATTTTGATATTTTGCAAAAAAGATCAAAACTTGGGATCATATTGAACATAACGTCCTGAACTACATTTCAATTTCAACTAATTCAACACACAAGCTATGTTGATTGCTGGTATAATTTGTCCATCTTAAACTCGTACAAAATTATACTCATAACATCTGGATATGTTAAGATATTGATTAATTTGCTTTGACCAGTGTACCCCACACTATCACACATATTTAGATATGTTTCACATATTTTTCATGTGATTTCACTTGTGAATAACACATAGTGGTTGTATTCTTGATATAGTCAACTGTGTTCCATGCAAAAAGAAATAAAAATGTTAAATCGTCTACCTTAAGGTCAATCTTTCGATACGCAAATAAGGCCTCGGATTTAACAAAATAAAAAAATAAAACAAATTAAAATTGTATAATTCAACAACAATCAGACTTGGTCTTGCGGACACGCAGAGAAGGTCCCGACGAATTATAAAAAACACCATTAAAAATAAAGCAGAACCTCAAATGAACAACTATCAGGTCGATACTCACTTTGTAGGATCGAAACACTTAACACCTAATTAAGTTACAAGATTTACTTGCAAGATTAACCTTGCGGAATTAAGTTAACCTTCACTTTACTTAAACAATTAACACTTGTGAATAATGGTTGTTTGCATGAATATAGTAACACACGAAGTAAAATATACTCGACACTATTTGCATTAACTCAACAATATTACACAGTGATTTGGCATCCAAACATGCGTACAAATGTTGAAGACGAGCTATGCTATATATAGTGCTAAGGGAAATCAATGATAGCCATTGGTTTCCATACGATCATCTAGACCGTTGATTACAAAAGTCAAACTATACTACCAAGAGAATAATCTTCGACAGATGGGATGTTGAGCGTGTGATCAGCAACAATCTACTTTGGGATAGCGGCTTTGATAGATAAGGAAGCAACAAGGAAGCTTTTGCAGGGATTTGATGACTGAAAAGACTACACAGGAAAAGTCCGGTTGAACTCATTATCTGATGAATAATCGAGTTCACCCGGAATATTCACTACTGGACAAAAATGTTTCTTCCGGTTGAATAGTCTTCTCCGCTTGAACTCAATTCTGCTTGAACTCTGTTTAGCCGGAACTGGCTACAAAATTGACTTCAACCGGAACATTAAAGTGTGATATTCCTTACAATCTCCCCCTAAGCTGATGCTGTCAAATTATTCTCCATCATCAAAGCTATCTTCAAAATATTGACTTGTACAAAAATTTTCTTCTCTCTGACCTACTTGTCTAAGGTCCTGATGCTTGCATCCAAATCTTGAGATAACTCTTTCATGCTCTTTTTGGTCAACTTCACAAATTTAAGGGCTTCCAAGTCTCTTTCATTCCATTGGTCTTGAACAAGAGATGGAGTCAGGAGTTGTGAATGTGCCATCAGCCCTGTGAACATAGAATAGCTTCTCCTCTTCTTCCCATATGACAAATTTGATCTCACTGACAAGTTCTTATTCTTTATTGTTAGTATCTCCTTGAGATTTATAAAGCAACCCACACTCAAGAACTGTAGGTTCTATGCAAATTCTCAACAGATGCTCGGCTCTAGTTGGGCTCAGAATTTCTCTTAGCTTTACATAAATGTCTGTCATCTGATAGGAAGAAAGCATTCTAGTGACTCTGTGAGCATTAACCACTTTGGTTGTCCCATCTTTGATCTGAAAAGTTGAAGTCAAAGGTGGCTTCATCGACTGTCCAGCCTGTGATCCTATTCTTTGGTCTAAAAGGATCTTTTCTCTTTGGTTTCCTTTCCTTCTTCCTTTATCATGTGCATCAGTCTCCTCTTTCTCTTCTTCTTCTCCACATCAGAATTATCTTCTGATTCTTGACCAGCAGGGGCATTCCCTTTTGATGAGGGAGAGGAGGGACCAGGTGGTGAATCAACAGGTTTGGTTGAAGGTGTAGGAGCAGTGGTTTCATCAGATGAAGGTTCTCTTGTGGTAAGAGGAGGTTGAGATTTAGGCTTTTGTGGACGTGGTTTCATGGCTTCTGGTGCAGGGATAGTAGGAGGTGAAGGTGGGAATAATATCAGACATGTCCAGCTTAGGAGTGGGTTTCTTGTGAAAAGGAGTGATTGGGGTAAATTTATCAGTTTTGTATTTACGATTTGAGAGCTTTTTGGCAACCTTCTTAGAAATGGTGGGAGGTTTGAATGGAACCAAGGCAAGGGATTGGGATGATGATGAAAGGCCTGTAGGGTTAGGGTTTGGCTCATATATGAAAGAAGGTGGATGTAGTATATCTGAAAAGTCATCAAATTCTGGTTTAACCAATACATCAGTTGCCATACCTGAGATTATCTTTGAAGGCAGGGCCAACGCCAGATTTGGATTGACAGCAAAATCATCTCCTTTGAGCTTCTGATAGATAGAATCAATCAAGCGGCACAACATTTTTACCTTCATATGAAACACTTATTCTTCTGATTTCCAATTTCTGACAATCAGAACCCTTTTTACCTTCTTCAACAGCTCATAATTTTCATCATTTTTCACTAATTTCATGGGCATCCTTGAGGCTAAGTCAAGCAATCTTAATTTGCTTCTCACTCTCACCCATTCCTTCCAAGTTGTATTCTTTCAACCTCCATTCCATGGATCTTCTCTTGGTTTCCTCAAACAAACTTTCAACAACCCAATTTTGAGAAAATAAGTCCAACTCTTCTTGATATTCTCTGGCTAACCTTTCATTTTCAGCCTCTATTCTAGCATCTTCCACAAGTTTGTTAAGAGCTTCAGCTTCTTCAGTAGGAACAACCTGATGAATTATTAGAGCAGTGTCAGTTTGAACTGGCTCTTCCACTTGAATTGACTCTTCAGCTTGCACACTCCTCATAGCTACCAGAGTTTGAGCAACATCTACATTCTCATCTCTTGGCTGATTTTCTGGTTGAACTTCCGGATGAAAAATGAATTGATGAGTTCCTGTAGAGACCCAGATTTTAAAGGCTTTTGCATTAGATTAGTTTGTTTTGTCTTTGGGTTGGTTCTAATACTTTTGTTATTCTATAATTGTAAATGGGCTAGTGATAGTGGGATTATGGGTTAAAGGTGTTGGAAAAAGGGTGTCCTGACCCGACAAACTAACGAACCCGACCCGATATTGACCCGTAAGAGTTACACCCGGGTCAATGGACCATAAATCTAATTACCCGTGATTAGTATTAAAACGAACAATTGATTAATTAAATATATAATTAATTATTTATTTAGTTAAACGACAAAACATTTTTGGCCAAAACGCTCATGTTTTTATTAAACGAATTGATCAGTTGTTACTAGATTAACAGACTGATCAGTATGATGGACTGGATAGGATCGCGACCGGGCCCAGTCCGTATGCCCCGGTCTGTGATTTTAATAATAAAATAGGGAGGAGAGTGGATTGCTCGACAAGCCACAAGATCACAACCCTAATTCTCCCTCTCTCTCCTCCCTTGCCGTCGCGATCCCCAAGCCGGCTCCAAGCTGCCGCCGATCGACCTCCACCACCACCACCGATCATCGCCTCTTCCGATGGATCCCCGTTTAGCCAGCGTGTGTTCAAGATTGGAGAAAGAAGCCGAACGAGTCCGAGACGCCGCCGGAAGCCAAGCCGCAGCCGCTTGGGCCGTCGGTTACCATATCGCCGCCACCGCCACCATATTGCCGCCACCGCCTTCGGCCTGTGACGAGATCGTCGTGGGGACGATCCCTGTTGCGATCCCGGTTGATCATGTTTTGTCGTCACCGCCACCGCCTTCGGCAAGTAGGTTAAGGAGAAGAAAATTTTTGGGTACAAGTCAATTTTGAAGATGAACTTTGACTTAGAGGAATAATTTGACAGCATCAGCTTAGGGGGAGATTGTAAGGAACTTCAAGTTCTGAAGAATTCCGGCTGAACTTCAGTTTTGTCAATTCCGGTTGAAGTTGAAGCGGAACTACCACTTCAAGCGGAACAACAAGTTCAAGCGGAAAGAAGCAGTTTTGTCACTTAGTGAATATTCCGGGTGAACTCGATTATCCATCAGATAATGAGTTCAACCTGACTTTTCCTGAGATGTCTTTTCAGCAGTCCCATCCTGCAAAAGCTTCTTGTATGCTTCTATATCTGCTCAAGCCGCTCTCCTAAAGTTAGATTGTTTCTGTCAACACGCAAGTCATTTCAAATGTCGAAGTTTATTCTTTTGGTAGCTTAGATTTGACTTTGTAATGTACGATCTAGATTAGATCGCATGAGATCAATGGCTGTGATTGATCTCATCTGCACTATACATAGCTTGTTACCTCTTAGTTTACACAGCGTGGTCATCACTTGTAATAGTGTAGCTTTGAGTTAATGCAAATAGTGCCGAGTATTTGATACTTTGTTGTTACTACTATTCTGCAAATCAAGCATTTACATTATACAAGAATTCGACTTTGTTTAAGTTAAGTGAAATATAACTTTAATTCCGCAGGGTTATATTTGCAAGTAAAGGGCTTTGTTTAAGTTTAACTTTGACTTATAACGATCCTAAAAGCAAAGTACACACAGATCAAAACTTAGCTGATCCCTTCACTAAGCCAATGACTCAAGAGACTTATATACGCCACAGAGAAGCGATAGGGCTTAGTTAAAGACATGTTTTGATATAGTATTTGGATGTATGAACATTAACAATTATCTATATTATTCTTATTCCATCTGTTTTATGCAATAATGAATTACATAACTGTGTTCAATATTAATACGATTAATCCTTGAACAACAAGCCATTGTTCTAAATGTCCGTAGGCGATTAGTTTAGTGGGAGCTATACTATGGTAAGACTGTTGTGACTACTTGAACCTTAAAACGGTTTAACGTTCAAACTCACAGACCTCATTACTGAATGACGTTGGACGTAACTCACATCAGGCAACGCAAACATGGAAGTCTTGCTTGCTTGGTTAATGCATGCTCTAATGTGTCCTTCGACCTGAGACGCACATTCAAACTCTTGTCTACTAAGGAACATTCCTTGATTGTAGCCTAATGTTGTCGCGTAATTGCCAACCAAAACGGTTATTTTTGGGAATGGCTCTGAAGTTTAGTGGGAGCTGGATGCCTCAATAAGGGATTATGTACTCTTGTTTCGGCAACAGTTAGACATGATGTAGCCCTCGTTGATTCCAAGTGATAAGTGTGAGGCCTCACCCAAACTTACTATGTGTTTGTTGGATCACTTCGAATTGTATCGAGAACGATAATCGATGAATCATATATGAGAGTCCATGTCTCATAATTCATCAATGTCTTATATAGAAAGGAACATATGATAATGAATGCACAAGGCATTAATCTGCTTGATTTACAATCAGATATACTTTGGCTGATGACTTAAAGTGTCGATATTGGTTGGTGTAGTCATGCATAGCTAGAGCGCCTCTGACTACGCTCGTTTAAACGGCCGCGTTCAGTCCAAGTGGGAGACTGTTGGAAAAAGGGTGTCCTGACCCGACAAACTAACGAACCCGACCCGATATTGACCCGTAAGACTTACACCCGGGTTAACGGACCATAAATCTAATTACCCGTTGATTAGAATTAAAACAAACAATTGATTAATTAAATAAATAATTGTTTATTTAATTAGTTAAATGACAACGTTTTCGGCCAAAACGCTCGTGTTTTGATTAAAGGGATAGATCAGTTGTTATTAGATTAACAGACTGATCAGTATGGTGGACTGGATAGGATCGCGATTGGGCCCAGTCCGTATGCCCTGGTCTGCGATTTTAATAATAAAATAGGGAGGAGAGTGGATTGCTCGACAAGCCCCGTCCTCTTGTTGTGGCCCATGTTGTTGTATCCGCCGGTCATCACCACCACCGTATCACCGCCACCGCTTTCGATCGGTGACGAGATCGTCGTGGGGACGATTCCTGTTGCGATCCCGGTTGGTTATGTTTTGTCGTCACCTCCGCCCGTGGCAAGTCTGCCACCACCGCCGCTGCCGCCACCCATGGCCGCCGCCACCGTAGATGATATGACCCACCGGTTCGAGTCAGATATCTCAGTTCGTACTAGCGACAGTCCGTTGTATCCGAGTGTCTCGAGCGGTTGCTCGAATCCTGCCAGGGTATATCTAACTTGCTTAGTTATTTAACTTATTTATTTGTTTTAAATAAATTATTTTTATGTGTTTGTTGCGATCGGTGACTGATCCTGTTTACGGTTGATGTGTCGGATTTGAACAAGAAAAACGGTCAAGTTAAAAATGGTAAATACTGACTTACCAAACCACACACTAGGGCAAGCGTACCCGTCGTACGCAATATAGTACCAATAAATACAGAGTATCAATCCACGGACGCGTAATCAGACTCCCGATAATGTATCATAACTAATATTTAACCGATGTAATTGTAATGATTTAAGAAAAGTAAAGAAACGGATAAACAAGTATCTGAAATAACTAAGGAGTCAAAGCAACGGGATCTAAGGTGAAATTCAGATGAGAAAAAGGGTACTACCTGGTAAGGAATCCTCTGGGCCTAAAATTGACTTCTAAACTTACTAATCCATGCGACACTCCCCTCAAAAGACAATTACCAGGATAACCAAGACTATAGACACATCCTCGCTATCTATGCAATCCTGAAATGAATTCCGGGCAGCTAACTTGATGGTTGAAGCTAAAGAGTCAACCCGCTTAGGTCAAAGCAAATCAGACTCACACGAAACACAAGCCACTCGAGAGGTCTCTCAATATGGATCCTATAACGTGATAGAAATCTAAATTGGGGTCAATGGAACCTAGGCAATTCCTAACACGTACAAGCGGGTCAAAACCTTAAGTTCTCAAGTATTCTAACCTACCGACAATGTCAAACAGCCACCTAGTGTGCTAAACAAATTGGTCAATTCAATTCAACACAAATACCATGCAAGATCAGCCTCAAATCATAATTGCAAGATCATGTAGAAGGTCTCCTATCATGTATTTGAACAAAGACTAATAAAAGTCAAAGCAAACAATGATCAAATCACTAATTAGGTTGAAGTTCTTCAATCCTACGCAATCTAACCACATCAAGCAATCACAACAGAGGATAAACATGCTAATATGATCATTTCACAAGAAAAACGGCCTCCCCCTTTTATAAGGGTTTATGAGGGTTTTTTAGTATCTGGTCGACGATGAGGACCGCGCGCAGTGTGTGAAGATGACCCATGCGGTCCTCATGCCTATTTGACAGATTCATGAGGACCTCGAGAAGATTTCTGAAAAGAACCCATGCGGTCCTCATGGATGCAAAATCAGCAAAAATGATAGAAAAATTCCTATCTTTCAAATCTGATCACCACCAAGCCTCCTCTTCCATGTTTCCAACCAAAATCAACAAATGACCCGATCAAAACCTGTTTTTCATAAATTTCACAATTAAGCACCAAAGTCCAATAAAACATAATCAAAACTTGGTTAAAAATGTGGGAATCCGATAATATAAATATATCCAAAATGCAACGCATCAACGGTTCGTATTCGCGATGTTTTAAAATCATTTCCGCTGCTAAATTAGTTATGAATTAATTTAATTAAATGTAATCGGTTTTAATAAAATTAAAATCGGTAACCCGGATACCCCCTGTAAATCCCAACGAAAGGGGGGCCGACCGGTTTTATTTAATGATAGGGGCCGGTTTCGATTTTCCTTAGGGTTAGGAGATTAGCTTGTTTTCCAAGCATGTCATCTCCTATATAAAGAACCCTCATTATACTAGAATAGGTTGTTGACTGTGGGTGTTCAAGACCGTAACCTAGGGTTTATGGCTTGGTGTTTTTGCAACCAGTTGGTAGTGATCAATCAAGTGTTCTTCCTTTTCATCGGTTTGTGTTTGCATTCATATTTTTTATTCTTAATCTTTATTTATTTGTTTCTTATCGTTCTTGAATCACTAGTAATACCGGATTCCGCACGGTATTATGAGGTTTTCATATCGCGTGAGGGTTGATTTGATCCTTGTAATTGGTATCAGAGCTAAGAAAATTTGTTTTGAGGCTCTCGCGATATCGGATTCAAGGTATTATTGAACTAACGGTTTGAGGTTTTGTGTGTTTTCAATTGTTTTGTTCGAAAAAAGGAAGATACGATGAGTTTTTGCAGGTTCGAACTGATCAGGAGGTCAACAAATGAAGAACCAAGCTGTTTGATCGAAACAGTGGCATAGTCCCTTGTTTTCGGTCGAATGATACAGCTTTTCGATCTAGTCGTCGGCTTTTCGATTGACTTTTCGATCAATCCTCGCCAGCTTTTCGACCGACCTGCAGCTTCTCGATCGAGAAGTACTTTACGGTTCGCCAAGTGCTCAGCCTAGCCGAAACTCTGCCCGATCGGAAAGTATACTTTCATCAGTCTGCATTTTCGAGTCACCCCTTTTCAATCACTGAAGGCTTTTCGATCTACTCTGTGGCTAGTCCCAGGTTTTCAATTCGATTAAAAGGTATACTTTTCGGCTCGTCATTGCTCTTTGTTTAAGCCGTTACTCTGCCCGATCGAAAAGTCAGTTTTTCGAACTAAGTAGACTTTCGATCAAGCCACCCCCTTTCGATCGGAAAACCCCTTTTCAATCGTAAACCCCTTTTTCGAACGAATACCCACTTTTCGATCAAAAACCTACTTTCCGACCGAAAACCCGTTTTTGTTATCTTTTGTAATGGCATACGATATGTCTGGCGTGTCTAGTGCAACACTTGAGATGGATGCCAAGATTGGCACTAATGCTAGACCTCCTCGTTTGATGTTCGGTAAGGACTTTATGAGCTGGAAGTACCACTTCGAGAACTATGTGAAATACAATGATGCAAAAATTATGAGATCAATTGAAGTGGTGACTTTGTTCCAAAGACTACTCCGGCAGCTGGTGAGCAGGCATCATCCAAAGAAAAGTCTGACTGGATAGAGACGGACTGGGAAAGAGTTGAAAGAGACAGAAAGGCACTGGCTGCCTTAACTATGGCCTTGTCTCCTGAAGTGGCAGAGGCATTCAAAGAATACAAATCAGCTAACACACTCTGGGATGCCCTCATTGCTGCTTATGAGGGTAATGCTGACATGAAGGAGTCCCGACGGGAAAATCTCAGGGAACAGTTTAATGAGTTCAGCTATGTGCCTGGTGAGAACATAGAGACCCAATTATAGAGGTTCATCAAGATAGTGACTGCAATAAAAGATGCGGAGGTCACTTACACTCAGGTTGAAGCCAACAAGAAGCTGGTGAACTCACTGCCACCGAACTGGGATAGCACCATTGAGTTGATTGAGATGACAGTGAATATGGCAACTTCACCATTCAATGAACTGATGTCAACAATTAGATCCTACAGAAGAGAGCCAGGAAGCTTGGAAGTGGAGCTGTGGTGAATCAAGTTAATTAAGCAATAATATCACAACCAAGCTCTTGTCCCAGCATTGCAATCCCTAATCAGGTAGCCTTTGTGTCTCAGGCACCAGAAGCCAGCTCATCCAGCTCACCTAACTTGATCACTTTAGACACTAATAATCTAACCAAAGATTCTAGTTTTGCTCTTAGATATTATGAGTTGCTCTCAGGAATTAATGGCAGGCTTCTTGTTGCTGACTGATTTGACACCAGATGATGTGAATCAAGTTAACCCTGAGGACTGGGAGCACATGGATATCTCCTACCAAATGGGGATGTCAGCCTTACGTGCAAAATAGTTTATGGCGAAAACTGGCAAGAAAGACTGGAATGGAGGAAAAGGGGTCAAGCTTACCTTCAATAAGGCAAACCTTAGGTGCTTTAACTGCAATGAGTATGGCCACTATGCTAGAGAATGCACAAAGCCTAAGGTGGAAATAGATAGTAAAGCAGCAGAAGAGAGGATGGAAGGGAAGAAGACGGATGTTGTGAACAATGACAGGGCACTGGTAGTTCAACATACACCTGGATATGATTGGACTACGTATATAGAAGATTTGAGCATGAGCCTTGCACATGTGGCTTTACTTGCTAACGAAGGAGCCGAAAGAGAAGCACCAGAACTTGATCATCATGCTTTCATGGCTAACATTCTACCAGGTTCGGAAGCAAGCTCTAGAAACAATGAGGTATGCTTAAACCCTAAGTGTCATGCAACTATTAAAGAATGGGAATGTAAGTTCACAAATGAAACTTTAAATTGTGAATCTACTGCTAGAGACGTTAGGGAATATAAAGATAAGACTAGAGTATTTAGAGAGAAACTTAAGGCTATCTAGTTAGACGTTAGGAGCCTAGAAAATCAGCTGAGTGATAAGATTCAAAGCTCGCTGCTACGCCCATGGCAGCCAGGCCACCACTTACCAAAGATCCAGATGGTCAACCAGTCAGCGAGCACATATACCATTCAATGATTGGGTCACTTATGTACCTGACAACCAGTAGACCAGACCTCATGTTTGCAGTGTGCCAATGTGCACGATATCAGGCTAACCCTAAACTTTCTCATCCAACTTCTGTCAAAAGAATCTTTAAATATCTCAAGGGAAGGCCTAGGCTTGGTCTCTGGTACCCTAAAGATTCTGGATTTAATTTATATGCTTTTACTGACAGTGATTATGGAAGATGTGAGTTTGACAGGAAATCTACATCTGCTGGAGCACAGTTCTTGGGAGACAGATTGGTGGATTGGCAAAGCAAGAAGTAGCACATGGTGTCACATCCACAGCTGAAGCAGAATACGTGGCTACATCTGCATGTTGTTCACAGGTGGTATGGCTATAGAACCATTCGGGAGATTATGGTTTGAATTTCTTTGACACTCCCATATATTGTGATAATTCTGTTGCTTTGCAAATTGTTAAAAATCCTGTGCAGCATTCAAAAACTAAGCACATAGATACCAAAGTGCACTTCATTCGGGATTGCTTCGATCGCAAGCTCATTCACTTAGAACAGGTGCAATCGGACGAAAATGTGGCAGACATGTATACAAAACCCCTCAATAGTGCCAACTTTGAAATGTGCGTCAAAGGCCTTAGAATGATATCCTTTGAAGAGTAATCTGACAACTACTATCTGTAATTTATTATAAAAAAAATTAGAAAATTAAAAAAAACTACAAAAATAGTCTTTATTTTCCGTGTGTGTGTGTTTTTGAAAAAATCTAAAAGCAAAGGGAAGGAACAAAATATACATCAGAGAATGTTTCCCTTAAAATTTGTGTGCTTTTAAATTTTTTACTAGCTTTGTTTGACCAGGTTGGGAAGTGATATAAATTTCCAGGTTTTTGTTGACTGACATGCGTAAGGCAAATGTGAAAAGCATTGATTCACGATCGAAATGCTTGGTAGGCTCTGCTGTCGTTCAATCAAAAGGTATGTTTTGTCACAACACCTGAAGATTGTTGATACATGGTCTTCATCGTTATGTGAAGTATCGAATACAAGACGAAGACATGCAAGATTAGGTCTGGCCGAACCTTGGCCGAACCTGGAGTTCGGACAGGTCCGAACAGGTCCGAACCTAAGGTTCGGACCAACGAGATTCAATGTGTATAAATAGTCGTCTTGTAATAGAATTGAGAAGCTTCTTGGTCATATATTCTCTGTGTACTCTGTGGTCATCTCAGTGTTTAATACAAGTCAATTGTATTTACTCTTTTTATTCTAGCTCATATAACATAGATTTCATAACGATTTAGTAGACGATCCACACACTCAAGCAATTTCAAGTGGTATCAGAGCCTTTGGTTTATTCTACTGGTCGGAAATCTCTGTTTTTCGTTGGTTTGACTCAAAATTCTCGAGTGTGCTTCACGTCAAAAATTCATTCCTAATTTGTTTCTATCGAGTTTGCTTGAATTCCTATAGAAAATTCCAGTAAAAAACGTTGAAAATCGAGAAAATGGTGTCGAGTGAGCTTGGTCTCATCTGAGGTTCGGACAACTTCGGAGTAACCGCTCCGAACTCAAGGTTTGGATGAAGTTCGGTCGATATTCTGTTTTGGTGAGAGTTCAGAAAGAGTTCGGTCCGAGTTCGGACAGAGTTCGGTCACCTTTCGACACAAGTTCGGTCCAGGTTTTATTTGATTGTCCGAAGGTCCGGTTCGGACAGAGTTCGGCGAGTTTAAGTTCGGACGAGGTTCGGAGTGAACAGTAACCAATTTTCAAAATGTCCGATTTTAAGCGTTCACGGCTATCCAGAATTCGATTCAAGCAACAATGCAAACTATGATGAATTATGATAATGAAATCGGAACAAGTCAGAAAGTTCCCAAATTGCTCAAGTTGGAAGTTATCATAGTTGGGTCAGACGATTTGAAGCTTACGTTGATACAAATGATATTGATATGTGGTTATCTTTTACTAAACAATATGTTTATCCAAAGGATGAAACTGGTGAACCTATTCTTCAAAGAAAAATGTCATCTGAATAAAAGAAAGCATAGCAAGCTGAAAAGAAAGCTTATGGTACTTTAACAATGGCTTTGCCTAAAGAGTTACTTCATCAACTTTCTGGTAACTACACATCGAATAGTCTATGGGATGCTTTGGAAAAAACGATGTGAAGGCAATGACCAATACAAAAAAAGTCACCAAAAAGTTTTGAAGAAAGAATTTGATAGCTTCAAGCATTATCAAAATGAAACGATTCCCAATCTGATTGCAAGATTTGATCATTTGATGAGTGAAATTCGGTTGGTGAATCTTACTAAAGAAGAAGATGATATGAAAGAAAATATTTTGGAAGCTTTTCCTGAAAAATGGGAGAATTATGTGATGATGATTACTAACGACAAGGATTTTTCAGGATTTTCTTTCAATGATTTGATTCAAAGAATTCAAGCTCGAGATATGGAGTTCATGGTGAACAAATCACTTCCTGCACAAATTCAAAATCCTACGTGTATCATGGTGAGAATGATTCTACTCTGGATGCTGGGAAATCTAATATTCTTAGTTCTCCACCCCTTACAACATCCCTTACAACATTTCTGGCAGGTAAATCTGAAACTCCTACTTATTCTGCTGGTTATATTTTGTCGATTCCTAGTTCTTCAACTCAAAATGCATTGTCTGCTCAAACTCTCGATGATTATAATGCTTTGATGTCTGCATTAGTATCTTCATATTTTGGTGTTATCACTGGTGCTGTGTGTAATGCTGAATTGGGAAATGAAGATTACGATCAAATTGATTATGATCATTTGGAGGAAATGGATCTGAATTGGCATTATGCTATGTGGTTCGACGAACGAAGAAATTTTTCAATAGAACTGGTAAGAAGAGATTGAATCAGGAAGGTAAGATTGGTTTGGACAAATCGAATGTGAAATGTTATAAGTGTTCCGTCTATGGTCACTTTGCTCGAGAATGTCCAAGTTCAGCATATAATAAATTGAAAACTGGTCAACAGGCACATTTAGTTTTTCATCCATCAACTGAAGCTGATAAGGTTGAGAAGAAATCTGTTAATTTTGCTAATAATCTGACAGAAACATTCTGGCATCCAGATGAATTTGCCTGGAATGCAGATTCGACAACTAAAAAGAATCATGCTCCATTTAGCATTGCATTGACTGCTCGTCATTATGATGATGACAGCTTGTTGACTCATTCTGATTCTTATTCAAGTGAATCCTTGGTACAAGAAAGTTTACCAAAAGTTGCTGATAGTTTAAAGGTTGGAGAATCTAAATGTCTTACACGTGTAAAATTACACAAGGAGATTAACTGGTTTGAACAGTGTTCTAAAACATCAACTAAAGAAATTGTTGTGCTCAAGAAGGAGTTGGAAGATTTTCAAAAGAAGTATTATGAGTTGGTTCATGTTCATGAAAATACTTTGAAGGAAAAGGCTCAATTGGCTGAGGAATGTGAGAAAGTCAAAGCTGAAGCTTTAGACGCAGCTCAAGATTTTGAGAATTTATTTGAAAAAAGTTATCCAGTTCAGCAAAAGTATGAGGAAGCTACTGCTCTTATTGCTAAAACTGATTTTACTGTTGAGAAGCTACAAAACAAAATTTCTATGCTTCAAGATTAGAATACTCTTTATCGTGACAAGAATGAGGTGTTGACTAAAGATGTTGAGATTTATAAGAAAAAGAGAGAAAGTGTTCTTGAAGAGTTATTTACTGAATGTGAGATTAGAAAACTGCAAGCTTATGAATATGATGATCTCAATGCAAAGTTTATCAAGTCACAAAAGGAGGTGTTTGAAACTCAACAGAAGATTAATGATTTGCAGTTTGAGATTTTGGAGTTAAAGCGGCAAGTTAAGAATTGTAATTTGTCACCAACATTGCTAAATTTCTTATACAAGTAGGATAAGAGTGAGCAGAATTCAAAGAAAGATGGTGTTCATTTGGTACCACAGCCAGTAGATTTAATTGAAGTTACTTCTGCTCAGATTGATCCAAAAGATGAATTGCATGATTATTCCAAGTTTGCCACTCCACCCAAGAAGAACAAGTCTAAGTCTAAGAAAAAAGAAAAGTTTTTGGGTGAAGCTCCAAAATTTATATCAAAGTCTGTTTTGTTGGAAAACGAAAATGTGTTTGATAAGGTTGCTTTGAGTTCTTCATCTGTAACCGAAGAAGAAAAAGTTTTGATTGAAACGAACAAGCTGAAGGATATCAAAGCCAAATTCACTAGTGAAGCTAAGGCAAGAGAAACTTCGGTTTATTCTTCAACTTCTTCAAAGAATCAAGGACTCAAACACAAAGGTTTGGGTAACGAAGTGAAGGAAGAACCGGTTCCAATTAAGAAACCAATGAAGGCTGCGAAGGTTCCTAAAGTAAAAGTTGTAAAGAAATCACCGTCTCAGAAGGAATCTTCTTATTATTCTGGAAGGTCATCATCTTCACGGAGTCCATCTCCTAGGTATGACTCTTCTGATGATTTCTTTGATAATTTTGATTGATCTGAGCATTCATCTGGTTTTCAAAATTCAAAACAATTTTCAAATGTTTTTAGAGAAAGACTTTGTTATGTATGTCGTCAACCGGGACATTTAGCTGCTGATTGTCCGACGACTGCATATATTCACAAAACTACAAAATATATGGATAACAAAGGTCAAATTTTTTATAAACCATGGTCTCCAAATATTAAATCAACTCGTAAATCGTCTTGGTCTAAATCAAGTACGTCGGTTGAATCTGATTCAGGTTCTGATAAAAAATTGAACATTTTACAAATTTGGAAACCGAAAGTTGTTTCCACGGCCAACAAAGACTATTTGGAAGACACCGGGCGACCCGGCGCTCTTGAATCGGGCCGGTCCCCAAGCAACTAATGTATTATTTGGTGTCAAACAGGTATTTCAGGAAGACCTTTCGGTGATTGGGAAATTGTTGATTGTGAAATATTTGTGCTAACTTAAACTGAATTTTAAAATCAAATTTTGTTTTCAAAATGCTAAACTGAACGTATTCGTGTTGGTTGATAAATTTCTTGTTTTTGTTTTACCTCCGTCTAATTCTGAGGGGGAGTTTGTTTTTGCAAAAATCCAAAAATAGTGTGTTATTTTTCAAATCGTAAAAATAAAAATCTATAAATAGAGTTGTCATTTTAGGGGGAGAAATTTGGAAAAGACAAAAACATTGAAAAATGCAAAAAGTCAAGAACATTGAAAAATGAGAAATTGTATCCGACATGTTTGGGAGATGATGGTACATTGGCTGACAGTGTCTGACTCATGGATAAAATAGATGAGAAAGCCATAAGATCATTTGATCGATGTGTTAGGTAGGCTCGTCAAATCAGAAAGTATTCAAATGTGATATACACTAAATCTGATGCTTGATCTAGTGGACAACATCTTGATGCATATCTAATGATATATCAAGAAAAAGATATGTGAAAAATAAAATGAGAAGTCACTGTGTATACATTTGTTCATTTTGCAAAGATTTAAACTTGTTTGATTTTCTTTATTTTGTCAAACGATCGGACTTTCTCTGCGTGTCCACAAGACCGACCTGATCGTTGTTCGTTTGACGTTCTGCTTTATTTTCTTTGATGTTTCGTATAACTCATCGGACTTTCTCTGCGTGTACGGGAGTACCGACCTGATTGTTGTTGAGTTATACAACTTCAACTTGTTTTATTTTCTTATTTGTTAAATCCGAGGCCTTATCTGCGTATCGAAAGATCGACCTTAAGGTAGACGATTTAACATTCTTATTTCTTTTCGCATGGAACACAGTTAACTATATCATGGTTACAATCATTATGTGATTAAAATCATATCTAAGTATGTCTGAGAGTGTGGGGTACACTGGTCAATGCAAAACTAATAAATACCTTAACATATCCAGATGTTATGAGTATGATTGTGCCAGAGTTTAAAAGTTGGACAAATTATATCTGTAATTGGAATGGCTTATGTGCAATAATAATCGAAATTGAAATGTAGTTTAACATGTTATGTTCAATATGATTCCAAGTCGTGATCTTTCTCGCAAAAGACAAAAATAGTGTCTGATTCTGTTATGCATTTACATTTCTTATCAGAAAGTACCAAAAAGATTTTAGGTGTGTTTTGATATAAAGTTTTTAAAAAGCCAAAAAGATTTTGTTTCTGATTTGTTTTCGATTGGTCAACACGACATTCAAAATTAATTTCCAAAATCAAAATATCTTGGAGTCTCGAAGAGACGTTTTGCGCCAAGATTATTTATGTTGGTAGGTTTCTAAGTGGAAGAGAACATTACAACTTCAAGTCTTCTAAAGATTTTTGATAAAGAGATTACACACGATGCAATATCAAGTATTCAAGATTAAACTCATCGTCAAGATTGAGGAAGAGTTTGATTGATGATATAAGATACAAGTTTTAATAGAGGAGATGATACTACACATGTCGAGGGGGAGTTTGTTGATACATGGTCTTGATCATCATGTGAAGTATCGAATACAAGACGAAGATATGCAAGATTAGGTCTGGCCGAACCTTGGCCAAACCTGGAGTTCGGACAGGTCCGAACAGGTCCGAACCTGTGGATCGAACCAGCGAGATTCAATGTGTATAAATAGTCGTCTTGTAATAGAATTGAGAAGCTTCTTGGTCACATATTCTCTGTGTACTCTGTGGTCATCTCAGTGGTTAATACAAGTCAATTGTATTTATTCTTTGTGTTCTAGCTCGTATAACATAGATTTCACAACGATTTAATAGACGATCCACACGCTTAAGAAATTTCAAGAAGATAAAGTATGATGCTTGATAAGGAACACACACTTAGGTTAGTACAATCTCTATTTGACTTTGTACTAGGGATCCTGAGATACACGCTTGATTTTGAGTTCTTTGATGTCATGCTCAAAAATCTCATCTCCTCTACTTTGCGAGAGCAATGACCTAAGGATATTGTACGTGAGTCAGGCCTCCTCTGTTTTGTGGTCGCAGAGACCTGGAGCCTCCCTGATCCATGTACATCTAAGATCACATTGTATAGTACCATAAACCTAAAAGATGCCTTAGAGCACAACTAAAAGAGACCCTTAAGAGTCCAAAACCCTCAGCCTTTGTCACTGATGAGAGCATTACTAAAATATTTCAAAAATTCAGTTGACATGTATATTATCCCAAAAATCTTCGTGATCTATTCTTTCTTTTCTCAACCCATTGTGGAGAATGATGTTAGGCTTAAGGAAATGTGTCGTGAAAAAATGTGGTAGGGAAAACAGGTTTACTTGATAGAATGTACAAAAATATTGTTGGATGTAGGTGTCCAGACCCGACTAAATCAAGAATCCAGCCCGGTCAAGACCCGTAAGAGTTACACCGAATGCAATGGGTTTTAAAGTCCGCTTACCTGACTAACCGGCAAATTCGTAGAAGGAATAATTATCTATTTATTAACTGGTTTAAAAAATATATTAATTAATTAATTCTAATTAATCATTATGATTTATTTGGCGACAGGGACGTTAAATATTATTTACGTCTTAGACGGCAAATTAACAAATCAGTTGTATGTCTGATATTTGTTAAATCTCGGCAAACGACAAAAGATTTAATACGTTAAGTAGTTAGTCGCGAAAATTAAAAGGTTTGATCAGGGACTGTTTTAAGACGAGGGACTAATCAGAAACTTAATCAGATACTTATATCTGATTAGGGAGGCGAAAACCCTAATTCTCTACTTGAGAATTTTCGACCTCCCTCCCTTCTCTCTCGCATCCGACGCCGGCCGTCACTAGGCTGTCGCCACCCGTTTTCCGGCAATCCTTTTGCTTCGCTCGCGAAACCCTAATCTTTTGATCATCGTTTCCTATCGTGGTTTCTTCTCACAGACGAACCAGCGCAAAAGAAGCCGAACCCCGCCGACGTGCCACCTCCGCCGAGACGAACCGTCGCTGCACCTGTCGTCCGCCGCACCTCCACCGCCTGTCGCTGCCGCCAATCGCCGAGCCGCCGTCGCTGAACGCTGCTGCCGCTCCGCCGTCTGTCGCCCTCGCCGCCGCCACTCCATCCGGCCGCACCCTCGCCATCGCGGGTTGATCTGCCGACGCCCGCGATCGCGAACTGCCGTTACACGACTTGTTCGTTCGTCATACGCGAAACCCTAATCGCGCCATATCTGACGTGCAAGATTCTCCCAGTGCTTGATTCGCCGCATAGTAAATCTTGCAAGTTGCGAGGATTGTCAGATTTGCCTGTCGAGTCAAACCTGCGAAACCCTAGCATCACTCGTTAACTTCCGGTGTCTCAACCGTTTGTTTGAATGACCGTTGTATATCTAAACTCAATGTTAGTTTAGATTAATTTAATTTATTTATTTGTATACATCGCATTTTGGTTTAACGCAATTGGTGTTTGTGCATTTTGGTGATTGTCGAATCCTATTGTCTTAGGTTTACGTTAATAAACTGGTAATCGGGTCTTGTAAATTAAATTGTTTTTATTTAACCTAAATAATTAATTAGATCGAATATTTTTGTCGTTACCGGGGACCCGAATACCACTGTCATAACCCAACAGTGGTATCAGAGGCTTGATCACCACACACAAACCCTAACCGGACGATTTTAAACCGGTGCATTTCACGAACTGGGGTTCTAAACCCGAAAGTCGCGAAATAAATTGAATCGCTGCTTAGATATGTTTAGTCGATTTAGATCCATTAAAGATAATTTGATTCAATAAAATTGATTGAATTATATTTTGCACATATTCGACCCGATCCTGTTTTTGGTTTGTCATGAATGTCGTTGTGGTTTGGCCCATTAGGCCCATTTGTTTGTTTTGGATTGGCCCACTTTGATTGGGTTCAAAGTTGTATTTAATTTCTAAATAGATTAGGTTTTATTTTAATTGCTCACCTTCGCCTGGACGAACGAGACGAGCTAGATGCAACAACCTTGTTTGGAGATTACCCCTTCTAGGGATTTTCGTAAATGGCAAGGACCCGAAACAAGACCAAGATTCCTCATGACACGCAGGAGCTTGTTGGAGCAAGTGGGAGCGAGTAAATCGATCAGGGAGTTTTTCTACCTTATGGTTGGTTTACTTTTACGTCTCTCGACTTTCCTCGATATTGTCATAGGCTCTGACAATATCGAAAACTCTGTGTGGCCTAATATGTGCATGTGTGTTTGCTTGTCTTTTTGGTTGTTTGTCTTAATTCTGATTAACGCACTAACTAAAATCCAAAGTTAGTTTTCCCTGTATAAAACTAATTTTTCGATCAATTAAATAACAAGTCCTAATTTTAATTACTACTTCATAAAATTTGATAACCTATTTAATTCGACATTAAATTCGGATTTTTCAATAAATGAATTGAACTTAGTAAATAATTGGTTACCGCCTCGCGACACGCAGATCATTAATACTTAGGATATTTAAATGGCCGTCCCAAGTGAGATAAGGTTTATAATTTCATCAAAACGCTATTTATTAAAATTTGACTTAATAATCCTATCTGGTAAGCTTAAAACCGGTAGTCTATGTCATCCTAAGTCAAGTCTAACTTGGAACATATCTACCGATGCATCCGTGTTGGAGTATTTCAACACCGCATGTGGTGTTCAGGGTATCTTCCAAGGTGAGCGTATTGGAGTATTTCAACACCGTACGTACACACTGACCACTTAGGACTACTACCATTTTCTTTACACGCACCTTTGGTATTGGAGTATTTCAACAACGTACCTCTGGTCGTCCTGTAGAAAAAATGGGCATAGATGGGGCTAAACATATTTCGTTGATCCGTTCGCGAAAGCCCCATAATGGGAGTTGTGACAGTTTTTTCACAAGAGACACTTGTTCTCCACTTGGTTACTTAGAAATTTTGAAAGCACTTTATGCTGTCTGGAGAAATTGCCTAACTAACTAAGTTCCCATTTCCTATTCAAGATTAGCTTGTCATCCTTGAATACGAATCAAAGATCAAAGCACTAAATTTTCCCATTGTTTCAGATGGCTATTGCAAACCGCGCAAATTAATAGATTATCCATCTCAAGTCTCTTCTTGAGAAAGAGAAGCTTGATGGCGCCAACTTCCTTGATTGGGAAAGGAATCTGAGAATCGTCCTAAAAATGGCGAACATGGAAAATGTGTTAGATGTTGAGGTTCCCGAGCAACCTGAAGCCGACACTGCTCCTGCTCGTAATGCCCATAACACATTGCGACAGAATGGTAAATCTGTTGCATGCCTTATGCTAGCCACCATGACTTCTGAGATTCAGAAGAACATGGTCGACAGGACGGCTTTTCAGATGATCGGTGATCTGAGGGGCATGTTTGAAACCCGAGCACGGCAGGAGCGCTACGACACCGTTGTGACACTTATTAACTGCCGCATGTCTGGGGGCGTTCCCGTCAGTGCCCATGTCCTGAGGATGAAACGTGTTGACATTCTTATAACCAAAACGCCCTTCACATATCACTTGCATAACTACATTCTGTTCTCAAGACCGGAATCTTGCGAAGATAAGGATTTGGTAATTACATGTCCATAGTTAAATCTTTAAATATCTAAAGATACGTGATTCTTACAAATCACTGGATAATGTAAAACAACTCTAGTACTTATACGAGATGAACCAGACAAACATTGTTTCACCAACAAAAGATTGTTTCACTAACAAAAGATTGTTTCTTAGTGAAACGTGTTGACATTCTAGTTAGAGTTGAAAATTAATCTTACTTGAATAAGATAAGGTCCTCTAACGTCATACTCGATAATCCGATAAAATAGATCATCATCTCGATCATCACGAGACACTTTCAAACAATTAAGATGAAAGCACCTCTATGCTATCAACTCTTTAATTGACTTTGACAATCATCTTCAGATTTTTGTGTAAAACATAACATCTGGATATTAAACGTTCAAGTTTCGTGTTGTGCCTACGAAAGTGAATGATCTGGTTCTTGGAAACAAAATATGATTGCTACGATTCCATCGTGCAGGACAACATCCAGATGGTTTGAAAGAATAAAGATTTTTAGAATGTCAGTTTGCCTAAAGCAAGTGGGAGTATCGCCACTGATCCTTAACGGAATAACGATCAATTGCCGATCTGAAAATAATTTAAATTTACTGGATTGAATTTTAAATGACGCCTCAATTAACTTAAAGTTACAAGATTGAAAAAAAGTATTGATCACACCGTGGCTGAGCAACCGCAGATAGGATCAATCTATTGAAATGCTTGGAATCATACTAAATATGATACGAAAGGAATCCAATATTTAGATATTGCAAGAAATGTCACTGTAAAGGATTACACAACGACATAAGATGGAAAATCACGTCATCACTGTCAAACACTGATGAATGAAATGCATGTTCATTAAACGAGTACCGATTATACTCATTAAACATGAATAGCTACCTTAATTGAATCTGAACTAAGAATGCAATAAAAAATTCAAAGGGCTAATTCGATTGTACAAATAGTCGATTGACATGCTTAGGTGATAACACAGTCATACATGTGCTTACCAGGGGCACTATATTATCACAAGTTCGATTCACTAAGGAAGTCTCACTGTTCAAGAAAAACACTAAAGCTTAAGAAACAACTTACAAAGGCAATCCTAAAATAAAACTTGAGAACATGGTAGAGAATTCATAAAGTCAATGACCAGGCTAGATCAATGAAATGATGTTATTGCATAGTACATGAATTCAGCACCATATCGATGTTCTAATTTAGTGTTGAATGTCGAACATTAACGTTTGCACCAAATCATTCGACCTCCTCTAAACTGTTAGACGAAGAGTCTGAATTCTAGGCAACGTTTTCGAATTTTAACGTTTTACTATCCTTGAATATTTCGTTAATATTCTAAAAGTCCATAGTCGATCAGACATTGTGGGAACAAAGCCTGAAGCAAGACTATTCTAACTCTGGACTCAACTGTTGACGATCCAGACTCAAAAGGCTAAACTGTTGACGATACAGAATGACGTCGGGATGTAACTCGCATCAAATTATCTTCATGGATTTAATCATAAGAAAAATTTGATTAATGGTATACTCAATAGTATCCTTCAACCTGAGATACATAAGCGACCTTCCGTTTGCTAAGGAACATTCTTTGATTGTAGCTTAACGCTGTCACGTAACTGCCAGCCATAACGATTACTTTTGGGAGTGCATCTAAAGCTTAGTGGGAGCTGTATGTAGTCAATACGGAATTCTGTACTCTTGCTATGATAATGCAGCAGCTTGACATCGTGGGCCCTCTCGTTAGTCCAGATGTTAAGTGTAAGGCCTTACCCAAACTTACTGTGTGTTTGATTGGATCACTTCAAACGTAAACAACAAATAAATAAAATGATTGAACGCGGAAGAGAATGAATAAATCCATGTCTCTAGTTCAATTGATGTCTCATACAGAAAGGATCTAATGCCTTTAAAAATACCATAAGTCTAAACTGTAACACGAGTTTATAGATATGCCTTGGTTATTTGACTTGAAGTGTCATGACTAGTTGGGACAGCCACGTGTAGCTAGAGCACCTCTGACTGTTTCTTAGATTATAGTCGCGTTCAGTCCAAGTGGGGGACTGTTGGATTTAGGTGTACAGACTCGACTAAATCAAGAACCCGACCCGGTTAAGACCCGTAAGAGTTACACCGAAGGCAACGGGTTTTAAAGTCCGCTTACCAGACTAACTGGCAAATTCGCAGAAGAATTAATTATTTATTTATTAACTGGTTTGATAAAATATATTAATCAATTAATTCCAATTAATCATTATTAACATCTTAGACGACAAATTAACGAATCAGTTGTATGTCTGATATTCGTTAAGTCTTGGCAAGCGACAAAAGATTTAATACGTTAAATAGTTAGTCGTAAAAATTAAAAGGTTTGATCTGGGACTGTTTTAAGGCGAGGGACTAATCGAAAACTTAAATCAGATACTTATATCTGATTAGGGAGGCGAAAACCCTAATCCTCCACTTGAGAATTTTCGGCCTCCCTCCCCTATCTCTCGCATCCGACGCCGACCCTCCCTAGGTCGTCGCCGCCCATTTTCCGGCAATCCTTTTGCTTTGCTCGCGAAACCCTAATCCTTTGATCAGCGTTTCCTGCCGTGGTTTCTTCTCACATACGAACCAACGCAAAAGAAGTCAAACACCGTCGCCGTGCCACCTTCGCCGAGTAGAACAGCCGCCGCACCTGTCGTCCGCCGTTGCCGCCAATCGCCGAGCCACCTTCGCCGAACGCTGCTTCCGCTCCACCGTTCGTCGCCCTCGCTGTCGCCACTCCATTTGGCCGCACCCCCGCCGTCGCCGATTCATCCGCCGACGCCTGCGATCACGAACTGTCGTTACACGGCTCGTTCGCTCGTCGTCCGTGAAACCTTAATCGCGCCATATCCAACATGCAAGATTCTCCCGATGCTCGATTCGCCGCGTAGTAAATCTTGCAAGTTACGAGGATCGTCAGATTCGCCTATCGAGTCAAACCTGTGAAACCCTAACATCACCCATTGACCTCCGGTGTCTCAAGCGTTTGTTTGAATCACCGCTCAGGTTTATCTAAACTCAATGTTAGTTTAGATTTATTTAATTTATGTATTTGTATGCATCACGTTTTGTTTTAACGCGATTGGTGTTTGTGCGTTTTGGTGATTGTCGAATCTTGTTGTCTTAGGTTTACGTTAATAAACTGGTAATCGGGTTCTGTAAATTAAATTGTTTTCCGCTGCGTATTAAATTACTAATTAATTTAATTATTCCAATTTTAATTTACTAATTTTCTCGGTAAATGACTTATAAATTATTTAACCTAAATAATTAATTAGATCGAAATTTTTTGTCGTTACCAGAGACCCGAATACCACTGTCGTAACCCATCTAATATACCTAGGACTAATGTGTGTGACCTGGATAGATGTTCATAAAAAAAAAATAAACCCTAAAAGATAATTTATGTGTCAATCTGCCTGAGTAAGTGAAAGCAGCAAGAGTTTAAGGTGGACCAAAATACCGGCAATCACCTGAAAATGTGAAGTAGCAGAAGCTGAAAAGGGTTCCTCAGTCACAAAATATCTAGTATGATCCCTAATATATCTTCTCATTCAAAGTTCAGACTGTAGAGTGGTAAATAATTTTTTGTATTTATATATTATTTCATGTTATTTTTATTTTTTTATTCTTTTTGTTTATGGGTAAATTTATATTTTTCTTGGTAATTATTTAAGTCAGATATAAAACTCTCGGGCTGATATTCAGGGGAAGTTTTTAGGTTTGAGAGGGCTTTTGTCAAAAATTAATAAGGGGAGGGGGTTAGTTGCATTTTTTCTAAAATATCTCCTTCTCTCCCTCTTGTAACCGATCGGTTACTCCTTCCCTTTCCCTCTTTTTCCTTCTCCACCCGCCGGAACCCTAATCCACCCTCACCCCCACCACCGTTCACCACCATCTAACACCACCACCACGGTCGCCTCTCTCACACGACCTCACCACCACCTCCCTCACCTGAAAGCATCAACCGACATAGCCCCATTGCCTCCATCACTATCGCCGCTGCCACCAACCAGTCACCACCTCCGCCGCCGATTACCACCTTCCGACGCCACCAGGGCTGTCAGAATTCATTGTTAAACACACTCCCTGTGTTTGGTTGCAAGTTCTAACAGTGATGCCCCCCCCCCCCCCGATTGAAGAGATCCTCAAAACCCCCAAAAGATATCGTCGGGTATGTGCTAAATTAGAGTTGTTTTTTGCTTGGGTTATGTGTGAAATCTTGTTTGCAGGTATTTGTGGTTAAAATCGAGTTGTAGGTGTCAAGTTGGAGAAGATGGACTTTTCGATCAGGCCTAGAGGCTTTTCGATCGTCCATCTGACTTTTCGATTAGGCTTCTCGATATCAAGAAGCTTTCTGATCGAATTATGTACTTTTCGATCGGCTAAGTTTCTTTTCGATCAGACTTCTCGGAATCGAGAGGCTTTTCGATCAGCACTTAGGCTTTTTGATCAACACTTAGGCTTTTCGATCAGGGGTCCGGACAGCATCTTTTCGATCAGACGGATGCTTTTCGATCGAAAACCTAGTTTTTCGATCGAAAAGGTACCTGATGATGGTTTTAATCATGGTTTGCCTTATTTTAAGCCGTTATGCTGCCCAATTTTTTGTGAAATTTCAAAACCCTAAAAATTCTAAGTGTTTGAATGTGACATTGTGTTACCTAGTGGTTGTTGGCTTGTCTATTTTATATAGTTGTGATTGCAGGGATCTAGAATTTGTGAAGGATCACAACATTGTTGCTTATCTGCTTGATCCACCAGCTGACTATGTGGAAAAGTAGAAGTCCCTGATAGAATGTCGAAATGGAGTTACTAGCACTATCCTTTGAGTGCAAATCATGTTATCTGCAAGAGGATGCAGAAAGAGTTTTGGATGACAGCCATACTTTCTGATGATGAAACACAGATACATGCTGAGATTCAGAATACCAAAGTGATGTTGACCGAGGAGAATTTTTAACAAGCATTGAGATTCAAGAATGAGTCATCAGATCCAATTATCCTGAATAAGGTGGTTGTTACTCAATGTCTGAGAGATATGGGATACAATGCAGAGTCACCACCAACCATGAAGGCCATTATACCACCATATTGGAGAATGCTAGCACACTATCTCCAAAAATGTTTCATTGTCATGAAAAGCTCTACAGATCAGTTAAACCAAGTTAAAACTCATGCCATAGTGTCACTTATCAGAAGTTTGAAGTTTAATTGGTCAAGAATGATCTTTGAAGACATAAAGGCAGTTGTGAAGAGAGATAAGAAACTTTCTGCTGTTCCCAGATTCATCCAGCTTGCCTTGGACACAAGATTTCCGAATCTGAGGAAGTTTAGTGAAACTCATGACTCAAAGCCCATGAAGGTAGATATTTTCCCTATGATCAATCCCAAGAAGAAGCTGTCAGATAAAGTCCCCTTTGGCAATAAGTTTGCGGTATTTGCTGAGATAGTTAGAGATGAGGTCCCGCCTCAGAGGAATGCAGTTTATTGAAGAGGAACATAATATACCTACATCTAAGAAACTAGTGACAGATTTGGCAGATAGTGATGACTGGGCAGATGAATTTGAGATAGAAGATGTGTAGATAGAAGCTTTGCATTTTGATGATCAAGATGACAACATCAAATATGATACATTTTTTGATGATGTAGAAGTAGATAAAGATCTCGAGGTTGTTGAAGAACCATTGATTATAAAGTGGAAGGCTACAGAGGATCCTCCCCTTGGTACCTCTGTTACAGAAGATCTAACAGTACAGGTCAGGGTTGCAACACAACACCTTACAGAAGCCCTTAATGATCACAAAAGAAGACGGTTAGATCCAAGAGTACCTCCCTCTACCAGCACTAGAGCAGGTCAATCTACATTTTCTTCTCAACCCACAAGAGAAGATAAAGGTAAAGCAGTGGAGACAGTTGAGTTTAAGCTTGAAAGAGAGCTGAGATCTGAGATAGCTGCTCTCAAAGACTAGAATGAAGCCCAAAGTGAAGTGATGGCCCAACTACTTGATGTGCAAAAGGTACATAACACAGAGCTACAGAATCAGAAGAAAGTTAACAGAGAATTCTCATTTCAGATTAGAGAATTACACAAGCTAGTGAGACAGCTTAGCTCTACAAGAAATGGTAGATTGGGTAGTTAAAAGCCCAAGAAAGATGATGGAGCAGATCTAGGTCATCAAGGAGGAAGTTCTGGAACAGGTGGTTCTTCACAAGACCCAGTGTTTGACTTTGAGACTGACATTCCAGATGTTCCTGAGTCAGGTCCAGTTTTGCCTGATAATGCTGAAAATGAGAATGATCCACGTGATCGAGATTACATGACTGTACCTGCTGCTGAGTATGATGGTGGATGGGAAGCCAAGACCTATGCTCAACCTCCTGAGAGGTACTTAATTTAACTTGATGATCATTTTCATGATAAGAGAGGAATTACTTGGGAACCAAAATCCTGGATATTTGATAAGGAAAAGAACATGTTTGTGGTTAGAAGAAGAGGACCTTGTCCATTGGAGTACTATAAATTTTGGACACAATTCTACTCATGGACAAGTGTTGACTTAACCAATCTCTATCATGCTCCATCTTCAACCCATCAAGGAATGACTATGCTGAACATTTTTATAAGAAACTAAGGAAGGTAGTGCTGAGCAAGTTCAAGAATTGTGATGACTTTACTCATAAGAATTCCTACACAAAGAAGTACAGAGGATTGTATGAGAAAAATTCAAAGAAAAAGTATGCAAATGTGCTTTATCCACCTACTGAAAAGCCAAAGACTATACCACTCCCACCGAAGTATTCTGAGGATTGTTTACATGATTTTGTTACATGGGTTTATAGTGAGTATACAGGTGAAGCAAAGATTGTCTGCAATTTTAAAACAATCAGTGTGATGGAAGTACATGACTTGCTGCGGTTTTATGAGAAAGACATTATGGTGCTAAGTAAGAATCAGATTGAATGCACTCTAGAGAATGAACAGTATGCCAAAGTGTATACAAGAGGAGTTGCCAGAATTGTTTAAGAGAAGCTATGGTATGGACCAATATCAGTGCAGGTTTCGAAGAGATTTAAAATGTAGAAGACTAGCTAATGCTAAAGCCTAGGGGAAGATTGTAGAGACCCAGATTCTTGAAGACTTTTGCATTAGATTAGTTTGTTTTGTCTTTGGGTTGGTTCTAATACTTTTGGTATTCTATAATTGTAAATGGGCTAGTGATAGTGGGATTATGGGTTAAAGGGGGTCCGGACGGTTTTGTTTAGTGATGGGGGCATGTTTTGATTTTGCTTAGGGTTAGGAGATTAGCTTGTTTTCCAAGCATGTCATCTCCTATATAAAGAACCCTCATTATACTAGAATAGGTTTTTGACTCTGGGTGTTCAAGACCGTAACCTAGGGTTTACGGCTTTGGTGTTTTTGCAACAAGTTGCTAGTGATCAATCAAGTGTTCTTCCTTTTTATCGGTTTGTGTTTGCATTCATTTTTTGATATTTTTAATCTTTATTTATTTATTTGTTATCGTTATTGAATCACTAGTAATACCGGATTCCGCACGGTATTATTAGGTTTTGATATCGCGTGAGGGTGGATTCGATCCTTACAGTTCCAAAGATGGAGATGTTCTCATTTAGCCTTCCAGTCCTCTCAACATCAGGAGTATTTTCATCTATCTCTATTACCTCAATCTGATTTTCAACTTGACCTTCAGCTTGAACTTCCGCTTGGACTTCAGCTCGAACTTCTGTCACCACTTGTGGTTTGGTGACTTCAGTTCCTATGTCAATTGATTCAATCACCTCAGTATCTTCATCTTCTCCCAACACATTCTCATCCATATTCTTTGTACCAATTGCAGTTCTTCCACTTTGCTCTTCAACAATCTCCTCAACTACCACATTTTTTTGCAATCACTCTACTGGTAGAGGCCACATCTTTTCCTACTTGAGCAAAGGCATTTTCCCTTGGAAAAATCACATCTTTTAGCAGCCTTAATATCATGTTGATATACTCATGAAGGGCACCAGCGATGAGCATTAAGGATTGCACCAATTAAGTTAAAGTGGGGTCTTTAAATTGGGACACAACAACTAATTGACTGTTCCTTATTGTAAGGACCGATTTCACTACGAGAATCCCGATCGAGAGCAAGAATGAGGGTCGGATTCGAAAACCCAAGACGATGATGATGGAGATGATTCTAGGAAATTAAAACACAAGAAAGATGATGAAGTAGTCGAATGATTTCATTGAACCGAATGATTACAAGAACAAGAAATCATGACAAACACACAATCTCTCTTTAGAAATCCATAACTCTCTCTCTTTCTCTCTTTCTCTCTCTCTCTCTCTAGAATGGAATCTCACATCACTCTAGAGAATGCATCATCCAACATAGGAGCATTTTTCCTCTCTTGTGAATGGGGCACCCTCACTATATATATATAGTGAGGGTGACTAACAAGTGAAAAACACAATAAATTGAACAAAATACAATTAAACTCGAATAAAATAAATATTAACTAATTCAAAGTTGATTTAATTAATCTGAAGCTTGACTCACTCGAACGATCTTCCGTTGACTTTTATGTTGACCGTTGACCCAAACGGTTGATTTTTCCAGAAAACGGTCTTCGGTCCAATCTGCAAGCCTCGAGCATCACAACCCATGTCTCTGAATCATTTCACGATGGATTCTTCAGTCGAATGCTTAGATAAACAGATTTGATGGCGTCAGGCACATAGATTTTAGTTCCAACACTTATATGTTCCCAGCTTTCTTCTACAGAGAAAGGTTGAACACCTGCTTTCTTGAATGCAGTGTTTCTGACTTCAACCTGAAGTTCTTTTTGCTACTCCTCCAATGTTCATTAGTAGAAGTTTTGATTTCTTGTTCCTGCACAAAATTACTAACAGGCTTCTCAATAGTTATGTTGAAAGCAGTGGTTAGTGCATCAATATCATATAACCAAGTGGGCTGAGTAGTAAAGTTGTTCTTTGATTTCTCATTAAAGAACACATTTAGTGTTTCTTCAAAAACTTTAGTTCTCTTGTTGTATACTCTATATGCTTTTGACACACCAGAGTACCTATCAAAATATCCATCATCTGCCTTTTCAGCAAATTTTGGCAATAACTCATTGGTTATCAAAATTGTAACAGGGCACCCAAAAGATTTAAAGAAATAAATGTTAGGTTTTCTATTTCTCCAAAGCTCATATGGTGTTTTACTTTTTCCCTTAACAAATAAAATTATGTTTTGGACATAGCAGACAGTGTTTACTACTTCAGCCCAAAAGATTATAGGAGGTTTACAATCATCCAACATTGCCCTGGCAGCTTCAATAAAAGTTTTATTTCTCCTTTTAGCAACTCCATTCTGTTGTGGAGTTCTAGGAGCACTGAACTGCCTTGTTATCCCTTTTTCTTCACAACATGAATTTAAAACATGATTTTTAAATTATGTGCCATTGTCAGATCTGATTGTTTTGACCTTAAATTTTGACTGATTTTCCAACTTGACAAAAGGAGTTTTCAACAATTCAGCAGTTTCATCTTTTGTTTTTAGAAAGAAAACCCAATTGTATCTAGTGAAATAATCAATAATTACAAAACAATATGACCTCTTTCCCAAACTCATTACCCTAGTTGGGCCAAATAAATCAATGTGTAGCAACTCTAAGGGTTGTGAGATAAAACTTTCAGCTTTTGGCTTGAAGGAAGACTTGTGTTGCTTACCCTTGAGGCAAGGCACACAGTGCACAGAACAATTAAATTGTTTAGCAGGAAGACCCTTGACTAAACTAAGATTGACAATTCTGTTCATGTTCTTGTAATTTACATGTCCTAGCCTTCTATGCCAAAGATCAGACTCATCAACTGAGGCTTTGGATATAGAACAGGCAGTGCCACTGCTAGGTGCAGCAACTGACATATCCAATACATACAATCCTTCTTTCCTGGGTGCTCTTAGCAAAATCATTTCCTCGGGAATTTTAACTTCAGATTTAGTATGATTGCCTCTCTCTAATTAAACAAGACATTTAACCTCTTATCACACATTTATGAGAAACTAAGAAGGTTAAAGTTTAATGTACCAACAAGATTAACTCTATCAAAGTTTACCGAACCATTTGTAACATCTCCTCTAGCTGAGATGTACCCTTTGTTGCTTCCAAAGGAAAAGACTCCTCCATTGGATATTTTTGTGTTTCCGAGGATGTTTTTATTTCTTGTTATGTGACTGGTGCACCCACTGTCAACCATCCACAGTCGATCTTGACTTTTATTTTGCACCTACACATGTCACAAGTTTATTAGTTTTTGTAAGGACCCAAGCCTTTGTGGTCATGGTTCTTCCCAATGCATCATTATACTTGTACTCTTTCAGTACTAAAGTATTCAAACCAGGCTGCTCACTTAGCAAATCATTATTTTCAAAGTCTAAATTTTGATGCAAACTTTGTTGATGAAATTTCTCACTTCCTGTTTTTTACTTTCTTTCCAATTCTTTTCTTTCTCTAAACTTTCTCTGTTTATTTGACTCAGTTTTTGCAAAATCACAGGTTGAAAATTGGTTATGACTTGGAACTCTAGTTCTTTCTGGTGAAGCAACATATTTATGTGATGCAAAGCTAGTTTTAAGAAATTTAGCATTATGAAGCAGAGCAGTGAAACTTCCGATTGAACTAGTCACAAACTCATTTTGACCAAAATTCCTTTTTGTTTGGAAAAAGTTGCGAGGATTGACTTTTCCTCTTGAAGGATTCCTCCTTCCTTGACCTTCAAACACTTCATAATTTTCACTAAACTTCATAGATGGTCTTTGTTTCAAAGCAATGACAGACCTAAAGTTTTTCTTGTTTTCCAGTTGAACTTCAGTTCGAGCGGAGAATTGTTTCGCTTGAACTTCTGCCGGAAATTTGTTTTGCTTAAAAACTGAGAAATTTCCATTTCTTTCATTACTAATTAAAACCAGATTTGAATTTAATTAAAAATGTTTAACTGTGTGACTCTTAACATGTGAAACTTTTCCTGTTAGTTTCTTAGCCAAATTTTGACTTTTCACAGTTTTAGATTTTGAAGATTGGTTTCTGTTCAGAGGGTTATAAAAACAATCAGCTGCTAAATGACCCATTTTACCACAAACTATACACTCAGGAACTCTAGAAGATTCATAAGAGTTAGTGTATCTAGGGGATTTTTCAATTATTTCTTGATTAAAAACTGTTCTACCAAATACTTGACCTTTCCTAGTTTTGACATTTTCAACATGTTTACCTCCAACTTTTGAATCTTTTGGTTAATAGTAGGTAGAGGCACTTCAATCCTTGGTTTCAAAGTTTTTGATTGATCAACTGCTGCGGAGGTGTTTGCAGTAACAGTTTCAGATTTCTCTTCAACAACTGTTACTTTAGCAGTATCATCGACAACTAAACTGACTGTGCTTTTAGTTTGTAAGGTAGGAATTGGTTCAATTACAGGTAAGTAATCACCTGGTGGTTTAACAGAATTGTAACCAATCCCAGTTTTACCATACATAGCACCTTTCCAAAGTTTTTTAGCCTTTTCATTTGCTTTTTGAAATTTATCACAAGTGAATTGAGCTTCAGTTAGCTTCACCTCAAGAGCACCCATATCTGCCTTAGCATGTTGGATCTCCTTTCTTGAGGTGTTTGGAGATTAAATCATCAATATGAAATTCTAAATTTGAGTTTGATTGTTTCAGCTTCTCAATTTCTTCATTTAAAGCAGCGACCTTTAAAATGTATGAATTTTCTGTTTTTCTAGAACACTCTTTTAATTCCTTAAGGTTTGAAACTTCTTCTATTAACTCAGAGTTGTGGCTCCTGTATCTTTCCACTTATTCGATACAAGCAGAAGAGCACAGGTGTGTTAACACTTTCACAGGGATAGGATTTACATGAGATGATGACTATTCCTTGGCCATAAGTGCATGGTTGAGTGGCTCAAATTCTGCAATAATTTCCACCAAGTCAACAAACTCCGTTTAGTTGGCCACAGCTGCTATTGAGTTGCTGTTACTTCCATTTTGTTTGGTTTTGGCGGTGTTGGCTGTGAGCTTGAAGAACCATGGATGTTGTTGTTCTTGTAACTGTTGTTGTTTTTATGATGGCTTCCTTGATTCCCCTTAGGCTTGTGCTTTTCATAATTTGTAATTATTAAATTTGGAGTCAAGCAGGATTCCAGACACAAGGATTTATTAGTTCAACATGATTGAGCAAATTGACAGACACATATATTCTGTTTAATCACTCATAAGGGACTAACTTGAAAGGTTTTCACTTAATCACTTACAAGATATTAAATGATGAATTAGAAGACATGTGTGAAGTTCTAACATGCTCAAAACACATAACCAAGGTCAAACAGAATCAAATGAGGGAACAAGAAGCATACAATATCATATATAAGCCTTAGCATCAAGGTCAGAGTCATTTAGGTGCAATCAGTCCTAGAGATTCTAACCTAGTTTCATTAATTCTCATATGATTGTGATATAAGCTTAAAAAGTTCCAAACCTGAGTAAACATGTAGAATAAAAGATAAAGGTTTCATAAACCAATAAACATGCACATCATTTCATCAAAGCAAGTAGATATTAATCCTAACTCAGAATTGCAGAAATTAGCATGTTAAGTCATATTTCATGAAACTTATTAAATTATTGCAAGAACAGTAAGTAAAACAATCCACTTGTTTGGACAGAAGTCAAACTTCCAATAAATTATTAGATATTAGAAGACATACCTAAAAGAAGATCTAAAATTTGCTAAGATCTAATTGAGAGATATTTCAAGAAAGCAACAGGTTCAAAGCTTAATCTTGTTTATGATCAATCATAAATTGATTAGAGTTTGACTAATGTGATTTAAACAGATTGAATGAGTTCAATGAATAGCCCCTGTGAAGCTCAATAGTTGTATATCAAGATTTTCTAAATTTTCAAGAAACATACCTCTTTGATGATCTACTTTGAGCTAAGATCAATTTAAGAGATAAAAGGATCTTGGAATGGTTTTGGAAAGAAATATGTTATTAAATCAGGCAGAGCATGTTAAACAACCATTTGATAGCCACACACAACCCAAATAGGGTTAAATTCATTAAACAAGAGTGAATTTCACAAGGTTTGACCCAAAAAGTCAACTATGCATGCAATTTCCAAAAATCAACTTAAGACAAGTCAAACATTGCAGATCTAACCTACATTGAGTTCAAACCTATGCTAGACAAGTTAAAGTCCAAATATTAACTTATTTCAACCAATTAAAGCAGCATACCCAGTGAAATTCAATTGAAAGAGCGAATTAGTCAAAAATGGTCAAAAGTAGCTTCTAAGTTGTTAATTAATCTTATTCTTAAAACAACACAAAAGCACCAAATCGCCAACAGCAAAGAACTCGAGAGTATAAGCTTGGTGAACCCTAGATCGCTAAGGGAAAATGTGCAGAACTCAAGATCGCTAAGAGCATTTCCCCAAATCGCCAACAACAAAGAAAAACTTAAAATTTTTTATAAAACTGTAAAAATTTGATCTAAGTCAACTAACCGACCGAATCGGGATCACCAACAGCAATTACACTTGAAAACTTAAAGATTAACATAGTGCATTGTTGTGATTCTGATGAAATAACCGAGGTCAGTTTTGGAATTAAGAAAAAAAAGTCATATATGAAATTATCAAAAACAACACATTGACTCAGAAAACTTTCAAAAATTCTCAAAATTTCACATTTGACTAAAATCCTTATTAAAACATTTTAAATTGAGACAGGCCAGCCCAAAACTTGCCAAATGGTTGATTTTGACTTCATTCTACAAATGGACCTCAAATTTGACTTGTTTCCTCCAAACTTGATGTTTTCAAGCACAAAGCACCCAATTTCACCTTTTGTCACCAATTTGGTTATGTCAAGGCGTAGTGCTTTCATTTGCACAATTAATGCCTTATTTTTCTGGCAATTACCAATTATTTGCATAATTTGCATATGTTTGCTTGGTAATAGTTGGACTATGATAGGAATCAAGTCGGTCAATTACATGATCATAGACACTTACAATTCAAATTACCTCATAGATTCAGTAACCTAGGTCCGATTATCGGTATTGTTTATCCACTTAAGCTCAAACAAGGCAATTTTCAGCAGAATCACTGAGATATAAGTTATCATGTTTTTGTCCGGGTAATTAAAATATGTGTTGACCATTTATTCAACTAAGTCAACAGTTATCCTAGCTTTGTCTTTTAAGCACTTCAGACATACACAACACACATATGGAATTTCTTCCCCCTATTTCTTTAGAGGTAAGTACTGATTTCAAAATGGATGCACATTTTTGATTCGCGTGAACACAAGGTCAGAGTTCCCTCAGCAGATGTGTCAAGGAGTATTTTTAATGATAATAATGGGACGCATGAACACAAGGATGGATGTGAGATTTGTCTCACTTATTGATGGATGTGTGAAGATTCACACTTATTGATGGATTTGAAATCAGCACTTTCCGCATAAGATATACTCGAGTGTGTTGGTTGACTTACTTAGCTCAGACTTTAGCAAATTTTAAGGATTTAGCAACTGCTCTGACTTAAGGTCCATATTTTCATGTTTTAAGTGTGTAATCACAAGATTTGCTTATTTCTTAGTTTGTTGAGCCTACCGACACATCGAATGATAGTATTACTGATTGATTGGATCATTTCCTATGGTCAGATCACAAGACCATAATTATTTCATTTTCCACATAGTTTTCCCAACCAAAAACAAAAAAAAAAATCTAATTTTTCAAAGTTTATTGAAACTTTACTTATTTTCAAAAATTTTGTGCTTATCATCAAGTATCCAACAAGTGCCTTCTTAGAAGTTGTTGGAATCACATGATTCTATTTTTAGTGATTTTTATTTAACTTTGCAATTTTTTTGCAATTTATTCGATTTTTCAACCGTCAGTCAGTTTAGGCATGGCCGACTTGTTAGGACCGATTTTCACTACGAGAATCTCGATCTTGAGCAAGAACGAGTTCGGATGAGAAAAACTCAAAACAAATGAAGAAGATGATGATGATGAATCATAGATAATCAACATAAGAAGAAAGATGAACAAATCGAATGAATTCATTAATCGAAAGATTACAATCAATGAATCATGAAGAACACTCTCTCTCTAAAGAATCCATGAATCACTCTCTCTCTAGAATGGAAATCTCACACTCTACAAGAAATTCATCATCTCCACATTCGGAGACTCCTTTTACTTGTAATGGGCACCCTCACTATATATAGTGAGGGTGACTAACAACAGAAATACATAACTGAATAAACGAAATTACAAGTAAAGTAAATAACATAAATTGATAATTAAATCAAAGCTGATTAAATTAATCTGAAGCTTGACAAGCTCGAACCGATCTTCCGTTGACTTTTACGTTGACCGTTGACCAGAACGGTTGACTTTTCCGGAAAACGGTCTTCGGTCCAAACTGCAAGCCTCGAGAATCACAACTCAGTCTCTAAATCGATTCGCATGGATTCTTCAGTCGAATGCTTCGGTAAACAGATTTGATGGCGTCAGTCACATAGATTTTAAGTTCCAACAATTTCCCCCTTGACTGACGCTTTCAAATATGTTCAATTGCTGAAGAATCGCTCTGCCGTACATCTTCAATGAGAAACTGATAAACCGGAGACAATCTATCGTAGAAATTCCCCCTCTGAATAAGCTTCTTCTTTTCTTGTTGCTCCAGTTCGAGATCCAAGTGTTCCGCTCACTCGGTTCACACGGTCGGGTACAATACTGAGAAAATGCTGAACATCGGAGTCCAAACCGCAACAGACTGAATCAGATAAACCAGTTAAACAGTGAACATGCTCTAACTTCTGATAGTCGACCCGATATCCAGTTCCATAATAATTCCCCCTATTTCTCTAAATCTCTCCAAAAACATCAAGTCGAAAGCGTAAAATCAGATGCGGAGAGTCGAACCGTCGCGACCGGTTGCCTAGAGAAACCGGATAAACAATCTTGAAATCGGACAATCTCGCGAAAAATCGGAAGCCAGATGCTGACAGTTGTGAATAATCTGCCTGACTGAGGTTGGATGCGAAAATAAAATAAACTGTTAAATTTCTTCAATAAACGGTCATCCGAGAGATTTAATCGGATAAATTCCAATATTTAACTGAGATTCCAGTTAATCCGGTTAGTTGACATCAACGCTGCATCCACTAAAAATAAAACCGTGAGATATAACGAGAAAGCCGAGTAATTAACCGGATAATAAAGCTAACCCGTCAGTGATCGATAGCAAATGTTGCTCGCGACGTCAATAAACGAGAACCTCGATAAAATGAAATAAATCCGAGACTAATAAAATATTTTCCGAAATTCCGTCGCGGCCTCATCTCGTTAATCTTATGAAAGACTAATAAAAATACCCGCGCTTGATGAATAATGCAGAAAATTTAATTAGAATAATTAAATCTCCATCAAGAAAACCATAATCCATGTCTCAAAAATTAAGAACCAATCAGATTGAGACTTTAAACATGATCTACGGCTGAGAAAATAATCATCCAATGTCTCAAATTCGCGATTCAGGTGAGGGCAAGGACAGCCAATCAGATGGCGACAACCAAAACCCTTCCAACGGTTGTCTCATGAATCAGTGGGACCAGCGCTTCATTCTCAGCCAATGGCTGATCGACAACATAAGAGCATCCAACGTCTCTTTGTACCAGCTGGGACCCACCAGAGTATTCTCCTCCAATCAACTGTTGACAAAGGAAAGAGAAGAATTCTCGTTGACCAGCCTCAACATTTCTTTAATTCAGGCGGGGCCCACTCCATTCTCTTTGACCAATAGGAAATCAACAACAATTACGGTGGAGTTGATGGAACCGACAAGAAGAGAGAGAGAGAATCATTCTCTCTGGTCCAACCAGCAAATGACACGTCAGCGTCATCCCTATGAATTCGACTGATTACCCAATAAACCCTAGAACGACCGGAAAATTTGAAACCTTCGCCGGAAAACCGTGAGATGACCATATCTCGGTCATTTCTCAACCAAATCGATCGAAATTTATACCAACGGACTCGTGAGTCGATCCTCTATCATCCTGTACGAACAGAATTCTCTGAAGCATGCACGAACGAAAACCCAGAAACAAGTCCGCTAAGCTTTTTAAGTCCGCTAAAGCCAAGTACAAGTCCGCTAAGGGTCTGAGAAGTTCGCTAGGACACTTCTCAAGTCCTCTAGGGACTGAAGTCCGCTAAAACGAGCCTTAAGTTTGCTAACAAATGATGAAGTCCGCTAAGAGGAGAACAAGTACGCTAAGAACTTGAACAAGTCCGCTAGGAACAGTCAAGTTCGCTAAGGCAATCTTCATAACTTCAAAGCTGATGAACAATTCTGGAAAATCGATGAACAGTGAAGAAACTTACTTGTGAACTTGAATCTGCCCAAAACCGTAAGGAAAACCCGTAATGATGCACGAAATATGAATCTAAACCATTCACGAGATTATTGTGGCCACCAACAACCTATAAACAGCATCTAATCGGATCAAAACAGTCTTCAAAATTCTGGAAATCTTCAAGAACACGAAGAACACACACTTACACCGTCAGTGTGTGTTTTTCCAGATCCGCTCAAACCGTTGAGATTCTGACGAAACGGATGCTTCCAATGGATCCGGAACGCGTTTTCCACTGAGAATCATACCTCATATCATCCAAATCCATGAAGAAATGCCCAGAAAACGAAGAATTAAACTCAAAAATCTTCAAAAACCCCAAATACGGGAAAAACTCCAAAATTCCAAAAATAGCTTCGGATCTTCATTTCTCCACCAGATCTGAAGATGTAAAACACTAAATAACATCCAGATGCACTCCCAAACATGAATCTATCATCCATATCATCAGAAAACATCCAGAAATGAAGAAAAAATAGAAAAAAGTCTCTAAAAATAAGTTTTCTCATCCTCACCCATTCAAGCTCAAAATCTCAGATTCGAGTGACCAGATTCACGGTGAGATGAATCTGATCGGTACCTGCTCTGATACCATTTGTTAGGACCGATTTTCACTACGAGAATCTCGATCTTGAGCAAGAACGAGTTCGGATGAGAAAAACTCAAAACAAATGAAGAAGATGATGATGATGAATCATAGATAATCAACATAAGAAGAAAGATGAACAAATCGAATGAATTCATTAATCGAAAGATTACAATCAATGAATCATGAAGAACACTCTCTCTCTAAAGAATCCATGACTCACTCTCTCTCTAGAATGGAAATCTCACACTCTACAAGAAATTCATCATCTCCACATTCGGAGACTCCTTTTACTTGTAATGGGCACCCTCACTATATATAGTGAGGGTGACTAACAACAGAAATACATAACTGAATAAACGAAATTACAAGTAAGGTAAATAACATAAATTGATAATTAAATCAAAGCTGATTAAATTAATCTGAAGCTTGACCCGCTCGAACCGATCTTCCGTTGACTTTTACGTTGACCGTTGACCCGAACGGTTGACTTTTCCGGAAAACGGTCTTCGGTCCAAACTGCAAGCCTCGAGCATCACAACTCAGTCTCTAAATCGATTCGCATGGATTCTTCAGTCGAATGCTTCGGTAAACAGATTTGATGGCGTCAGTCACATAGATTTTAAGTTCCAACACGACTTACACAAAGACGTAAAATAAAAATACTTTTGAGATTTTATTGAAATTTTGTTTAAGAACCCAATGACACACTTTATTGTTGGTCAAGAAAGTTTGACCAAAAACTCACTAAGACTCAAGGAGACTTAATTAAAATCTTTTTTGTGTTTTTTGAGAAAGTTTTAAAGGTAAAATCTTTTTGGTTTTTCAAGAGAGGTCTGGAAAAATTAAAAGTAACATCTTTTTGGTTTTTTCAGAAAAAGGATTATTGAAAGACAGAAAGCGGACAAAGATAATACCTCTAAACTACACAACCTAAGACTAAGGCACTAACCTATAAGGAACCTAAAGATAAGCTTAATAAAGGTTGATCATTCCTACTGATTGAACTAGGAAGATAAACCTAGAAACATCAAATCCCTTGGTGAAGAGATCTGCAAGTTGATTCTCAGAGGAAACATGAACTAAAGTGATAAGCTTTTTCTTGTGACAGTCCCTAATTAAGTGATGCCTAATCTCTATGTGTTTTATTTTAGAGTGTTATACAGGATTTTTAACAATGAACATGGTAGCAGTATTATCAATGTTAATAGGAGTGGACATGAAATTCAAACCGTAATCCAGAAGCTGATTCTGGATCCAGAGGACTTGAGAATAGTAAGAGGAAGCAGCAATGTATTCCACTTCAGCAGGTGAGGTAGACACGGTTGACTGTTTCTTGCATTGCCACGAAACCAATTGATTCCATAAGAATTGAGCTCCTCCGATGGTTGACTTCCGATCCATGTTGCAACCCCCGTAATCACTATCAGAGAAGCCTCTTAGATCAAAGAGCTCATCCTTGGGATACCAAAGCCCTCTCTTTGGATTGGACTTCAGGTATCTGAAAATTCGTTTCACGGCTGTCAAGTGTGACTGTTTCAGTTTTGATTGAAATCTTGAGCAGAGACACACGACAAACATGATGTCGAGACGATTAGCCGTAAGATACATGAGTGACCCAATCATTGATCTATACAAGTGTTCATCAACACATTCGCCTTCAAGATCTGGATGGAGTTTGACTCGAGTCTCGACAAGATTGGAAAAGCCTTTAGAGTCATAAAATCCAAACTTCTTCAGCATTTTTTTCACATGCTTTCCCTAACTGATTAGAATAACTTCGGTGTTCTGTTTCACCTCAATCCTTAGGAAGAATGTGAGTTCCCCGATTGAACTCATTTCAAACCGCTTTTCCATCAGATTCTTGAAATCATGACAGAGAGTCTTATTGGTAGATCCGAAGATGATGTCATCCACGTATACTTGAACCAGTAGCATATCGTCACCCACAAGTCGTATGAACAGTGTTTGGCCAATCACCCATCGCTTGTAGCCATTTTCCAACAGATAGGTAGACAGAGTCTCATACCACTTCCTGGGTGTCTGATGGAGTCCATAAAGAGCTCTTTTCAGCTTGTACACCTTATTTGGGAAGGACGGATTAACAACCCCAGGAGGCTGATTGACGTACACCTCTTTGTCTAGTTCACCGTACAGGAGGGCAGTCTTCACGTCAAGTTGATAAACAGTTATGTTCTTTGACGCGGCATATGCTAAGAAAATTCTGATGGCTTCAAGACGAGCTACCGAGACATAGACTTCATCATAGTATAATCCATCTATCTGCATGTACCCCTTGACCACTAATCTTGCCTTATTTCTTATGATTATTCCTCTATCGTCTCTTTTATTCTTGAAGATCCACTTAACAGGAATAGGCTTCACATCAGGAGGAGTGTCTACAAGTTGCCAGACATACAAGAGTTTGAATTGAAGTAGTTCAACCTGCATTGCCTCTATCCGGTTGTCATCTTTCATAGCAGCAGCTATGGAAGTAGGTTCTTCTTGAGATATGAAACATGAAAATAGGCAAGTGTTTATTGTTCCTGGTTGACTACTGGTGACTCTCTTATTGAGTGGACCAATAATGTTAGATACAGGATGTTTCTTGTGAATTCCAGTCTCTTCTACAGCCGGAACTGGAATAGTTGAGTCTAGAGTCCCCATCTACACATCATTAGCCAGGGTTTCACCAGTTTCAATCACAGTTGTGTCAACTGAGTCTAAACCATTATTGGTGGGCTCATTCTCAGGTTGATTTTCTGGGATTTCTTGATTTTGAGTGGGCACATCATCTTAAAACGAATTCTTCTATTATTTGGATTTCAACAAGAGTGACAGCTGGAGTAGTGGCAGATGAGGTGGAAGCTCCCGTTGATTCATTTCTCCAAGTAAAGTCTGGAAGATCATCGGAATATATCGTATCCAGTATCGATGATGTAATTGGAGCAGAACCCTCAGGTGTAGTAGCATCCACATTATTAGCATCTTCTTGCATGTTTCCAGTATCACCTGATATCCAGAATCACCATAATTAAAAGAAGAAGAGAAGTTCTCTAAGTCATACATGTCATCTGAGTCAGGTTCTCTGGAGTTATGGGTATGTTCGTTAAAGTTAACGTTGCAAGACTCCATAATCACCTGAGTTCTTTTGTAGTCCACTCGATAGGCCACAGAGGTCATCGAATATCCAACAAAATAGCCTTCATTTTAGGGTCTTATACTGATTTTTAAATTCCGCTGGTACCTTACATACCATTTTACTGATGGTACCTTACATACCATTATAGGGTCTTGTTTTGATTTTCAAATTCCGTCGGAGTTAGGTTCTTTGTAATGGACATGTAGTAACTGGAAGGGTGAAAGCACCGGTAGTTGGGGTCTCTGTCTAAGGTAAGTGTTGCGTATAAATTCGAACCTACCGTTGGACCTGGATGCTTACCTGAGACGCCCTGATGAGAGTGTTGAAGCCTATTAGGCCAAAGCATGTCATAAAAACATTGCTAGGAACCATATTAACTTTGATTAGTCATAGGTGGTAGTTTTCCAATCGGGAAATGAGAACCATTCCATATGTTTTAAACAGGTCAAAGTGATTTCGTGTTTATATATGTAATTTTATTTTTGATTCCCAAGTTATGACATTCCAATGCTTCACAATTCCATAATATTTCACGATTTATGACACTCGACTATAATGATTTTCAATATTGCTTACAATTCCATGATTTATATGGCATCATTATTTTCACTATTTGGTTTCCGCTTTCCATCATTTACAGTTGTCTACCCTAGAATTTATCAATTGAGTGTTCCCTGTTTTACTTGTCTCACCAATCTCTTCCTTTCCATTTCAGCATGTCTGCTCGTCGTAATGGTACTGGTCATCGAAGCTCTGGCGCTAAGTTGGCTGCCCAAATCGCCAAGCAAATGGCGGCAGTCATCCCGAACATGATGGTGCAAATCCAACAAAACCTTTGTGCCACCCCCGTCACCCCTGCCAACTAAGTTACCGTTCCTCCTACTTGTAATTTCAAGTACTTCAACTCTTGTAGCCCGCCCAAGTTCTCTGGCTCTGAGGGCGCCACTAGCCTACTTCAATGGTTCGAAGGCATCGAAAACACTTTCATCAACGACGATTTCCCCAAGAACCTCAAGGTGCGTCATGCCACCAGTGTCTTCCAAAAAAGGGCACTTACCTGGTGGAACGGGGAGAAACACGCCCATGAGACAAATGCTGCAATGGCTTTGCCTTGGAGTGAGTTGAAAGATCTAATGAAGAAGAAGTTTTGTCTCGCAAGTGAGCTTCGTGAGCTTGCAAATGAATTCTGGGTCCTCAAGCAGGACCACGGTGAAAACCAGGCTTATAATGACCACTTCGATGACCTTGCTGAATTGGAAGCCAAACAACTTGTTGGTCGTAAACACAACTTATTGGTTATATACACACATTATTGGGACTCATTGGTCCCAACTAACCCTCATTGCCCCTAAACACACCTTATTGGGCCATCATTTGTCCTAAACAAAACATATTGGTTATATACACACCTTAGTGGGACTCATTGGTCCCAACTAAACAGAACTTATTGGGCCATGATTGGTCATAAACACAACTTATTGGTTATATACACACCTTATTAGGACTCATTGGTGCCAACTGACCCTCATTGTCATTAAACACACTTTATTGTGCCATCATTGGTCCTAAACACAACGTATTGGTTATATACACACATTAGTGGGACTCATTGGTCCCAACTAAACACACCTTATTGGGACTCATGCGGATCCAAGACACCGTTTTGGGATGTGACCCCAAGACTCTTTTGGAAGCCAAACAACTTGTTGCTACCCTAACTGACAATCATGTCAAAAATGGCACTTTGACTCGTAAGGGTGCCAAGAAAACTCTGAAAAGACTTCTGACAAGGCTACGACTGAACCAACCAAGGAGGTCAAGGCCGAGTCTTCCAAGTCTAACAAGAAGAAGAGGAAGTATGGTAGCCAAAACTTCACAGTGACAACAACCCCTGCCGTCCCTGATGTGCCCATTAACCAATTTGCTTCAGCCCCTCCAGCCAAGAAGCCTTACACCGGGACTTTCCCGTTGTGCAACACATGTCAATGCCATCACCCAGCAAGCTCTTCTTGTAGGAAATGCTACCACTATGGTCGTTTTGGTCATTTTGCTAACACATGCCAGCTTCCAAATCAAGCACAGCCAATCAATGCTCAGCCTGCAAATTTTCAGCCTACTAATACCCAACTTATCAATCAACCTGTCATCCATCCCATGGTTCAACCTGGTGCTATTATGCCTAGGGCTCCTGCTTGCTATAATTGTGGAAATCCTAGCCATCTCCGCAATGCATGCCCTTACTTGGCTAATGCCAGTGGTCCTGCCAACAATGCCAACCGTGGAGCTCCTCCTGCGAGAACCCAAGGTGCTCGTGGTCGTACCTTCAACATCAACACCAACCAAGCCCAAGCCAATCCTGAAGTGGTGAACGGTACATTTCTCATTAATAATCATTACGCCTCTGTATTATTTGATACGGGTGCAGATAGGAGTTTTGTGTCCTTAGATTTTGAGCCTTTGCTTGCTCGTGCGCGTTCTGGTCTCGACGTACGAATATCAGTCGAAGTAGCTGATGGAGAATCTATCTTGATCAACTCTATCATCCGTGATTGCGTAATTCATTTTCATGAGCACTGATTTCCCATCGATTTGATTCCAATGCATCTTGGTAGCTTCGATATCATAGTAGGCATGGATTGGTTGTCTCGTCACCGTGCTGAAGTCTTCTGCTTTAAAAACACTATTCGTGTTCCTCGGCCTGATGGCCAAACTCTGGTAATCTACGGCGATAAACCCTCATGCGGGCTTAGACTTATGTCTTGTACACAACCCGGAAAGCACCTACGCAAGGAGTGTGTGGCCTTCTAGGCCCATATCATGGAAGTTCAGCCCAAAGAAAAGGGAGTCCAAGACATCCCAGTTGTTAGGGAGTTCCCTGAAGTATTCCCTGAAGATGTATCGGGTCTTCCTCCCGTTCACCAAGTGGATTTCCGTATCGAGCTTATACCAGCCACTACTCCTATTGCGAAGTCGCCCTATCAACTCACTCCATCTGAAATGTAAGAGCTTTCCAAGAAACTTCAAGAGCTTTCTGACAAGGGATTTATTCGCCCCAGTTCATCGCCTTGGGGAGCACCCGTCCTTTTCGTGAAAAAGAAGGATGCTTCTTTCCGCATGTGCATCGACTATCGTGAACTTAATAAGCTCGCTATAAAAAATCGTTACCCTCTTCTTCGTATCGACGATCTGTTTGATCAACTTCAATCTTTGATCTGTTTCTCAAAGATTGACCTTCGTTCTGGATATCATCAGTTGCGTGTTTCCGAATATGGCATTCCCAACACTGCCTTTCGCACGAGGTATGGTCATTTTGAGTTCATTGTTATGCCATTCGGGTTGACAAACGCGCCTGCAGTATTCATGGATCTCATGAACCGTGTTTGTAAGACCTATATAGACAAAATTGTTATTGTTCTCATTGACGGCATCCTTATCTATTGAAGTCAACAGCCGAGCACGAGAATCACCCTGTTTAGTCTTGGAGCTCCTAAAGAAGGAACAATTGTATGCCAAATTCTCCAAATGTGAATTTTGGCTTCAGGAGGTTCAGTTTCTGGGGCACATCGTAAGCGACAAGGGTATCCATGTGGATCCTGCCAAAATTAACGCGGTCAAAAGTTGAAATACCCCTACTACTCTGACCGAAATCCGTTTATTCCTTGGTCTTGCGGGTTACTTTCGACGATTCATCCCCAACTTCTCGAAGATCACACTACCACTCACTGCCTTGACCCATAAAGACAAACCTTTCGAGTGGGGTCCTGAGCAAGAGAAGGCATTTTTGACCCTCAAACAAAAATTGTGCAACGCTCCTGTTCTTACCCTTCCCGATGGCAACGACGACTTTGTTGTTTATTGTGATGCGTCCAATCAGGGCCTAGGTTGTGTTCTCATGCAGTGTGGGAAAGTGATCGCCTATGCATCTAGACAACTCAAGGTGTACGAGAAGAACTACACGACACATGGCCTTGAGATCGGTGCGGTCGTCTTTGCCTTGAAAATTTGGCGGCACTATTTGTATGGAACCGAATGCGTAGTCTTTACCGATCACAAAAGCCTCCAACATATCCTAAACCAGAAGGAGCTTAACATGCGTTAACGACGCTAGGTCGAGCTTCTCAATGATTACGATTATGAGATTCGCTACCACCCTGGCAAAGCAAATGTCATAGCCGATGCTCTTTGTCGTCGAGCCTATGAAAACATTATCGTGCTTCAAATCATTCTTCCGATCTTCATAATCGTACTTTTAAGGGTCAACGTATTTCCGTGATCGAAGGGAACATGTACGAAGAAATGTCATGTGGTGCCGAACTCCAATTGGAAACCAAGCCTAACGGTCTCCTTTATTTCTTGAATCGCCTTTGGATCCCAATCGCGATGACCTCCGTGCTTTCATCATGAACGAGGCTCATAAGTCACGATATTCTATACACCCTGGTTCTGACAAAATGTACCAAGACCTCCGCAGTCAATACTGGTGGCCTGGCATGAAGAAAGACATAGCCTCTTTGTGGCTAAGTGCCTCACCTGTTCTAAGGTCAAGGTTGAACATCAACGCCCTTTGGGTCTGCTAGAACAACCTGAGATCCCGTTCTGAAAGTGGGAAAATATCGCGATGGACTTCATCACGAAACTTCCACGCACTTCTGGCGGCTATGATAGCATTTGGGTTATCATTGATCGTTTGACAAAATCATCTCATTTCATTCCCATTCGCGAAGACTACAAAGTCGGGAAGCTGGCTAGAATCTATATCAAAGAAATCGTGAGTCTTCATGGTGTCCCATTAAGTATCATCTCCAATCGTGACGGTCGGTTTGCTTCTCGTTTTTGGAAAAACTTGCAATCTTCCCTCGGTACTCGATTAGACCTCCGTACTCTTATCATCCTCAAACTGATGGGCAGTCTGAGCGTACCATTCAAACACTCGAAGACATGCTTCGTGCTTGCGTAATCGACTTTGGTGGCAATTGGGACACTCATTTACCATTGATTAAGTTTTCATATAACAATAGTACCACTCTAGTATTGGCATGTCTCCATTTGAAGCGCTATATGGTCGCAAGTGTCGCTCTCCAATTTGTTGGAGCGAGGTTGGTGAAGCTCAGAATACCGGTCCCGAACTGATCCAGGAGACGACATATATGATTTCTCAAATCCGTGATCACCTCTTAGCCACTCGAAGCAGACAAAAGAGTTATGCTGACAAGATACTTAAAAGAGTTGGGAAAGTTGCCTACAGACTTGAACTACCCCGAGAACTCGAAAATGTTCACCCAACGTTTCATGTGTCTAATCTTCACAAGTGTCTGGCTAATGAAGACCTCCACATTCCATTGGACGAAGTGAGCATCGATGAAACAATGCACTTTGTAGAAAAACCAGTGGAAATTATGGACCGAGAAGTCAAACAACTCAAGCGTAGTCGTAATTCCAAATGTCAAGGTCCGTTGGGAGTCTAAGCGAGGACCAGAGTTCACCTGGGAACGCGAAGACCGAATGAAGACTAAGTACCCTCATTTATTCGTGTAGTCTTCTCAAGGCTAATTTCGGGACTAAATTTCCTAAAGTAGGGGAGACTGTAACATCCATGGTCTATCCATATCATTCGTACCCGATTTGTATTCCATGATTCGTTCAATAAAGAAGTTCATTTGGTGTTTCATTGTGTAATTTATGATTATTTCAATTTACAGAGTTTCGATTTCCATTCGTATTTCAATATTTCAAGCTTTCAATTTATTTAAATTAGACCGGGACTTGAGTATGCTATATACATGTGGCAAATGTGAGCAATACTAGTTACGCACGCAAATTGAAACACAAATTATAGTTGTACAAAAGTTTTGGGTTAAACTTTATAAATATAGAAGGTTTGGTCCATTTATGTAATTTTAATAAACTTCGTAAATAGTTTTATAATTTTGAATGTCAAATTTATTTTACATCCATAATTAACTCGAAAATTAAGTTATGAGAAAAGATCGGGGTCAAAACATAAGTTATGGGAATTAACTATGCCTTTTATGGGTTACATTTAAGTTAGAAAAATAAACAAGTAAAAAAAACAAGGAAATGAGGGGCATGGGATTCGAACCAGTGACTATCTATTTAAGAGCCATGCGCCTCAACCATTGAGGCAACTTGCATTATGTGTTATATCCCAGACTCAACAGTTTTTTATTGAACATGGCGCGTGTCTTCCTCTCTTCCCTTCCTCCTCCATGCGCCTGTGACCCTTTCTCATTCCTTCTTCTTTTATTTCGGCCATAACCCCTCTAGACCCATTTTCTCGCCCGTTTTCACCATTAAAATCACCATTTAAACCACGGTTTCATGTCCCAAATCATAACCCGAGTTTAATGACACCTTAATCATTTAAAACCGTTTCCAATTAAAGAGTTTCACTAAAAACTCCCCATTTTCTTAAAACCTCCATTAAAACGAATTTTAAAGCTTACAATTGACCCAGCTCCGATCTCTTTCACTATGAATTGAGACCAGTAATCAGTTGTAGACCCTCCCACGCATCATATTCCTCTCCAATTTCGATTTACATAAAGGCAATAAAAAACCCCCAATTTCTAGGGCTCCAAACTTTCGTGCGATTCCGGGCTCAATTCTCCATCAAATTTAACAAGTAGTCATTTTCACTCAGTTTTTCATTATCTACAAAACCACTCTGTTAATTTTAGGTTTTTCCAAGTTATTTCATAGGCCATTTTTTTTAGGGTTCTTTGTGATTTGGGGATTTTCATGAAAAATATAAATTGTAACCTACTTTAATCTAAGCATCTTAATATCAATTATTTATAAACGATTGTTGCACTTAGAATATATTTACAATCATTTTGCCCATGTTATTACTTGTTATTATTATACACATATATTATAAATATATATATATATTACATGATAGGGAAAATTTGTCACTTGAATATTAACTATAAATCATGATGAAATTTATGATGGTTTCTAAGTCATTAGATCCTTTTATAGAATTACTTTTATAATTAGTGTGTAATACATTACTTGGTAATAGTTATAATATTTTAACCGAAATACATTTCAATTTCGTATATTATTTTTTTTACGAATCATTCATCCTCGTAGTGCTAATCAAGTCATAAACACATTATACAAAACCTTTAGGATTGCTTAGATGATTATAGTAGTATTAGCATTATCATGTTTGTTATTATTATTATTACTATTTATTGTTAATTAATAATATTATTATCATTATTTAATATTATTTGACATTGATGTGTTATTCAAATAATTATGATTGGTAGTTAATGTGATAACATTTATTATTATTAATATAATAATAATAATAATAATAATAATAATAATAATAATAATAATAATATTATTATTATTATTATTATTATTATTATTATTATTATTATTATTATTATTATTATTATTATTATTATTATTATTAGTTAATGTTGTAACATAATTCAAACCTATTATATTAACTCAATGAGTTATTCAAACAATTAAAGAGTATTAAAACACATCTCATTTATGCCGTAAGAATTACTAAGCATTTATATTACTCATAAATACGCTATATCACTTTGTCAAATAAATAACATTTCTTTTTACAAAACCCCAAATGCCCACGAACCCCTAGTCTCCTAGCTTCGTTATTCAACTAGGTCCTCTCGTTTTCCTTTAGGTTGACCTTCGGGACTACTACTTTCATTCTCGCGTTCATTCGTGGAAACCCTTCATTTTACCAAGTGAGTAATCCTTGCCCCTTTTTCGTGTTTTATATTTTAGGGTGCAACATGTATCCTATATCAATCTATTGATTTTCATGATTTCATATAATGCGATTGTAGACCATATGTGTGAATGTGTGTAGGATTTCATTCTAGCATAACTTGTTAATGTGTTGGGATTTCATGTTTTTCATAGTGTTTCAAGTATTTCATGTCGCATAAACATTAACGTAAGGCCTGGGGAATCAAAGATAGATCTATTAGTTGACAACCCACTCAACTTGACCAGTTTTGGCGTTGGGCGTTTGAGACCTATTTCATTTAGTCTAATCTTCGGGTTAGGGAATCCTTGTCATTAAGGGTTGTTTATGCATTGTTTTCATGCTGTCATCTTATCTAGTATGCTAGTCTTTCATTTCATTCTATTATATGATACAATTCGCATGTTTTCATTTTATATATCATGTTACATATTAAACCTGTGATTACTCACCAACTTTGTAGTTGACCCTATCTTATACATGTTGCAGGAAATGTCAATGCTTGATCCAAGTTGTTCCACATAGGGATTTGGACCTAGTTAAATTCTTAAAAAGACATTGTTGAATCATTCATGTTATGTTTTAATTTCAAGTTTATGTAATGACCTTTTATTATTAATAAAATTGGTGTTAATTAAATATTTTCATCTTAATTTAGTTGTCATGAGCTGTTGGGCAATCTAATCAGGCCCCGATGTTTCCGCCATCGGTTGGGGTGTGACAGGTAAGGCATGTTCATGATTTTCAGATTGTGACGTGTCTTATGCTGCCAACAATGATCCCTAAGCTTCAGAGGAACATGGTTGACAAGAAAGCATATGACATAAACGAGCAACTGAAAGGAATGTTTCAGCAGCATGCTCAACACGAACGTTTTGAGGTGATGAGATCCCCGATCACGTGTCGTATACAAGAGGGTACTTTAGTCAATGCTCACGTACTGAAAATGAACACCTATGTCGATCATCTAGCACATTTAGGAAATCCACTAAGTGATGAGTTAGCTACAGATATAATCCTTAACTCACTGCCAAAGTCATATGATCGGTTTGTCTTGAATTATAATATGAATGGTTTGGATAAGAGTCCTGCAACTCTGCATCAGATGCTTAAGAGTGCTAAAATGAACATTCCAACTAAAATAGGAACTGTGACAAATCCTGTGCTGATGATTCGAGATGGCAGAATTGGTAAGAAAGCCAAGAGAGCCAACGGCAAAAGAAAGAAAAAGAGCAAAGGCAAAAACAAGAATCTCATAAATGAAGTTCTTAGAATGATGGCAAGTGTTTTCATTGTGATGAAACGGGGCACTGGAAGAAGAACTATCCTAAATACCTTAATGGAGTGAAACCTAAGAAGTTATCACTCGGAAGAAGGTCCTCAAGTATACATGTTATCGATTTTTCTTTCTCCAAGAAAATCTTGGGTGTTTAACAATAGATGTGATACTCACATCTACAACGGTTTGTAGGGATTAAGAAGAACTAGAGATCCAAAGCAAGGAGACCTAGAGCTACATGTTGAAAACAAGCAGAAATTCGTTGTTGAAACTGAATTTACTATTTGCCTAAATGGTATAACCATTGTTTTGAACAATTGCTGCTAAGTCCCTGGTATGAATAGAAACATCGTTTCTCTATTTGCTTTGAAAAGACAAGGTTTTGAGTATGTTTTCGGTGATAAGGGTGATTCCATTTTTGCATACTTGAATGATGCATTTTATTTTGAGGCAAAACCACACAATGGAATCTATGAGATAGATAACAATAATAACATGATATATAACATCTCTAGTAAATGTGCTAGGAGTAGTACTAATGACACGTTTAGATGGCATTGTCGACTAGGACACATAAACAAGAATCGCATCAAGAACTCCAGGCTGCCGGGATATTAGAACACACTGGTCCAGAGTTTTATGATACACGTGAGTCTTGTTGAAATGGCAAGGTGACCAAGTCGCCTTTCTTGAATGTCGGTGAAAGAGCGAAGGACCTGTTAGTGCTTATACACACTAATGTATGTGGTCCTTTCAGGACGATGTCAAGGAATGGAAAAAGGTACTTTGTTACATTTACTGATGATTTTTGTATACATGGGTATGTCTATTTCATGCGGCACAAACATGAAACTTTTGAGAAGTTTAAAGAATACCCAGAATGAAGTACAAAACCAGGTTGGTAAAACGAATAAAGTACATCAAGAGATCAAGGTGGCGAATATCTAAGTAAGGAATTCGACGCACACCTCAAGTCTTGTGGATTGTATCCCATCTCACTACACCAGGAACCCCATGGTTGAATGGTGTATCTGAGAAAAGAAGTCGAACATTATTAGACATGGTTCGATCAATGATGTGTCGCACAAACCTGCCACATTCCTTTTGGAGTTTTGCTCTTGAAACTGTTGCCCGACTAGTGAACCTCACTCCTACAAAGAAGGTAGATTAGACACCATATGAGATATTACATGGGGAACGACCCAAATTATCCTACCTAAAGGTATGGGGATGCTATGCTTCTGCTCCAAGTGAATCATCGAACAAATTAGATCCTCGCGGTGATAAGGTTGTTTTCGTCAGATATGCCCATAAAGTTGGTTATTATTTCTACAACCCTGCTGAGAACAGAGTTTTCATCAAACGTAAAGGAACATTCTTAGAGGATGAGTTCCTTCAATGAGGGGAAGAAAATAATCAGATTGACCTTGAAGAAGTTCGGGATCAACCTAAGAACCAACTAGAAACCAGTATAGTAGATCAACATGAGATGACTGAATTTGAAAGAATATCACAACCAGTAGTAACACAAGGCATTCGCAGAAGTACGTGGGACCATCATGAACCAGATAGATATCTGGATATGCACGGTATTCTGATAGTTGATCAAGAGGAACCCGTGAACTATAAAGATGCGATCTCAGACACTGAATCTGAGAAATGACTGGAAGCCATGCGCGCAAAGATGCAATCCATGTATGATAACCAAGTCTGGATTTGGTTGAACCTCCACCAGATTGTCGTGTAGTAGGAAGTAAATGGGTTTTCAAATTGAAAACAGACATGGATGGTAATATGCAAACCTATAAGGCTTGGCTAGTAGCCAATGGGTTTACTCAAACTCAGGTATTGGTAAACCTGAAGGTTTTGAGGATCCAAAGAACCCTAAAAAGGTATGCAAGCTGAACAAATCCATTTATGGGTTAAAACAAGCATCTGGAAGCTGGAATCTTTGTTTTTATCGATAATCAAAGAGGTTGATTTTATTAAAAGTACAGATGAGGCATGCGTCTACAAGAAGACATGTGGGAGCTCTATCACTTTTCTAATCCTATATGTTTATGACATATTAATCATTGGAAACAACATACATATGCTTCAAGAAGTAAAAGGTTAGTTGCAAAAGTGTTTCTCAATGAAGGATCTTAGCGAAGCCACCTATATTCTAGGAACTAAAATTCATAGAGATAGATCAAGAAATCTAATTGGACTAAGCCAAATTAAATATATCTATAAGGTCCCACGACGCTTCTCTATGCAAGATTCTAAGAGAGGATCTTTGCCCATGGCACACATAACCATTCTAAACAAGGAACAATCTCCCCAGACAGACGAGCAGATGGAAGATATGAAAAGAGTTCCATATGCATTTGCTATTGGTTTCATTATGTATGCCATGCTATGTACCAGACCAGGCGTGTCATACGCTCTAAGTATGACAAGTAGATATCAGCAGAATCCGGGTGAGAGTCACTGGATTGCTGTGAAGAATATCCTAAAGTACTTGAGAAGAACTAAGGATATGTTTCTGATATATGGAGGAACAAAGGAAGAACTGAGTGTAAGATGTTACACGGATGTGAGTTTTCAGACTGAACTAGGTGTCTCTTAATCACAAACGGGATATGTAGTTACCCTGAACGATCGCGTAGTCCATTTCAGAATCGGAATACATGATAGCTTGAGATGCTGCAGAAAATGATGTGTGGATGAAGAAGTTCATTGTTGATCTTAATGTTGTGTCTAGTATACGAAGGCCAATCGAGATACGTTACGACACGATATGCACCATTGCTCAAGCAAAGGAACCGCGATCGCATCATAGTACGAAGCATATTCTGCAAAAGTTCCATTACATTCAAAAATACTGGAACGGGGAGATATCATCATAAGCAAGATCCATACTGATCAAAATCTGGCAGACCCATTTACTAAACGTATGCCTCACGTCAAACATGAGGAGCATGCTGAGAAGATAGGTCTTAGTTTTGAGAGTCATTGGATTTGATTTGCATTTAGAAATTTGGTGCGTTCGGAAGTACAGACAAATATTCTTGGTTTATCTTAGTAGTTAATGAGTAATATATAAACTATTTATCATCGATTATTAGTACATTAAGGTTATGTTTGGCGCGCCATAAGCTAACTTATAAGCTAGCTTTTTGACGTTACCAAACGGGGCTTTTAAAAAAAGCTAGCTTTTTTAAAAAGCCCCGTTTGGTAACGTCAAAAAGCTGGCTTATAAGCTAGCTTTTGAAAAGCTAGTTGGAGTAGTGTTTTAACTAGCTTTTATAATATTTTCAGTTTTACCCTTCCCTAACTTATAAATAAATCCCTTTATTTACATTTATGACATATACTTTTATGTCATTTTTTATTTTTCAGCTAGTTTTTACCAAACTTTATTTTTTATCAGCTAGCAGCTAGCTTGTCAGCTAGCAGCTAGCAGCTAACTTTTGAGCTAGTGCGTCAAACACAGTCTAAGAATCCATAAATACTAGTGTATTCTAAATGTCCATAGTTGATCAGATATTTTATAGAGAGGCTGATAACTACTATATCACCAATATAACACCCAATTTAATTGCATAGCTCTACACCCAAATCATCCACTTTCGTAGAGCGGTCCATACAATACTTCCAATTTCTTTTTAGTTTTTGTATATTAACTAATTAGTTATCTTTACTCAACTTTTGTTAATAATTTGTATTGATAAATTTTAAAAATTTCCAAATAAATGGTATTTTATATTTTTTCCCTTTAAAATTTCGACCCAAGACTATAGTCATTCATGACCTCCATTTCTATCGATCGGCCACATGATTAACTCACAACCTGGTCGAACCACAATTGAACCCAAACATTTTTCCTTTTCATCTATGACACATATTTTTATTCTATTAGTTCCTCACAAAACTTCCTTTTTTATAAGCTTACTTCTAAAATTCCCGTATTATCTAGTTAGAAAAATAAAAATAAATAATACCAAAATCTTGATTTTTCCTCTATAAACATTGTATAGTTTTGATATATGAATTCATATCCACTCTTAATTACTTTTTTTAATCTTTCTCATTTGTATATATATATTTTTTTTTATCATAAATCATTTGTTTTTAAACATTTATACGAATCTTGATGATTCTAAAGAATATTTGACTAATCGATACATGGAAACGTTAAGTTTTTTTTCAAAATTAATTGCATATGATCATCTTCTATCAAGCCTAAGTAAGTCTTCAAAGCCTAAGTGAAAGCCCATACTTAATAACCAATGATCTTTAGCCTAATTGGTTAGGGGATAGGTACCCAAGACATTATAATGGGGTTAAGTCTTGTTGGTTCTAAGTTCCCATCTCTGTAACAAAAATACTAAATAAATGGGGGTTACAAGACTGGGCCAGGGGGTTATTGCTCACCTATGTATGAGTTTCACTTCTCTTGATGTGGAGTATTGGAGATCGATCGGGTGGGTAGGTAAAGCCTCCTCGTCAGTGATCCAAATTTGCCGTTCAAAAATAAAAGTAACATACTAAAAATCTTCAAACCTCATAACTACGAAAACGTGCGAGTTTTATTTGTAACTTTAATTTAAAATAATAATTTATTTGTTTTGAAATAATTTTTATTACGTTTGATAATATAAAATCATTATGTACCATATGTATTTAATAAAAGTTTAGTTTGGGTTGTGTTATGAATGTGAGTAAAAAATTGGATTTTGTTGGATTGTGTAAGTTGAAGAGTGAGAAATTAATTCTTTTAGTGAAATGTTAGTTGTGTTGAGTTGTGAAATTTAGATAATCCAAATTTCACTTAAAATGGAGTTGTCTTTTAAAAATATATGTTGGTCTTGTAAATGGCTTTGCATAAATTTTAAACATGACTTTTGTATAAATTTTGGTCTTATAATAATTTATATTTTATTTATTATGTAATATTTTTGTTGGATCGTGGTTAGAACAGGCTAACCAATCAAGTTACTTAAAGGTATCAAATAAGAAAGGCGGAATCAGACTTGTTTGTGTTTATGTTTGAGATGCCTTTGATCGATAACAGTAACTAATAAACAAGAAGTAAAGTAGTTGAACACAAGATATCAATTCCAAGCACTACAATATTATTACTTCTCAGATGTTTACAATGAGTTACAAACAGATGAACAATAAAGTTGATCGATGTCTAAACAAGAGAAATACAAGTAATATATATAGTGCAAGGAGGAAATAAAAGATAATCTTTTATTTCCATTTAGCTACTAGGCTAAATAAACTAATCATATCTACTCTAAAAGTTGTTGTACTACAGGCATGGGCGCTGTGAACAGTTAAGCAACTCTATCGGTGAACAGTGTAAAGCATGGCGGAAAGTAAACTGCTCTTCTGACAGCTTTACTGCCTTGAAACTTGAATCGAGTAGATAAGTCAAACTTCCGGACTAACTTAGGGAGAAGTTCCGGAGTAACTTCTTAGTGCAGAGAAAGTTCCGGAGTAACTTCCTTCGGAACTCTGACTTAGAGAATTTCAGTCAAACTGAACATTCCCAACAGTCTCCCCCTAAGATGTTGCTACCAAAAACTGTTCTTCTTGCTGAATCTTCTTAATGCCTTTACTTGAGCTCTACCACAACCTTAAGGCATGCAGACATAGTTGGGAGTTCCCATTATGGTCATGATGTCCATTTGATGCAACTTATCCCAATCATCCAGTCTTAAATCATGTTTCTTCCTTACTTCCCCATTGCTCATGAAGAAGTAGTGCATGTCTTCACTTTTGTGAGATTCAATCCTTAGAATGCAGGGATGAGTGACATCGACATGTGGGTTGGGAGGATCTGAAGGTTCAGATTCTCCTTCTGATTCACTTACTACTATCTTCTTCCTTTTAGCCATGGATTTCTTTCTTCCAGAAAAGGTGAGCAAGATGGGTGGTATGGCTGAAGGTTGCTGAGATGAGGATTCAGTTTCAGGTTGTGTAGGCTTTGGATTTATAGGAGGTGGTGAAGATTGTGGAGATGGAATTAGCTGGTTAGGAGTTTGAAATGTGGGAGCAGTGGGTTGAGGTGTTGAGGTGAAGGGTTGAGATGATGAGAGATGAGGATCAGAAACAGTGTCAAACATCTGTTTCACAATGTTGATCCTTGGCTTCTTTTGTTGAGCAGTTGAATCAGGAGCATTTCTCTTCTTCTGTTTAAGGTAGCTGAGACCTTCAGGATGTAAAGAGTCAAAAAGAGCATACATACCTGGTGGCTTCTTCTCACCAGTAACTCTTTCCTTTTCAATTTGACTATTTCTGATGGCATCATAGTCAAGTCTCAGCCTAGGCAGTTTGCAAGAGTTGATTCTTTTGGGATTCTCCATTACAATTTCTTTGAAGTACCATTTGTGAATCAGCAGGTCATCCTCCTCAGTTAATTTCTGATACTTTGTACCCTGCTTCTCTTGTGCCTTCTCCTGCTCAAAAGCATCATCAACAAATCTCTTGACATTCATCTCTTTGTCTTGATCTGCTCGGATAGCCAAGATCATGTACATCCAGTTGATTAGATCATCACCCTTCATTTCATCAACCCATGCATCAGTGAAACACTCCTTGCTTCTGAGCATTATACTGAACTGAGCTAGGAAATTTTTTTTGTCTTCAGTATTTTTCATTTGAATTTTCCTATACTAATTTCCCAAGACCCTTCTGTACTTGTCAACCTTATCTGAAAGACCTTGCTCTTCAGCTCTGGCAATCCTTTCTTCTATGTACAGATCAGATCTTCTCCTTGCTCCATTGATAAAGAACATAAGGTCTGCATTGTTGATGACATACTCATAGATACATCCCTCTATGAGCAATCGTTTATGTTCTTCAAACACAGCAGCCTCCTTCTGTTCTTGGAACTTCTTCTGTACTTCAGCATTCTCTTTTTCCAATTGATCAATCAGAGCCTTTGTGGCAGGATTCATATCTTCATTTTGGCCTCCTGTGCTCTGATTATCATCCTCCATGTCAGTGAAACCAGAGATCGTTCTCTCATCAAGAGAATCACCATTGGCAAGCTTTGGAGATTCAAGAAGTGAAGTTGCAGCATTGAGACTGACTTCCGAGGTAACTTGCTCAGGAATAGTCTTAGTGCCAATTTCCAAAGTAACTGCCTAGGGACTATCTTCCGAGACAACTTGTTCCGGAATAGTCTTAGACAGTTGCTCGGGAGCAACTTCCGAAGTAACTTCCTTCGGAACATCCTCAGTTATGAGGAGTTCTTCTGGAGTAACTTCCTTTGGAATTTCCTCAGCAGAGATCAATTCCTCCGGAATTTCTTCCTTAGGAATTTCTTCAGTTGTAACCTTTGCCGATGAAGATGTGGGATTATGCAAGTTGAGGAGAGCTTCTGTGACTTCAATGTCAAACAGGTCCACATTTTTTCCTGGTTCACTTTCAGGTTCAGCAACATGTTCTTCACTGCTTTCTCCTTCAGCCTCAAACTGATCTTGACCCGTTTGAAGATACTCTTGCTCTCTTGCCATGTAAACATCAGACAAGAAGCTCCTAACATCTCCAATATTTTGAGGGTGAGCACCTGAAGCAACCATCACAAATCTTATGAACTCCATGTGATTAACCTTGCATTCTTCAGGTGCTACCTGCATCAGCTGATCCATGTGAACATTAAGCAAGCCTTCTATTGGGTTGAAAGGCTTAATTCCATAGATCTTGAATAACTTCTTCTTCATGTCAGCAGGTAACCTCTCATTTGGATCAAAGTCAATTTCTCCTGAGCTAGCAGAGTCTTCAGTAGGCTTGGTTTCAGCAGAGATCTGCTGATAAGGTGTTGAAGAGCTAGCTTTCTTCCCCTTTTTGGTAGCAACAGCTTCACCAGTTGGGTTTGATGCACTAACCTTCTCCTGCTTAAGCCTATTAATCAAGATGTTCGGCTCTTGAACAATTTTAAGCAGTGGCTGCATTTGATTTTGCATTTTAGTTTGCTTGGCCGTCAATTCAACAAGTAAAGCATTGCCCTCAACTGATTTCTCAGTATCCTTGGGCAAAGAAGAGCCATCAAGCCTAGCTTGATCAAGCTCAGCACCCTGGTTTTCTTGGCGCCTGGGATTCCCTGTAGGCACAGTTGTTGCCTTAGGTTCCATTTCTGGTTCCTTTGGCTCAAACTGGCTGCTAGTTGCCATAGATTGAGACTTAGAGATGTTACTACTGTCCAATTGTTCCAGTGGGGAACCAATTGTAGTAGCAGCCCTTTCTATATGAACATCTTCATCACTCCTGATGTTCAACTCCTTAGGTGGTGAATAGGGGTTGGGAGAGACATAATTAATATCCATCCAATCATCTCCATGAGGTGAGGTAGATGTGAAGAGATTGTCATTTGGATATAGATCAGTGTCTGCTTCATTCACAGGTAAATTCAGGTTTAGGTCTATGGAGGTAAACAAGGAGGGTGAGGGTTGTGCATCTAATCTAATAGAAGATGAGGTCTCAAGTGAGAGATCATCAGCAATGTGGCTAAACCCTTGGCTTTGATGTTGAGCAGACAGTGGGTCATGCTCAAGGTTCTCAGGTTGGGTGGGTTTGGGAGACACAGGTGGAGTAGACCCTGTTTCCCTGTCAACAACTTTTATTTGAGTAGGTAAGGAAGTTTTGGTGGAAGATTTTGAGTGCCTGACCCTCTTTCTTTGATAGGTGATATTGACATTTAGTATGTCAAGAGGGTCAATTTCAGGTGTGGGTTCAACAACTGATGGTGTAGGTTCAGTGTTGTCACCTGGAGCAACATGCTCAGTTGGTTCTTGAATCTCAACTGCTTGTTCTTGCACATGTTGTACACGAACAATTCTTGGTTCTGGTAGTGGATGGTCATTTTCCACACCAAGACAGTTGGCAACTGCATTTTTAGAAAGCAAATAAGAAAAGATTTTCTCAGTTAAATGTTTTTGGTTGAAAACAGTGCCTGCTCTTAGGACATCAGGGAATTGTGTATCCAGTATGTGTTGTAAAAACCTTGGATACATGTTAAAAGGTTTTGCATAATTCTCCCTTAACCCATCAAAAATCATTTTCGAAAAGTTAAAACACTCTCCCCTGATCACAGCATGAAGAGCAGTTGCTTGGGCTTCACCAAGTTCTTCATGTGATCGCCTTGGGGTTACGCATACTAGCAGAGTGTGGGCTAGAAATCTCCAGACTGGTGGAATGTGACATTTCTTCACTGTCTTGCTTCTGGGATTTCCACCATAGCCTATACCCATCAGGGTGAATTGGTAGTCCTCCTTGGAGACAGTGGAGATACCTCCTTCATCCTGTAACTTTAAATGATTTCTGATCATGGCTTCAGTGATGTACACATCTCTTCCGTGTATTTTGCTTTCAACTTGCATGACTTGCTTGTCGTCTTCATCACGGGCACCCACTACTGCGTTAGCCTAGAACTGTGTAATCGTCTCATTATAAATGATTGGACTTACAGTTAGAGCAAAGTGTAGTTCCGACGCAGTAAGGAAGTCTATCTTCCCGTCAAACGGAGCCGATTTCTGGGATTTCTCCAAATATGCTCTATGAATATGCTCGTTGTGAAACGCGGATGCTGTCATTGTTCTGTATTGAGTGATTTCTTTGGTGAATGAGAAGAATTTTGATGAAATTGAGAGGAAAGCGAGAGCGATTTTTGGGTATTTTGGAATTTAAGTTTCGTAAGTGAGGGGTTTTCTCTGGAAGTGATAGTTAAAGGATGAGGAGAGAGGGAATTAACGGTAACGTGAAGGGTGGAGTTAGTAGGGCCAGCAGTTAACCATCACTGTTAACGCATTGTGCGTTTGTACGGTGCAATAGTGAAATAACTGTGAAGGGTCCCACTTAATCCAAAATTGATTAAGTATACATTAAAGTTCCTCCGGAACTGAACTTTTCCTTCAGAACAATCTTGTCCCCTCGGAAGAGTGAAGTTCCCTTGGAACTACTTCCCTTAGAGATTTTCTCCTCATTTCTCCTGAACAACTTTTCCTAGGAAGTTCCCTCGGAGTTTCGAATTACTCCAGAATTCCCTGAAACACTTAGAGAAACACTTGAAACAAATTAGAAACCTTAGAGAGTTCCCTCGGAACATCTCTTGTGAGTGAAATTGCTTCCGGAGTAAGTTCCCTCGGAACAATTTTGTTCCCTCGGAACTTTACTCTGGAATGCTCAAAACACTTAGAAAATCTCATAACTTAACAGATTTAGCAAATTTTGTGCAGTTTTGGTTATGAACAAATTACAGTGTAATTTACAGAGAATTTTCTTGGTTTTGGAAGAAGAGGATTAAAAGACACATAGACACTTAAGAGATAAAAATATGTACAGAGAACAACAATTGACAACAAAAGTTAACCAAAGTTCATCATCCTAATAGCTGTGATAAGGAAGAAGAATCTTGCCTCATCAAATGCCTTTGTGAAAAGGTCAGCTAGTTGAAGATTAGTATGAACTTTGTGTAACTTAATCAATTTCTTTTCTGCACAGTCTCTAATAAAATGATACCTTATCTCAATGTGCTTTGTCTTTGAGTGCTTCACAGGATTGTTGGTGATGGAAATGGCACTGGTGTTGTCTGCATACATAGGAGTCTCTAGAAATGTGATTCCATAATCCAACATTTGATTTTGAATCCATAGCACTTGACCACAGCAGCTTGAAGCAGCAATGTACTCAGCTTCAGCAGTTGATGTAGAAACACAGGTTTGTTTCTTGCACTGCCATGAAACAAGCCTATTTCCTAGAAATTGACATCCTCCTGATGTTGATTTCTTATCCAAGTAGCAGCCACCATAGTCACTGTCAGTGTAGGCAACAAGAGAAAAGTCATTGTTCTTTGCATACCACAACCCTAGTTTTGGTTGTCCCTTAAGGTATTTGAATATTCTCTTCACTACCTTCATGTGGGATTCTTTGGGAGCAGACTGATATCTAGAGCATAAGCATACACTAAACATAATATCAGGTCTACTTGCTGTTAAGTACATTAAAGAACCAATCATTGCCCTGTAAGTGTGCTGATCAACAGGTTCACTTTCTGACTCTGAATTCAGATTGTATGATGTTGAAATGTGAGTTTTTGTAGAAGAGGAAGATAACATATCAAACCTCTTGAGCATATCTTGAATATATTTGGATTGGTTCAAGAAGATGCCCTCTGCAGTTTGCTTAACTTGGAGACCCAGAAAGAAATTAAGTTCACCCAATGAACTCATTTCAAATTGATCTTGCATCAGGGTCTCAAACTCCTTGCACAACTTAGGATTGGTTGACACAAAGATGATGTCATCCACATATATCTGAACAAGTAACTTGTCTTTACCAACTTTTCTGATGAAGAGAGTTTTATTAATAGCTCCTCTCCTGTAACCATGGCCAAGCAGGTAGTTTGAGAGTGTCTCATACCATGTTCTTGGAGCTTGCTTGAGGCCATAAAGAGCTTTGATTAGTTTACACACCTTGTTGGGATGGTGTGGGTCTTCAAACCCTGGTGGTTGACACACATAAACCTCTTCCTTCAATTTTCCATAAAGAAAAACACTCTTGACATCCATCTGATAAATTGTAAAGTTCTTGTAAGCTGCATAGGCAAGGAAGATTCTGATTGCCTCTAATCTTGCAACAGGAGCAAAAACCTCATTATAGTCTATCCCTTCTTCTTGAGCATATTCTTGAACAACAAGCCTAGCTTTGTTCTTGATAACAATTCCTCTTTCATCCTTCTTGTTTCTAAAAACCTAGTTTGTTCCAATTGGTTGAGCATCCTCAGGAAGGTCAACCAGTTCCCAAACATGTTGTTTGTTGATTTGGAACAATTCCTCTTGCATAGCTTCAATCCAGTGATTGTCTTTCAGTGCTTGCTCAACTTGCTTTGCTTCTTCTTGGGACAGGAAGCAAGCAAATAAACAAATATTTGCATCAGCAGCAGATTTGCTTCTAGTGAGAACAGGAGCATTCACTTCACCAATCACATTCTCAATTGGATGAGTTTTGCTGACATTTGTGTTCTGAAAATTTGGGAATTCATGACTCTAAACTTGCCTAGTTGGAGGGATAATTGGGGGTAGTTGGATACGAAGCTCAATTCCTAGCATTCTTTGTGAAAGGGGTAAATTTGATGTAGTTGCAGCAGAGACATGTTGATTACTCATGCTGTTAGCAGAGTTGATGTTCTCTTCAGGAGATGGGTCAGTGGAATTTGACTCAGGAGAAACATCATGATCAGCATATTGATTTTCAATTGGATAATGCTGGCACACTCCCATCATCACGGGTATCTGAGACATATCCATCCTTTTGTGATTGTGAATAACTTGACTCAGTTTCAACCAAGTTCACTGGAGTAGGATCAGCAACTTGTTGAATTTCAGCAGTTGGCATGGTAGATGGTTTGTAAGGTTGAGTGCTGACAGAGGAGTAGAAGTGACCAAAGTTGTAGTCACCCTTCTTTGCATTTGAGTTCTCCCCCTGAGACTGCACATACTCACTAAAAGACTTATCAACTATAAAGTTGAAAGCATTGGTTAGTGAATCAATATCAAATAACCATGTGGGATCAGAACTAAACTTATTAGTAGATTTTTCATTGAAAAACACATTTATTGACTCTTCAATAATTTTAGTTCTGAGATTGTATACTCTGTATGCCTTAGCAACACCAGAGTATCCAACCATATAGCCATCATCTGCCTTTTCAGCAAACTTAGCTAAATTCTCATTGGTTATTAATATTGTAACAGGACAACCAAATACTTTAAGAAAATGTATGCTTGGTTTTCTTTTTCTCTAAAGTTCATAGGGTGTCTTGTTCTTACCTTTAACCACAAGCACGCTGTTCTGAACATAGCAGGCAGTGTTCACTGCTTCTGCCCAGAAAGTTACAAGGAGCTTAGACTCAGCCAACATAGATCTAGCAGCCTCAATCAGTGTTCTATTTCTTCGCTCAGCAACCCCATTTTGCTGAGGAGTTATAGCAGCACTGAACTGCCTGGATATCCCTTTTTGTTCACAAAAAGAATTTAAAACATGGTTTTTAAATTCAGTACCATTGTCACATCTAATTGTTTTGACTTTAAAATTTGACTGATTTTCAAGTTGTGTAATTAAAGACTTTAAGATTTCAGGTGTTTCATCCTTAGTTCTCAAGAAGAAAACCCATGTGTATCTTGAAAAATCATCAGTGATAACAAAACAATAAGATTTCTTTCCCAAACTCATTACCCTTGTAGGACCAAAGAGATCCATATGCAGCAATTCTAAGGGTTGAGAAATTAAATTTTCAGATTTGGACTTATGAGAAGACTTGTGCTATTTACCCTTTAAACAAACAGTACAATGTTCATTACAATTAAAATGTTTCTTTGGTAAACCATTAACCAGCCCTAAATTGACAAGTTTATTCATGGTTTTGTAATTAACATGTACAAGTCTTATGTGCCAAAGGTCAGACTCATCATTAGAGGCTCTTGATATCAAACAAGTATTGCCATCATGAGATTTAGCACTTGCCATATCAAGTAAGTACAAGCCATTCTGTATTTTTGCTTTAATCAAAATCATTTCAGCAGGAATTATGAGACCTGGCTTAAGTACTAAAGCTTCTTCATCATTAAACAGGACATTCATGTTATTATCACAAATTTGTGATACACTCAACAGATTGAAATTCAAAACATTGACAAGACTTACCTTGTCAAGAGTAAAACTTCCATTTGATACATTACCAAGTGCTGTAATGTACCCTTCATTGCTTCCAAATGCAAAACGGGACCTCCATCATGTCTTTTTGTATTTTCTAGAAGATTTTTATTACCTGTCATGTGACTGGAACACCCACTATCTACAACCCAAACATTTGCTTGAAATTTATTAGGTAGCCCCTACACAGGTAAACAACATGGTTAGTTGGAGTATGGGACCCAAGCCTTTGTGGTCTTAAGTCTTCCCATGGCATCATTATATGAGTAATTTCTTAAAACAAGTTGATTTTCAGTGATAAAGTCATCATGCTCTGAAAAGTCACCATTTTTCTCATTTACATTCCTGTTATAATTTTGCCATTTGGGAAAACCGTGTTTCTTGATAAAAGTCTTCTTTTCCCAGTACTTCCTGTTGCTTCTTTGTTTTGCATTTTCAAACTTGGGTTGAGAAGCAACAGTGGGAATTTCAGTATGAGGGTACTGAGTTCCGTAGGAACTTACTTGTGCAGGATGATCATGCACTTCATACTGTTCAGAAAATTGTTTTCTTTCACGAGTAGCAGATTTTTCTCGTGAATTACCTATGAAATTTGGGTGTGATTGATTTATAAACTCAGTGGATTGAAATTCAGGTCTTTTCCTAGAAGGTTTTGAAGACCTGATGTTGTTTAAATGTTTCGAGGGAACTGTACTTCTTCCGGAGGAAAGTTCTCCCGGAAGAAATGAAGTTCCTGCGGAATTTCATTCCTTAGGAAAATTGTTTCTTTTAACATGTGAGAAGTTGTTATTCTTCTCATTTCCAACCCAAACCCTCTGATTTTTTCCAAAAACCCTTTGATCACCTTGTAATCTTCTTAGTGACATGTTCCTGCTATCATTTCGATTCTTTGAACTAAACAGATTTTGGTTTCTCTTAGGAGAAATGTTAGCATTGTTAATTATCTGTTTAAAAGGATTGTAGGAACAGTGAATTGCCATGCCCAACTCACCACAAATTATGCATTCCTTCACAGAAATTTGAGAGACCTGGTGTTTTGGTGATACATGTTTGAAAACAGGTTTTGATGTTCCAACCTTTTGAGTAGTAGAACCTGAAGACTGAGATCCTTCATGATCTAACACTACGTCAAAAAGTGGCTTTGGCCACGGTTTTTTTGATAACGCATAGCCACTGTTTTGAAAAAAGCGTGGCCAAAGGTAAGAAATTCTCGTTTTAGCCACACATATTTTGTACCCGTGGCCAAATATATAGCCTTTGGACCCTTTTAGCCACGTATTTTTTTGTTTATGTGACAACAACAATCAGGTGCAGTGGCTTTAGCCACTGTTTTACAAAAACATGTGGCATTTATTTGTCACACTTAAAAAAGAGTGGCGAAATGCACCAAACGGCCACAGAATTTTTATGATTTTTTATTCATGTGACCAAAAAGGAATGTATGGCCACGCTTAAATAATGTTGTGTGATGGAAGAGTAGATTTTATTACTTAGTAAATTAAAAGAAAACAAAACTATTTATGCGTGGCTAAATGTGAGCAATGGCCACGCTTTTTACTTAGTTATGTAGCTAAAAGCTAGTACATATGGCCACTGTTATTAGGTTGTGTGACTAAATATTAGATGACTAATGGTCACGGTAGGTTGTGAGTGACAAAAATCTATTACCTATGGCCACATATATTAACCGTGACTAAATGGTAGGTTGTGAGTGACAAAAATCTATTTTATGGTCACGGTAATATTAAACGCGTGGCGAAAAAGAGAAGATTTGTTTCCCTCTAAAACAACGCGCTTTTTTCAATTGTACCAATTAATTCGAGCGGGTTAAAATCTGCTACCCTATATATCATCATCATTGTTATTTTCCTTTTTACCGCCATCCCTTTCTTGATCTCAAATTCTCTACACCAATTCGTTTACACCAATTCTTGTATCAAATGGCCGATAATCAACGCTCCCTTAAATACTGGTATGTGAAGCATAACCGTATTTTTTTGGTTTACAGTAACAGGAGAAGAAGATCCTTCAAGTCCCACAAATCTGTGATTAAACACAATGATGAGAACATCCTGAAGCAACTCCATGCGCAGAAGATTCCTAATTGTTTTGCCTACCATGTTGAGACAGCGAAATTATTTCGTGTCCTTGATACAAAATTCAATGAACCCGAAGAAGAAGATGAAGAAGAAGATGAAGAAGATGATGAAGAAGATGATGAAGAAGCAGATGAAGCAGATGAAGCAGATGAAGAAGATGAAGAAGATGAAGAAGAAGATGATGATGATGATCATGATGATGACGATGCAAGTTCAGGATACATATCCGAAGATTGCAGTGATCCGGGTGATTAATCAGGGTTTAGTTTAATTATGAACAAATTAAGAACAATGTTTTATATGTTTATTTTTAGTTATGATATTAGTAGTTATAATTAAATATATGATGGTTATATATGTTTATTGTGACAACCGTCAGACTTACCGTTAACTATTTCCGTTAGTCTCGTTAACGACCCAGTTATACTTTTCATGTCATGTTAGGATCACATGCGTTCACGTAACCGAGCCTATCCCAGGTCACGAGATGTCATTTGAACGTTTATAAAAATGTATATATTTAATTACTAATTAATTTTAGTAATTTGTTTCGTGGTTTTATGTGTTTCTTGAAAAATTGCTTTTCGTGAGAAACCGGGTTTCGTACGCGATTTAAGTTTATGTGCGTACACATCAACTAAACTTTTCCCGACCAAATATTTCATGATTAAATAAGTTATAAACATTTAGAAACATTTCTAGTAATTTTATTTTACAAGTTTTGGGATTAAAATCCATTTATTTGAGTTTTGGGCATTATATGCTTAAGATGGAACTAGAGGGGCCAAATGTGTAATTTTACAAACTTAAAAATCTGCTCAAGACTCATTCCCCACCCTCATTCACGATTCATCAGCCCCATCTCCCTCTCTTGTTCACGGATCCAACGACACACACACACACACTTCGATTTTTGAAGATTCAAGCAACAAGGAGGTAAATTTCAAGGTTCTCAAGGCTCCACAACACTCAAGCAAGCTTCTCCTTCCTCCCCTCTTCTCCTACCTGTGATTTTACCCCAATCTTGTAAGCCCTAAGTTTTGGATTTCGAAATTCTTAGTTACATGTGTGTTTTTATGCATTTATATGCTAAATGGTGAGCTATTATGCTCCAAATTCATGTGTTAAGTTTAGATATTCTTATGGGTTTAGGGCTGGATTGAGTTAAAAATTGCTATGTGGAGTCTTGTATGAATGTTGGGTGTTTGGCTATGAGATTTGGGTATAATGTGCTTAATTGCTAGCTACATGATGAGATTTTGATATGATTATGGCATGAACTTGTTAGGACCAGAAATTACATGTTATCTTGATTATAAACTTGTTGGTAGGTGTTAAATTGATCAAATATTAGCATAGAATTGAAATCCTAAACATTTGCAAACTCAAGATTTTTTACAGCTTTGACCAGAATTTTTGGTCAACTTGCAGCAGCCATAACTTGCTCATTTTTGCTCGAAACTGATTGATTCTTTTTCCCTAGTAAAGTAGGATGTCTTAGCTTTACAACGGCTACTCGCACACTTTCTAAAACCCCCGTTTGGTCAGTCAAAACACAGCTGCAAGTCGGGTACTCAAAGCTGTCATTTTATATGAAAAGTGGACTTTTCAAATTGGTTGAGCATGCTAACCTTGTTTTATTGACGAGTTTGCTATTTGTAAATTATATTTATATATTGAAAGTAAGATCTGGAAAGTTGGGTTCATAAATTCAAAGTTTTGAGTGAGTTATGCAAGTTTTCATTTTACCTTGACTTGTTTGCTAAATGCCAAAAGTGCCAACTTCCGACGTGCATAACTTTATCATTTCTTAACCTTTTTACTTGATTCTTTTTGCAACGAGTCCTATTTGATATGTAGTATAAGCCTGTAAAATTCAAGGATTTAATTCCAAGTATTGTGGATTTTAGCTATGTCACTAGATAGGTGCTTGATGTTTGACTTTTCTGGGTCAGCTTTGACTTAAGTTGCAAATTCTTGATTTTCTCCCAAGTTGGGACTTCTATGTGAATTGTA